>OX101783.1:66435252-67060252 GCA_944452715.1 Ophion slaviceki | reverse complement strand
AATGGGTAATGGAATTTTTTTACATTACTTAATGAAATGTAATGTGTAATGAAATATTTTTTCATTACTTTTTAAAAAAGTAATGAATAATGCATTACTTTTTCATTACAAATTTCGCAACCCTGCACACAACACAACAAACAAACCCAAACAAACTCCAACCTTGCCGCGGTAAAGAGCGTAAGTCGATAATATCGAAACTCATGGAGTAACGCAGAATGTACTTATTGAAGTAATGTCCCGCTTTTCTCGAAACAGAATGGTTTCAGACAAAAACTATATAGAACATCAAATATCAGTCTTTTTGTAGTCTACAACTTTTGTGGAAAACATTTTCCTCTCAGACCAACATCTATTAAAATAAAGTAGAAAACCTTTCAAAAAATCAGTTTTTGTGAGTTTTGACCTTGAAAATCAAATTTGCGGGTATTTTCACTATCATATTTGTAATCAGTGGATCAAAATACACGAGTGCGCGGCATTCCAAATTAATCGGAGGTATGTCCTTTTCGAAACCACATCCTTTTTTTGTTAAGCATGCTTTTGCAAAACAATTGAAACCGGTCCCAACATACAATAATTCATTATGAATTCTACAAAACTCATTTCAGATGAATTCCAGAAGTGTTTCCAAAACAATCTGACGTAAAAAGCACGCTGCTCAATTTCGTCTGCAAACTTTGGTCCCATACTTTGAAGGAATGGGACCATTCATTCCTTACGTAAAGAATAGCATCGTCTAAATCTTGGGGAATTAAAAATTGCGAATCTCAGATATAAGGTGTAAAAACATTTCGAAAATTTCAACCTTTCGAGGCATCGATTTAACACCACTTGCTTAAGGCGTTACCCCCACTTGTAACGCAAAAAAAGGCCTTTTCACGAATTTTTTTAAAGAAAACTACAAAACTTTTTTAATCGATCAATATACCATCTTAAAGAACACATCTTGAAGAACTTTTAGTAATTTTTTTATTGAAAAATATTACATTATTTAGTGGCAAATGGCCGTCAATGAAATAATGTTTTTATATACACGGTTTGCGGTGACCAACATTGCGGCGAAGTGGATCATCTGAAAAAAAAATGCGGATGGATTTAGTCAAATATAAGTATAAACTAGTCTTTAATCGAAGGATTTTAAAAAATATTCATTTTTCACAAAATGGCGGACAGTCGAAGTTAATGGTTCGATTTTAACGAAAAAAACGGCCGTTTTTTGGCTATAAAACGGCCATTTTTTTCGAAAAAAAATCGAACGATTAAAGACTACATTTTTATGTATTAAATAAGCCTGAAAAATTTCAAGAAGATCGGTTCATTAGTGTTCGAGTAATCTTGGTCACCGACTTCAGAAATGCCATTTTAAGAAAAACGCGTTTAAAGTTTTAATTTCAGTTTACACGAAGAAAATATTTTTTTTTGTAAACTTACATAGAGTCATTTATTCCAGGCCCATACAGTAGTATGGGCCCGGATACTTATACGTCAAAAAAATGCAATAAAAAAAAAATCGATTTTTTCAAAATCGCAAGTGGAGGTAACCCCTTAACTGCGTCATTTCGATGTTGAAGAAAAAGATGAAAAACATTTTTCGAAGCGTGCACTTGCCCGAAAGAGTCGAATCGCTAATGGAGTTGAGTGTTATCCTCTCGCTCTTTTTCTCGAAGCGTTTCAAGTAACGTATAGACTTGTAACATTTTCCAGGCGAATCGCACCAATTGGTTCCGCGTACAATAATGCGCAAGGGTTGGAATGTCAGGGGAATAAGGTTTATCGAATTGCTGCCAATTCAATTTTTCTCGAAGCTAATGGAATCCGCAGGAAATTTGACGAAGAAAAGGCACAGGAAAAATCGCAGTCGATGGATATTTATGCATGGAAGCAGAAAAAATCCATTATTCATAGCTGACACTCTTCGGATTCGGGTAGAAAATGAAAGTGAATACTTTTCCAGGGTCTTCGATACCCACATTTTTTTCTTCAGAGCACAGAGAACCTGTGGAAAATTCTGATATCAAGGGATCATCACAGTGTAACGGGTCGAAAAATAGCTGATTTTCAAGATTTTTTTCGATGGTTAAAGTACGCTCATCAGTCTAATTTTTTTATGTCGAACCAAAGCACTCATGATGAATAGAAAATAAATTTTTAAACGTTTATTTTTATTTTTTTTTACATTTTTTTAGTGGTTGAAAATATCTTCGAAAAAAAAGTGTCCTTACGGTGCACACGGTTGTAGCCGTAAATATTATCTGAAAAGAAATTTGTAAAAATATTATTAATCAGTATGACAGCCGCTATCTTGCTATGTAGGTTTTTTAAATCAAAATTGACAAAATGGCGGTGGTTTGAGAAAAAAGTATCGGATTTAGCATATCTTTTCGACCGTTTTTCGTTAAAAGAAAAAAAGATGAAGATTTAAAAAAAAATCTTCTATCGCAAGATAATGAATGGTGTGTCAAAATTTGAGACGGATAGCTCGAAAACTCTTCCTTTGAGAGTGTTCACCGTTTTGAAAAACGACATTTTCAGAAATCCGAAAAACGAATTCCTTTTTGTGAGAAAGGCTATAGCGGAATAATTCGCATTTCGCCTAAAATATTGTCAGCATGTTTTTAACCGTCTATACTATTGGATAATGCAAAAACATCGAATTTTTGAAAATGTTACAGTGTGATGATCCCTTAAGGCAGTAGTCTGGTCTGGAGCGAGATTTTTAACGTCATTTTTGGGTTGGAATAACTTTTAAACCGTTGAAGTTGTCTTGATGAAGTTTTACATATGTACTTGTTGTTCCTTTGAGAATGTATCTACATTTAAAAAAATTATTTTAAATTTTCATGTAGTTTTTTATTTTTTTACAACATGGTCCGCCGAAAACCGCCTCAATCGGCGCCCACTCTGGGTGATGTATGCACCTGAAAAAAAATATATATATTTTCTCAATCTGTATGAGTATTCTGAGCACTGGTAGCAGAATTAGTACTTAAAAAAAATTGTTTCAAAATGGCGGTCTGTTAAACTTTGATTAACGATATTTCATACATTTTCGGGTATTCGACGAATTATAAAATGTGGGCAAATTTATTATTCGACTCAATTCTGCTACCAGTCCTCAGAAAGAGGCTACCGAAGGCATGTGCAAAATTTGAGTTAGATCGGTCAATTAGTTATCGAGATATCATGGCCGCCGATTTGAAAAACATAGTTCTGAGATAAATGCGTTCAAAGTTTTGATACCGTTATAGGAGGTTTGCGCGCGGCTTGCTTATAATTTCTATTACTGCTAATTTTTGAAATATCAATAAACGGTTTTCACGAGCGTAACAAAAAAGGTCTAAGAAATAATGAAATGAAGAAAAAAATCGATTTTGTCAAATTTCTAGACCAGCTGTCTTAATCACATGCAGAGCTGAATCACGGTAACTTTTCTCATCTATTACATCGGCGTATGTGCAATTTAAGCCTCATATACGCCATTTCGCCGATTTTCGAAGGTATTCTTTTAGACGCGGTTTAAAAAAATGACGCATATATTGACATTTTTTCTACAGATCATTTGTGCACATGGTTAAGTATATGTAAAAAAAAATCAGAAATATTAACAAATGGCGGAGATATAACATAATAAAGCAATGTATTTTTTTTGCGCGCGCGTTGATGGTGAAAGTTCTCGGCATCGATGTGGGTGTCTGAAAAAAATGAACATATTTATAATTGCATAATTAATGTATCTTCAGTGTGAACCAACAATATTATTTTTTTTAAATTATTATAATAAAAATTCGAAACTTCAAAATTTTTTACTCAATTTTCTCTCGGTATTTTATCTTTCATATATTTTTTTTGTGTCATTGAAATTTTGTGGTTCACACGATAGGTGATGATACTAAGAATATGTTGTAAAAATTTCATAGCGAGCTGAACCTTCGTTCAAGAGTTAGAACTTTCACAAGGTTCAAAAAAGTGAATCGTGAAAGAACGGCTTTGAAGTTGGCAGTCGGACGCGGTATGTGTAATACGCTCTAAATGATGTAACTTTTACAATTTTTGGAATTTTTCAATTCTGTAAAGCTCAAAATATTCCTAACCGTTCAGGCTAATGAAATCGAAAATTAAAAAAAATCGAAATTTCGAAATTTTCCGCGTATGTAAGGCCTTAAGACGACATTTGCAACTACGAAGCAAGTTAAATGTTACAGATTTTTGCGTGTCAAGTGACATCGAGAGAAACTTTGACAATCGATGTTACAGGCAAGAAGTAAAGAAGAAAAAAAACACAAAACTCAATGCGAACGTTTGCCTTTCGTTCTCTTTGAAAACTTTAAGCCACGACTCGTTTAATTAAATGCCGGGGTGACTCTCATTTCCGGCGTCTCGGTGCTGAATCACAGGCCCGAGGACACTGGTTGGCTACATTTTCATCGCCACCAGATAATTAATTCGCCCAAAAAAAAGGCAATTGAATATCAATTAGATACTTTATTTGGTCAATTGTAATATCAACTATTTGAGGTTGTTATGGGGTTAAGTCGACATGTTACCACCGAGCTGAATTTTTTTCTGGACCTTTATAACCTCTTTGCTCATCGTGCTGTGCAGTTTGAATACGATCCACAGCACCGTTTTTTAGAGAAAAAATCGGCAACTCGACGTATTTCGTGGGCTAATTACATTACGCTTATGGAAAACTCCAGATCATTCTTCAGTACATTATTAATATCCGCTGAGTGAATGTTACCACAGAGCTGAAAAAATAGATACGGTTTGACTAATTATCGGACTAATCCTTGGTACCGTGAAAATGAGGATTCCCAGTACCGTTATAAAATGATTAATGTTTTTGATAGAAAATTTGTGCGAAAATCAAGCACACAAAATATTAGACTGCGCATATTGGTACTTATTCTCCTTATTAATAATAATTGCTTAATATTAATTTGATAACTATGTTCAGAAATTATACATTTCTAGACATTTCTAGGCAAAGACAAAATAACGCGGATTTTTTTTCATACATAACTTTTTTTTTAGAATTTCGGAAAATTATTAAAGTTTTTGATTTCTTTGAGATTATAGACAGCTTTAGTACACACTTTTTCTTTCCAGCAGATTTTTTACTCGGACCGATGTTAATTTTTGACAGCTCCTTGGGCCGCCATTGAGGTTACGAACGGGGCGCATACGTCTCTAACTTCGCGACACTTCTGCCAACCTGGGCATTATCATATACTACGATTTACGACGTTGCCAATTTATTGCCAGTAGAAAATAATTTATATGTAAACAAAATATTTTCAAAAAACAAGCTTTTATTTAAGGTACTAAAAAGTAGAAAATAATTTTTTCACAAGTCACCTATATATGACTATAAATAAAAGTTTAGGTGCCCAAACTGTTGACTTATAATAATTCATTTACATAAGTCCGTTATCATATCAACTGTATTTAATTTACTGTAAAAGAACCTTACTAAAATAAAAATCCTGAAACTGAGTATAAACATGACAATGATTTTGTCTCTAATTACTATTGTGCCAAATTGAATACGGTTAATGAATCTGAATTGATCAAAGTTATTAAACATTCAAGAAGTTGAGCGCTCCAAGCTTTTTTTATAGTCACATATAGGTCACTTGGTAGAAAAATTATTTTCCCTTTTTAGTACATTAGGAGGCCAGTCCACTATGAAAATTTCAAAATATCGGATTTTTTTACTGTTTTCGAAAGTACATACATTCAGAAATATTGTGTCAAAATTTCAAGAAAATCCGAGCTCTCTAAGTATTTTTTTTTACCTGAACGTCAGGACCCCATTTCGTCTACCTGAGCGTACAGAGCGCTTAGCCAACCCATCGTATAAACTTCAAACGCGTTTTTCTCGAAACAACGTTTTCAAAATCTAGCTCCATCGTATCTCTAAAACTAATAAACCGATTCTCTTGAAATTTGAACCACATATTGTAAACATGATTCGCAACAAGATAACCCTTGATGGTTTTAAAATTTTGATTTTTACTCTTTTTTTTGCGAAAAAACTGCGAAACACGAGTCTTTTTACTTTTTCGTTTTTCATCTGCCATTTTTTTCATTTTTTGATAAAACTTTATATCCGAGGGTCATTTTGTAGCTGGTGTCATACTGATTCTAATGGACTTTGATTTTTTTGTTTCGGACAAGCCGTTGCCGAGTTGTGATGGAGCTATCGAGCCCACCTATTTTTGAGGCGTTATGTTAAACTATAGTTTTTGTACTTAAAAATGAATTAAGGCGTTACCCCCACTTGTAGCGCAAAAAAGGCCTTTTTCATGAATTTTTTTACAGAAAACTACAAAACTTTTTTAATCGATCAATATACCATCTTAAAGAACACATCTTGAAGAACTTTCAGTAATTTTTTTATTGAAAAATATTACATTGTTTAGTGGCAAATGGACGTCAATGAAATAATGTTTTTATATACACGGTTTGCGGTGACCAACATTGCGGCGAAGTGGATCATCTGAAAAAAAAATGCGGGTGGATTTAGTCAAATATAAGTATAAACTAGTCTTTAATCGAAGGATTTTAAAAAATATTCATTTTTCACAAAATGGCGGACAGTCAAAGTTAATGGTTCGATTTTAACGAAAAATAAACGGCCGTTTTTAGGCTATAAAACGGCCACTTTTTTCGAAAAAAAAATCGAACGATTAAAGACTACATTTTTATGTATTAAATAAGCCTGCAAAATTTCAAGAAGAGCGGTTCATTAGTGTTCGAGTAATCTTGGTCACCGACTTCAGAAATGCCATTTTGAGAAAAACGCGTTTAAAGTTTCAATTTCAGTTTACACGAAGAAAATATTTTTTTTTTTGTAAACTTACATAGAGTCATCTATTCCGGGCCCATACAGAAGTATGGGCCCAGATACTTATACTTAAAAAAAAAATCGATTTTTTCAAAATCGCAAGTGGGGGTAACCCCTTAAAATGAATAAAATTTTTTTTAAAATGTATTTCAAGACTTTATTTATCAAGCCCAACAACTTTTATATTTATATCTTTTATAAAATCCTCAAAAAAAATCGCGAAAATAGCCTTTTTGTGGCTCCAAAGTGGACTGGCCCCTTAAATAAAAGCTTGTTTTTCTAAATATTTTTTTTGACATATAATTTCGGACAGCGTCTGTGCAAAAATGTAACGATCCCATGGTTTATATTGAAGAGTAAATCAGGAACGTTCGGAAAATTGGCACATGTGCATCGTTTACAAAACGTATACATACCGTGAACTAATGTTTCGAATTAGCTCGACAAAATAAACGGCCGACTACTGTAAACACACCAGGTGTAACTTTTCCCTTTCCGTCGGAGGTTTATTTTCTATATTGAACTGCCCAGGTAGGAAATCAAAAGGCTGACGATGGAAACAAGCTCGTGCGAGCCTTGTTTCACCGAGCCTGAGTGAGACAGACCTGGGCCAGGTTTCATTGCATCGTTTGGAGCAGCCTGGAACCAAGACTGGCTGCTTAGCCTAAACTCAGGGTTATTTCAAACTTTATTCAGCCGGTGAATTTTAAGGCTAAAAAATCAAGGCTGGATGCAGGCTTGTTTCAGGTTGTGATAAAATAAAATAAGTTTAAAATAAAAAATTTTCTGTACTTTTATGAAAAAAAAAAATTTAGCAATAAATGCGAGAATAATTTGAAATTGTGTATCTGCAAAAAAATAGCACTACTGACATTTTACTTCATTCTCTATCTTAATTTTCTAAATCACTTTGACGCAATAAACATTGACATTTTGCCACTCGGAAAAATGAACTTTTTTCGTTTGGACATTCTCATGAATTAAGTAAGAAACGAAACAGCCAGGAAATAAATATTACTTACAGTGTTATGCACACAAAGCGAAGTTATGTTGCACTATAGTGACATAAATAAAATGAATTCTTTACAAATTTATTAAATTTACCCCAATGCAGAAAATAGAAAACTAAAAACAGGCCTGATATAGCCTCGAGAAGAGTTTGGGATAAGCCTGGTCATAAATGCTCGTGAAGGCTTCATTAAGGCCCGTTTTGAGCCTTGTTGTTTCGGTGTTTCAGGCTTAGTACAGGCTTTTCTACCAGTCTTTGGCCAAGCCTGTGTGCAAGAGCCTGAAACCGCGTTATCATTCAGAGGTTCAGCCAGGCCTGAAATCAGGCTGGTGCTCAGCCTGAATAAAAAAATGTGAGCCTTGTTTCAGAGCTTGGCGAGCCCTTTTTTCATCGTCAATTCCTACCTGGGTGCGGAAACCACATATCTTTTGTTGTCCATAGCACTAGGTTGTGTACGTATTTTGATCATGAAAAAAATTGGGTTTTCCATTGACTTGTCAAGGCAGAATATCACATATATAAAAAGCAGCTGGCGCCAGATGTTTCTCTTGAGAATCTTCAACATACGTGTCTGTGTGTGGACCCATACATATACCGGGTGTCCCATTTCAATCTTACACCTGATTTATCTCGAAAATGCTGCTCTGATCAAGTATTGAATATAATAAAAAACTTCAAGTTGAAAGGGGGACGTTCGAAAAAAAAAATATTTGGTTCAAAATTAAATATAGCGATGTTGAGATAGCTGACATGTTTTTTTAAATGGGATCGTGCATTTCTTTCTTCACCAAAACATTTATCAGGCTAAAACTAACAACTTATGTAGGAAAAGTTTTTTAATAACGTTCATAATTTTTAGGTTAGAATACCATTTTTGTACTATTCGACAACCCAAACAAACCTAATCAAGGATTAGGTCTCTGCGGCTCTTCACTTCCGTTATCAAACAAACCCAAACGAACTCACACACGCACACTAGGGATATTGAACACTTTACCTCCTCGTGGTACATTCAGGATAGCACTAAAATAGTAAAAAATGTGATTCGAACCTAAAAATTCTGAAGGTTGTCAAAAAACTTATCTTACATAAGTTACTTTTAGCCTGATAAATGTTTGGGTGAACAAAAAAACTCATGATCCCATTTGAAAAGCATGTCGACTATCTTGACGTCACCATTTTGAATTTTCGACCAAAAAATATTTTTTTTCAACGTCTCCCTCTGAACCCTAAAAAATGTATTATACTCAATACTTGATCGGAGCAGTATTTTTCGCGATAAATCAGCCGTAAGATTAAAATGGGTCACCCGGTATGTGTATATATATATTGAAATGGGACACCCGGTGTATATACATATGTACACTCGTACGTGTACACATATATAGTTTCATCTTTAAACTTGGCAGTATGCCAGGGGTGGCTAGAACCCAAGAGTTAGTAAAGAGTTGAATTTGTCAGATATCGATAGCTTCGACGTCGGAGTACGGTCACTTAATGGAGTTCACAAAAGTCATAACTGAGAAGTAAGTCCATTTAAGTCTTGACGCTCTTTCAACCATTTTTAATATTTGTTATCGCAATATGTGTCCGCAAAATATAAAACGAATATGTATTGTGTTCACTTTATATATACACACACACATATATATATATATATATATATATATATATATACAGGGTGGATCAATAACAATTAGCACCTTGGATATCTTCGAAACTATAAGGTTCACAGAAATATTTGCTAAAATGAAATTGCACAGTACGAAAGGGGCCATCCGATAGCGATAATAGTTTTTTGCAGGTGGAGGTACTTCGGACTTTGAAGGTCAAATCCATTTTTTTTAAGGGAGCCTTTGTCCTTGGAATGCCATGTTTCAGGTGTTTACATTTTATTTTTTTTAAAGGAAACGAGTAAAGCTTTTTGAGTGCGGTTTTTTCTTGCTTTTATTCATGATATACAGAACGTTCAAAATTTTTTTTTTTGAAAAAAAAACCAAAATGGCGGCCGTTGCAGCTCCGCGAAAACAGGTCCTCAAATCGCGGGAGGTAAACGGCTGACATCACTGCCCCCTTTTTGTTGATCTGAAACACAAATTCAAAGCATATTATCAACCTGTGACCCTTTGGTCATGGAATGACGGATAGGTTTTTCGTTTAGTACAAATTTCGGAAAATGGCGGCAATTTAAAAAAAAATCGAATTTTCGCGTTTTTTTCGCATAAAAAGATAAATAATAAATGCAAAAATGTATCTATCGAAAAAACGATCCGTCATTTCGTGAAGACATATTTTCTGAGTATGCTCTCCAAATTTCAGGTCGATATGTTAATTACAGCGGTTAGGAGAATGTCAGCCATTTTTAAAAACGTGTTTTCGAGAAAAACGCGTTTAAAGTTTTGTAATGTGTTTACACAAATGTGTTTATAATTACCGCTAATCGGCAATGCCTGGCCCATAGAGGCATCCCTCCTCTTCTTCTAGCTGCTCATGTTGAGCCGCTAACATCTCCCACTGCTTTCAAGGACAAAGTCTCCGTTAATGGATCGGTATGGTTTTTTTTCTTCTGTATCATAAAAGAGGAGCTTAAAACGAGTTCAACGACCTATAACATGAGGTCATTGGAGGTTATAGAAAGTACAGAAAGGCGATAATCCTTACAGTTTCGGTAGTAAATAAAATTACTACGTTTATAGTAAGTGTTCAAAATGACGAGCATCAGTATCAATGCAACATTGGATTCTTTTTTCGATTGTTTGACTTGCAAGTTTTACAGCGTCAGAACTTATTGATGCACAGGCTGTAATAATTCTTCGTTGCATGTCGTCAAGTGTAGTTGGTACTTCTTTATACACTTTATCTTTCAATGTTCCTCATATAAAGAAGTCTAAAGGTGTTAGGTCTGGGGAACGAGCTGGCCACGATATTGGACCGCCGCGTCCCATCCAACGATTTAGAAATATTTCGTCGAGTTGCTTTCGTGCAATCAGTGAATAATGTGCTGAACATCCGTCATGTTGACACCACATGGTTTGTCGTGTAAGTAAAGGCAACCCTTCGAGCAAAAGACCCAATGTATCTTTGATAAAATTACTGTAGATGTTGCCATTCAAATTTCCATTGATAAAAAAGGACCAATAATTTTAGCATCTATGATTCCGCACCACATATTCACAGACCATTGTCTCTGGTGTTCAACCTGCCGCAGCCAATGTGGATTTTCCGTTGCCCATAAATGCATGTTATGCAAATTAACGTTCCCACGATTTGTGAATGTTGCCTCATCAGTAAATAAAACGGTATTAAGAAATGACTCATTGTTTTCGATCTGACGCTGAACCATTCGACAAAACTCTACGCGATTCATGAAGTCGTTCCTATGGAATTCTTGATGAAGACTAACATGGTACGGGTGAAATTTGTGACGGTGCAAAATGCGAAGTACGCTGCTCCTGCTAATGCCAGATTCATTTTCAATTCGTCGCGAACTAATGTGAGGATCTCGAGACGCACTTGCGAGCACACCGATTTCCATTTCTTCATTCGTTACGCGTTTCTGGCGTACACTACTACGGACACTTAAACTACCGGTTTGCCTAAGTTTATCACACACATTTTTAAATATTTGACGCGAAGGCTGAGACCGATGTGGATATCGTTCACCATACAAGGTTTTTGCCCTTACAGAATTTTGTTGGCATTCGCCATAAATAAGAAGCATATCGACTTGCTGTTCAAACGGATACATTGTACTCGATTGACCGATTTTTCGATACTAATCTTATCATGTTTATATTATCCTGCAAACTTACTAAACTGTCCTTGAAACAGTGTTTATTTTCAGTGAAGTAAACCGTAAGTATTATCGCCTTTCTGTACTTTCTATACCTGTCTAAGAAATGTGTGAATATACATAACAACGTACGCATTGATATTGATGGTCGTCATTTCGAACACTAACTATAAACGTAGTAATTTTATTTACTACCGAAACTGTAAGTATTATCGCCTTTCTGTACTTTCTATGACCTTCAGTGACCTTATGTTATAGGTCGTTGAAGTCGTTTTAAGCTCCTCTTTCATGATACAGAAAAAAAAACACCGATCGATTTTTAAAAATGGAGTTGACCTTCAAATGTCTGAAGTACCTCCACCTGCAAAAAAACTATTATCGCTATCGGATGGCCCCTTTCGTACTGTGCAATTTCATTTCAGCAAATATTTCTGTGAACCTTATGGTTTCGAAGATATCCAAGGTGATAATAGTTATTGATCCACCCTGTATACACAGGGTGGATCATTTAACGCGACCACCCCAAATATCTCTGTTGTCTTGAGAGTGTCGAAAAAAATGTCAGGAGGTAATTTGATTGATTTCGAAGGGCTGATACAGTGGTGAAAAACTCATTTCTGTCAAGGTCATCGTTTTGCGTTCTCAAGGTCATCAATGGTTTTTCAAATGGGAAATTTTTTTTTTTTATTAAGACGTTGTAGCTGATATTCAGATGGATCCAACGACCTATGATATCATGACCTTGAAATGTGTCTAAATATCAGCTACGTCTTAATATAAAAAAAAACATGTTTCTATTTGAAAAACCATTGATCCGTTGGATAACCTGCGCTGCTATCACACCATTAACTATTCGAAGGTCAAGGGAATCATTCATCCGACGTCTTCGAAAGTGGGTTCGAACATAACTGGGAACATTTTGGTGGCTAAAACTTAATCACTTTTAGTGGCGTTTTAGTGGCTCAAAACTTCAACAGAAAAACACCCATCATTATAATAACGAACATAACTGGGAACATTTTAGTGGCAAACATAAAAGTGGGACTTTTTAGTGGCTTCGAACATTTCTTACAATAAATTTTCTGCACAAAAAATGCAATTACATTATTCGGATATTCTTATTGTCAATACCATCACGATTTCCCGTTTTTACACCCGTATTTTGGTGGAAAATCATTTCAAGGTCATGATATCATAGGTCGTTGGATTCATCTAAATATCAGCTCCAACGTCTTAATAAAAAAAAACATGTTCCCATTTGAAAAACCATTGATGACCTTGAGAATGCAAACTTTGTGACCTTGACAAAAATGAATTTTTCACCATTGTATCAGCCCTTCGATATCATTCAAATAACCTCCTGACATTTTTTCCTCACTCTTAAGGCAACGGAGATATTTGGGGTGGTCACGTTAAATGATCCACCCTGTATATGTGTGTGTGTGTGTGTGTGTGTGTGTGTGTGTGTGTGTGTGTGTGTGTGTGTGTGTGTGTGTGTGTGTGTGTGTGTGTGTGTGTGTGTGTGTGTGTGTGTGTGTGTGTGTGTGTGTGTGTGTGTGTATATATATAAACTGTACATTTGAATATTGAATATTCAAAGATTTAAATATTGAATATACGTGCTTTTTAAATCGTGATTTATTTTCTGCGGTCGAGGCCTTTCGTAGTAAAAGCGGATTTCCGGAAAACATTCAAAAGCACAGGCTTGCCAGATAGACCAGTAATCGTCTATTTATTTGTTTTCGCAAATTCGTGACTTTCGGACCCGATTCGAAGAGATTTAGCATATTTATGACGCCTGAGATGGAATCCCATTGATATGACCGAAAATGTCGGATAATTTTCGCACGACGCCTTTATTATTGAACTAACTACCCACGATTTTTTGATAACGTTCATTTCGACGAGTTTCCAACGGAACGTTTACGACCGTGACAGAAAATCGTTGTGCTCCAATGAAACGATTATTCGATCAGTTTATTCCCCCTACGGAGTTCTTTTATAACTAAGAGATTCTATGTTTGTTCTTATATACACTAGGCAAAAGAATTAAAGGATATTGAAAAAGTCCGCCAATTTTAGGGTCATTTTCAAATAGCTGTAACTCCTCGAAAAATGGCCATACAGCAAAATAAAAATAAGCAAATTGAAGGTGTGAATCTCTAGTTTTGAGATCTTGAGCTCAAAGATTTTTCGCTTCAGCGAATTTTTAGTAGCCATCAAAAAAACAAAGTAAAAAAAAATTTCAAAATTTTTGCTCATCTTTCACAGTCTGCACGGACTTTCATAAATTTTTTTGAATGATCGGATTGTTCAGCAATCAACATTTTTTAGCACCAGAAGTTCGGATCGGTGCCAAAAAAAATTGTGATTCTCAAAAGACGAATAAAAGGTGGTAGATTTAGCCTTTAATCGATTTTTGGCAAAAACCACAATTTCGAACATTCGGAACACAATGAAAAAAAAATCGCAGGGGTTTTGAAACTCGCAAACTTCGCAAACTTTTGAGGGCTTTTTCAGGATACTTTGAGGTCATAAAAAAACCGAAAATTTGTTTGATCTATTCGATATTGGCAAAATAATCTTTAGTTAAAAGAATGTTCGTAAATATGCCATTTTTCATGTTTTTTTAAATCCATTTTCCCGCATAAAAAAATCTTGATAAAAAAATTGTAAAAGCATCTTATAGAGAATACTTCAAAGTTTCCAAAACCCTCTGGTTTTTTTTCTAAGCGACCATTAGTCTCCGAGTAATCAGTCATCAAAGTCAAAAGTGTCATTTTTGCTTTGAACATCTATAACTCAGCGAGAAAAAAACGTACAAAGCTCTCCCACCGCTCAAATTAAAGGGGGAGAATCCAGCTAGACGATCCTTTTAATCCGATCATTCAAAAAAATTTATTAAAGTCCGTGCAGACTGTGAAAGAGGAACAAACATTTTGAACATTTTTTTTACTTTGGTTTTTTGATGGCTACTAAAAATTGGCTGATGCGAAAAATGTTTGAGCTCAAGATCTCAAAACTAAAGACACATACCTTCAATTTGCTCATTTCTATTTTGCTGTACGACCATTTTTCGAGGAGTAACAGCTAATTGAAAATGACCCTAAAATTGGCGGACTTTTTCAATATCCTTTAAGGCGTTACCCCCACTTGTAGCGCAAAAAAGGCCTTTTTCATGAATTTTTTAAAAGAAAACTACAAAACTTTTTTAATCGATCAATATACCATCTTAAAGAACACATCTTGAAGAACTTTCAGTAATTTTTTTATTGAAAAATATTACATTGTTTAGTGGCAAATGGCCGTCAATGAAATAATGTTTTTATATACACAGTTTTCGGTGACCAACATTGCGGCGAAGTGGATCATCTGAAAAAAAAATGCGGATGGATTTAGTCAAATATAAGTATAAACTAGTCTTTAATCGAAGGATTTTAAAAAATATTCATTTTTCACAAAATGGCGGACAGTCAAAGTTAATGGTTCGATTTTAACGAGAAAAACGGCCGTTTTTTGGCTATAAAACGGCCATTTTTTTCGAAAAAAAAAAATCGAACGATTAAAGACTACATTTTTATGTATTACATAAGCCTGCAAAATTTCAAGAAAATCGGTTCATTAGTGTTCGAGTAATCTTGGTCACCGACTTCAGAAATGCCATTTTGAGAAAAACGCATTTAAAGTTTCAATTTCAGTTTACGCGAAGAAAATATATTTTTTTTGTAAACTTACATAGAGTCATCTATTCCGGGCCCATACAGAAGTATGGGCCCGGATACTTATACTTCAAAAATATGCAATAAAAAAAAATCGATTTTTTCAAAATCGCAAGTGGGGGTAACCCCTTAATTCTTTTGCCTAGTTTCATTCCGATTTGCAGCGCGGATTAATAAACGCACTCGACGAGTGCGAAAAAATCCGGTTAAATAAAATTATCTCGGGTTTACCGCGCCGACAATATTTATAACGCAGTAAAATCTGCCTCATAAAGTCCAACTTTTTTTTTGCTTTCAACGGTCTGAAATTTAGCGCGGTCCAACTAATCTCGGGAGCTTGTAAATGAACACGGCAAGCACTCTGGCAAGGATTCGCTGAACTTTCGACTGCTCATGCGGATTTGTATTCAACGCTTGCCCAAGACCATTAATTTCCCGTTAAACTTTTGAATCCCTTTGTGATACGCGTTACGAGAGTTCTTGAGGGTCTACCGAGAGACTTTTATCGTCAAGGATCCACGGAAAAATTGCGCTACACGTTTGGAGATTCAAGGTTGCGATTATATGCAATACAATTTGAATGGACTCAAATATATACAGGGTGAATCTTAAGTTTTTATTTGTATTTATTTTTTGTTCGTTTTTTTCCAGCCGTACGGGTCATCTCCTTTTTACGTGCCCTAATACGCATAAAGACCTTAGGCCACTCTAGGGGCCGAAAAAATAGGCTTTTTGGGGATTTTTTTCAGAAAAACTACAAAATAAATCGAGCTTACAAAAAAGGGTGTTGATCATACATATCAGTGACTGTATACAATAATTTTTTTGAAGTGATCAATTTCAAATTGGCGACGGTGCAGCGTTTATCTCAAAACTGCATTTTTTTAGTTGCCCGGAAACATAACCCAGACAATTTTCAACCGATTCACTTGAAATGTTGAATGTATCTTGAAAAATACATTGTCTATGGAAGTACGTAGGATTTTTTCTTTATATTGCATAATTCATTTGTTGTTAACAATTATCTGACAATTTTTTAGGCAAATTTTTGGAAAGTGATAAATTTCGTCAGATAATTGTTAATAACAAATGAACTATGCAATAAAAAAAAATCCTACTTACTTCCATAGACAATGTATCTTTCAAGATATGTTCTACATTTCAAGTGAATCGGTTGAAAATTGTCTGAGTCATGTTTCCGGCCAACGTAAAAAATGCAGTTTTGAGATAAACGCTGCACAGCCGCCATTTTGAAATTAATCGCTTCAAAAAAATATTGTAAACAGTCACTGATATGTATGATAAACATCCTTTTTTGTAATCTCGATTTATTTTGTATTTTTCTGAAAAAAGAATCCCCAAAAAGCCTATTTTTCGGCCTCTAGAGTGGCCTAAGGCCTTAAGGGGTTACCCCCACTTGCGATTTTGAAAAAATCGATTTTTTTTATTGCATTTTTTTGAAGTGCAATTTGAAGTGCAGTTTTTTTTATGCCCGGAATAGATGACTCTATGTAAGTTTACAAAAAAAAAAATATTTTGTTCGTGTAAACTGAAATTGAAACTTTAAACGCGTTTTTCTCAAAATGGCATTTCTGAAGTCGGTGACCAAGATTACTCGAACACTAATGAACCGACCTTCTTGAAATTTTGCAGGCTTATTTAATACATAAAAATGTAGTCTTTAATCGTTCGATGTTTTTTTTTTCGAAAAATATGGCCGTTTTATAGCCAAAAAACGGCCGTTTTTTTCGTTAAAACCGAACCATTAACTTTGACTGTCCGCCATTTTGTGAAAAATGTACATTTTTTAAAATCCTTCGATTAAAGACTAGTTTATACTTATATTTGACTAAATCCATCCGCATGTTTTTTTTTCAGGTGATCCACTTCGCCGCAATGTTGGTCACCGCAAACCGTGTATATAAAAACATTATTTCATTGGCGGCCATTTGCCACTAAACAATATAATATTGTTCAATAAAAAAATTACTGAAAGTTCTTCAAGATGTGTTCTTTAAGATGGTATATTGATCGATTAAAAAAGTTTTGTAGTTTTCTTTAAAAAAATCATGAAAAAGGCCTTTTTTTGCGCTACAAGTGGGGGTAACGCCTTAAGGTAGAACGAGCTCGCGCAATGATTTCTATAGATTTTGTTCAAATTTTAACGAGACGTTGTTCATTTCATTATGCATGTTTGAGTGAAATTTCAGAACAATCGACCATTTAGATTGGGAGATAATGGGTTTTAAAATTGCAACTTTTAACACTGCAGGGTCTGCATTGACCGAAAGTCAGGTCACATAATTCGTCGTACCATTCTATTGCGTTTATAAATTTTGACAAAAAATTACGTTTAGATCGCAAACTAGTCAGGGAAAGAGTGAAAAAAGTTTGGATTGCCTTTACTATTCGATTTGCTAAAAACGTTCAGTAAAGACAGAATGATTCTCCGTAAAAATATTTATCCCCTATAATAAAAAGACATATGGCAACACCGTAGAAAAGCATTGTTGATTATTTCGAGAAAAAAAAATTATCGTTTTCCTAAAGTTAAAAACTTTTATTATAAAAAAAACATTTCCGTTATAACTATTAATATTTTATATTGTTTATGTTATCTTCATCAACAAATAAAAGTGTTGGTTAATTCAAAACTAGTAAAAACTTTGTTGGATTAAAAATTACTTCCAAATAAAAATTTGTGTTGCAGTGTTATTTTAAACATTCCGCGCAAACTTGAGTCATTGGAAGCGTGGAACGATGCGGTGTTGCCATATGTCTTCTTATTATAGAGGACAAATATTTTTTACGGAAAAATATTCTGTCTACATTTCAATGCAGACCCTGCAGTGTTAAAAGTTGAAATTTAAAAACCCATTGTCTCCCAATTTAAAAAGTAGACTGTTCTGAAATTTAACTCAAACGTGCATAAGGATATGAACAATGTCTGGTTAAAATTTGAACAAAATCTATAGAAATCAAGAGCGCGCGCGCGTTCTACCTTAACTTTATTCTACCTCCTATTTCACCCCCCGCCCCCCTTATATCTCCCATTTCTCAACTCCCCTCTACCTCCCATTTCACACCGCAACGTTACGACCGCAGCCGACTTCCCCCTCTGTATCGTATTCACCACGACATATCTGCCATGGGCATAGGGAAACTGCGAAACTGCGGAAACCCTATACCGATACAGCCGGTCATAAGTTCGCCCCCAGCCGCGGAACTAGGCGTCTTTCTAGTCTAGTAAAAGAGACGAAAACCCACCAATTTTCTGCGTAGAATTAGCATTTTTGACTGAGCTACATGGTTGCATACTGAAAGTAACCCCAATGAAATTTTGCCCCTCAACTCGCCCTAACCCTAAATAAAATGTTCAATTGTCATATATTTTTCTTCTGGGCGAATTAACGCGGTCTTCTAGTTTCTCCGCTGTTTTTTTACGGCTTTTTCAATAATTTTTTACGGGCAAAGCATCGAAATAATCAATCTCATTGTTTTTGCATAATCTTTATTAACATTTAAATAAGCTTTACAAATTTTTTGAAGTCAAAATATATAATAGAATAAACGTTATAGTGGCCGACAGGAAGACATCTAGTAAAAGAGGTGCTTGACGGTGACCAAGATTGCGGCTGTTCTGCTTATCTGAAATCAAAAAACCAAACGGCATTTTAATCTTCATATTTAAGACTAGCGATTGAACTAGAGTGAATTCTAAATTACAAAAATTGGCTTTTTTATACACTTTTGAAAATTACATTCTATTTTTTACTCATTTTTTCTTAAGTTTTTCGCTCGTACAAAAAAAACTATCGAAGCAATCATGATAATCCTAGTTCAATCGCTGGCTTATAACATATTAAAGATGCTGTATAAATTTGAACAAGATCGGTGCAGTAGTTTCTGAAATATCGTGGTCACCGTTTCGAAAAATGGTGTTTCGAGAAAAACGCGTTTGAAAGTATACCTGCTCCCTATACCTGCTCCGTTCCAGGGCCGTAACTTGTGAACCACTTCGAATATCGAAAAATCCTTTGGCACACATTTTCTACACATGGTGTAGATGTGATTTATGAAAAAAAATCGATTTTTTCGACCCGAGAAACTAGAGTACCGCCTTAAGAAAAAGCTGAAAAAATCTTGAAATTATAACTTTTCTCAGGTTTGAAAAGAAAATGTGTTTATAAAAACACTTTAACGTGCTATAAAAATTATTTAAAAATACTTTTTCAACGACTTTTTTAATTCACTTAAAAGAGATTTTCATGCTGAAGAAAATAAACTTTGGTTTAATTCAATAGGTCATTTAGTTTTTTCGCTATCACGTCCGCCAATTTGGAAAAATCGTGAAAATGAAAACTGGAGGAACGCGCTTCAAAGTTTTCAGTACGAGGAAATATCAATATCAAATATCAATCGCTTCTTTGTTTTGGCCTTGTATCTTCGAAAATATTGACAATTGGCCTCGGTGACTTTGTAAATATATTCTTGGATCCTATCCACTATCCTATAGTGTATCTATCGAATAAGCAATAAAAAAAGGATTTTTCGGTCCCTCTGATTTAGGCTCCCGCCTTAAGATATACCCTGTAGAATGGAATAAAGATTACCCGGAGATCAAGTATGATACAGTAAAGATGAGGTAGGTCTTTCCCTCAACGAAAGGATTGCCAATGTAGTGTCCCGGATAACGTATCTCTGATATTTGACAGACATGGCTGCGCGATAAGACTTCTTTCTACTTTATCGTCCTAGCACTTTTTTTTATCGGAGTAACGAAAGATCGCAAGAAGGATGTACCGGGTGTCCCGTTTTAATCTTACAACTGATTTATCTCGAAATCAGCTGAAAGATTAAATTGCCGTATTGAGTATAATAAAAGATACTCAATCTTCCATCAAGTATTGAGTATAATAAAACTTTTAGGGTGCAAAGATTTATTATACTCAAAAAAGCGAAATAAAAATCTTTTTTGGTCCAAAATTCAAAATGGCGACGCTAAGTTGACCGACATGTTTTTTTGTTTAATGGGGTCATGATTTTTTTCACCAAAACACGAATCATGCTAAAAATAACAACTTTTGTAGAAAAAGTTTTTCGACAAAGTTCATAATTTTATTCACTTTGGTTTGTTCGATAACGGAAGAGACGAGCCGCAGGGACCTGATCCTTGTTTGGGTTTGTTTGGGTTATCGAACAAACCCATCAAACTCACACCCACACACACACACGCACTTACACTAGAGGTATTGAAGACTTTACCTTCTCGTGGTACATTCTAGATAGCGCTAAAATGGTCAAAAATGGTACTCTAACCTAAAAATGATGAAAGTTATCAAAAAACTTTTCCAACAAAAGTTGTTAGTTTTGGCCTGAAAAATGTTATGATGAAAAAAATGCATGATCTCATTTTCTTTAAACATGCCAGCCATCTTATTGTTGCCATTTTGAATTTTGGACCAAAAAAGATTTTATTTTGAACGACCCCCTTTAAACCCTTAAATTTTGTGACACTCAATACTTGATCAGGACAGTATTTTTCTAGACAAATCAAGTGTAAGATTAGAATGGGATACGCGGTATATGACGATGAATCAAAAAAATTATCGAAAAGTCCACCATACTCCTGGCTCCTCATTATCATAATGAGGAGCCAGGAGTATGGTGGACTTTTCGATAATTTTTATGATGACACATGGTGTATGCTATAACGATCAAATATATATGCATATACGTATCGACGTTATCATACAATAACACAATCGAATATTACACAAAACAGTTCCAAAATTTCACGATGAAAAGAACGAAAAAGTTGAAAACCAGCAAACATGAGTAAGGCTGGACAACCTCGAAAAATGATGACATACAGTACCAAATCTCCTGCTCCCCTCGTACTAGAATTTTATATCCTCCATAAAATGTCATTGTTATCGGTACAACAGCACCTGTATATACATTAGGGTGGCACAAATTGACGCTCTATTTTTTTGTTTCCTTTTTCTCACCATCCAATTATCTTTTTGTAAGAAAAAAAAATGTCACCGAAGCTGCGAGCCGCCAAAAAATATTTAGAGATCGCTCAAGCCTCCCAAAAATTCAATTTTCATTAAAAAATCGATTTTTTCCGTCCACTTCTCACCCATGAATTTTACGCTTTGTAATTTTTTAATTAACCTCGCGAAAGCTCAAGCCGGCCAATGAATATTTAGTGGTCGCTCAAGGTCTTCGAAATTAACAATTTCCGCCAAAAAATATATCTCGCATGCACTATAATTTCTTGCAGCATAAAACAAAGTAAACAGCGAAGTGTTACATTTTTTGAATAATTTATTATACTCATCTGTAACAAACACCAATGAGACTATATGTGTTGTTATGTATTATTATGTATTATTGTATTATGGCGTCGCTCGTCACAGAGTACAGCTGCGATTGGTCCGCAGTTTGATTAACGAAACCCACTGTGGGACGCATTACGATGTGCGAAAAACAGCTGTCATTTTAGCTTTACGAATAAAACGACTTATAATTTTGTTTACGGACAAGAGCTTTAAAGAATTATTTTATGAGACCAAAGATTATAATTCTTGGGTTAGAAATGTGGGGTAAATTTGAAAAATCTGTTTCTATATAAAAAAGGATTCATTGTTTTGAAAATTAAAAAAGCGACAAATTTATGAGTGAGACGAGTAAAAAAATGGCAAAAATTGGAAATTTCGAAACTCATGAGTTACCACTAAATATTCATTGCCCGGCTACAGCTTTCTCGAGGTTAATTTAAAAATTGTAAAGCATAAAATTCATGGGTGAAAAGAGTACGAAAAAAAATCGATTTTTTAAATGAAAATTAGAACTTTTGGGATGCTTGAGAGACTTCGAAATATTTTTTGACCGCCCGCAGCTGGATTGTGAAAAAAAGTAAAAATAATAGAGCTCAAATTTGTGCCACCCTAATGTACATACATCATGGACTACGAGGGGACGACATGATGAACTTTTTCAACATCACAACGACGCGGAAAAGGGGGACAAAAGTATTTCCGTTCGAATAGATGACATTCAGACTTCGAGCTTTTCACCCTAAGAAGGCTAATAAGGAAAATGGAAAGGGGAAGACAGGAAATAAAAATAGTATTCGCTTTCTGCATCGCATCAATAATATTTGGAAATTGAATCTTAATATTTGACAGATAATAATAATATAGTGTCATTATATTCTATTCCTCATAAACGTACTTTTATTGTTTAATATGTACGAAACACATATACAAATCTATGTGTATTTAGGGGGGTGGGGTATGCATTATATATATTTATTGATACGAAGGATATTTTTCTCTGCCATTGACACTTTCTCTGACGATAATGTCAAAAAATCACGCCGTCAATTAACGGAGACTTTGTCCTTGGAGTGCCATATTTCAGGTGTTTACATTTTATTTTTTTTTAAGAAAACGAGTAAAGCTTTTTTAGTGCGGTTTTTTTATTGCTTTTATTCATGATATACAGAACGTTAAAAAAATTTTTTTTTTTAAAAAAACCAAAATGGCGACCGCTGCAGCTCCGCGAAAACAGGTCCTCAAATCGCGGGAGGTAAACGGCTGACATCACTGCCCCCTCTTTGTTGATCTGAAACACAAATTCAAAGCATATTATCAATCTGTGACCCTTTGGTCATGGAATGACGGATGGGTTTTTCGTTTAGTACAAATTTCGGAAAATGGCGGCAATTTAAAAAAAAGTCGAATTTTCGCGTTTTTTCGCATAAAAAGATAAATAATAAATGCAAAAATGTATCTATCGAAAAAACGATCCGTCATTCCGTGAAGACATATTTTCTGAGTATGCTCTCCAAATTTCAGGTCGATATGTTAATTACAGCGGTCAGGAGAATGTCAGCCATTTTTAAAAACGTGTCTTTGAGAAAAACGCGTTTACAGTTTTGTAATGTGTTTACACAAATGTGTTTATAATTACCGCTAATCGGCAATGCCTGGTCCATAGAGGCATTCCTCCTCTTCTTCTAGCTGCTCATATTGAGCTCAAATTGATTTTTTGAAAATTTCAAGGACAAAGGCTCCCTTAAAATCGTGTGCAGCCCGTGCAAATAGTTACTCAGTTCATGCATAAAAATAAATTTCCATATATATATCGCAGGAGGATATAACAATATCGGTAAATTCTAACGGTCCTAGTTTCCGGAACTTTTCCATTCTTTTCACCTCCGGCTTCTTTGACACTTGTAACCTACATTAATTTGATATACATGCATTATACGGAGGAGGAAATCGAGCGGATAATTCAAGTACGAATATATTTTAAGCGCGGTTCTCCGCATTTATTTTCAATAATGGTACGTCCAATATCCCGGAAGCTTTATTTAAGCGTTAGGCGCACACCAATTTATCGTTATAGCTACATCACTCCGGAATAATAAGAGCTCGAAAAGTTCAGAAAGTTGAATAAAAAACGGTGAGAATCGGGGGCGGGGGGGGGGTGTAATCGAGGGCAAGCCCTTGCAGCGATTTTGTCATTTTTATTTATGATCGGTCGGTAACACGATATAGTATTGATTATTTAATAAAAAAAAATATCAAGTTCATACACTGCCAAAAAAAAATATTTAATTTAAATAGGAGCTATTTAAATAAAATAGGCTTTTTCCTTGTCTCACGGCCTACTACGATCTTATTTGTGTCAAAGATATTTTTTTATTTGTTTCAGCTATTCTTTTTAAATATTAAATATATTCAAATTGAATAAATAAAGATTCAGTTCAAATAAATATTTATTTGCTTACAATGTACACTGTAAATCTAAGTGTACTATATGCATAAAATATTTCATAAGTCGAAAAATGAAATGAAACACTTAATTGAGAGTTTTACCACAACGATTTTGTATCGTAATTCGTCATTTCCTGGTCTTCTAAAATGATTTTTTCCGACGGAAATATTTCACCTATATGAAATCGAACCTAGAACCCACCTACTCATGGCTACGCATGCTACCCCATGCTACCGAACGCTTGTAACATCTTGGTCGCAGATATGGCATAAGAGACCAAATGAATTCCTACAGTTATTTGTTCTATCACATAAACTATATCAATTAGTTAATATCATCGTGATAATTAGAGAGATTTATCCAATAATATGCTATAGATTTTTTAAACATAACCCATATATATATATATATATATATATATATATATATATATATATACAGGGTGGATCAATAACTATTAGCACCTTGGATATCTTCGAAACTATAAGGTTCACAGAAATATTTGCTGAAATGAAATTGCACAGTGCGAAAGGGGTCATCCGATGGCGATAATAGTTTTATTGCAGGTGGAGGTACTTCGGACTTTGAAGGTCAAATCCATTTTTTTAAATGGATCGCTATGGTTTTGTTCTTCTGTATCATGAAAGAGGAGTTTAAAACGAGTTCAACGACCTATAACATAAGGTCATTGAAGGTCATAGATAGTACAGAAAGGCGATAATACTTACAGTTTCGGAAGGAAAAAAATAAAATTACTACGTTTATAGTAAGTGTTCGAAATGACGACCATCAATATCAATGCGTACGTTATTATGTACATTTACACATTTCTTAGACAGGTACAGAAAGTACAGAAAGGCGAAACTTTCACTTTCCAAAAATTTGCCTAAAAAATCGTCAGATAATTGTTAATAACAAATTAACTGTGCAATAGAAAAAAAATCCTACGTACTTCCATAGACAATGTATTTTTCAAGATATATTCAACATTTCAAGTAAATCGGTTGAAAATTGTCCGAGTTATGTTTCCGGCCAACTTAAAAAATGCAGTTTTGAGATAAACGCTGCACAGCCACCAGTTTGAAATTAACCGCTGCAAAAATTTTTTTTTCCTTTTTTGGATTTTTGTAATCTCCATTTATTTTTTAGCGTTTCTGAGAAAAAAATCCCCAAAAAGCCTATATACTATTAAAGTATACCTAAAGTTTGATAATTGTAGAATAATTATTTCTTAGTTTAAAAAACCCCTCAACACTGTTTATTTTTATCCTGTCTAAATGTATATCCCGCCTTAAGCAGACATGTTCGCATATTTGGTTGAAACTGTCACTTTTCGTAAAATGGTGCCAGAGACCTTCAATATTCTTGAAGGGTTCTGCGAGTGTCGATTTGCGCAAAAATGTTGCCCAGCCGGATCATACATTCTCCATTCTTGTCCGTCGTCGCCGAATTATTGTACCGTGCTTTGCCCGCGTGAGTGTTATTTCGAGATTCACAAGCAAGCCTGTACGTCATTCTGCGGCTTTCTTTTAGAGCTAAAGCTTTCGGTTGGCACGTAAAACGGATGGCCTGAATGCGAACGATGAATTTTCAGGTTTCACCGCGTCGACTTTGGAACACAAGGGCTTTTCTCATGAGAAACAACAGCTTGATTCGCCTAATTTATAGCACTGTGGGAGTCCAACGATTTCATGGCGCTCGGCAGGTCCTCGAATGTATTCAAAGGTTTCGTTCCTCGCAACCGTCGGGCCTTGAAATTATTGCTTAATCTGCGCAACCTTCCTCACTGAAGCAACATACGCGGATCGATGTCATCGTCCACTTCCCACTTGTCTTAATTTGAACTTGGCTTTCCGGAATTTGCTTCAATTCACTCCGAATTCCATAGTATTCGCCCCCGCGCGAATGAATTTATTGGATGTTCCCCTAGTCGCCTCGTGCTCGCTTGAAATTGCGTTGTCTCTGCTTAGGGACAAAAAAAATGCGGAAGTCTTCTTACCGTGCGTCATCAGTCGAACTACACGTAAAATTTTGGCGCCATATTGCGGGATGCAAACTCCGCAGTACGCTTGAAAAATTGTAGGATTATCCACTGATCAGTTCGACATGGTCTCTATAAATTATTCATTTGTTTTCTTATTTAAGGGGAGGTACCTGAGTAAACAGCGAGAAAAACAGGTAAACTTCGGGAATTTTTATCTCAAAAACACACGTTTCGATTGGATCCGAGTGTTTTTTATTGGAAAATATGTACATTGAGGTATGTTTAGGAATTTTTAAAAATCAATTCGTTGACTGGAAGCGATTCAAACGCGATTATCTCGAAACATAGTTTTCATAGTCGGTGCCAGATGTATCTCGAAAACGGCTTGTCCGATTTTGTCCAAATTTGGATACAATATTCTTCGATAGTTTTTCTCGTTCGCCACGTAGGATTTTTTTGAAATTTTCATTTTTGACGGAATTGCGGCCGTTTTAATTTAACATTCGTTTTTCGTTCGCAATTTCCGACGATTTTGGATTGCATACACGTTGCATAAAAAAGCCATGGTTCAATCAAATGAAAAACCCCTACGTGGCGAACGAGAAAAACTATCGAAGAATATTGTATCCAAATTTGAACAAAATCGGACAAGCCGTTTTCGAGATACATCTGGCACCAACTTTGAAAACTATGTTTCGAGATAATCGCGTTTGAATCGCTTCCAGTCAACGAATTTATTTTAAAAAATTCCTAAACATACATCAATGTACATATTTTCCAATAAAAAAAAACCGGATCCAATCGAAACATTAGTTTTTGGGATAAAAATTCCCGAACTTTACCTGTTTTTCTCACCGTTTACTCAGGTACCTCCCCTTAAACATCAGGCTCGGTACAGATTGGCAAACATTGCTCCGATAGTCATTCTTATGAGGAGCAGAACATTTTACACAGAATTTTCGTTAATTCTCGGATTTTTTTACGAAAATATTAAGAGAGCATCACAGTGTACCGTAAAACGGGGCTACTTTGACATTCAGGGTAACTTTGACAGTTTTTGGGACTACTTTGACAGAGCGCCAAAATACGTTTTAAATTTGTGCGCAACGAGCCCGCTTGACCTTCTGTGGCGGGCGGCGCGTGCGGGGAACAAACTTGAACAACAATTTCAAGTTCAAGTTTATTGTAATGTTGGCGAAGTTGATTTTGATCTCAATGACAATTATAAGACTCCTTAAGTGCCTATGATAGCACCCCAGATACTTGATATTTTTATGTAAAATGTTTCCTTAAGGGAGGGCGCCACTGTAACTGCCCATTTTCGACCGTTTTCTTTGGATTTTTTAAGAAAGGAATAAAATACATGGTCAAAAGAGCTTTTAGGTTTTATAAGGTATACTATATTGAAATATGTAAAAAAAAATTATTTGTCAAAAGTATGCAAAATCGCGGCGCACGAGTCACTATAGCACTACTGTTTTTCAGTCAACCCTCTCCGCGGCACGCAGTGTAACTGTCGTAAATTTAGTCCCGGAACTAAGAACGAAATATTTTCGTTAATTATATTATTGTTAGCAGTCAAGTACGGGGGGTATTAAAAAATAATTAAAAGAAAAATAGAGACGAGTTTGAAAAAAAAGTTCGTTTTTTCGACCATAATTTTCATCTCAAAAGTGATATATTTTTTACAATTTTCGATTCATCGAAAAAAGTGCTCGTACTTGACTGTTAAAGCAATCTAAAAAACTACAGTTAAAATTTCAAGTCGATTGGACAAAAATTGTCTGAGTTCTGCTACCTTAATAACGATGACAATTTGGTTATTAAAAATCGTTGTTTTTCATTTAATATCATGTATAATGCATAAAATATTACATTTTTTCTCAAAATGATTCCACAGTAACCCTTAATCTTTGAAATAAGTTGTATTTCAATACCCTGTCAAAGGAGCCCCACACTCGGGGCTGCTTCGACACTTTAAAAAATGTATATATCAATTTGTCAGGGGCTGATGGAGCTTGACTTTCTTATACATTTGATAGCCAAAGGGCACACTGTTCTATTGGAGCTAGAAAAGTTGGTATCTAGGATGTTAAAAAAAAGTTACTTACAAAAAACTTCCAAAACCTGTTCAAAGTTTTATGGTAACGGGTCGAAAAATAGTTGATTTTCGCGACTTTTTTTTCGATGGTTAAAATACGCTAATCAGTCTGATTTTTTAATGTTAAATCAAAGCACTCATGAAGAACAGAAAATAAAGTTATAAACGTTTCTTTTTTTACGTATTCACAAAAGGATACATTAGGAAAAACAACACCGCTAAACACTTTTTTTACCATTGCTTCCTGTCAATGAATATCGGGTAGACATTTACCCTTCGTTGTTGCGGACTGCCGAATGCAAACATCCCCAGCTATCAGGTGACCATAAGAAGTTGTCGCATTATTCGATTGATAATTTCTTTCGACAGAACTGTGACAAAAACATGGACCTACACCATGGACATTCACAAAACGAAATTCCCTTTTCCGCCCTTACGCAATAACGTCACACATTATTACCCTGACGATCGTAAACCATAGCAAATAAAGTATTTATCGATAGTATCATTTAAGGGTTAGGCCACTCTAGAATTTTCGAAAAATCGTTTTTTTTTTTAATGGTCCCCTAGGACCTCAAAAATGACGTCCCAAAAAATGATGGCCGGGAAAAATCTTTAAGTGCTCGGTTTTCGAATTTTAGTACAAGGCCGCCTGGTCCGCAGCGAGCGGACTCAAAACTTCAAACGCGTTTAGCTCAAAACTGCATTTTTTAAGTTTGCCCGAAACATAACTCAGACAACTTTCATCCGATTCACTTGAAATGTTGAATATATCTTAAAAAATACATTGTCTATGGAAGTACGTAGGATTTTTTTTTATATTGCATAGTTCATTTGTTATTAACAATTATCTGACGATTTTTTAGGCAAATTTTTCACTTTCCACTTCAGAAATGCGCCATTTGGCCAAAAAACAATATATCGAAAAATTCTACGCACTGCTATAGCAGTTATTAGATATAATCGAAACCAATTCATTGGCTCATTATAATTAAAAAATTACAGGAGTTCCCAGGTAGGAATTGACGATGAAAAAAGGGCTCGCCAAGCTCTGAAACAAGGCTCACATTTTTTAATTCAGGCTGAGCACCAGCCTGATTTCAGGCCTAGCTGAACCTCTGAATGATAACGCGGTTTCAGGCTCTTGCACATAGGCTTGACCAAAGGCTGGTAGAAAAGCCTGTACTAAGCCTGAAACGACGAAACAACAAGGCTCAAAACGAGCCTTAATGAAGCCTTCACGAGCATTTATGACCAGGCTTTTCCCAAACTCTTCCCGAGGCTATATGAAGCCTGTTTTTAGTTTTCTATATTCGACATTGGGGTAAATTTAATAAATTTGTAAAGAAATCATTTGATTTATTATATATATTTATTATTTGTTATATTATTTGTTACAAAATATATATTAAAAATATTTTAAAAAACAATACTTTATTTTATTGCGTACTTTTATTTTCGTATACACTTTTTTGTGTACCTCATAAATATCGATAAGAGCATATGTTTAAATGTTCTGAGCTGCCTCCTTCGCTTTCGTTTTTCGTGCCTTCGCACCCGACAAATTTATTGCTAAATTTTTTTTTCATAAAAGTACAGAAAAAATATTATATTAAACTTATTTTATTTTATCACAACCTGAAACAAGCCTACATCCAGCCTTGATTTTTCAGTCTCAAAATTCACCGGCTGAATAAAGCTTGAAAGAACCCTGAGTTTAGGCTAAGCAGCCAGTCTTGGTTCCAGGCTGCTCCAAACGATGCAATGAATCCTGGGCCAGGTCTGTCTCACTCAGGCTCGGTGAAACAAGGCTCGCACAAGCTTGTTTCTATCGTCAGCCTTTTAATTTCCTACCTGGGTTGTTTGTCCGGCCGTGGACCCTGGAAAAACGGAGACGTCATCGCAAAAATGCTGCACTGCAGCCATTTTTAAATTGATCGCTTTAAAAAAATTATTGTATATAGTCACTGATATGAATGATAAACACCCTTTTTGTAATGTCGATTTATTTTGTAGTTTTTCTGAAAAAAAAATCCCCAAAAAGCCTATTTTTCGGCCTCTAGAGTGGCCTACGGCCTCAAAACAAATGTATCATATCTCCTGAACACTTTTGAGACTCGTCCAGTTCGAAAGAGTCGCGACATAGACACGTTCTGTGCTATGTTGATTCACCTCGCAACTGAAGCAAGCGAGCAATAGGAACAAAGTGAAAAGAGCCTCGAATGGTGATAATTCCAAATGCCTCGACTCGTGGGAGTCTTACGATCGAGGCGAGGATACGAAGAAAGAATGAGCTTTGTAATGAAGTTGTCCGAAGGCTATTTCTCTTCCCCTATCGTGTGTGTTTCACCCAAAGAAACACCGCATTGAAGGCGGATGTGGAAATAAGCTTTTATTGGTCTGCTCCGGATTAAATTGAATCAGTTCGCCAATGAAGATTTATAGATCGGCACAATGTCGTTAAAATGGAGTGTTTGTTCAGTTCGTTGTTCGTGTGTGCGTAATGATTCGTTTGCAAGTATTATACGTCTTCCAACAAATTATATATGTGCAAGACTCGATGGGAACATTTAAGTCTCCAACATTGGAGAACCTCGGACTTTTGAATGTTGCGCCAGTCTTGCGGCAGTCCGATTGGCTCCCGTACTCTGCCCACGCGCCTATAGAGCAGTTTCTACTCAGCGCATGCGCGGTAGATCGATTTCGACAAGAGACGCGAGCACTTTTCAGATCCACGCCTGCGAGACATGAAAGGGTTCGATCTGCTTATAGATTGACGTCTGTTAAACAATAATACAAAGCTGTGATTGACATGATTATAAGATTATTGTTACACATTAGATTGTATTTTATTTTCATTTATTGAGGTCTCTATTAAAGTAATCCTATCGCCAGGCTTCAATCCATAGGACTTTCATTTTTTTGTTGATCTTCACTAAATATATTGAAAATCGTCTGTAAAATTTTAGGGTCGCGCAGGTTAGGTTAGGCGCATTTTTGTGAAGGAATTCCGACACGACATACAAAAACCCAATTTCCGGTCGCTACAAAACTATACAATAGTGGGAATCCGTCAGATTCTTAAAAATAATCAGATTTACATACTTAATACTTGTAGTAATCCAATGGTCTTAGAAAAAATTACGCTTATTGGCCTCATTTTTATGTAATATCGAGTTTAATTTTAACTTCCGGTATTGGATTTATTACCACTTGCTACAATAAAGAAACGTGACTGCAAGGCAACGGCTGACTGTAGTCCTAACCTCATCTCACTCATTACAATTTCCACACATATTTCATTTTTAACCGACATATTTCACCGACACAAATTTTCCACGCTTTTTACGAGTCGTGGCCCGAATACAATGCTTTATATTTCCCGCACCTGACATTGTTTTGATAGATCGAAGTTGAAAAACATGGAGGTTAAACTCGCCTGGTTGAGTAAAAAGAGACGGAGATAGAACCAATGTTGCCAAAGTCAAACCTAGAAATACTGCTCGAATCGTTGGAATAACTATTTTTTCATTTCTCTACTTAAATGTGAACATTCATTAAACAGTCTACACATGGAAAATTTTAGTTATTACAAATTATTTTTCTTGCATATGTTAAAAATATAAATTGTACAAGTCTCAAGTATGATCAGTCGTATGACTAGTGTGAAGTGATAGGTTTACCTTAAGGCGTTATCCCCACTTGTAGCGCAAAAAAAAGGCCTTTTTCATGAATTTTTTTAAAGAAAACTACAAAACTTTTTTAATCGATCAATATACCATCTTAAAGAACACATCTTGAAGAACTGTTAGTAATTTTTTTATTGAAAAATATTACATTGTTTAGTGGCAAATGGACATCAATGAAATAATGTTTTTATATACACGGTTTGCGGTGACCAACATTGCGGCGAAGTGGATCATCTGAAAAAAAAAATGCGGATGGATTTAGTCAAATATAAGTATAAACTAGTCTTTAATCGAAGGATTTTAAAAAATATTCATTTTTCACAAAATGGCGGACAGTCAAAGTTAATGGTTCGATTTTAACAAAAAAAAAAAACGGCCGTTTTTTGGCTATAAAACGGCCATTTTTTTCGAAAAAAAAATCGAACGATTAAAGACTACATTTTTATGTATTAAATAAGCCTGCAAAATTTCAAGAAGATCGGTTCATTAGTGTTCGAGTAATCTTGGTCACCGACTTCAGAAATGCCATTTTGAGAAAAACGCGTTTAAAGTTTCAATTGCAGTTTACACGAAGTGTAAAGCTTCAGTTTATCTCAGTCAATTTTGTTCGGATCGACTTGAAATTTTCAGGACATATTCTCAGATACTTATACTTCAAAAAAATGCAATAAAAAAATCGATTTTTTCAAAATCGCAAGTGGGGGTAACCCCTTAAATCCTGAGTTCCGACACATACCCTTGCGGGTTCTTACGTATTGCCCTTCCCAGTTGAACCCTTTTCTATCACTCCCTAGCCGCACTTAGCTACTCTAACCTAACTTTTGTGCGTTCACAGCCGTCTTAAGGTATATCTTTCGCGGAGGGCCGTATTTTGTGGGGGCCCTTCTGAATCATTGGTAAATTACAGTGGTACTCAATGAAAATAAGTCACAGTCAAGTATTATAGCCAACGACAAACTGGAATGAATAATGTCGCGCAAATGTCATACATTTAGACATGTTCACATTTTCTGTGAAAAGTCGCGGCTACGAAAATTCTTCTGCTAGTCACATTTTTCTAAGTTTTATCATTAACATTTTCATTTAACATTCTGTGACCCCCGTTTTTTGTCATTGCGGAATCTTTCGATTTTTAACACGCGTATGCAGTTTATATCAGGCATATAGAGTTATTTAATGGATCAATTATTAGGTTGAAATGTGGCCAGCATGTCATCTCCATAAAGCGCCGTATAAAATAGACGATTTTTAGAGCCGTAATTTTCGTTAAAATTTCGCTGACTTGACTTGAAATTTTACCATCATACTGAGATATATTTTTACTCGATTATAGATGAAAATCAGTTAATTGTTAAATATTTGGGTTCGTGAAAAGAATACCTTGACGGAAGACACCAGCGTAAAATTTTCGAAAAATCGTTTTTTTTGGAAACACTTTAAAAAAAACATTTGACATTCCAAAAATATTCTGCATATTTGTTTATAGCAGAAAAAGAGGTTTTAAAGTGGTTTTCGAGATATTTTTGAGGGTCTTCGAGCGCTAAAAAGCGCCATCGGCGATGCCACGCCGGTAAACACAGTTCTCGACCGTGTCTCTGTGTCTGGCGGTGCATCTTCGATTGCACCGCCAGTGCCGACTCCGACCGCTCATCCACCAGTGTAGATTTATATAACATTATTTTATCAGACAATATTTTACACAATTATCAATTATTTCTTATTATAACTATGTAATATTATGATTATATTATAATATTTGCAATACTATTATACTCGTAATAATTTCTTTATAGTTCAGCAGAATGATCTTTTTTTCTGTGTTTTCGAATTTTTTCAGTCGCCGTTGTTGTCGCATTCTTCATATGCTGGGCACCATTTCACGCTCAGAGATTATTCGCAGTTTACGCGCAAAACACCGCGGAAGAATCGCAGGAAGCTCTGTCCACGATTTACATGGTTCTCACATACGTTTCCGGAGTATTCTACTACTTATCGACAACCGTGAATCCTTTGCTATACAACATCATGTCAAACAAGTTTCGGGAAGCATTCAAGGTGAATATTCACTTTTTCAAAAATGTCCTTTCGCATGGATGTTCACGAAATTATTTATGAATAACTATGAATAATGGTTACCAGTAATACAACGTGAAAATATGAATATCTCCGTCGCAAAAAAGTATTTAAGTTTGATACTTAGGATTGGGGTAGAATATCCATAAGTCAAATTCCCATAACCGAATCTCCATAAGTGAGTATAGAGTAGAAATGAGTGCCAGAAATGGCGGGAGGTCGAGGAAAAGTGAATATAGAGAGAACCCAAACAAACCCAAAAAAAACCCAAACAAACAACAATAAATAAACAAGCCCAAATAAACTCACTTATCTCTACCTCCCGCCATTTCTGGCACTCATTTCTACTCTCTACTCACGTAAGGATATTCGACTTATGGACCAAGAAAGGAGAAATAATTTGTTTTTTTTTCTAAGCAAAAATGAAGTTGTAGTACCGAGACATTGGGTCATTCCAACGGGGTAATTTGAAAAATGGAACAACTAAAAAAATAACTAAAAAAGAAATAGACATCTTTATTGATGCTTCATGAATAGGAACGAGTTGAATAAAAAATATGAACGTACTTTTGTACGTTTCCGCACAAGGGTGCGCAAAAAAAGCCCCCAATTGGCCACCAGTGTTGTGGACGTTGTATGAAAATGAAAAAAATTCCGAACATAATCTTAATCTGTATGAGTGTGTAATGTTTGGTGTCAGATTAAGCGAAAAAAAATGATTTAACGGCGTCATGCTAAACTTAGATTTCTATAACACGGCTAATTTTGCGCGAGTTATTAAGGATGTATGGCAGCTACTGCAGAGTCGTTACAGAACTGATTATGCAATTTGCAAAAATCGCATTTAAAGACTAAATAAAATAATTGTAGTATTCATTGAAGCTAAAAAGGAGATTTACCACAGCTCAAAGTAAAACATGCGGTACAGAAAGAAGAATTTTCAATTTTTAACTGCAAATTTAGTTGCTGATTTGATGTACGTTTTCCCTGACGTTGCCGTGGTTACGACATACGAGCTAAAGAAATACGAAAACGGTCCCATTTAACTCGCAATATCTCGCAAAATATATGGGCACATGTCGATTTTTTTTAACGTATCATGCATATTACAGCGATACCGCACAAAAGTTTTTTTTACAAAAGAGTACTCCGGAAATACCTTTTTTGCCAATGTAAAGGGAATTTTGGACGTACAGTCCTATGTTCCCCGTGTTAAATGACCCAACTTTGAATTCGTTTATCTTAGCATTCACGTGGGCAAATTTTGTTTTTTTTTAATCTCAAAAAGTTCTCGATATTTTCCTTTACAATATCAGTGAGTTTCAATTCGAACAGTAGTAAATAACTTAGTTGCCATACATCCTTAAGCGATTTCCGAAGACGTATTCAGAAATGTACAGACATTTCAGAGTACGTTTGTGGAAATCGTTTAACGATTTTCACAAAATTAATTAGAATGTTTAGAATAAATTAGAATAATAAAATAATTAGTATAATTAGATAAAAATTTTAAAGAACAACGATTTTTTTCAAGTTCTCGACAACAATACTGCCTTACGCCGAAATGACACACAATTGTGCCGGTAAAAAAATCTATGCAAAGATTCTATATTTTTGTTTAAAAAAAGGGCTGACCCGAACGACTTGAAATGTTCGCAGTCGATGTCGAATTGCTAGAGGAAGGAGCTACACCTTCTCGATGTTTGTGATTTTTAAAGAAAAACAATACGGTTTCAGCTGCTAGAAAAAAATGATATAAGCAACAGATTAGAAAACGATTTCTCCGTTGAGGTAATTGCAAATCGAAGAAAAGTAGCTTCTAGTTATATTAGACATAGGCGTTTCGACATTTGAATCGTTGCACTCTGCGAAAAAAATACTGAAAAAATAGTTCGTCTACGGCGCAGGGGTAGCTTCTAACAGAGGGGTGCGGGGTTGTGTCGTTAACGGGGTCCCATGTGACAGCAATTTTTTTTCGCTTTTTTAGAATTTTTTTTTATGAACCATTGAAAACGCACTTTTTAAAAATTTTTACCACACCTTTTTCAACATTTTTACAGTTCCTTAGAATTTTATCAAACAAAATAACGAGTTAAATCGACTTTACACCGTTTGGAAGGCACTCATGTGTAAAAAAAAGTAGGTTGACGGCTGCCATGATTCCGAAGGTTTTGCTCATCTGAAATTTAAAAATCAAACGCCATTTTAATTTGTAGACCTGAGGCTAACGTCACAACTAGAGTAAAGTAAAAATATCGAAAACTGAATTTTCGGCACGATTTTAAAAGTTGAGTTCCAACGTTCGTCATTTTTTTTACGACCTTTTGAGCTTAAAAAAATTATAGCAGATATCAGAAATATTCTACTTCAGGTGAGAACTATAGATGCTGACTATACCATAAAAATTTCAGCGAAATCCGTTCAATAGTGTTTGACACATCATGGAAGCCAATTTGGAAAACACAGTTTTGAGAAAAACCCGTTTAAAAGTTCAAGTACGATTTACACAAAGAAAATGTTGATTCACCATTGGTCTGCTATACCGGGTCGATATAACACGCACACATTTTTTGAAATTTCTGCATAACAAAATTTTCCGATTTTGTTGACCTACCAGATAGGATGACGGCCTTAAAAGGTTAAAGTTCTCCACGTGTCAGTTCATCTTAATACGGAACCCAACTGCCACTTCATCCCGCTAGAGGGTATATTGTATTATAACGTAAACAGAACATGACGTTTAGTGACATTCGCTTTGGTTATGCCGGTGTTTCTACGACTATTCTCGAATTTTGCTTAAGGCCATGTGCCACACGTCAGAAAATTTCGACGCGGCCGCTCGTTACGTCGGTAGCGCAGATCTCGTAGTTTTTAGCTACGAGTTGCTACCGACGGACAGCGCAGCGATCGCGAATTCGGTCTCGATGCTTCGCACTGGGACGAAGAGTCGAAGCCAAATAGACGGCGATCGCTGAGCGCGCGCGTGTGTGTGTGTGTGTGCTTGCTACACCGACCGCGTGCAAAAAGAACGAATCCATTCTTGCGCGCCGTTCGGTCGTACGCAAGCACCTTACATCTATGTGTGTATCACACAATTCACACAACTATGCGTAGCGACCATGGTACGCTTGTGTTGGAAGCATGCGCTCGCTCGGCAGGAGAGCGGTGAAACTTTGTTGCATTTTACATTGTATATGCAGCCATCGAATCGATTTTTTTTTTCGACGACGGCTACAACTAAAACACTCAGGCATTTTCCCATACTTTTTTAATTCATTTAAGGAAATAAGCTCGAGCACAATTTGTAACATCGATGCCGCTTATCGTTAACGATATCGATCCCTGCCAAAATTTCGAGCGACCGAAATTGCTTGAAACTCACTCTACAAAAGAGTGGTAAAATTTTACAATGCTCTTTGTTTAAACAATTGCGATCGGCGTTTTTTCTCTGCCATGGCTTATCTTCGGCAGGTTGTCTGCGGCCGACCAAATTCGCGAGCGAACGAGATCGACCGGGTCTCACTCTGCGAAAGAGTGGTAAAATTTTATTATTACTAAATTATTACTAATTATGCTAAAAAAAAATTCGTTCAGCATTTTTTCTCTCTGCCGGAATTCATCTTCGGCAGGTTTCTCCAAGGATCGAATTTTCTAGCAATGGCGATCGGAGAAGTCTCGCTCTACAGAAGAGCGGTAAAATTTGACTATCGCGAATTGTTTAGCGGTCATCGGTGAAAGTTTTTCGAAAAATCGTTTTGTTGAAAGCACTTTTAAAAAATCCTTGGAAACTTAAAAAATGTCACAATGCTCTTTGTTTAAACAATTGCGATTGGCACTTTTTCTCTGCCATGGCTTATCTTCGGCAGGTTGTCTGCGGCCGACCAAATTCGCGAGCGAACGAGATCGACCGGGTCTCACTCTACGAAAGAGTGGTAAAATTTTATTATTACTAAATTATTACTAATTATGCTAAAAAAAATTCGTTTAGCATTTTTTCTCTCTGCCGGAATTTATCTTCGGCAGGTTTCTCCAAAGATCAAATTTTCTCGCAATGACGATCGGAGAAGTCTCGCTCTACAGAAGAGTGGTAAAATTTTACTATAGCGAATTGTTTAGAGATCATCGGTGTAAAATTTTCGAAAAATCGGTTTGTTGGAAGCACTTTTACAACATCCTTGGAAATTTTTTCTCTGCCATGGCTTATCTTCGGCAGGTTGGCTGCGGCCGACCAAATTCGCGAGCGAGCGAACGCGATCGACCGAGTCTCACTTTGCGACAGAGTGGTGAAATTTTATAATTATTGCTAAAATAAATACGTTTAGAATTTTTTCTCTCTGCCGGGATTTATCTTCGGCAAGTTCCTCCAAGGATCGAATTTTCTAGCAATGACGATCGCAGGAGTCTCGCCCTACAGAAGAGCGGTGAAGTTTTACGATCGCGATATGTTTAAAAGAGGACACCAGTGGAAAACTTTCGAAAAAACATTTTTTTTAAACATTTAAAGAATCCTTATAACCTCTAAAAATATTATGAAAATTCGTATATAGCCGAAAAAAAAACAGTTTTAACGTGGTTTTCGAGCTATTTTTATAGGGTCTCCGGCGCTGAAAAGCGTCTTCGGCGATGCCATGCCGGTAGTCGCAATTCTCAACTCTTGTACGCCTATTATCTATGGGAAGAAATTCACCGACTAAAAATAGTTTTATTTTCGACCAAAAGGTGGGATTAGATTATGGAAACAAAAGTTCTTCAGCTCTGTCGTTTAACCGTTGACTTCACACACGTTTTTTCTCCAAACCACGCTTTCGAAATCGGGACGCAGCAGAACTCGAACAATTTTCGTCCAATCGACTAATCCAACTTATTCAATTTTTCAAAGTGTTTTTTGAAGCGCTGTATCAATGTGAAAAATGGTCGCATCGAGATGAAAAAAAGCATCATGAAGCTTCAAGTTTCTAGTTGCGGAATCTGTTGTCAAAACAAATTTTTGAGCTACTGTAATCGCGCAATAATAAAAAATAGCGAGAGAAAATTTGTTTCCAAATTTTTTGGGTTTTTTTTCAAGGGTCCACGCGCTCGAGAATGTTATTTCAGTTAAATACATGTATAGGTCAGTTAGCTTGTTTATTCAGTTTCAATTTGGTTTTTTTGTCTCTCTACGTCAATTTTTTGCTAAGATATCCGACTTTGAATGTAAAAAGATCCTTTTGTCTTCGATCACCGTTTTCTCAGCAACCAATGATTGCACGGGAAGCTTTGAAAACTTAAATAAATTTCCTACCCGACCCTTTCGTTGATTTTTTTAGAAAAAAAAACATTTTTTCCCCATTAATATTAATTTGAAAGAAGACAAAAAATGACTTTTTATAGTTTTTCAGTAAATGTACTACTGCTTCATATATTATAGTAAATGTATAATACTTTAAGTAATGATGGAAAGACTAACGTTGCCCGGTTGTTAAGGTCAAGAAAAAAAAAGTTCAAAAAATTTCAATTTTTTTTCTTCAAATTTGTCAATCATTTTAGGAAACAATACTGACTCATTTTTACACGATGCGACCTTTGCGCACCATAATGCCACTCATCTTTAATTGCATTAATTAAAAGTTGATACACCCAAGCTGTATTCACTAGCCGATCTGAGAACTTGTATGAGATGAATTCTCGATATTTTCTGCGAAGGTTATTAGGGTTACAAAAAAAACTTTCTTTCAAAACTGATCTTTTTTTAAAGAAAAAATCAATTAACATTTTTTTAAACTACTCTTTTTGTGGTAATTTTTTTCTACGTTTTGGTAAAAAAAATTAATCTAAAGTTTTTGTAAACTTTAACTTCTTTCAATTTTTGTTCATGCCTAGTTTGAAAAAAAACCTGTTTTCTGGAACCCTAATAACCTTCGTAAAAAATATCAAGAGTTAATCGCATAAATGTTCTCAGATCGACTATTGAATACAGTTTGGGGTTATCAACTTTTAATTAATGCAATTAAACATGAGTGAAATTATAGTGCGCAAAGGCCGAATCGGGTAAAAAATGAGTCAGTATTGTTTCCTGAAATGTTTTACAAAGTTAAAAGCAATATTTTAAAAAATTGAGATTTTTTGAATTTTTTTCTTAAGGTATCCCTTTGGGTGGGGGGAAAAATGTCGAACGATCGATATGCCGATGGGCCAAAATGTCGAATTCGAAAATGACGAATGTTCGAATATAGATAGATCAATCTTACTAGAGCCTGTGAAGTCGAAAATAACAATTACGAATATGAACATCTCGGAAGTTGATATATAGCGAAAAACAAAAATCAGATTTAATAAAATATCGAAAAACATAAAATCGATGGGCCTGTATGCATAACACCAAATAATTCGAGACGACAATTCTCCGAATTAAAAAAATGGCGATGGTTCACAATGCAGAAAATCATTAAAGCGAACGGCCAAAAAGTAGAGTGGTTGAAATCGCGGAGGGTCAAAATGTAGAACGGCCCGAATGGCGAATCGAGCAATACGTCACTTGCGCCTCAGAGTGAAGCTGCGAGATGGCGCTGGCGGTCTGTAGGCTAAAATATCGTAAGACAGTCATCCCACGTGACGGGCCCCACCACGTTCGCCATTTTGGTCGTTCGACCTTTCGACGTTCTACATTTCGGGCCATCGACATTTTGCGTTTCGATATATTGCTTTTCGCCATAGACGGTATTACGCATATTAGGCACTCGCTATTTTCTGTTTCGGAGATATGGGTGTTCTACATTTTTCGATTCTGTATTTTTATGTTCCGAATTTCAGACAATCTGAATATTCGTTTTCTAATAAATTACCTCTCCAATAAATAATGGTTCGATTTATAGTCATTCGATTTTTTTATCAGTCGAAAGATAAAATTTCGAATGATTTAACCTTCGTTATTTTGAGAGTTCATAATTCTGTCGTTTCGAAATGTTTGTCGTTCTATATATGGTCATTCGACATTTTTACCCCCACCCATCCCTTTTGCGTAGGGCCGTATTTTGTGGGGGCATAAGCAGGGCCTTCTGAATCGTCGGAAAATTACAATTGCGCTTAATAAAAAAATAAGTTAGAATGGATTATTATACACAACGATAAACTAGAATAAACATTTCGTGCAAATTTAGTAGATTGAGACAGTTTTACATTTATTTGAAACGTCGCGGCTACAAAAATTCATCTGTTAGTCACATTTTTCAAGTCAAGTTTTAACATTAATATTTTCTTTAAACGTTCGGTGACCCTCTGTTTTTATTGTCGTTACGGAATCTTTAGACTTTTTCACACCTGTGAGCAGTTTATATCAGGCATCTGAAGTTATTTAGTGTATAAATTATTAGATAGAAATGTGGCCAGCGTGACATGTCCATAAAGCGCCGTATAAATGAGACGATTTTGAGGGCCGTAATTTTTCGTTAAAGGTGCGGTAACTTGGCTTGAAATTTTACCAGTATACTGGGATGCATTTTTACTTCATTATAGACGAAAATCAGTTAAGTGTAAAATATTTGGGTTCGTGAAAGGAATACCTTAAATTTAACAAGAAACTAGTGCAAATTTGTGAAAAGAGTCGAAGAAAATTGGTCTTTCCATTTTGATGATGATTACACGATGTTTAGAAACAATACACTTGTGCCTTTTATTGTTCTGTAAAACATTGATCAATGAGTCCGGAAAAACGGTTCGATGGATCAATTTGAAAATTAACAGGGCTATTGGGGCTATATTACGCTTGAAAAAAAAAACGCGGCAACATTAGTGTTTCCATCAATATTTGTAAGGTAATAGTAGATTTACTGACAAACTATAAAAAGTCACTTTTTGTCCTTTTTTCAAATTAATGTTAAGGGTGAAAAAATGTTTTTCTGAAAGATCAACGAAAGGGGCTGGTAGGAAATTTATTCAAGTTTTCAAAGTTGCCCTTTAATTTCCGTTGCAATCATTGGTTGCTGTGATATTGATGAACAACGACAAAAGGATCTTTTTTATTAAAAGTAGGATATCTCAGCAAAAAACTGACGTAGAGAAACAAAAAATGCAAATTAAAGCTGAATCAACAAGCTAACGGACCTATACATTGAGTTACGTGGGAAAAAAATTAACTAGCCCCTGAAACCTTGAAAAAAAAAACAAATAAATTTGGCAATTTTTTTCCTCCGCTATTCTTATGATAGAGTGAAAACCGCAGCTCACAAAAAAAATTGCCAAAAAATCGCGAAACTAGAAACTTGAAGCTTCTAAGGCTTTTTTTATCTCAATGCGACCATCTTTCACATAAATGCAGCGCTTCAAAAAAGACTCGAAAAAATGAAGAAATTTTCTGTTCCTTTAATTATTTGGAGTAGTATATAAAAATTATGGTCGAAAACACGAACTTTTTTTCAAACTCGTTACGATTTTTTTATAATTATTTTGAAATTTTTCCCCGTACTTGACTTCTAAAACTAACATAATTAACAAAAATATTTCGTTCTTAGTTCCAGGATTAAATGTACGATAGTTCTACTGCGTTCCGTGGAGAGAGTATGAGGTTGAAGTTTGTATCGTTGGAACGCAACGAAAATTAATATTCGTGAATTCCTTTAATTTATTTTTGCAAATCTTGCTCACAAAAATCTTCTAACTATTTTTTAAGATGTTTATTTAGCGATCTACAATATAAATCTTAAAAAAAAAGATTTTCTATAACAATAAAAATATTAAAAAATAAAATGTCAGCAAGAGCTTTCGTTGCGTTCCAACGATGCAAACTTCAACACTATGGAGAGGGTTGACTGAAAACCAGTAGTGCTATAACAACTCGTACACAGCGATTTTCTGTTCTTTTGACAAATAAACTCTTTTTACATACTTCAATATATACCTGATAAAGCCGAAAAGTTCTTTTGACCATGTACTTTATTGGTTTCTTTTTTTAAAAATCTAAAAAAATGGTCGAAAATGGGCAGTGACGGTGGTGTTCTCCTTCCTTGACACACTGCGTCATTTTGACCTGAACGAATTTGAAATAAAATGCTGACTTTACCAAAATAGAAAGTTTTCAATAATTTTTTACAACAATTCAACTTTCGGCTTTCCGAGTTACTAAAGACTTGCCCTGTGGAAAGGTGGTGACATCTTACCGTCCGTTTTAATAAATTTAAACAAATACCTCGACCACGATTCATATACACTTTGTCCACCGCTCGCCTCATGAAGGTATGGGTACGGTGCTGATGTCATCAGACGACGGAGATTCAGCCCGGACAGTGGCTTATTCTCCTCGAAAAGTTTCATCGGAAATATTTTGTCCATAGTCCACCAGGGAACGGAGAAGAAACTCTGCGTTACGCTGGTTTATCTCGAAACACAATTTTTCAAAACGGCACGCCGCATAACAAAAAAAATTTTCATTATTTTCACTCCAAATTTTGAGTACACGTTTAAAATAATATTCCAAAGAGAAATACATACGGGACTTTCTATGAGTTAGTTATAACATTAGTAATTTACGAAATGATTATCCTTTTTTCTGTCGAAAATCAAGTTTTTGGATTAATGCTCCCCAATTATACAAAAATTAATATTTTCACAATCCTCTACGTATTTCTCTAGCTATACTCGTGTAAATTAATAGAATTTTTTTATTTTATTCTAAAATAAAATTTGCGTCAGCTATACTGCGTGCCACAGAGCGTCTCAAATTAAACATGCCTCACCAGAATGGCTTCAGCGTCACCTTTTGGCATAATTTTTTAATATAAATTTCATTTCGGCCACTCGAAGATATGACTAATAACATCCTTGAATATTAATAGTCTCTCATTTGTCCTACAAAAAAAAATCGCGAAATATCACTCAATTTTGGCCGTTTACAGTAGTGTAAGCCCTTATGGTAAAACGAGCGTGCGCTCCTGATTTCTATTGATTTTGTTCAAATTTTAACCAGACATTGTTCATATTATTATGCAAGTTTGAGTGAAATTTCAGAACAGTTGACTATTTAGATTGGGAGATAATGGATTTTTCAATAGCAACTTTTAACACTGCAGGGTCTGCATTGGCCGAAAGTCAGGTCACATAATTCGGCGTACTATTATTGGGTTATTCATTTTGTATTGGGTTATTCATTTTGAAAAAAAATTATGATTAGATAGCAAACTAGTTAGGAAACGAGTGAAAAAAGTTTGGATTGTCTTTGCTATTCAGTTTTGTTAAAGACGTTCAGTAACGACAGAATAACTCTCGGTAAAAAATATTTGTCGCCTATGATAAGAAGACATTATGCAACACCGTAGAACAGTATTGTTCAATATGTCGAGAAAAAAGATAATTATCGTGTTTCTAAAGTTGAAAACTTTTAACGTAAAAAGAAATATTTGCGTTATAAACATTAATATTTTATATTGCTCATGTTATTGCCTTGTGTCTTTTTATAGAGGACAAATATTTGTTACAAAAAATTACGCTGTCTAAATTTCAATGCAGACCCTGCAGTGTTAAAAGTTGCAATTTCAAAACCCATTATCTCCGAATCTAAGTAGTCGACTGTTCTGAAATTTCACTGAAACATGCATAATTATACGAACAATGTCTGGTTAAAATTCAAACAAAATCTATAAAAATCAAGAGCGCATGCTTGTTCTACCTTAACACGTTCAACCGTTGAGCATTCAATTCTGTTGGGCTGAAGGTTTGGACCCATCAACTCTGAGTATGAGATGATGGTAGCCGTAACCATTGCAACGTAAGAAGGCCCTAGCGTCCTCGCTCTTTGTTTTGAAACATACATACGTAAGCGAAAGGCCTTGCACAGATTGGTGGTGCGATCCATGGCGAGATATTGTTCCTTGAGGTCAGCCTCGCTGGCGCTCTCAGAGAGATTGGAGACTGCGGTGATATCCTCTCGACACCGGGACTATATATTGTGGCTACGACGATTGACGTGGTTTCTTATCCTCGGCAGTACGTACTTGCTGCACTGGATAAATCCGATGGTCCATCTAGATGATAAATCCGACGCTATTTTAGTTCTGGTTCTTACATGATAGCCCAGGTACCATACCTACCACGTGTGTGCGTACCGTATCGATACTAGCATTAGTATGGTGAGGATACGGAACCGGTATATCTTACTATTGCACAGTGTACCGGTACCATACTAGTAACACGTACATTTGCGTGTAGCATGTACTACCGTACAGGTACACCGTAGGGTACCATCTCTTTCATCGGAGATGAAAGTTTTCTTGCATCGGAGCCCTTGGCTGTTTGACACATCGGCGAGTGGGAAAGCAATGCGAGGGAAAATCGTGGCAAATAACAAAGTACGTAAATTGAAGTTATGAAGTTATAGCACGTACGTACCTTGACTTCCGGTGTTTTCTCCTTCGGCTTCTCGCTGTCACTATGTTCCTCGATCTTCTTCGTGTAATCGGCCGCGGCGGTTTTCTCGTCGATTACTTCTCGTCGGTGGTGTGCCGGCGAGCTGAGGCGACGTCCTCGACCACCGGGCTCGTTTCGTTTTTCACGTCAAAAAAAAACTCACCAAAACGCGACGAAAACAAACTTCACTCTATCACACACTTTTACACATCGCTTGAAATATATTTCGCACGAATGTGTGAGGTTATAGCTCAGGCTTTCGGCCTGTCAAAAATAAATTGTTCCGGAAGGAGGCGAGCGCGGTCGGTAAAAAAAGGCGAAGCGAGCTGCGCGCCGCTAGTGAGAAAACGGATAAACTGAACACTCGCTCCGGTAACTGATATTTTGAGCTTAGTCGATACATTTTTGCTACATTTATGTAAAAATTTCAAAATGCTTTTTCTCCGCCATTTGTTCATGAAAACAGGTGAAACAAAGCTTAAAATGTGTGCTTTTTTGCGGTCCAGAGGATGACGCTCAGAAAATCACTGAAAATGCGATGCAATGGTTAATAATTCACCATTTTTCGCAGGGTAACCACAAACTGTAATTTTTTTTTGGAAATTTTGGATAACGGAGAGCATCATCCCCTCGGAGCAAGTGTCCTGCATGCACACAACAAATTTCATTCCAATCGGTTGTTCCGTTTGGGAGAATTCTTTTTTCAAAATTTCGAAGCGGTCGGAGGCATGTGGCACATCGCCTTAAGGCCTCAGGCCACAGTAACGGGTATAAAATCATGTGCGAATTTAACAATTTTTTTCGTATGAAAAAGTGATTCACTTATAAAATTAATTACACATCTATTTAGTATGAATATCAAGCCGTTAGAAAATATATATATTTTTTTTCGACGTACAAAATGGCCGACTACTAATATTTTCTTTTGTTATCTTTTTTTAGGCGCTCCGCGGCGTGATATTTAGCATCCACAATTTTTTACCTAGAACAAAAAACAAAAAAATCAATCTACATTAGAATACCTAGAGAAGTACGTACGGAATTAAAAAAATATTGTTTTATACAAAGTTGTAGGTATTTGAACTTAAGAAATGAATTTTCAGTGAAAAATTTCGTTATAACTGCCCATAAATTGCTCATAAAATGAAAAGCTTTCGATTAATCAGAAACTCCGTACGTACTTCTCTGCGAAATGCAATTAGGAACATAACTTTTAAATTTGAAGTAAATCGAGTGAAAATTGTTGAAGTCATTTGTCACGCCAATTGGAAAAAAGCTGTTTCGAGAAGTTTCGAATAGTCGGCCATTTTGTACGTCGAAAAAAATATATATTTTTTCTAACAGCTTGATGTTCATACTAAATAGATGTGTAATTAACTTTATGAGTGAATCACTTTTCCATACGAAAAAATGGTTAAGGCGTTACCCCCACTTGTAGCGCAAAAAGGCCTTTTTCATGAATTTTTTTAAAGAAAACTACAACATTTTTTTAATCGATCAATATACCATCTTAAAGAACACATCTTGAAGTACTTTCAGTAATTTTTTTATTGAAAAATATTACATTGTTTAGTGGCAAATGGCCGTCAATGAAATAATGTTTTTATATACACGGTTTGCGGTGACCAACATTGCGGCGAAGTGGATCATCTGAAAAAAAAATGCGGATGGATTTAGTCAAATATAAGTATAAACTAGTCTTTAATTCAACGATTTTAAAAAATATTCATTTTTCACAAAATGGCGGTCAGTCAAAGTTAATGGTTCGATTTTAATGAAAAAAAACGGCCGTTTTTTTGCTATAAAAGGGCCATTTTTTTTCGAAAAAAAAATCGAACGATTAAAGACTACATTTTTATGTATTAAATAAGCCTGCAAAATTTCAAGAAGATCGGTTCATTAGTGTTCGAGTAATCTTGGTCACCGACTTCAGAAATGCCATTTTGAGAAAAACGCGTTTAAAGTTTCAATTTCAGTTTACACGAAGAAAATATTTTTTTTCTAAACTTACATAGAGTCATCTATTCCGGGCCCATACAGAAGTATGGGCCCGGATACTTATACTTCAAAAAAATGCAATAAAAAAAATCGATTTTTTCAAAATCGCAAGTGGGGGTAACCCCTTAAATTCGTACATGATTTTATACCCGTTACTGTGGCCTAAGGCATGAAATAATCCAGTTGTCGTGAAGAAAGTGTGAAGAATGCATCTGTGATGTGCAATTGGATGCACTTGTCCACTATGTTGTCCATTCGTATAATTTTAGCACAGGGCTGACACCGCGAAAATGAACGCGCGTGTTGACAGCTCCGTTTGTTCACGTCATGTTTACGTGGCGACATCTGCGCTGAGCTTTGCGTAAGGTTCCCTATTGGTTTTATTGTGCGCCTAATAATAAGTGATGAAATGAAAAATCGCAGTTCACTCTAGAACTTGTTTTAACGAATGATTAACAGGCCCTCGTGTGTTCAACAGAGTATGCTCGCGGAGCACTGCGGAGGTAGAAGACCGTTGCAACCGAAGGATCCGCGGCGGCAAACGTACAGCAGCCTATCGCGTTACGGAAGATCAACGGTGAAGCGCGGACTGGAAAGAAACTCGGCGTCACTTTCGGCGAGCGAGGAGAATCAAAAACTCGCGATCTCCATCCGCAATGACGTCGGCCCGCAACGTTCTCATCGAAATTGCGAAGCATTATCGCCGATCGTCAAAGACCAATCGGGGCTGAACTTCGTTTCACGTATCAACGAGGAATCCTCGAGGGAACATCAACGGTCGAACGGACGCGGAATCGGCAACGGAACGACGACACCCGAACCGAGCAGTCAAATTTCTAGTCCAATTGTGACATGCGACTACAAGAGCCTCAACATGGTGAATCGGAATAGCGCTGGTGTTTCTGACTGCTTGAGCAAGAATCAACCACCGGCTTTGAAAACCGTCAACCTTGGCAAGTGCAATCAAGTCAAGAGTTCCACTAATTCGTTACTTTTGCCTTTGCTAGAAGTATCTGCTTCAATCTGCTATCCTTGCTTGTACTCCAAATACTCGCGTTCTTTGTTTCTGATTACGTCGAGCGTAAGGAGCCCGTCGCCGGACTCCTTGGTACCAAAAGCAGAGCATTTTACACGGATACCATTTTTAGGGTTCCGTAGACGCACTTATCATTTCCTTAGTCACTTATCAGTTCCTTAGTAATTTATCATTTGCTTGGTCACTTATTATATCCTTAGTCACTTATTATTTCCTTGGTCACTTATCATTTGCTTGGTCATTTATCATTTCCTTGGACACCTATCATTTCCTTGGTGACTTATCATCTTCTTGGTCACTTATTATTTGCTTGGTCACTTATCATTTCTTCAGTCATTTATCATTTGCTTGGTCACTTATCATTTCTTTAGTCATTTAACATTTACTTGGTACTTATAATTTCCTTGGTCACTTAAAATTTGCTTGGTCATTTACCATTTCCTTGGTCACTTATCATTTCTCTGATCACTTATCATTTCCTCGATCACTTATCATTTGCTTGGTCACTTATTATTCCCTTGGTCACTTATAATTTCTTTGGTCACTTATTTCCTTAGTCACTAATCATTTTCTCGGTCATTTATCATTTCCATCGTAACTTATCATTTCCTTGGTCACTGCAAAGTCCACAATCTCTCCACCCGACTCTCGTTCTCTACTCTTATAAGATGCAGCGAATTAGACATCTGAAAGAACTTATGAAAATCGCTTTTGAAGAGTACTTGAAGAAAAAATGATTTATGATCATCTTCTTGGTCACTTGTCATTTCCTTGGTAACTTATTATATGCTTGCTCAGTTACCATTGCTTGGTCACTTATGATTTCTTCAGTAATTTATCATTTGCTTGGTTATTTATCATTTCTTTAGTCATTTTTAATTTGCTTGGTTACTTATCATTTGCTTGGTACTTATTATTCCTTTAGTCACTCCTAATTTCCTTGGCCACTTAACATTTCCTCCGTCATTTATCATTTCCTTGGTCACTTATCATTTTCTCGGCCATTTATCATTTCCTTGGGCACTGCAAATTCCTCAATCTCTCCACCCTACTCTCGTTCTCTACTCTTAAATGATGCAGCGAATTACACATCTGAAAGAACTCATGAAAATAGCTTTTAAAGAGTACTTGAAGAAAAAATGATCACGGGTTACTGCAGAATAATGAGTTTCGGAAAAATGAGAACGATTCTTCACTTGACGAAACTCTGTCTGCCAAATTTTCGACAGTATTCGAAAAATGGTACATATTGAGGATTGAAAGTTAATTCAGGCAGTGATTGCGTAGTAACTTGTCAATAGGCTTATGACGAATGTTTAACTACCCCCGTTGCAGTGCCGAAAGCATCGTAATATGTTGACGCATAAGTATTCATGTACATGAAATCACTTGATTCTATGCCTTTCGATATCCAAAATATTGAGACGTAGACGAGTTTTTGCTCATCACTGCCGTTAACTACATAATTCTCATTGAGACATTCGGCAACCGCTGTTTTTTTCAATGCCGTTTAAATTCCCAAAGTCTCTGGAGCACGTTGCGCTTTTCAATCCTACATCCATCTCACTACGGAATACCAATAAAACTGAATAAGAGAACGATCATGATGCCCGGCTTGGAATTCATTTAGCTCAATCAGCGGATAAACTTGCTAGGCCTTTGATCACAAACGCTGGTGTCCATTATCTATAGCATCCAAAAAAGATCAAGCAGCAATCCAATGATTAACAACGTGCTCGTCCTACTTCACCAGATCAATCCGCGAATAGATCGACAACCTACGGAAGCCTATGCTTTGATACGTAATGCAGCGCGCACCTGATAGCTTTTTTCTACTCTCCAACTGATCTCATTCTCTCATTTGTCTCTCTGGCAGGCCTGATAGCCGAGCGATTGCGGTTCGGTACGCGAAGTTTATTCGCCTGTCAACACCAAAGACAGCATAATCAAGAAAATCAAATGCCGCAGTGCTCCAATCATCGGACGAATAACAGCAGGATTGACGCTGGTCGCACCGGACGAACAATTCCAAAATTTCAGAGCCATCCGAGCATCGAGAGCGCGAACACAATTAGCAACTCGAGTCTTCAGGATCTTGGTGAAACGGAATTCACAGGTTCGGAGCTCGCAAGATACATGGGCGAGCTCAATTACGATCTCGTCACTTGACGAACTACCAATATGTGACTCGTCATGTTCCTGACAGCTTATAAGCACGGTTCATGAAGGACCGTGACATTTTCAACAAAACTTTCACCCCTCGCCATATACTCAAACACGCACCCGAAGAAATACGTTGACAACGCCTCGATCGCAGCAAAAAAAGGGGTGGTACAAATCTTGATTCGCGGGTTGACCTCAGTGAAAACCAAGGAGATATGCAAACACTGGAACACCAACGATGAAAGATCACCGCCAGTTTGAGTGGACTTGATGGCATTCGCACCCACCCTCGTACATCCAGTATCGCAAAGCTTTCACTATCGGCGAGTCCGTCTAAAAAACAACATGCAAAAACTGATAAGCATTACGTCTCTCCGAGAAATATGATCTACGGTTGAACGACAGCCGACGGGGATATCTCCGTGGCCAGAAAAGTAACGGTATATTAAAGTTACCGGACATTTTAATTTATTTGAAAAGTACGAATATTTTAATTCTAACTCGTTGAGGGCATTTTCTGGCGTCCTGGACCGGCCCACCCTGGGTATACCGCAACCCACAACTTCTTTTGCTTATTTCCCTTCCTGCACACAGAACTTTAAGGATAGCGCTGGGTGGCTATACACCCAGTGGGCCCTCAACGGGTTAATATAAGGTACAAACATAGAGGTTATGTGTGGAACACAATATCCGATTAAAGGCCGCCTCGTCGCTGTTTGCAAACGTTCACTCTCTTCACGAAATTTTTAATACCACTTTGGCATACTTGCGGAATAATTTCATTAATGGTGCGTCCAGTTGCTTCCTTGAGCTCTGGAACGGTCTGTGGATCATTGGCATACACTTTTCCTTCTAGAAAACCCCAAAGAAAGAAGTCCAATGGCGTCAAATCGCCCGATCTTGGTGGCCAATTCACATCGCCGCGGCGTGAGATAACACGACCATGAAACTTCGTCTGCAATAACTGCATTGTTTCGTCCGCAGTGTGGCAGGTCACGCCATCTTGTTGAAAGAATATCACCCGTATTCATAGTCGTTCCTTCAGAAATAAGGCCTTATTGTTCTTTGTTCTGAACAAAGAACAAGGAATAAGGATTCCTCAAGGTACGTCTATGAATACGGGTGTACGAGGGGGGACCCAAAAAAAAACGGGAATTTCGTCATAACTTCTTTATTTCTCAATATTTTTACACCAAATTTTGATCACCTTCAAAGTATTCGCCATTGACCACAACGAACTTCTCCAAACGATTCTTCCATTGTTCAAAACAGTTTTTAAATTCACTCATCGGGATGTCCTTTAAGCCTTCCAGCGATTTTTGTTTCACCTCCTCCACAGTGGCAAAACGCTTTCCTTTCATATTCCTTTTGAGTCTGGGGAACAAAAAGAAGTCACAGGGGGCTAGATCCGGTGAGTATGGGGGGTGGACAATCGGTGTCATGGCGGCGGAAACAATAGTTTCCGCGGCCGATTTCCCCAACAGGAAACAAAATTTCACAGCCGCGCGTTGTTATCGACAATCTGCCCTTACATTTTCGCCGAAATGTAAACAGTTGTTTTACTAAAAAAAAAACTTACAGCCGAACCGATGCACTCACAGCGACACAACTTTGCACACTGACGCAGGTGGCGTGACACTAACGGACATGTGGTCAAAGAATAGGTTCCCCCACTCTCCCTCCCCACCACAGCGTAATTCCCGGAACTTATGGGTCCTCCCTCGTATGCTTTTCAAGTCCATGCCGTTTATGCCATTTATCGAATATTGTGTTCCACACATAACCTCCATGTTTGTACCTTACATTGAAATAAAAATATTCGTACTTTTCAAATAAATAATACGATTCATTAATAAATTTTAACATCAGGTCATTTTGAGACACCCTTTACAACTGACATCACTCAAGTGTCCGCCTTCGACTTACACGGAACATCCCTCAGGTGACACCCTTCGGTTTTGTTGAAATTTGGATATGTTATAAAGCACCGAAAAGTAAGCGATACGTATTTTTTTTATCGGCGGAAAAACAGTTTTAATGGCTGAAACGCATCCTCAAAAATGGGGTGTTTTTCGTCGATAATGTTTCAACGGCACGAGATATTGAAAAAATTCAAATTGCAACAATGTTTATTTTTTTGCACTATACATTGGAGATGAGAACAATAACGTTATCGACGAAAAACACCCCCATTTTCGAGGGTTCGTTTCACCCCTTAAAACCGTTTTTCCGCCGATGAAAAAAATACGTATCGCTTACTTTTCGGTGCTTTATAAAGTATCCAAATTTCAACAAAATCGAAGGTGTCACCTGAGGGATGTTCCTTGTTACTTGAAACTCATATATGTGATAAAATATTAAAAACTATTAGACACGTTTTTTTAACAGCGGTAAAACGGTTTTGAGGGGTGAAACCACCCCTCAAAGAATGACGTGTCGCGGGTCAATTTTGCAGTTTCAACCACGAGCAGTCCACCGATCTGAATGAAAGAAAAACCAAAATTCTTCGAATGTAAAGAGATGAAACATCCACTATAGAAGTATTAGCAACAAAATAAACTAAGGGGTGACAAGCTCATTTCTTTGAGGGGTGGTTTCCCCTCTTAACACCGTTTTCCGGAGATTAAAAAAATACATGTCTGATAGCTTTCAATGCTCTACCACGTATATGAGTTTCAACATAATCGAAGGCAGACTCTCAAGTGATGTTCCTTGTCAGTTTTTTGTCCTTGTTGCACCAATGACTTTGGGTCGTCTCCAGAAGGATAGAGACATGCAAATTTCCTATCCCCGTCGGCGTCCGTATGACTGAATACGTTTCGCTGGCCCCAACACATCCCAGTGTTACTATATTTCAATTGTAAAGACGCTTTTCCTCACAAGCGAAGACTATCTACCTTGTCATTACATACATGTACATATATAGAAAATCAAGAATCACTGAGATAAGTAACAGAGTACAAAACTGTGCAAAAAGTGGATTGCCTAAGCTTATAGAGAATAATTAAATGTTCATCGCGTCACGTTCCAAAAACTCTATCGATGGCAAAATTCAACCGATTGACAGAACTCGAGTATCAACGGGTGTCATTATTTTTACGGCAACGCAGGGCGACCGAATTGTCCGAATGAGTACAGAGCGTCATATGTGATGAAAAAAACAAGAAAGGTGCTTTTCCTTCCACCGATATATACAAAGAATTCGCTAGTATTCGTTGACGTGACGAACATGTACATAAAAGAATGATAAAAATGATTAGACATCGCTCACCTATCGACGGCAGGTAATGAAGGACAGACGGAATGAATGGCGATCATCTAAGGATCCCGATCACAGTTTTACATGCATTCGGTTAATCTCGCGACTCGACAGAACTTCGATAGTGGAAAGTGTCTCCAATGAAAAACTATTTGCTGGCACAGCGGTCGAAAGATCAATCATTACATAACCTACAATTTCGCACTGCGTCGAAGCCTCGTGGATTTTTTCTTATTGAGATTCTTCTGCATATTTGTGTTTTTGTAAGATTCTTGTTATGACGAAACACTGCATTGTATAGAAATGTCTACTAGGGAAGGAAAGCCCGCTTAGGTTTCAATAGTGTAAGATGCAACGCAAAACATGAAATCACCTTACCATATTTTATAAATGTATTGTGCAAATTGGAATTCTGAAGTAAGTCCCACGCTTGAAACGCCACTGGTGGCCAGCTTCATCGAGAGACCTACATCGTCAATAAATGTTGCGAGACCTATAGCGGAATCACCAAAGAGCTAGCAATAAGAGGAACAGGAGAGTACGTATCGCTGGTGAGAGCTAGGCGCCATGCGAGTCACTTGATACAAGTCAGCCCCGAAAATTATAGTTAAGATGCAAATTATCATGGTGCATTGCCGGGTTGGTGGAATAACAAAAGCACCGAACAATTTGGTACCTCAACTGGAGTATCCAGTATCTCTGTCATGCTGCAATGCCGAAAAGTGATGCTAATTGGGTGCCGGTGTGTGGTCATCTTGAGGCGGCACTTATGACTGGACTCCCGTCAAAAACCAGCCACAATAAACTTGCCATAACGCATCCGTCGCCATGAGGTTTTGACCAAGTACCTTACTTGCATCCATTGGTTCAGTAATGCAATTCAGTACGCTGCTTATCCCAATTCGTTTTGCATCATATTCTCCCTCTGGCTTCTCTTAGCTCTTTGGTAGCCATGGTCTTACATACAAGTCTGGGAACTCCCATGGTATGGGTAGGATCACGGTCTTACATACAGGTCTGGAAACTCTAATGCTGGCAGCCGCGATCCGATGGATCAGTTAGCGTGGCAAATTTCAGTACCAGCGCCGCCACTAGTTGTCGCTGCGGTTCCGAAACCCGGACATACATAACCTCAATACCGCGAGCAACGGAGTGAGCGGTTGAAAACGTCTGTCACTGAGTCGCTGATAACTGTTGTTTTTTCTGCGTTTCGGACACAGTACGTTTTCGATCAATTGAAAGCATATTCTTTCAAAATGGTGATGTGGTGCACCGTACCGCGCATGAAGGGGCAACATAAAAAATTCGAAAGGTTTCATACTGCTTACCTCGATATGAAAACAAATGCACGTGCACAAATAAAAAATATCAGAGAATTTTCTGCATTTGTATTTTTATTAAATCGCATAAAAAACACGGGAATGAGGGATGGAAGAAAAAAATTGAGACAAGTGGCTTTGAACATACAACAACGCAAGTATGAGGCGAGTACGGAACCAATCCGTCAAAGTTCACATGCAATGTGACAGTTTCAAAATCGAATGTATAGGCTTATCACGCTCGCTTGGCTTTGTAAAGTTTTTTGTTTGATTATGATTAGGATCATATATTTTTTTATTGTATTAATCGAAATTGAGAGAACTAACGCCTTTTCCTGGCCCTTTTAACAGTGTTTCGAACTCATAAAAATATCTGTGTAACGAACGTGAACGTGGAACAGAGATAGAGGGATAGAAGCATGGCCGACTAGTGCTGTCTCTGTCTGACCCCCCGGCCGCGTCACAGCAGGTGTTCTGATCTCAACGAACCTAGTGGTGACTAGTGAATTACCAACTCTCTTCAATAAGCTTCCTACCCGTTCCACTGGAGTTTCCAGACCTGTATGTAAGTCCGTTGGTAGGATTGTTCGGTGAAGCAAATTTGCTTGGAGCCCTAGATACCAGGAGGTTCAGCGAGGCCTTTCAACTCGTCCCCAAAACGAGAACAAGAAATGAAGGCGCTGGGGTGCTCCGGCACCTATATATATATAGATATACGCTAAACATGGGTGCGATCTAAGACAGATCACAGATGATGTACCTAACCCTCATTAGTGTTAAGGGATAACACCACTCTAGGATTTTGGAAAGACGTTTTCTTTCCTAAAAATACTTTGGTGTTATAAAACAATATGCAATTGGTCCTGTAGGAATTTTTTTATTTAAACGTTCAATTATCGATTTGGCCGCAGCGCTTTGGAACGCACGCTGAGTTGCTCGTACAACTTTAAACGCGTTTTTCTCGAAACCACTTTTTTCGATCTCGGAAGACGGATTACTCGACCACCTTTGCATGCATCGATTTGAAATTTTGATAGCAGCTTCACAATCATATTCTTTACGGGAGTGCGTAGCCGTTTTTGATTAAATGTAAACTTCTTTTTATAAACAATTTACTGCTTTTTTGGCAAAAAAATCGATTTATTTCCTTCAAAGTGCGCTATTTTTGCAAAATTTGAAAGCAAATTTCTAGGTAGTCTCATAGCTAATAATATATAAATTATCATTTTTTTGGTTTTTGTTTCAGGTTTTATATTTTACGAGAAAACCGTTCTCCCGTGAAGCTATATGTAAAAAAAACACGTTTTTCTAGATGGGCTGTATCGCCGCCATTTTGAGATTGAGTTTGAGATCTTTTCTCGCTTTTGCGTTTTTTTTCCGAACCGTCATGAGGAAATTATGAATCGGCGGATATTTTGACGTTTGATGTCACGATCGGTCTGTCGTGAGGTTAGAAACTCATCCTATCACTTTCACCTCGTTGACCAATATATTACTATATATGTAGGTGCCGCTGCAGCCCAGCGCCATCACTTTGGGGCATTTTCGGGGACGCTTTTTTCAGCGCCTTTGCATTGCCGCTGAACCTCCTGGTATCTAGGCTCCATGCAAATTTGCACAGCTCCCATTATGACAACCAGAGTCGTTGCGATCTACCGGTTTTTGTGCCTGTGCGACAAAAATACTTTGAATTCCTGATCACCTTACAATGTTCGCTGCATCTAGCCTGAGCTGTGTTACTCGCTTTTACTCCACTACACACAATCATACAAGTTATATAAAAAAACTGAAAACTAGTGATTCTTTAATACCCGGAACCTAAAATTTCAGCTAATTAAAAGAGGTAATAGTTTTTGAGTGTTTTTTAAACCCAAAATGTTGACGCTTGAGCAAACCGACTTGCTCTATCTAGCAGATAATAAGTCGGTACAGTAACTCGTTGATACCATTCATGTGTTACTATTACTAATAAAATACAACAAAACGTACATAGCCCAATATAGACATTGCAACATATCGTTATAAAAAAAGGTTAGTCGTTTTCCAATCATTCGATTATCATGGTATCTCATTATACGGGTGAAAATAAAAGACAGCATTCTGCGAACCAAACACACCTGCGATTTGTTCACGATGCTGCCAATACATTTCCTATTTATAGGTTATATCTTGGTTCTCATGTCACCCGAGTGCACGGTCTTGCATACAGGTCTTGAAACGCGGTGGTGGGGGTAGGCCCCCATACAAGGAACGGTTGCGAGGTCGATCTCTCCGATTTCGATTAAATTTGGCATGCTTGTAGAATGGGTAAAAATAGGCGACACGTATTTTTTATATCTGCGGAACCCGATTTTTAAGGATTGAAACGCACCCTCGAAAATTGGGGGTTTTTCGTTTTTCGTTGATAACGTTTTAACGCGGTCCTCTAGTTTCTCGGCTGTTTTTTTACGGCTTTTTCAATAATTTTTTACGGGCAAAGCATCGAAATAATCAATCTCACTGTTTTTGCATAATCTTTATCAACATTTAAATAAGCTTTACAAATTTTTTTAAGTCAAAATATATAATAGAATAAACGTTATAGTGGCCGACAGGAAGACATCAAGTAAAAGAGGTGCTTGACGGTGACCAAGATTGCGGCTGTTCTGCTTATCTGAAATCAAAAAACCAAACGGCATTTTAATCTCCATATTTAAGACTAGCAATTGAACTAGAGTGAATTCTAAATTACAAAAATTGACTTTTTTATACACTTTTGAAAATTACATTCTATTTTTTACTCATTTTTTCTTAAGTTTTTCGCTCGTACAAAAAAACTATCGAAGCAATCATGATAATCGTAGTTCAATCGCTGGCTTATAACATATTAAAGATGCTGTATAAATTTGAACAAGATCGGTGCAGTAGTTTCTGAAATATCGTGGTCACCGTTTCGAAAAATAGTGTTTCGAGAAAAACGCGTTTGAAAGTATACCTGCTCCGTATACCTGCTCCGTTCCAGGGCCGTAACTTGTGAACCACTTCGAATATCGAAAGATCCTTTGGCACACATTTTCTACACATGTTGTAGATGTGATTTATGAAAAAAAAATCGATTTTTTCGACCCGAGAAACTAGAGGGCCGCCTTAATGGTACGAGTTATGGGAAAAATCAAATTACAACAATGTTTATTTTTTCGATACACATTGGAGATGAGAATGATAACGATAACAACAAAAAACGAAAAACACCCCTATTTTTTAGGGTGCGTTTCAACCCTTAAAATCGGGTTCCGCAGATATAAAAAAAAATACGTGTCGCCTATCTTTACCCATTCTACAAGCATGCCAAATTTCATCGAAATCGGAGAGATCGACCTCGCAACCTTTCCTTGTTAGTGTCCAAGGTTCGTTAATTCCGATTTTCGCCGCAAGGTTCCCCCAGTGTCGGGGTGTCGTGTGCGACAGAGAAGGAATATAGCAATTTCGTCTCTTTTTCCTGAACATGGCGCAAGCGCCGTGGACCCTAACCATATATATTAATCATAATTTTGTATATCTTTGATACGAAAGAAAATGTTCAAAAAGTTTATTGAAAACTTCTCCAATAATGGTAATCATATCCACCTCTGAACCATCAAAAATTTCCAAATCCAAGCGACCTCGATAAATATGAACGATATTTATTACCTAACCTAAACAAAACAGTTTGGTCGAGTGGATCAGTTCCGAACTCGAAACCGTCATATTATGCGTTCGATCCCTACTCAGCGATTTTTTTCTCTATAAACCTCGTGAGTGATTTGAATCTAGAAGAAATGATTTTTTTTTCTTTTGATATGTTTTATCCGAGGGATTTCGGTACTCATAACACACGAACACGTTTTTGACGATAAAGTTTTGGTTATGTAATACTGAGACGATGAAAATTTTCTGTACTGCCCACCCAAAGTTCCAAGTACGAGGAAGTCGTAACTTCTCTGATATCGATTGAGACTCACCTGAAGCATCCTCGGGAACACATTGCATTCTAGGTGCATCGTGATAAAAGATTATCAAATTACTTATTATTGATGTTAAATAACATAAAGAATATATTTCTTACTACGTATAAATTGTAGGTTTTTATATATTACATATATATTGACTTAAAGTAAACAATATAAATTGTTCGTTCTGAAATAATGTATTACAATGGTTTTAGTATTTTACTTGCTTCTTATTGTTAAAAAAAAAACAGAGCAGAAAGGGGCGCGGCCTCCATGTCACGTAATTTCCAGGAGCGGAAGGGGGGGGGCACCGGCATCCGTCACGAAATGTCACAGAGGGGGAGGGGGCTGAATATTTATAAAATTTGCGTCACGTGCTTTATGAATAGCCCCTTACAGGTTATGTTTAACAATCATGGACGCGGCCGGGTAAGAGGCCAGAGGAAGGACACCCCGTGACAGCAGCGCCTTGGACGCCAAGCGTGCCTACCCCCACCATTGGAATTCGCCTTCGTTTCAAGACCTGTATATAAGGCCGTTCCGTGGCCCGTGTCTTAGAAGGAACCCCAATATTTGATTCTGTCTACATCTCCATCTACCGTTAGTTTACAATGCAAACGAAGTGACAAAATCTTGCACTATGATTTTTGCTCCACGGAGCGAGTCTATCTATACCGCTAAAAACCGCTGGAAGTTCCGAATCTGCACTGAGAAAAAAATTATTGATCCCATATCATTGGTGTTATTAAATGAAATTTCGTTGATTCAATTGTAAAATTGTTGGTGTAAATAATCGGATTTATTAGTCCAAACAAAACGCTATTGACTTTAATAACATGATATAATTAAAAGTTTTTTTTTCATTCCAAAGATATATTGTTAGCCGAAAACAATATATTATTGAAACTATCTGAAAAATTATCGCGAACAAATTATATAGTTTTAAATGCATTTTCTGCAACGAACAAAAAAAGCGTTTCAATTCATAACATGAGTATTGTTAATTCGAGTACACAAGAAAAATTGAATTTCGATCGTTTGTTTCAGATGAAATTTCTATTGAGAAAATATGTTATTTTATTTTTTTCACCATATCTGATATTGATTTTCAAGTACATTATTCGTTAAATTATTAATATTTTATTTTGATTGAAAAATATTAAGCAAATGTCTGAATTGGTTAAAAAAATATGCGAAAATAAAATTTGTTTCTTGCACATTTGGTTGAAAAAATTCAACCAAATCATGGCCGAGTGCCACCGAAATTATAGGTGTGAGGAAACCCGTAGTTCTCGGAGTAACCGCTAGAAGCCGCACGCGCCCTCGTTTCTCGTAAGCGTAGCGCGAACCAAAAATCTACTTACACTCAGAAAAAAGATTTATTGAGGACAAAGAATTTTGTCTCCCGGCGAATAAGTTTTCTTATTCGTATGTCGGCCTACTACGATTTTATTAACAGCTAAGAACATTTTTTATTTAACTTTATGTTTAAGATTTACTAAGAATTTTTCTTAACATCTAGTAGGATATATAAGTTAGAAGAAATAGGTCTTTTATGTCCGACAAATAGAGTTTTTCTTAACATCTAATAGGATTCTTCACAATCCTCCAGCTGGTTTTCTTCGAGGAATTGTGTCATTTCGTCCGTCATTATTTTTTCACTTGATCGTTTTTTTCTCACTTTATATTCTTACTTACACTCAAATCATTCCTCACTTTCGAGTTTCTCACTTCCGAAACGCAACACTGACACTTGTGCCAAAAGCATTGGCATAGGAAGAAGCTACATGGTAAACGTATGCGTGAGCTACATCTGACGAGCGGCCTGCTGTCGGGCCCGTCGCGTTGAAGGGCAAAGTGCGCATGCGCGCATTACTATCATAGTCGCGAAATAAGAGGTTTTCGTGATTGGAAAGTAGTATTTATTTGATTTGAGGAAATATTTATTCAAATTTTCTATTTTAAATATGGCTTTTAATTGATGTGAAAAATCGGCACGTAAGAAAACATATTCAGTGACGCCGAATAAATTCTGTAGTTACAATCACATAAAAACTGTCTCCATACGAGTAAACGTTTATTAATTTCTAAGAAATTATGTTCTAATGTGCCAATTTATTGAAACATAATAAAGCTTTTTTCTGAGTGTAAACGCCGGAGAAACTCTAAAGAGTATCGCCTCTTCGCCTGTGGCTAAGGGGTCGTGCATTAATCACGTGAGGTTTTTTAGGCCACTTTTTGAGCCCCCCTCCCCCATAGTGATATGTGGTGAGGTTTCTAGCCCCCCCCCCTTGCACAAAAAAAATACACGCGATAAGTCACAACACCCCCCTCCAGCATGATCAATCATGATGTTATCCAAATCCCCCCCCCCCCTATTTAGCCTCACGTGATTAATGGACTGGCCCTAAGATTAAAGTGTAGTATCTGTTCTGTTCAGTTGAATATCTGATTTTCTCTCCATGGATATTCCATTGGATATCTGATATTCTCTCTACTATTATCTTGGATGATCATTCTAATGCTCACTTTTTATTTAAGATTTAAAGCAAATTGAAAAACTTACGTCTCGTAGCATATTCGTTCCGATGTCGTAAATAAATAATTCATTTTATTGATCATATTTTTGTACGAAATAAAAAATGATGTAGCGACGGCTTAATTATCTCATTGGATTGTATATATAATGATTTCAATAGAATATAATTTTATTTGACGGACAATGTAGATATTCGGAGAACAGAAGAGATTTACAAATAACATAATATGTTATTTGAATCAATCACATTTTCCAATATTTCATAGTATTGTATCAGACATTCATTTGAATCAACCAATATATATTTTTTGAGACAGTTGGTTTTTTTTCTCAGTGTGCTATGTAAGATCGAGACCGTGACGTCAACAGACTTTGTACAGAACCGAAATACTATCTCGGATTCACTAGAGCAACGAATCAATAGCGCTACTTTCAACGCGGATGACCGAATACTTGTAGATGTTTAGGGCACAAGATTGGCATCGCCAAATATAAATAACGATTGCACGAGGCTTCCGCTCGTGTATTTGCATTGCATTACTGAGACACATGGTCGTCACAAAATTGAGTGTTGCGAGGCTTTGCTTTTCGTACACCAATTCTTTTCTTTCACTTGATCTTCTACCACCAGACACTTCAATCATGATCAAGGGCTCTTCTGAGAATCTTGCATATCGACAGTGATAAAGAAACAGTCAAAGTTTGGCAGATTTTTGGAAAGGCCTGTCGATAAGAGTAAGATCAGCAAAATTATGAATAACTATGAGATATCTTAGTCCGAGTGAAGAATCCGCCCAAAACGAATTCTTTCTCGGTTTTGATTCTGCATTTAAAAAAATCCCTGGGTATTGGCCATTGACCTCTTTTGTTTCCTGCGCATAAGTTGATATTACAAGTAAGTTGGTATTGTGATCTTTGCCAATCGGTGTGTGACATTTATTCAAAACCCCTTCTTTTTCGTGATGAAACTTTGGTGAGTTCCAAAAAATCCGCTTCATATCAGTACGAAAAACCTATGAGTGAGCCGTATACCGGAAAAGAGAATGACACCATCTCGTCGTAACAAACGCAATCGCATTCCCCGAACACCAACGAGAATCTGCGAGTTTAATTGTGATTGATTAAATTCTGTGATTATAATAATAATTAAAATTGCACGATATCTCTTCTAGTAATATGAAATAATAATAATTCTGAGGATTAAGAACAAAATAATTGATGAATCATACGAAAAATAATGTTAATAACGGTATTGATTAATGCCACAAATTAAAGCTTCATATGACATTCAAATAAATGCACCAACCAATGACACTTCTCAGTCTTTATCATCCATGCAACCTCGAACGAGATATTGAACAATGTCGTCCGGTCTCTGTTGAACGTTAATTGTTTTGGATTCGACGCACAGCGAGCTCAAGGATAAAATCGGAAGAAATCATCAAGCTTGACCGTATCGAAGTTGCAATGATAATGCACAGCGACGTCAACGCCGTCCATTCTTCATTGGCCGTGACGAGGTATACCCAACGCGGCTATTTTAATTGATGCAAATATCACACGCGAGTCCTCGGACACCGTACATTCGACGTGCTGCTGTGCGCACGTTGTCCGTTGAATATTTAAAATAAATAACCTCACGCGATCGAGAACATTGTGCAACAATAAGTTTCTATTTTTAGTATGCGGAACGAAAGTTTTTTGAGGATGTGATTGGCACTTCTATCGCCAGCTATACATCTCCAGCATGCTTGGTTGGAATTTTTTTCTAACGAATAGTGATTGATATTTTTAGTGTCAGAAGTCCGTGTCGGATTCCACAAAAAGTAGAGTATGTTGATGTTGCGCATAAATTTGCGTAATTGAGTCATCAAATGATTTTTTTTTCTTTGTAAATATCATGTGCGGTTTCTAAAGCAAAGTATTATTCTTTTTTTGCAACAACTATCAACGATATAGCACTTTGAAATTGTCGTTCTGTTCGGCTTGGCTGAAACGCACCGAGAGCATCCAAAGTCACCAGAGCGCTCTGTGAAGTCACCGTTCGAAAGCCGGTATACGAACTACTCGTGTAGTATGAGTTTTCTGTCAATGATGGCAACGACAAAATCGTGTGAGGCTTGTTTCGTTCCTGCGCATAAATACGACGAAAAGTACCCCTAATAAGGTATTTCTGAATGTGACTTTCGTGCAACGATGTGCACGAAAATTAAACTAGTTTTCGACTTTTTGAAAATGCTCAAGATGTTTTCCGATGTAAAATGACACCAAATCGTACACTTGTGGACACTCGCGTGTAAGCCGTATGCATAGCCTATTCGGTCGCGTTCGAATGATGACGTGACAATCCAGGTAGGAAAATGTTATCTATATGGTATCCGAAAGATATCCCAAAACGGATATGGATAACTTTTTCGTTGTCCGAAAAGATGCTAGTTTGGATTACAAATAGTATCACTCATGACCGCTTCACGGATCACTTATTTGTACCCAATAGGTTAACCAAGAAGACTGGAGGTAGGGAGTACGAACGCAGTGTTGAAGAAACGTCCATGGAAATCCAGTTGAGAATGGTGGCGCTGCTCTCCTACCGAACCGAATCGAAGTCAGCAACGAACCAGTGCCGCACAATATGCAGAAAGCGCCCTTTGCTACTTCATATGCAGCGATAATTTGATGAAATTAATTGTAAAACTAGTGCCGAACGATATGCAAAAAGCACCCTATGCTTCTTCATATGGAACGGTAAGTTGATCATATTAATTGTGAAAAAAGTTGGTAAAGAAATTTCGATACATTTCTATACATAGAATTCTTATAAAGATAAAATAGATTGTTTTGGAGAAAAAAAAACAAATGCGGAAATTTAGTCAATGTGTTTTTTTTTTCGTTGCGGAAGCAGTAACAAACAAAATTGATTTATAGACCGAAGAAAATTCATAAGCACTTTGAATCCAGACAAAAATTTCACAAATTAACACACATCATATTCACACATTATAATACGCTGTGCAGATAACGAATAATAACGAAATACAGAAATTAAATTAATATGTTTTTTTTTTCGTTGCGGAACCAGTAACATACACAATGCATTTATGGAGACAAGAAAATTGACAAGAATATTGAATCACGACAAAAGTTTTACAAATGATCACATATCATATTCACACTGATACAGATAGAGAATAATGACGAAATACAGAAATGAAGACAATATTTTTTTCGTTACGGAAGCAGTAACAGAATTATTTATAGACACAAGCATATTCATAAGAATTTTGAATCCAGACAAAAGTTGTACCGCAACGAAAAAAAAAACATATTGACTGTATTTCGTTATTTGTATTTCGTTATTGTATCTTCTGTATTTCGTTATTTGTATTTCGTTATCTGTATTTCGTTATTATTCTTTGTCTGTACAACGTATCATAATGTGTAATAATTTGTAGATATTTCATTTAGATTCAAAATTCTTATGAATTTTGTGAGAATGATAAACTATTATCTCGTCATGAGGGGACCCTTTCTAGCGCGATCGGTCAACGAAAATCATAATGCAAGGTAAATTAAAACGAAAGCCAATAGGAAGAAATAAAAACTATAAGATCGATTTATCTGTAAAGTGTATCATAACATGTGAATATGATGTGTGATCATTTGTGAAAGTTTTGTATGGATTCAAAATTTTTATGAATTTTCTTGTGTCTATAAATGAATTTTATTTGTCAGTGCTTCCGCAACGAAAAAAAAAACATTGTCTTAATTTCTGTATTTCGTTATTATTCTTTATCTGTACAGCGTATTATATTGTGTGATCATTTGGGAAAGCTTTGTCTGGATTCAAAATTCTCATGTATTTTCGTGTATCTAGAAATAAACTTTGTTACTGCTTCCGCAAAAAAAAAACATGTTGACTTTATTTGTGTATTTCGTTATTATTCTTTATCTGCCCAGCGTATCATAATGAGTGATAATTTGTAGAAGTTTTGTTTACATTTAAAGTTCTTATGAATTTTATTATGTCTATAAATGAATTTTGTTTGTTCCTGCTTCCACAACGAAAAAAAAACATTGACTTCATTTCTGTATTTCATGATTATTCTTTATCTGTACAGCGTATCATTTTCATTGACGTTAGGGGGCATCTTTTGTCAGCCACCAGTTGCCTAGCCTTCAACCAGTCGGCCCCACGGCGAAGCGAGTCCGCGATGCGATTTTCGATATCCTTCAGTCGCGTCACGGAATCTGCTTCGTACGACATCCGAAAAAGAAAATGAACAAATATTATGGATAGAATTTTATTAAACATGCGATGACGTCTTTACAGCGAATAACTTTACAAAACATTGAAACAATAAGATATTTATTTATGCATCTAATATATACGTACCGATAGTGTACTTACTCAAATTTTGGCGTCTCCTCGAAGAAAACTGCCTGCGCTGTAAATAATTCTCTGTATAACCTAAAAAGCAAACGTACGGTTTAAAATAAAAGAAACGTACATTGAATGTACATATATCTACTCACCCAAGTATACGAGGGTGGGGTGAAAAGTTTCCGGACTGACCAAGAGATGGTGCCACTAGGTCTAGTTTTGGAGCGGCGTCCTACAGTACCATTTCTACCGAGCTTGTATGTACAGTTTCAGCCCAATCGCTACGTTAGTTTGCGTTTGAGAGCACATTGCGCGAGACGCTTCCGTTGTTTTCGTAAAAATGGAAAAATTGGAAAAACGTGCTGTCATCAAATACTTCCATTTGAAAGGTTTTACACCAAAACAAATAAAAGAAGAGATGGATTCAGCACTAGGAGACTCCTCCCCATCATATTCAACTATTAATCAGTGGGTTTCTGAATTTAAAATTGGTCGTGTGAGCACCTCTGACGAGCTTCGCTCAGGACGGCCCGTTGAAGTCACAACTTCAGAGATGATTGAAAAAATCCATAAAATAGTGTTGGAAGACCGCAGGTTGAAAGTGCATGAGATAGCTGAGACCTGTAGGATGTCAACTGAACGTGTGCGAAATATTTTGCACAACCATTTGAACATGGAAAAGCTGTGTGCAAGGTGGGTGCCGCGTTTGCTAACGCTCGACCAATCGAGCGTTTGCTAACGCTCGACGCTACCGACAATTTGGCGCTGTATAGACGTAATCCAAACGAATTTTTGCGTCGATTCATAACTGTTGATGAGACATGAGTCCATCACTACACTCCTGAAAGTAAAGAACAGTCAAAACAGTGGGTTGGAAAAGGGGAACCAACCCCAAAGAAGGCAAAAACAATTTTATCCGCAAACAAGGTTATGGCTACTGTTTTTTGGGATGCGAGAGTTATGAGAAATGTATCAGTGTTGATGGAGATTATGTTGAAAAATAAAGCAAAAAAAAATTTTAAATATCGTTTTTCTTGGTCAGGCCGGAAACTTTTCACCCCACCCTCGTATATACTAGCGTCTATGTGTTTAAACACTTTCTCGTTTTTATTTATTATTTTTTCACACTTTGCAGTATACCCCAGTACGCGAGCCGGGGAGAATATAACAGTCATCCGTTAAGTGTCATCTTTCGGACAACATTTGGATGCCTTTTCGCTATCTCCCGCCAATTCCAAATACGTCAAAAAATAGCATATTACCGATGTCCGAAAGATATCATGAAAAAGACATCTTATGTGATTATTCTTCAGGATATCCTTCGGACAACGTTTAATTAGATACAATAGATAACAGCAGACAGATAACTTTCTGATTCCTGAAAATAGTCATCAGTTGGATAACAGCTCGTGGTCTTTAAAACATCCGTTTTCACCGCCAAATGATGTCATCAAAAAGATAACTTCACGACAACATTAAACGGGATGTCGTTTGAAAGGTGTCGAATAGTTATCTTGCGGTAATGTCTTAAAGATAACCTGAAGATGGTAACTTATCGGCGTCAACTGGACATCTATGCTACCTGGGAAGCGCCAGCGCCGATGGCGGGGCGTTTTGGCGCCAACATCTACAATTTGAATTATCGTGATATAAAACAATTAATAATTATCTTCCGAATTATTTCAAAGAAAAACCCTTTTGACATTCTGTTTTTTTATCACAAAAGATCAATTCTAAATAAAAAAAATCGAACATTTGTTTTACCAACTCAATTATGTATTTGTGACAAAAAAACAATGAATATTCATATTACTCATTTTGTTGACTGAATGAAGAATAAAGTAAACCTCTTGTAACACGAGGATACAGTACAAAAAATGAAATGTCGTTACATTCCATGAGGAATTTTTGTATGCGGACTGTCGTTTAGAAATCTGTCTTCGGCCGCTTCGCGATGTAGGCCTTGACTTTTGGATTTGCGTAGATCGTGTCGACGAGCTTCTTCAGCTCGGGGTGATCCTTGTTAATGTCGTAGCCGAGTACGTGGGACAGGTAACCGTGGAAACCTGCGTACAATATGTCAGCATAGGAAACCTAAAAAAAAGGACGAAAACCACGATATAACACACTTAAAATGTAAATAATAAATGGTGGAAAAGTGTTTATCAACGTTTAGAAGCGTTCAACTAGAATAGGCGCACCATTTATTGGCAGTTTTGGGGCATTTTGACCATGCCCATACCTTCATTTGAAACGAAACATTTTGACCACATGACCACACCCATGACTTCGAAAGTATCAAATTCGTTTTCATTTTAAATGAACAAACATCGTTTTAAGTCCGCAAATACAAGTTAATATGTTTGTGTTAATACGAGGGGGGACCCATAAGTTCCGGGAATTACGCTGTGGTGAGGAGGGAGAGTGGGGGAACCTATTCTTTGACCACATGTCCGCTAGTGTCACGCCACTTGCGTCAGTGTGCAAAGTTGTGTCGCTGTGAGTGCATCGGTTCGGCTGTAAGATTTTTTTTAGTAAAACAACTGTTTACATTTCGGCGAAAACATAATGGCAGTTTGTCGAGAACAACGCGCGGCTGTGAAATTTTGTTTCCTGTTGGGGAAATCGGCCGCGGAAACTATAGTAATGCTTAAGACTGCTTATGGGGATGCTGCCTTAAGTAAAACCAGAATTTACGATTGGTTTTCACGTTTTAAAAATGGAGAAATGTCTATTGAAGACCAACTTCGTTCAGGACGCCCCTCAACGTCAAGAACTGATGAAAACGTCGACAAAATCAATGCCCTCGTTCGTGAAGACCGTCGCCGAACCATTGATCAACTCTGTGAGATGTCGGGAATGTCATGGAGTTCAATTCAGAGAATTTTATCCGAAGATTTGCACATGAGAAGGGTTGCAGCCAAAATGGTTCTTCCATCATGACAACGCGCCGGCCCACACCGCCCTTTCCGTGAAGCAATTTTTGACCAAAAACGCCATGACACCGATTGTCCACCCCCCATACTCACCGGATCTAGCCCCCTGTGACTTCTTTTTGTTCCCCAGACTCAAAAGGAATATGAAAGGAAAGCGTTTTGCCACTGTGGAGGAGGTGAAACAAAAATCGCTGGAAGGCTTAAAGGACATCCCGATGAGTGAATTTAAAAACTGTTTTGAACAATGGAAGAATCGTTTGGAGAAGTGCGTTGTGGTGAATGGCGAATACTTTGAAGGTGATCAAAATTTGGTGTAAAAATATTGAGAAATAAAGAAGTTATGACGAAATTCCCGTTTTTTTGGGTCTCCCCTCGTATCTCGACGGGTGGGATGCAACGCACTGCAGGATTGGGGTGCACATTCAAATTCATCATTTTCGCCATACTGTCACTATTTTCAAAATGATTTTCAAAATACCATACATCACTAAAAATGGCAATGACCGACGTTGGTGAATGGCGCATCAACCAGTGAGCGGAAGGCCAATACTTTTGAGAACTTGGCATAGATACTCGAGTACAAGTCTGGGCAACAGAATCAGGATACGGGGCCGTCTGTGCTGGTACGGGTTTTACACAGTTCCCCTGTACCCTCGGCAAATGACGTATAGCGTGTCTTGAGGGATCATCACAGTGTAAAATTTTCTAAAAATCGATTCTTTTTTGCATTGTCCTATAGTATAGACGATTATAAACATGCTGTTCAATTTTTGGGGCGAAATTCGAATTATTTGAGAAAAAGGAATTCGACCAGCTGCGTGAAACCTGGCGCGGGCGGACGCGTTTTTCTCGAAATGTTGATTTTCAAAACGGTGTACACCCTCAAAGGAAGAGTTTTCTAGTTATCCGTCGCAAATTGTGACACAACGTTCTTTACGCCACACTTGCTATGAAAGCTTTTTTTTTATCTTCATATTTTTTTTAATGAAAAACTGTCGAAAAAAAGGCCAAATTCGATACTTTTTTTCAAACCGCTGCCATTTTGTCATTTTTGTTTTCTAAAAAACCTCCATAGGAAGATAATGGCTTTCATACTAATTAATAATCTTTATACATTTTTTTTCAGATAATATTTACCGCCACAACCGTGTACAGCGTGAGGACTCCTTTTTGTCGAAGACATTTTCAACCGTTAAAAAATACGTAAAAGAAATAAATGTTAACGTTGAAAAATTTATTTTCTGTTTTTCACGAATGCTTTGATTTGGCATAAAATATCAAAACCATAAGCGTATTTTAACCATCGAAAAAAAAAATCACGAAAATCAACTATTTTTCGACCCGTTACACTGTGATTATCCCTCAAGGCGGTCATCCCATGGGACAGGTGCAAAAAATCGAAAAAAAAAACGTTTTCCTCAAATTGAAAAAAAAAAATGTGCGTGTCATACGGACCTGGCAAAGCAGAGTAATAGCGAGTCAACATTTTCTTTGTGTAAATCATACTTGAACTTTTTGAACGCGTTTTTCTTAAAACTGTATTTTTCAAATTGGCTTCCATGATATCTCGAAAACTATTGAATGGATTTCGCTCAAATTTGTATGGTACAGGCAGCGCATCTATATTTCTCACCCGAACTTGAACATTTCTGATATCTGCCTTAGTTTTTTTTAAGCTGAAAAAGTAAAAAAAAATGACGAAACTTGAAACTTAACTTTTAAAACCATGCCAAAATTCAATGTTGGATATTTTTTCTTTACTTTAATTCCGGCGGGAGCCTAGGATTTTTTTTATATTGCATAGTTCATTTGTTATTAACAATTATCTGACGATTTTCCACTCAAATTTTTCACTTTCCAAAAATTTGCCTAAAAAATCGTCAGATAATTGTTAATAACAAATTAACTATGCAATATAAAGAAAAATCCTACGTACTTCCATAGACAATGTATTTTTCAAAATATATTCAACATTTCAAGTGAATCGGTTGAAAATTGTCTGAGTTATGTTTCCGGCCAACTTAAAAAATGCAGTTTTGAGATAAACGCTGCACAGCCGCGATTTTGAAATTAATCGCTTTAGAAAAATTATTGTATACAGTCACCGATATGTATGATAAACACCCTTTTTTGTAATTTCGATTTATTTTGTAATTTTTCTGGAAAAAAATCCCCAAAAAGCCTATTTTTTCGGCCTCTAGGGTGGCCTGACCCCTTAATAATAAAAGTGACAATAATTGGTAGAATTATCAATAACGTGAAATACACTTGTATTTCGTTTTTATTAGCTCACCTTTCCACCGACGAAGAAGCCACCGTTTTTCTTCACTTGAGCGTTCAATTTTTCGAGAGTTGAACCAAGTTTCTGCATCGCAACTTCCTTCAACTTTTCCTTCGCGGCCGCATCCTTTTCCCAATAAAAGGTCGACAAGGCTGCCAAAAAAATCACAAATAACCCATTGTGCGTCAGCAAATTGATGAATGTTCGATATGCCACTTAAAACCCTAAGACTCGTCTACTTTATCGTGAGTGATCACCTTTCAATCCATCTGCTAATAAGCATGCATCGTTTTTCTTACTAGATGAATCCAGTGATTCATACTCAATTTAAAAGAAAAATCAATTTTTATATACTCGTGACTCTGCCCTTCTAGACGAAAGTACCAAAACCTATTATTTATTAGACAAATATTCATTCTCTTTGAGAATAATGAAGCTCTTTGTCTCCCTTGGGAAAACATCGGAAATCGTAAGAATTAAACCACCCCCAAATTCCTTGTCATTGAAATTTGCTTAGATTTTCGTACTTCAAGTATTTTCGTCACTTTTACTCAATGGGGCGATCGGAGCTATTTGAGTTTGGAACATATTTGTTTGAAATAAATTTAAGCATTGTATCGTTGTAACAATCCAAAATAATTCGTTAGCGTTAATCTGTGTATGGCTACAATAAAAAAAAGTCTTTAAAATACAATACTGCAATGAACAAAAAAAACAATCCAATTTAGCTCAATAAAAAACGATAAAAAACAAATTCTCGCCTAGTGTAAAAAAAGTTGTCTGTGTCTCAACATCCACGTTAATTAAGGCGTTGCATCTGAGTAGAAAAAAATGGTGACCGTTCTCTTTATAGGCGTAAATGATGTATAAGCATCACAAGAATGATATACAAAAAGAATTATATGCAATAAATTAAAACTATTAATTCGAAATCGGTAGGACGCATAATTCGGCAGTTCTCATCCAATTAATTTGAAATTTTAAATATAGCGTTTTAGATAAATTATTTTTAAAAAGTACACACGATTGTTACAATTCATCGACCATTCTTGTTTTTATAAATAAATTAAGGCCAAACAAAATGATGCCATTGTGCACATAAAACCATAGTTTCATATAATCGTGTAGGCTTCTCTTGCAAAGCTAAATTGAACTACCTTTTTTATTTGGGTGGTGATCCCTAGGAGACCGTAAAACGGGATTAAATTGTCATTAAAGGGAACTTTGATAGTTTTTGGGGCTGCTTTAAGACCTTAGGCCACTCTAGAGGCCGAAAAAGTAGGCTTTTTGGGGATTTTTTTTCAGACAAACTACAAAATAAATCGATATTACAAAAAAGGGTGTTTATCTTACATATCAGTGGCTGTATACAATAATTTTTTTGAAGTGATTAATTTCAAAATGGTGGCTGTGCAGCGTTTATCTCAATACTGCATTTTTTAAGTTGGCCGGAAACATATCTCAGGCAATTTTCAGCCGATTCACTTCAAATGTTGATTACATCTTGAAAAATGCACTGTCTATGGAAGTACGTCGGATTTTTTTTACATTGCACTGTTGATTTGTTATTAACAATTATCTGACGATTTTTTAGGCAAATTTTTCACTTTCCAAAAATTTGCCTAAAAAATCGTTAATAACAAATGAACAATGCAATATAAAAAAAAATCCTACATACTTCCATAGACAATATATTTTTCAAGATATATTCAACATTTGAAGTGAATCGGTTGAAAATTGTCCGAGTTATATTTCCTTCCAACTTAAAAAATGCAGTTTTGAGATAAACGCTGCACAGCCGCCATTTTGAAATTAATCGCTTCAAAAAAATTATTGTCTACAGTCACTGATATGTATGATAAACACCCTTTTTGTAATTTCGATTTATTTTGTGGTTTTTCTGAGAAAAAAAAATCCCGAAAAAGCCTATTTTTTCGGTCTCTAGAGTGGCCTAACCCCTTAACAGAGCGCCAAATTACGGTTTAAATGTGTGCGCTTTTCAACCTCTTTTTCTATTGTTGCTCAAATTTGTTATTCAAGTTTATTATAATGTTGCTCAAGTTGATTCTGATCTCAATGATAATTGAAAGATTGATTAAATGCCAATAATAGTACCCTAGGTACTTGATCTTTTTGTGTAAAATGTTTCCAAAATATAGATGACAATTTCATTGTGACAAATTGTGGTTTTTCATTTAATTCCACGTATAATGCATTAAATATTATATGTTTCTTATCAAAATGATGTCAAAGTAACCCTCAATCTTTGACATAAGTTGCATCTTAATGCCTTGTCAAGGAAACCCCACACTCGAGGTTACTTTGATACTTTAAAAAATATATAAAATTGTAGGGAGAGCTTGACTTTCTTATACATTCGATAGCCAAAGGACACATTGTTCTATTGGAGCAAAAAAAGTTGGAATTTTGGATGTTAAAAAAAAGTTACCTACAAAAAACTTCCAAAACCTGTTCAAAGTAACCCCATTTTACGGTACTGCTTGCTCCAGCAGAGCGCCTGAAAACGGTCTTATTGTAGCTACAACTGAGCCACGATTTTGTATTTTTTTCATAATAATTTTTTTACGTCAGCACATGTATGGTAAACCCTCCAAACTTCATTCTGATTTATTTTGAAGTATCCTAAAAAAAATCCCAAAAGAGTCTAAATTTTTAGTAAATGAGCCACATAGATGTAACGCCACAAACCCAAACTAAAAATGCATAATAGTTTTCTTTTCAATAAAAAAAATATTCCCACTCAATGTCGTTATAAAATGAAAAATTCGTAATCGACGATTTTTTCGAGAATTATTTTTAATGTGAATTTAAAAAACCTCACGTTTTATTCGCGAAAATTCGTCTGTTACGTACTGTACCCACAAAATAATGCTCTGTAATAAACGCGGAATACACAATCACCGTTTCTTACGTGTCCTTGACGACTAGACTAAGAAAAAAAGAATTCTCAACACAAAACGTGTCAATTGCCGAGGAATTACCTATTCTCATATCATCGACAGTGTCCGCAGCGGCATCGATCTCCAAAGCCTCAAGATCGTCCTTTCCATAGACATGGAATTTCTTAGCCAAGTAGCGGAGAATAGCCTTGGACTGATGATATTTCTTGCCGTCAATTTCCAGCACGGGTACTTGACCCATTGGCATATCTAGAGCAAAGTGTTTATACGTTAGACTCTAATTTTACGACAGTCAATGTTTTTCCTAACATACTTATAAATCTCACTGTAAGTTCTGATCGTAGTTTTCCATTAGCCTTATATTCACACTATTTTGATTTTGTATCAATAGACTATATTGGAAATATCTCGAAATTCATATTTACGTAAAGTATTGTTGAAAGGAAAATTTACATTTTTTTAATGTCCCAGGTTATGATACATTAAGGGGTTATATACAGTTAAACATTTTTTTCGATTTTTTTAAATTTTATTTTCGTAATGTACATTTATTTAAGTACACACACAGAAAATTTCGTGTCAATCCGGCGAATAGTCTCGAAGTTACACGCACATTTGTAATGGCGTGTCAGAGCGTTCGAAAGTGCTTTTGAAACTTTAAACGCGTTTTTCTCAAAACTGTGTTTCTAAAGTCGGTGAACAAGATTTCTCGGAAACGGCTGAAATCAGTCTCAAATTTTGTCACAATCTTTTTGAGTACATGTTTTTAGTAATTAATCGAAGGTTTTTTCTCACCGATCAATATTTTTCATTCTATAAACAACTTGAGGCCTAAGTTTTTGTCCAAAATCGATTTTTTTAGAGAAGCCGCCATTTTGTCAAAAATTATTATTTTGCTCATTCCTTCGATCAATTACAAGATAATCCATTATATTAAAATAATATTTTTGGTTTTTTTTTTCATTTTAGATAATCCAGTCCAAAGATATCGTGCTCACCGCACGACGCCTTTTTTTAGAGGTGCTCCCGGAGATCAGCTATAGCAGCTTTCAAACTAATTATTTTTACAAATAAAAAATGTCGAAATACAGTTAAAAATTACAATAATGTGTTTACAAATTTTTACGTTAATAGATTTAAAGGTGTTCTCAAGAATTTTTTTTTGAAAAATCGATCTTTTTGGGTCTTTTGACTGTACATAACCCCTTAAAATGGTAAAAGAAAATATATTATCACGCGTGTTATCATTAATATTATCTTGGAACTAGCCATACTATTATTATTAATACCATAATAAGTGAAAATCTGTGAAAAGTAAATTATAGTGTTTGGCTTCATGGAACTTAAAGCGGTCATTCCAGGTGACGTCCGAAAAATCGAAAAAAAAATGTTTTGCACAAATTGCAAAAAAATGTGTGCGTGTTATATAGACCCGGCATAGCAGACTAATGGTGAGTCAAAAATTTTTCTGTGTAAATCGTACTTGAACTTTTAAATGCGTTTTTCTCAACACTGTATTTTTCAAATTGGCTTCCATGATATCTCAAAAACGATTGAACAGATTTCGCTAACGTTTTTATAGCATCGTCAGCACATTTATAGTTCTTACTCGAACTAGAATATTTCTGATTTCAGTTATAGTTATTTTAGCTGACAAAGTCGAAAAAAATGACGAAACTTAACTTTTACAACCGTGCCAAGAATTTAATTTTCGATATATTTACTTTACTCTAGTTCCAGCGACATCCTGAGGTATACAAATTAAAATGCTGGTTGATTTTTTTATTCCAGATGAGCAAAACTTTCGGAAACATCCAACTTTTTTTACGCATGAGTGTCTTCGGAACGACGTAAAGTCAATTCAACTCGTTATTTTTGTGTGATAAAATTCTGAAGGACTATAAAAATGTTAATAAATGGGAGGTAGAAAGTCAAAGATAGTGTATTTTAATGATTCATCAAAAAAAAATCCCAAAAAAGCGGAAAAAAATTGCCGTCACATGGGATGATCCCGTTAACACACTTCTTGGATTTCTAGACGTTCCTGATTCATAATTGAGTTCGAATGTATGTTGCTTGCACGCATTTTGCATGGAGCTTGAAAATTATCGTCATTTTTTGCAATTATTCTTCATTCGCCACTGTCACTCACCGGCTTTGTGCTTGGGCCATTCGTCAAAGCTGAGACGTACGTCCTCGAATTTAGCTCCTCCATAGCTGAGAAGAAACCTTATTGGCTCGCCCAAACCAGTGAGGTTGAAATACGTTAGTTTATAGGTCGACATGTTTTTCGCCTTCTGAGACTATAATAACAGTGATAAAGAGTCTCATTATTTGAGGATTGCATTTTACGGACTGTTAGCATAATCGATCGATTATTGAATAGCACTTCTAAAAAGTGGATGCAACGAACAATTTACACAATTTACACTTCACTAATGATTGCAACGCTGTAAAAACTAAACTGAAACTCAGCAAACTATAATGAAAACTATCGTCCTAGGCTACCTCAAAATCACTTCCGTCTTGAAGTTTAATAGCTGATGTACTGACAAATTCAGTATCTTGTTCAGACGTACATCGATTGGCTCGAAAACCTCTTTTTTGGGGGGCCGGGTTAAAATTCCGAACTTTGAATGATCAGAACGCTGAAAACTCCGAAAAAAAACTACCCCGAAAGATCAAAACTCCGAAATAATTTTACACGAAAGACCAAAACTCCGAAAATCTGAACACCGTCAAAATAATTCGGCTATGGAAGTTTTAAAAGTTTCAAAATTTTCAATAAATCGACGAATTATTTTAAGATTTTTTTTTTTATCAAGAAGTGATTTTACTTTAATTTTGAAATGTGTCTGGACAATATTATATGTTCTGCATAATTTACAGTTAACTGTATGGACTTTCGCTGGCATCATTTTGACGAACCTCGTAATTTCGGAACATTAAAAATAGAAATTTTAAACCGTCGGCGCATTCAAAGTTCGGAATTTCAACCCGGCCCTCATGTTAAGGGGTTACCCCCACTTGCGATTTTGAAAAAATCGATTTTTTTTATTGCGTTTTTTTGAAGTATAAGTATCCGGGCCCATACTTCTGTATGGGCCCGGAATAGATGACTCTATGTAAGTTTACAAAAAAAAATATTTTCTTCGTGTAAACTGAAATTGAAACTTTAAACGCGTTTTTCTCAAAATGGCATTTCTGAAGTCGGTGACCAAGATTACTCGAACACTAATGAACCGATCTTCTTGAAATTTTGCAGGCTTATTTAAGACATAAAAATGTAGTCTTTAATAGTTCGATTTTTTTTTCGAAAAAAAAAATGGCCGCTTTATAGCCAAAAAACGGCCGTTTTTTTCGTTAAAATCGAACCATTAACTTTGACTGTCCGCCATTTTGTGAAAAATGAATATTTTTTAAAATCCTTCGATTAAAGACTAGTTTATACTTATATTTGACTAAATCCATCCGCATTTTTTTTCAGATGATCCACTTCGCCACAATGTTGGTCACCGCAAACCGTGTATATAAAAACATTATTTCATTGACGGCCATTTGCCACTAAACAATGTAATATTTTTCAATAAAAAAATTACTGAAAGTTCTTCAAGATGTGTTCTTTAAGATGGTATATTGATCGATTAAAAAAGTTTTGTAGTTTTCTTTAAAAAAATTCATGAAAAAGGCCTTTTTTGCGCTACAAGTAACGCCTTAAAACCATGCCAGCGAAAGTCTACACAGTTGAATGTAAATGATGTAGAACGTATAACATTGTCTAGACAAATTTCAGAACTTTCGCAAAATCACATCTTAATGAAAAAAAAATTCTTGCAATAATTCGTCGATTTATCGAAAATTTTGAAATTTTTTACTTCCATAGCCGAATTATTTTGACGGTATTCAGATTTTCGGAGTTTTGGTCTTTCGTGTAAAATTCTTTCGGAGTAATATTCTATCGGAGTTTTGAGCGTTCTGATCATTCAAAGTTCGGGATTTCAAACTGGCCCCATTTTGAATTTCGGAATATTAAAATTCGGAATTTCAACCCGGCCCCTTTTTGTGGCATCATCACTTGGACGTCTATTGCTATATTTCGACTGTTTCTTATCCATTTTGATACGATGTTCACTCACTGAATGGCAAACCTCAACTGCCGATTTGCTGCGAAATACCTACTCTTCAAAAATTAGTTTTCTACCTTTCTCTTTCAAACAGGTTTGAGATTGAAATAATATTTATTGAAAAAAAAAACGATTTCTTTTTTCGTTTCATGATACGAAAATACTAAATATTGAAATTCGCCTGGAGAACGTAAATTATATAGGTCCGATGTGCAAGGAGCATTTAGTTTAGTATTCGCAGTGATGAGTTTCAATGAGTCGAATGAATCGTGCGACTGTGGATGAACATCCACCTTTCCACAATCATTACGAAACACGCATGCAAGTACCACTCGCCTGCGATAAATGATATCTTTCGTTCTATAATTTACTTGTGCGATAATGATCTCTGTGAGCGATACGAGGGGTCTCCCCGCATCGAAAAACACTGTACCTTTTGGCTGCACGGTCATTTTATATATTTTATCACTTTTAAATCGGATTCTAGTATCAGGCCGTACGTAAATTACGTAATGAAATTGGGGGGGGGGGGGGTGTTCGGCCAGCCGTTACGGTCTACGGGGGGAAGGGGGGGGGGGTCAAGGTTTGCGTTACGTCACGATTTTAAAACTGCCAGAAATAGCAAAATTTCTGCATGTTCAAGTTTTTAATTTAAACCTCGAGTGCAATTTTACCGTGGACAGCTCACAGCTTTCTATACGCAATGTCAGTTAAGGGGGAATATCACTGTGCAAGAACTTGCAGAGTAGCTTTCCCACATCCCCCAAACAAAATTTGAAGGACATTTTTTAAAAATAATTCTTGAAAGTACATGTATTGAAAAATATGTTGGCAACATTTTTATTCACCGGTCCAAAAATTGACGGAGTTGTAGTCACTTTAGTGAGAACAGGTAGCGCGACCGGTTAGTGCCCACAGTCCCTACAGGTGTGGCATCATTTACAATAGACGAAGTACAGGCTCTCATTATTTTGTGAACTATCATGAAGATGAAGAACCGTCATATCGCCCGCGACTTGATACTTCAATGTAAGTATCAATATTCTGGAAAAAATCGTAACTTTAACTTTTTGACCTTGTCCGAGCGAATACTTAAAAACTTATCAACCGATGTTCAATTTTTTTAAAAACATTTTTGTAATCGCAATGACTGAGGGTGTACGTATCCGCGTTTTTAACATTCGATAATTACTAGTTTCAAAGACTGCTTGAATACAGAAAAAGGGCCTTGAAAATCGAAAAAAAGTCCAAACTGTCGACATTTTGCAAAAAAGAATGAAACCAAAAATTAAAAAATGGCTACGCATAACGTTAGCTACATTTGTATAGATATCGATAAATTGTTGACTTTTAATTTACAGATAACCTTTCATAAAGATATCGATGGGACAATGAAGATACATTTTTTTTCGTCGTTAAATCAAGGCATATATCTCGGTTAATTTTCAAGATTATGCCATAAAAATTGGTATAAAACTAGATGAATATATACTTCATAAAATGAGTATAAGCTCGATTCTTTCATAATTAGTTATGTCTATGAAAAAATCGCAATTATTGACGACAAAGCACCTGTTACGTAACGGAATAGGGGGGGGGGCGGAGGTTCTGACCAAGCGTTACGGTCCCGTTACGTGAGGGAAGGAAGGGGTCAAAAATTGGGATATTTTGCGTTACGTAATTTGGGTACGCTCCCTATTCCTTCTATTTGAGAAAATAATTTTACTTGAGAAATTGATCCAAGGGGAGCGTAATCCAGAGAAAAATAGCTGAACTACAAAAAGCTGACGCTGATGATGTCGAGCGAGATAAATGAACAAGGATGCAGTGAACAAGTTTCTAGCTTGCATAATTTTATTTTATGTGAAAAAAGTAATATTTTTTATACGAAATTATTTTACAGTCATTGTGATTTTCTATTTATAACCGTTGTTTAGGATACACATTTAGAACGATCAAAAAATTCGTTCATTTCTTTTTCGCTAAACGATAGGAATATACATATATAGAATATTTTACCAAAGTTTCAAAGCGAAATTCGAAAAACTTCAGACTTTACAGCCCGTAAACGCTGTGCCTCGGTTGAAACGAGAGCGCAGAGAGGCAGACAGAGATGAGCAAAAAGTAATTAAATGAACAACTTACAATTACTACTGTATTTGATCATTTAATTATTTTGCAACAGATTACTTAATTAATTAGTTACCACAAGTACCCAGTGCAATTTAATTCAAATTCCATGTACACTTCAAATGCGTTTTTCTCAAAACTGGATTTTCAAAATTGGCGTGCAGGATTACTCGAAAACTATAAAGCCAATTCAGCTGAAACTTGGTAGAAATACTGATAATATTGCTAGCTTCTTGGCGAGTTTTTTTCTTTGAAAAATTAGAAGAAAAAAAACTACTTTTTAAATCCAAATTTTACAGAAATTTAGCGGAATATGTTGATCTTTTTTTGTAAATGCATGACATTCTGTTAAATTTGCATTTTCTTCATTTTAATTACCGTCAAATAGAAACTATACATCTTCTAACTGAAAAATTTAAAAAAATTATTATATTTGAGTATACAAAACAATTTTTAAAAAATTAAAGGTACAGTTGAATCTCGATATAAAAAAATCCTCGATACAACGAAGATTTGTCCATCCCCTTCCGATAGACACTCAACACCTTGATACAACGACATAATAATATACATTATGCTCTAATTGCTAATCACTTGTAAAAATTGATCTAATTTGAACCATTCTTTCTTTGAAAAATATCCCCATATTTATAATATTAAAATATTTTCTTTATAGAACATTTTAAGGAACATGACTTCGATATAACGAAACCTCCATATAACGAAAACTCGATATAACGAACTTCCCTAGAAAATTGTTATATCGAGGTTGGACTGTATACGTAATATACTATTTAACTATACTATTTTTTATACTATTTATAAATATAAAAATATAAAATATTCAATACTATTTTATACTATATTTAATAATATTTTATACCATTTAAGTATACCTACAGTTTAATAAATGTAGAATAATTATTTCTTAGTTTAAAGATCCTGAAAAATTGCTTCACTTTTTTCCGCCCAAATGTATATCCCGCCTTAAGAAAGTTTCCTTCCGTGAAGAAATTTTACTTTATGGGAAAGGAAATGGATCGGAAAATACTTATCTCTGAATCTGCTAGAGTCGATTTAGTTATTTAAATAATCTATTATACGCTAATTTTAACGATATCTTCTAACGCGAATCACGTTCTCTACAATCATTTTTCTCTCGGTCTCCAAAGATTTTTTTTTTTTCGTGCAACAAAATTGCCACTGAAGCAATGACGACGAAAAAATTATCGTAGCGTTATACCCATTCGTATGAAAAAAGTTTAACGATGAAATGATTTGGAGATTAATCAACAAATAATCCCGCTCTTACAACGAAAAAAGAAAACGGAATGAGAAGCAAAAATGGCAACGCAGCTGCTGCGAAAACGTACCGTGCGCGTTTATCCACGAGAATCGAGACACTGTTTGTAGCAAGCCTGCCAGCAACTTAATATTGTGCTGCAAAATGAGCTATTATATCATCGGGCAATCAGACAGACCACACATCCCATCCCCCCCCCTTATTTTCCGCTCTCTCCGTATTTTTCTTCGCAGCCTGCGAGATTGGCGTGGCCTTCGTAACACGTCGCACCCATCGAGCTATCCGTGAATGTATGAGTGATTTGAACGCAATGTATTTTTTAATTTAAACGTTTAATCGTAAAATATATATTTATGGACCAACCTATCGCTCCGTTATGAGCTTCGATGAGATGATAACTCATACAGCTCTTGGTGAATGGATTCCTTTGCTAGTGCTTATCAGTTACTGAATTCTACGATTTATCCTTCAAATAAGTTTTTGTATAGTATAATTTATAATATTTTATATTAATTATTCATATAAAAGTTGTATTTAAGTTATATTATTTATATAAAAGTTATAAGTAATATAATCGACTTCATTTACCACGGTTATTTTTTTAATTCGTTATAATTTCAATCGAACGTTGATGAAAATTGGCTTCCCACAATACAACCTTACGCTACTCGAATATTTATTTTCATTTGCAGCGAAGAATTCACAAAGGACATCCCAAAGCAGAAATCGTTCGAAATACTTCAATAACAATAACAGCAAGTGCTCCATTAGAGCGACCAAAAAGATTCAATTTGCCATCAATTTGTTTTTAAATAAGTTTTCTGGTTTATCAAATTACTGTTGTAGAGTAGATGCAAAGAAATTTAGCAAACTATAAAACACTCGGGATTTTTTATTGACTAGTGGGGATACGATTATTTTTTATGCGGGATAAAAGATGACTTGATATTTTCTCGCGACGCCGATGACTTGCGGAATCAGGACGGGCGGTTATCAGCGGGACTCAAAGTGAGACAAAATTGTGGCGTAAGTTATTTTTTCGCGCAAAGCTTCCGTTATGAGTAAGTATGCATTTCAATGGTCAGTGAGACTGCGAGTACGTTTTTCTTTCAATTTTGACGTTCGCATAGAGAATGCTTAGTGTGAAAAAACAGACTTGCCCATATGGTCAGCTTTAGGAGGGAAATGAATGGATGAGGAAGCAATGTACAAGTTTCTGGCTTGCATAACTTTATTTATTGGGACGTTGAATAAGTTCTCGCTGATTTCCAACATATGGCATTACCGGAACTGCGTGGGTGTAGTTTAAGGGGCTATACCAGTGTGAACGCTGAAAATTTGGGTGATTTTCGGGAATTTTTTGGAAGAAAAGTACTCAATTAAATGTTTCGGAAAATTAAGAATAAATTTGTCTATATTTGACCTATGTTACATAATTTTTTCATAGAAAAATATTGAGATCTAAGCGACTTATGCGCTGCTTTCGGAGGCGCCGGAAAAAAAAGTTCCTCCACTGCTGACATGATTCCGGCCGATTGAGTAGCTGAAACCGAAAAAGGAAAAAATATCGTTACACTGGAAGGTATTTCTTGTACAATAACGTAGGATTTTCGAAAAATATCAAAATCTAACATAATGGCGTAGATATGAAAAACAAGTCTGTTTTCTTGTCTATAAAATGGTCGTTTTTTTCAATGCCAAATCGTCAATTTTCATCCAATCAAAAATATCCTACGTCATTGTAGAGTAAATATATTCAAGAGTACTTAGTTCAAATTTCAAGTCAATCGGATAATTGCTCTTTGAGTTACAATTTCAGCAAATTTGAAAAAACTCATTTCGAGAAAAACGCGTTTAAAGATTTAACTATCGATTTTTGCAATTCGGTCTTGAAATTTTTACAGGATATTCTTGAAAGTATAAACCGTCGAAATAGGCAAAAAAATCGATTTTTTGAAAGTGCCCCACTGGTATAGCCCCTCAAGCTGGTAACGCATCTATAAAGAAGTGCTATAAGCAAGCTAGAAATTGAGTGTATGTCATTTCACCGAAGTGTAAAAAACTTTTTTTCATAGTGTTAAACATGTCAAATTTCGGGCCAAAAAAGGGTATTTGCGGGGAATTTTACTGCACTACTTTATTGAGAAAAAATCTGCAGTTGAAGCACACGGAATTCTTGTTGAGACTTACGGCACCCATGCTCTTTCGGAAACAACATGCAAAAATTGGTTTCGACGCTAAAAAAATGATTCTGATGTGTTGACCTGGAGGCATTACCTGCTCTTTGAAGACTCATGCCAGACGCGAACTGAACTTGCAGAATTATTAGGAGTTAATCACACAACGGTTTCGAAACATTTGATAGCATTACGAATGATTTTTTTGAATAAATCACTCATTTTCACGAGAAAAAAAAACAGCGAGAACATGCCAAAATATGAAAAGAATACTTTTCTTGTGAAATTATTCCACAGTCACAGTGAAGTTCTGCCTGTCGCAGTTCCTTAAGGCGTTACCCCCACTTGTAGCGCAAAAAAGGCCTTTTTCATGAATTTTTTTAAAGAAAACTACAAAACTTTTTTAATCGATCAATATACCATCTTAAAGAACACATCTTGAAGAACTTTCAGTAATTTTTTTATTGAAAAATATTACATTGTTTAGTGGCAAATGGCCGTCAATGAAATAATGTTTTTATATACACGGTTTGCGGTGACCAACATTGAGGCGAAGTGGATCATCTGAAAAAAAATGCGGATGGATTTAGTCAAATATAAGTATAAACTAGTCTTTAATCGAAGGATTTTAAAAAATATTCATTTTTCACAAAATGGCGGACAGTCAAAGTTAATGGTTCCATTTTAACGAAAAAAAAACGGCCGTTTTTTGGCTATAAAACGGCCATTTTTTCGAAAAAAAAATCGAACGATTAAAGACTACATTTTTATGTATTAAATAAGCCTGCAAAATTTCAAGAAGATCGGTTCATTAGTGTTCGAGTAATCTTGGTCACCGACTTCAGAAATGCCATTTTGAGAAAAACGCGTTTAAAGTTTCAATTTCAGTTTACACGAAGAAAATATTTTTTTTGTAAACTTACATAGAGTCATCTATTCCGGGCCCATACTTCTGTAGTTATACTTCAAAGGATACTTATACTTCAAAGAAATGCAATAAAAAAAATCGATTTTTTCAAAATCGCAAGTGGGGGTAACACCTTAAAGCCTTAGGCTACAGTAATGGGTATAAAATCATGTGCGAATTTGACCATTTGTTTCGTATGATAAAGTGATTCACTCATAAAATTAATTACACATCTATTTAGTATGAATTTCAAGCTGTTAGAATTTTTTTTATGTACAAAATGGCCGACTACTAATATTTTCTTTTGTTATCTTCTTTTTTAGGCGCTCCACGGCGTGGCATTTAGCATCCACAATTTTTGACCCAGAACAAAAAAACAAAAACTCTCGTCAATCTACATTAGAATACTCAGAGAAGCACGTACGGAATTTAAAAAATATTGTTTTATTCAAAGGTTGTAGGTATTTGAACTTAAGAAATGAATTTTCAGTGAAAAATTCGTTATAACTGCTTATAAAATTGAAAGTTTTCGATTAATCAGAAATTCCGTACGTACTTCTCTGCGAAATGCAATTAGGAACATAACTTTTAAATTCGAAGTAAATTGAATGAAAATTGTTGAAGTTATTTGTCACGCCAATTGGAAAAAAGCTGTTTCGAGAAGTTTCGAGTAGTCGGTCATTTTGTACATCGAAAAAATATATATATTTTTTCTAACAGCTTGATATTCATACTAAATAGATGTATAATTAATTTTATGAGTGAATCATTTTTCATACGAAAAAAAATTGTTAAATTCGCACATGATTTTATACCCGTTACTGTGACCGAAGGCCTTAAGGCAGTATTGTCTAGAACGCTGTTTTGGAGGTGATTTTTAGGATGGAATTACTAAAATAATAAATACACATTGATCCTGCAAGAATATGTACAAATAGAAACAAATCATCATCATGTACTTTTGTATTTTTGTTTACAACAGTTCGCGGAAAACGCCCTCTATTGGCGACCAGTTGTGCGCATTTATGCATCTGAAAAAAAAATTCTACCAAATAGCCCTATGTTAAACTTTGATTATCATTTTTTCCAATTTTTCTGACCATTCTACGAGGCATATAAATGTTTTAAAAATTATTTCGACCCAATTCTGCTATCAACGTTGAAAAACAGTGTACCGAAGGTGTATGCCAAATCTGAGCTTAATCAGCCAATTGGGTATCAAGATATCGTGCTTGCTGATTTGCAAAGCATAGATTCGAGAAAAACACATTAAACGTTGTTGCGTCCCAACCCCGCTCCTTAGGCGTACTCCTTATCGTTTCTATGACTCGGCTGATTTTATGAGTATCATTACACGGTGTTCACAGATGTATTCAGAAAAATGTGTAGAATGAGAAAATAAAATTAAAACAAAACGATTTTTTTCAAACTCCCAGACAACAATGTTGCCTTAAGAATTTTTTTTCAGTAAATAGATCTTCCTCCCAGGGAAAGCAAATAAGGGATAAGAAGATACTTATCTTTCAAGCGGCCAGAGTCGAATACAAACATTGTGTATCAACAGTCACGTTCATGTGTGTGTACAAATATATACCGATAGTGATATCAACACGTACATATATAGGGTATCTCAAAATGACCTGACATTTTAATTTATTAATAAAACGTATTATTTATTTGAAACGTACGAACATTTTCGTACGTTATGTACTAAACGTACGATTAGTAACGCAATAACATTTTAGCATAATTGCGGAGTAATTTCATTAAGGGGCTATACCAGTGGGAACGCTGAAAATTTGGGTGATTATCTGAAATTTTTTGGAAGAAAAGTACTCAATTTAATGTTTCGAAAACTTAAGAATGTATTTGGCTATATTTGACCTATATTACATAATTTTTTTCATAGAAAAATATTCAGATCCAAGCGGCTTATGCGCTGCCTTCGGGGGCGCCGAAAAAAAAAGTTCCCCGACTGCTGACATGATTCCGGCCGATTGAGTAGCTGAAACCGAAAAAGGAAAAAATGTCGTTAAACTGGAAGGTATTTCCTATACTATGACGTAGGATTTTCGAAAAAAGTTACGAAAAAAAGTCTGTTTTCTTGCCTAAAAAATGGTCGTTTCTTTCAGTGCCAATTCATCCATTTTGATCCAATCAAAAATATCTTACGTCATTGTAGAGTAAATATATTCAAGAGTACTCACTTCAAATTTCAAGTCAATCGGATAATTGCCTTTGAGTTACAATGTCAGCAAATTTGAAAAATCTCATTTCGAGAAAAACGCGTTTACAGATTTAAGGAGGTTGGAGCGTTAGCCATAATCCAAGATTAAATTTAATAAAAAAATACATGTTATTGTTTACACTATACTGAGTCTTTACGAATTTTTTTAACTTTTTTCACCACCAAACACCAGAGATAAAAATTAGTTTAACGTATGTAATTTAACGTGCGGTTAGATGGGCAAGACTTTCACATTAAAGGTCATGTAATTTTTATTGTTATTTAGCACCAAGATAAACCATTTCTAACAACGGATTAACGCAAACTGAACCTTTGTGAACATTAAGAAAAAAAAATCCTCATCTTGCCCATCGTAAACCATGGGCCAATAATCTCGTGACGTAAATATGAATAGGCATAATTATGAATTATCAAAATTTCATTGTGAATTGTATAAAACATTCGTTGTCGTAGTTTTTTCATAATAATCATCGATAATGTTGTGCTTTTTCAAGTTGGTAGTAACACAAAAGTTTTTCTACTTTACGTAATAAAAATGTTAAAATGCATAATTTTGCCCTTGAATTATATATTTAAAAAAATTCGCATATATAGAATAAATCTGTACCTCGTATGCATTTTTTTAAGGTTCATTGAAAAAAAAATGAATAAACCGTCATTTGACTCAACTGAATTGCTCCACCTTCCTTAATTATCGATTTTTGCAAGATAAATGATTAGAGATACGGCCTCGAAATTTTTACAGGACATTCTTGAACGTGTAAACTGTCGAAAAAGGTAAAAAAAAAGTGATTTTTTTAAAGTGTTGCACTGGTATACCCCTTTAAGGCGTTACCCCCACTTGTAGCGCAAAAAAGGCCTTTTTCATGAATTTTTTTAAAGAAAACTACAAAACTTTTTTAATCGATCAATACACCATCTTAAAGAACACATCTTGAAGAACTTTCAGTAATTTTTTTATTGAAAAATATTACATTGTTTAGTGGCAAATGGCCGTCAATGAAATAATGTTTTTATATACACGGTTTGCGGTAACCAACATTGCGGCGAAGTGGATCATCTGAAAAAAAAAATGCGGATGGATTTAGTCAAATATAAGTATAAACTAGTCTTTAATCAAAAGATTTTAAAAAATATTCATTTTTCACAAAATGGCGGACAGTCAAAGTTAATGGTTCGATTTTAACGAAAAAAAAAACGGCCGTTTTTTGGCTATAAAACGGCCATTTTTTTTTCGAAAAAAAAAATCGAACGATTAAAGACTACATTTTTATGTATTAAATAAGCCTGCAAAATTTCAAGAAGATCGGTTCATTAGTGTTCGAGTAATCTTGGTCACCGACTTCAGAAATGCCATTTTGAGAAAAACGCGTTTAAAGTTTCAATTTCAGTTTACACGAAGAAAACATTTTTTTTTGTAAACTTACATAGAGTCATCTATTCCGGACCCATACAGAAGTATGGGCCCGGATACTTATACTTCAAAAAAATGCCATAAAAAAATCGATTTTTTCACAATCGCAAGTGGGGGTAACCCCTTAACACGTCGTGCTGCATCGAATCAAGGATTTCGACGTGTTACGTCCTGTGGCACATTCAGAAATACCTTATTAGAGGCACTTTTCGTTACATTTATGTAAAGAGGAATGAAACAAGTCTTATACGATTTTGTCGTTGCCATCGTTGACAGAAAACTCGCATTACACGAGTAGTTCGTATACCGGCGTTCGGACAGTGACGTCACAGAGCGCTCGGGTAACTTCGGTTGCTCTCGGCGCGATTCCGCCGAGCCGAACAGAACAACAATTTAAAGTGCTATATCGTTGATAATTGTTGGAAAAAAAAGAAATACTTTGCTTTAGACACCGCACATGATCTTAACAATGAAAAAAGAAAGTCATGTAATGACTTAATTCACATCGCCGCGGCGCGAGATTACACGACCGTGAAACTTCGTCTGCAATAACTGCATTGTTTCGCCCGCAGTGTGGCAGCTTGCGCCATCTTGTTGAAAGAGCATGCCTCCCAAGTCCACGCCGTTTATACCATTTATCAGATATTGTGTACCACACATAACCTCCATGTTTGTACCTTATATTGAAATCGAAATATTCGTTCTTTTCAAATAAACAATACGTTTTATTAATAAATTAAAATGTCAGGTCATTTTGAGACACCCTTTACTCACACTCGTAGAGATCTTCCAATGAGTATGAGTGGTGTGCGGCCGTGTTGATAATACGAGATGTTGAGGAATCGGCTTCGATTCGGCCCGTGAGATTTCCAAGGTCGTGGTGGAAAGAAAGAAGGAGTTTTTTTCACTCGTTTACGTTTCGATCCTTGGTTCGGATCCTCTTCAGAAACTTTATTTATTCTACAAATTTCGCGATACAAATTATATTAATAGAAATTACAGATTTTTTTTTAAATAAAATAATAATTGTATTTATTGTTATAAATAAGTTTTAGATGTGTTTTAATGATTTGTGTAAATTTTGTGTTAGTTTTTTCTCATAATTTTTCTAATCATGTTGATATTGTGTGAGTGATTATTTATAACAAGTTATTGTAAGAGAGATAAGAATTTTGTTAGATAACGAACCTGAATATTGTCAATATTTCTAGTTTTCTTTTGGTTTGTGCTTGGAAGATGGTTGATGTTGACAGTATTTTTGATGATGAAATACTGTCTCGTGAGGTTGATTCGGAGGGTTGATTTCGAACCGTTTTTTATATTTCAATTGATGGTATAATCGTTTTTTGGTGATTGTATTATCTGTGAAAAATTAGTATGGTAAAAGAATCTTTATTTTGATCTATTGTCTTGATTAATGAGATGTTGTGTGAAAGTGGTAATTACCTATTGAAATAAACTAAATATATCCTCACAAGCACAAAGAAGAAAACTAGAAAAAATTTTCTCTGCTCTACATGTCGAGTAGTGACGTCCAAGAGAGTTCGAGAAAGACTAAGTGGCAAATGTATTGTTTCTGGAGAGAGGGAGAATGATCCTTTGTCAGTGCTGTGTCAAGAGTTTGGGGGTGCCCGTGTCATGTTAAGAGGTTAAAATGTTATGTCGAGAGTTTTTTAAATTATTTACTCCTTCTTTCTTTCCACCACGACCTTGGAAATCTCACGGGCCGAATCGAAGCCGATTCCTCAACATCTTGTAGAGATCTTCCTCCGATGCCTCGACATAATATTCGCTTATTCTCACGCTGGCGCACCGCAAACGACACGTAACTTGGTCGACGTTATTATTATCGCTTTTCATAATATTACTAAGCGAGCGGAGCATAGCAACAACGAAGCGAAGCAAGATTGTGCGAATCGACGCCCAAGTATCAATTACTCAGAAAGCCACTTCAACCGAGTCGATATCAATGGCAAATGCGATGCTACTTTTTGTAGTCGCGGTCGATTATCAGTTCCTCGGACAGATTTAGATTTGTCTCCGTTAGCTTATTACCGATGATGAAAAATCGAAGTTTGTTTGGGCTCGTATAGGTTACGTGTTCTTTTTTTATTAATATGCAAAATACAACATGGTGATTCTACACCTCTATGTTCAAAAGTTATTCGCGTCCACCCGACAGATTCGTAAAATAACATTGAGTACAAAGCATGAGTAGAAAAAAATGAGGTGGAACGTTCAATACATCAGGCTCCTCTTTCAACATTCGCTCTTCGGGCGTTTCTCAATCCAGGCCTCAATTTTCGGAAGTTCGAGGACCGTCTTAACGAGCTGCTTGAGGTTCTCGTGCTTCTCGGTTATGTCGAATTTGGCCATAAAATTGATGTAGTCGAGGAGAGCGACGAAAACGAGATCGGCCCAGGTCAACTTTCCACCCACGAGATAACCACCGTTCTTCTTCACTTGGGCGTCCAAGCGTTCCGTGTAGTACGGAATCGTCTCTTTCGTGAGCGTCCCGTATTTGCCCTCTTTGACCTCCTCGTTGCTCTCGTAATGATAGGCCCCGATCTCTGTCGCGCAAAATGAAACAAAAATATTGTTTTATCGATACTTAGGGATTGTCATCGCGAATCTTCGGAAGGCGATGATTTTTCGTTTTTGCGATATCCCGGTTGTCCTTACTTGCACGTAAGTCGTGAATAGTGTCGACTGCGGCGTCGATCTCAAGATTCTCCCAGTCATCCTTGCCCAGCAGGCCGTACTGCTTAGCCAAGTAACGACAAATAGCCGTCGACTGATGGATCTTTTTGCCATCCACTTCCAGAACTGGCACTTGACCGAATGGCATTTCTGGTGTGTCACGGAGGACGATAAAAAAAGAAGCATGTTCGTTTATTTCTCGACTTTCGATGGTATTACGGGAGGACAGTTTAAGGGGTACGCAATATTGAGGAACATTCGACAAACTTAAGGGCTTAGGCCACAGTAACTGGTATAAAATGTGCGAATTTAACAATTTTTTTTCGTATGAACAAGTGATTCACACACAAAATTAATTACATATCTATTTAGTATGGATGTCAAGCTGTTAGAAGATTTTTTTTCGATGTACTTCGGCTACTCGAAACTTCTCGAAACAGCTTTTTTCCAATTGGCGTGACAAATAACTTCAACAATTTTCACTCGATGTACTTTAAATTTAAACGTTATGTTCCTAATTGCATTTCGCAGAGAAGTACGTACGGAATTTCTGATTAATCGGAAACTTTTCATTTTATGAGCAATTTATGAGCAGTATAACGAAATTTTTCACTGAAAATTCATTTCTTAAAGGGTTACCCCCACTTGCGATTTTGAAAAAGTCGATTTTTTTTTATTGCATTTTTTTGAAGTATAAGTATCCGGGCCCATACAGAAGTATGGGCCCGGAGTAGATGACGCTATGTAAGTTTACAAAAAAAAAAATATTTTCTTCGTGTAAACTGAAATTTTAAACGCGTTTTTCTCAAAATGGCATTTCTGAAGTCGGTGACCAAGATTACTCGAACACTAATGCACCGATCTTCTTGAAATTTTGCAGGCTTATTTAATACATAAAAATATACTCTTTAATCGTTCGATTTTTTTCGTTAAAATCGAACCATTAACTTTGACTGTCCGCCATTTTGTGAAAAATGAATATTTTGTAAAATCCTTCGATTAAAGACTAGTTTATACTTATATTTGACTAAATCCATCCGCATTTTTTTTTTTCAGATGATCCACTTTGCCGCAATGTTGGTCACCGCAAACCGTATATATAAAAACATTATTTCATTGACTGCCATTTGCCACTAAACGATGTAATATTTTTCAATAAAAAGATTACTGAAAGTTCTTCAAGATGTGTTCTTTAAGATGGTATATTGATCGATTAAAAAAGTTTTGTAGTTTTCTTTAAAAAAAATCATGAAAAAGTCCTTGCGCTACAAGTTTTTTGCGCTACAAGTGGGGGTAACGCCTTAAGTTCAAATACCTACAACTTTTGAATAAAACAATATTTTTTCAATTCCGCACGTACTTCTCTAGGTATTCTAATGTAGATTGACGAGAATTTTTGTTCTTTGTGCTAGGTCAAAAATTGTGGTTGTTAAATGTCACGCTGCGGAGCGCCTAAAAAAAAGATAACAAAAGAAAATATTAGTAGTCGGCCATTTTGAATATAAAAAAAATATATTTTATGACAGCTTGATATTTATACTAAATAGATGTGTAATTAATTTTATGAGTGAATCACTTTTTCATACGAAAAAAAATTGTTAAATTAGCACATGATTTTATACCCATTAGTGTGGCCTAAGGCCTTAATGAATTGAGAAAATTTTGAGTTCGTTTGGGTTTGATAAGGCGTAAGAAGCAGTTTTGTAACATTGGCATTGAAACCGGATTCAAGAAGTTTCGTAGTATCCTTTAGAACATGGGTGGCCAACCTTTTTTCCCACCTGTCATTTTTTTTGCTAATTTCAAGCAAAAAAGCAAGTTTGGTTTTGGTGTTCTTTTGGTGATATGTACAATCAAAGTTAACATTTATGTTCATTTGACCCAGCTCCGTGGACTACAACACGACCCCAGTGGGGCGCATGTGGCCCGCGGGACACACGTTGGCCACCCATGCTTTAGAGTCAAGGTCTTCCAATGGCGCGCTTTAAAAAAAATCCAGTTATACAATAGCGAACAAACTTCCGAATCATTCATTCATTACGAAAATTTCATGTGCTGAGTATTGCCGATAATTGCATTGTCATCGGATTAAGGTTCTTATGGGGCCAGGTCGAAATGCTACCACGAAGCTGATTTTTTTTCTGGAAGTTTATAATCTCTTTGCTGATCATCCTGTGCAGTTTGGATACGATTCGCGATACCGTTCTTCAAGGAGCTATACCAGTGTGACATTTTCAAAAAATCGATTTTTTCTGTTGCCTTTTTCGACAGTTTATACTTTCAAGAATATCAGTATCATTAATATCAATATCATTTTATCTTGCAAAAAATCGATAGTTAAATCTCTAAACGCGTTTTGCTCGAAATAAGATTTTTCAAATTTGCTGACATTGTAACTCAAACGGCAGTTATCCGATTGACTTAAAATTTGGACTGAGTACTCTTGAATATATTTACTCCAAAATGACGTAGGATATTTTCGATTGAATAAAAATTGACGATTTGACATTGAAAAAAACGACCATTTTACAGGCAGGAAAACAGACTTTTTTCATAACTACGCTATTTTGTTAATTTTGATATTTTTCGAAAATCCTACGTTATTACACAGGAAATACCTTCCAGTTTAACGACATTTTTTCGGTTTCAGCTACTCAATCGGCCGAAATCATGTCAGCTGTGGAGGAACTTTTTTTGGCGCCTCCGAAGGCAGCGCATAAGTCGCTTGGACCTCAATATTTTTCTATGAAAAAATTACGTAGTGTAGGTCAAATATAGCCAAATATATTCTTAATTTTCCGACACATTTAATTCAGTACTTGTCTTCCACAAAATTCCCGAAAAACACACAAATTTTCAGCGTTCACACTGGTATAGCCCCTTAAGGACGCAACGTCATTATAATCAGACCAATTATTTTGAGTTTCTCGTGTATGCCAGATTATTGCGAACTTTCCATTTCCCCCTGAATTTTTAATCTAGATTTGACTTAATTTGATATTCGAGTCGTAAAAAGCGCTGAACATGCATATCGCAGAATGGGAAGATCGATTTAAGAAAAAAGTTAATGCGAAGATCGATTTAAGAAAAAAGTTAATAAATACCGGGACGATTCAATCGCGTAAACAGAGAGACGAAAAATACCTTTGTCTTTAGCAACAAACTCAATTGTCCATTGAATATCGTCTCTCTGAATCGTCACGATTGTTCCTCACCACGACACAATGGCTTATTGTATAAACGGGAGCAGCACGGATTTTTTTTTCAGGATTATATATCGGTCGTTTATTTTGATCGCACAGTAGCTTCCCTCTGTTATTCTCGACTTACCGGGTTTTATTTTTGGCCAATCATTTCGGTCAAAACGATTATCCTCGTATTCCACGCCAGCGTAGGCAAAGATGAAACGAATTGGTTCGGCGAGAGCCTTAACCGGAAAATACGTGAGCTTGTAGTTCGACATTTTTCCTGCAAGCAAAACGAATCCGCATTTGCCGTCATTAGGTAGATCCTAGTAGGCCGGAGGCATTCACCATTTTTCAATTGCCTCTTTATTCTCATTTTTACAATCAGCATATACTAATCGTGCAACGCATGCTGATGTATTCTAAAATTCGGTTCTCCAAATCTCTTTTTGAAGGAACCTTTTATGGTGTGATTTACTAAAGAATGAACTTGATTATACAACTATAAAATAATAATTACATCACGTGCACGACAAGTTTAACTTGAAACTTAGTGGATACTCTCAATAACGTAAAGTTATCACACTGTCGTGACAAACTTTGCACTGTAATTTTTCAATGTGCAACTTGAACATCGTAAATAAGTGGATAATGGCATATCGGTGAGCTGGATCTTCCAACGTAGCGTCGTACTCAGAATTTTTTACTCTTCAGAAGCCGTACTCGAAAACCAAGTCTCTTACTTTAGGACGATAAATCGGGTAGAAAAAATATTTAGAACGTTTTTTTGACTAAATTGTTATAAACTAAATAAATTATTTATAAACATCACAATAATGATGTACAAAAGAAATTATACATAAAGATTTATTTTTTAAATGTTCCGAGCTCTTCTTCCGAAGCGCCTGCAAGCGCTCCGAAACGCACGAAACAGCCTAGACAGTGGAAGCGGCATCTATACCTAGTCGTTTAGTCCAGTCGTTGTACAAAAAATATACAACTACCACGTAACAACTGAAGAAGACCTACAATCAAAATGCCTCGGTGGCCACACGCAGAATTCAAATGGGAGCTTCAGGGGTCTTCTCACTTTAGAACTAAAAAAGGCTATTTTCATTAATTTTTTGATAGGTTTATATTATAGATATTAATATAAAAGTTGTTACACTTAATAAATACACTTTCGAAATGCATTTTAAAAAAATGTATGTATTTATGTAGCCCGAAACAAACTTTACACGCATTTTTTCTCAAAACAACGTTTTTTGACGGGTTGTTGTTAAGATCTTCGAAACTAATGAACCAATCCTTATGAAATTTTAACGACATATTCTTTACAACTATAACTATAGCGCATATCAAGGATTTTTTAAATTTTGATATTTACTATTTTTTTATCCTAAACGGTGAAAAAACACTTTTTTTTTGTTTTTTCGAAAAATGTGCGCCATTTCGTTATTTTCGCATATATCGAAAATCGTATGATATGCGCTATAGCCATTAACATGCTGAATCTAAAACCGTTTTATTGTTTTGTTTCGGATGATCCACCTCCGAGATTGCATCAACAGCGCAGACCTACAATTTTTTAGGCCATTTTTTTAACTACCACTTTCGTCTATAAATAGTGACTCAAATAAATATTTTTTCAAATGTATTTCGAAGGTGTATTTATCAAGTGTAATATCTTTCATATCAATATCTATAATATAAACCTATCAAAAAAATCATGAAAATAGCCTTTCTTTTAGCGTCTAAAGTGGGAAGGCCCCTTTAATTCCGTCGCGTGGATGATAGCTCCTAAACCAGTTTTGAAACTTCGAACGCTTTTTTTTCTCGAAACCACGGTTTTAAAATCCGGCGTTGCGAATCGGCATGCAGTGTAGCTTCCCGTAGATTTTGATTTGCAAAAAGAAGCAAACGTTTGTTCAGTTAGAACATGTATAGTTTCTACTTGATGGTATTTAAAATGAAGGAAATGCAAATTATGTATTCACACAACATTTCCGTAAAATTTGGATTAAAAAAGTAGTTTTTTTCTAATTTTTCAAAAACACTTTTCGTCAAGTAGAAGGCAGCAATATTATCAATATTTCTACGGAGTTTCAACTGCACACCAATTCCGATAATGCAGTTTTGAGAAAAACGCGTTTCTCGTGCGGAAAATTGACAGGGCATCCCTCATAAAAATAAGCCCTTGAAGGCCCTTATATGGCAATCCCGACAGGGATTGCCACAATAGGGCCAGGTTTGGGCATTATAAGAAACGGACCAGTATACATAGTTTGGACTAAATCGTTTGTGGTATTTTAATTAATACACTCAATTATTTGATAATAGGTGAAAATAGGATAAAAACGTGAGGGCTTTAAAAATTATTATATATTAAATTTACAAATCCTTCAAAAAAATTACATATTATTATTATTATTGCTTTAATCACTCATGGAGTGATGCCAGCGCGTATGTTTGAACAATCCCATTCGGTTTTTATTTTACATTTTTATAGTGACTATTTTTCGCCGAATACTTTCCATATAAAAAATTATTGCTTTCGAAGATTTTGATATTTTCCACTCATGAACTTTACCCGATCGTATAGGATAAGTCAATAGATCGGTTTTCGTTTTCCAGATATTACCTTCCAACAAAAAAGATTCTAGACATTGATTGGATCCGAATATTTGTCTAATTTCTACTACGCATCCATTGCTTAAAAGCACAACATTATTTGGCGTGATAGTACTAATTGTACTGCGATTATTAAAAATCAATTTTTCGGTAATTACTTTCTCGGCTTTAGTCACCTCTTTCGTAACTGAAATTTCGGAGGAATTTCTCTTGGCCGCTCAAAGAAATTGTCTTCTTCATTCTGTCTGCGACAAAATTGAACCAGATGCCTATTTGGACTTCCAATAGAATGTTGTATTTTTCCAAGGTAATTTTCGAAGGGGAAGCAATTTATTTTGCTCAAGTTGCATCCAAAATTATCAACGTCATCTACTACATGGCAAAGCAAACACCTACACTGACAGAGAAATTCTATTAATATTAACTAACCGCGTCTATTTGATTTATTTAAATTTGAATTATCTAGATTTCCCGTAAAATCAATTTTTTCTTATTGCATTCCATTATTGGAATTATTTATTTAAAATTTATTTATTTATTCAAATCAAAATCTATTTAATATCGTCCAATAACTAAATACCTTATTTAATCCTAATAAATCTGTGATTCGGTTTCATCTGTTTAAAAAACAATTTACTTGAATTCGCTAAAATAATCTATTTGATTTTAAAAATTTTAATTAAATAGAATTTTCGTAGAGACAACCATTTTTCTATTTAATTAAACTAATGGTCTGTCTTTATTGCAACACTCATATCAAAGGGGTGTGGGGGTAGAGAGGGTGGAAAGAGAGGAATTATATATATATATATATATAGGTTATGCGCATGTTATTCGATAAAACTCTCTAATTATCACAATGATATTAACTAATTGGTATAGTTTATGTGATACAGCAAATTACAGGAATTAATTTGGTCTCTTCAATACCCATATAGGTGAAATATTTTCTTCGAAAAAAATCATTCCGAAAGACCAGGGCATAACGAATTACGATACAAAATCGTTGTGGTAAACTCTCAATGAAGTGCTTAATTTTATTTTGGATTTATGAAATATTTTATGCACATAGTACACTTAGATTTACAGTGTACATTGTAAGTAAATAAAGATTTATTTGAATCGAACCTTTATTTATTCGATTTGAATATATTTGATACTTAAAAAGAATAGCTAAAACGAATAAAAAATATCTTTGTAACAAATAAGATCGTAGGCCATGAGACGAGGAAAAAACCTATCTCATTTAAATAGATCCTATTTAAATAAAATAAAAAATTTGGCAGTGTATCGTGACCTTATATAAACGGACATATATTCGCAAAAACACATCCATTTACACACACGTGAGCATATCCATTGACAGGGATAACTTGAGGGCACACCATGGTTTACATGAGGCGACGATCAGGCATCCTTGAAGGCCCTCATTATTCTGCCTTTAATGGCCCTCAGTAGTAAAGTGTGACCGGCCACTAAGGGCCCATGTGAGGCCACCCGATTAGGGCCCTATTAAAGTTAGGGAAATTCTACATAGGCCCGACCAAGGCCCTAGTTCAATTTCCGCACGGGTTGAAGTTTACGCCCGCTCCAGATCCGAGCAGTGAGGCACAGTGTTGACGGGCTGTAACGTTTGAAGTTTTTCGAATTTCGCTTTCATTATATATTTATATATTTCGAAAATTATTCTCACTGCTTTTTCCAGTATACTGATTTCCTCGAAATTTTCTTTTTTTCGTCACTGAATTTCGATGCGCGCGAAATTTATTCGTTTTCGTACCTTTCTTACTGTTCATTTTACAGAATTATTTGCGTGTCTGCTCTGTTCGAAGGTTGGGACGTAACTGAATGTAGCACAGTTTAAATACGTTAAAACGAAATGGAGAAGTATTCGCAGTAATTCTGAGAACTGGATTACCGTTATACTGTTTGGAGCCCTAGGGGACGGTGCCCCTTCTCGGAACGAGCGCGCAGCTGCTTCCCGATTGGGCTACCTGAGCGCGCGGCTTGCTTATCATTTCTAATACTCTGCTAATTTTTGAAATATCAATAAACGGTTTTCACGAGCGTATTAAGAAAGGTTTAAGGAATAATAAAATGAAGAAAAAAAATCGATTTTGTCAAATTTCTACACCAAATTACGGCCTTAAGGTAGAACGAGCGATTTCTATAGACTTTGCTCAAATTTCAACCAGACATTGTTCACATCTTTATGCATGTTTGAGTGAAATTTCAGAACAGTCGACTATTTAGATTAGGAGATAAGGGGTTTTAAAATTTCAACTTTTAACACTGCAGAGTCTGCATTGACCAAAAGTCAGGCCACATAATTCGTCGTATCATTCTATTGTGTTTATAATTTTTGAAAACAAATTATGTTTAGATGGCAAACTAGTTAGGGAAATAGTAAAAAAAAAGTTTGGATTGCCTTTACTATTCAGTTTTGCTAAAAACGTTCAGTAGAGACAGAATAATTCTCCGGAAACAATATTTGTCCCCTATAATAAGAAGACATATGGCAACACCGCAGAACAGTGTTGTCGAATATTTCGAAAAAAAAATAATTATCGTGTTCCTAAAGTTAAAAACTTTTAACATAAAAAATAAATTTGCGTTATAAATATTAATATTCTATATTGTTTATCTTATTTTCATTAACAAATAAAAGTGTTGATTAATTCGTAACTAATTGAAAGCTTTGTTGGATTAAAAATCATTTCCAAATAAAAATTTGTGTTGCAGTATTATTTTAAATATGCCGCGCAAACTTTCGTTATCGGAAACGTGGAACGATGCAGTGTTGCCATATGTCTTCTTGTTATAGGGGACAAATATTTTTTACGGAAAATTATTCTGTCTAAATTTCTATGCAGACCCTGCAGTGTTTAAAGTTGCAATTTTAAAACCTATTATCTCTAACCTATAACCTATAACAATGTCTGGTTAAAATTTGAACAAAATCTATAGAAGTCAAAAGCGCGCGCTCGGTCTATCGTAAGTACTTGATTGAAAATATGCTATGAAGGATGATATTTCACCTCGTTCTAAACGGGAGATACCCTCCGAAAATGAATATACAAGTAGAGGCTCTACTTTTATTTTTTGCCGATGAGGTGAGGTCAATTATTGCACAATTGAGTTTCCTTTTAAGGGGCTATACCAGTGTGACACTTTAAAAAAATCGATTTTTTTGCCTTTTTCGACAGTTTATACTTTCAAGAATATCCTGTAAAAATTTCAAGGCCGTATCTCTAATCATTTTATCTTGCAAGAATCGATAGTTAAATCTTTAAACGCGTTTTTCTCGAAATGAGATTTTTCAAATTTGCTGACATTGTAACCCAAAGAGCAATTATCCGATTGACTTAAAATTTAAACTGAGTACTCTTGAATATATTTACTCTACAATGACGTAGGATATTTTTGATTGGATAAAAATTGACGATTTGGCATTGAAAAAGACGACCATTTTATAGGCAAGAAAACAGACTTTTTTCATAGTTACGCCATTTTGTTAGATTTTTATATTTTTCGAAAATCCAACGTCATTGAACAGGAAATACCTTCCAGTTTAACGACATTTTTTCCGTTTTCGGTTTCAGCTACTCAATTGGCCGGAATCATGTCAGCAGTGGAGGAACTTTTTTTGGCGCCTCCGAAGGCAGCGCATAAGTCGTTCAGATGATAATATTTTTCTATGAAAAAATTATGTAATATAGGTCAAATATAGCCAAATATATTCTTCATTTTCGGGAACATTTAATTGAGTACTTTTCTTCCAAAAAATTCCCGAAAATCACCCAAATTATCAGCGTTCACACTGGTACAGGCCTTTAACTAACGTAATTTCCAAAATGCGGGGTAAAAAAAGATTCAATTCGAGCTAAGAGCAAACGCGCGATGTTGTACGATCGTCATTTGGGAAAATACTTTACAGCATATCAAGTGTATCCGCATAGACAATACTTTCACATCTAGCAGCGATCCAAGTGCAAACTTAATCAAGAGTTCAACGCCCGACGTTCAACTGTCCTTATACTTTACCATCTGGTATAACGAAAACTTTTTTGCAGCTCTGTACCACGCGAAGTACGTTCAGCGATTATTTGGTTTATCTATGTAAGATTGGACATTGAAATATTCCTTGCGATCAGAATAAGTAAACAGTGAATAGGAAAGACAAAACATTTATAATTCAGTATCGTTGAATATGACATGAAAGTATTCAGCCGGCCGGCGAAATATCGTGTCAACGAAACAGGAGTTTGGTTGCACAACGTGCCGTACCACATAGTGATAAATAATAACGCCCACGTTATAATTTCCGCTGAGTCATCATTAATCGCTCATTTCAGTGAGCAGAGTTGATCGACCGATTCTACAGCGCTATGAGAACTTTCGTGAGATACAGCAATAAGCTGATTGATTGCACCATCATCATTCAAGTGTTTGCACAACGATAAAAAAGGTCTGTTATCATTCTTTATCAATTTTATATTTAGACTTCAACAAAACAAGAATTCTTTCCTGAGTTTGCAAACTCTCGATACTTCTTTACCAAATCGTTTTTATCGTGTCATTCCGTTTCCCTTGCACGTATTCGGCTTATGAAGAGATGACTTTCGAAAAATTATAAATCCAATTAGCACGGTTTCGAAAAAAAAGCTTTTGCATTGTCCGAAATAAGTGACTATTCAATGCGCGTGTAATGTCAAAGCGGATAAAACAGAAGCCGTGTAATTCGAATAATAGATACTATATCATTAGCACCCGATGTCTAATTAGTTCTCTCAACACTAGTCGTTACCGACCGAACCTCACGCTGACCCTGAAAGTACCAAAAGAAGGTGGGGGACGAGCGTGGTGCGCAATGACGGACGCTATGCCTATATACTGAAGCCACGACACGCTTTTTTCCAAGTTCCATCCCCAGAAACAGTAAAATCTGCTGATTTTCGTTTTCTTCATCCAACATTTTCTCTTCTTTTGCTGCATTTTTCTTTGGAAAGGTTTATAACCTAGTCTTAACGGTAGTTTGCATAAAATTTTTGTAAAAATACCAAAATTCAACGGTATAACGACTTTTTTGTAGGTCCGATCATCAACTGCGCTACTTTATTTTCTTTTGCGTTTCTTTCGAAACTACGTTTGACAAAACTGTGCAAGTCGTATCACAAAGTCAACTTGTCCGATTCACTTTAAATTCGGACAGAGCACTACTTGTAACATTTTCTATCGTACGACCGGATTATTTTTACAATATGTTTATGCATTTGTTAATAACAAATAACTAGTTTTTTTTACTTGTGCATCTATCGCACTTGTTTTCGAATTATTGGCCACAGTACTTGCGTCATGATCATCACTCTTCAATGACCAACGTTTCGGTGGAGGCTGCGTTCTTTTTTACTGGTGCCAGAATTTCAGAATGCGTTCGTTTCATTTTCACAGGGTTCTAATGCTCTTTACACGTCGATCAGTGCTGTAGCACTAACTACGAATAACTGAATAAGCATGTACTTTTATTTAGTGGAGCGAGCTGCAGCTAAACTTCACCTGCATGGGTCTCATTGGATTCAACAGAATGTATGCCGTATGGGTATAATTCGGAGACCCTTTATAAAAATCGTTATCACTCGGTAAACTTTTAAAATTCTTACAAAATCTTTCTTGCAAATGGGCATTAAGATCCTAGGCTATAATTAAGTAAAAACTCGCATTCTTGACATTTAAAGCCTTTGTGGACTCCTTGAATTCAGCCGATAATGACAATCGGTGAACGTCTAAAATTAAGGGGTCTTCTCCATTTAGACGCTAAAAAGGCTATTTTCATGCATTTTTTTGATCGGTTTACATTATAGAGTTTAATTACATTGTAAAGTTGTTACACTTAATAAATATTATGTTATAAAGTTTATATATAGATTTATTATAGAATTATATTATTAAGTTGTTTCACTTAATAAATACACTTTCGAAATACATATAAAAACAATTATTTATTCAAGTCACTGTTTACAGACGAAAACGGTAGTTAAAAAATTTCCTACAAAATTGTAGGTCTGCGCTGTTGATGAAATCTCGAAGATGGATCATCCGAAACAAAACAATCAAACGGTTTTATATTCAGTATGTTAATGGCTATAGCGCATATCATACGATTTTTGATGTTTGCAAAAATAATAAAATGGCGGACATTTTTCGAAAAAAACAAAAAAAACGTGCTTTTTCACCGTTTTTGACGAAAAAAAATAGAAGATAGCAAAATAAAGAATAGAAGATAACAAAATAAAGAATATGTGGTTAAAAGTTCATTAGGATCGGTTCAGTAGTTTCGAAGATTTTATCAACAAGTCGTCGAAAAACGTTGTTTCGAGAAAAACGCGTTTAACGTTTGTTTAGGTTACATAAATACATTAAACATTTTTTATGTATTTCGAAAGCGTATTTATTAAGTGTATCAACTTTTGTATCAATATCAATAATATAAACATTTCAAAAAAATTCATGAAAATGGCTCTTCTTAGCATCTAAAGTGAGAAGACCGTCTAAGCGATTTTTTTTTTAATGGAAAAACAAGAGGATAATAATATTTAACGATGTTATCAGTCATATTTTCAAGTAAATAAAAAAAAAGATATAAAAAAAATTATACAAAATGGTGACGCTGGAGCCATTCTCGCGAAGCATGTTAAGGCCTTAGGCTACAGTAACGGGTATAAAATCATGTCCGAATTTAACAATTTTTTTCGTATGAAAAAGTGATTCACTCATTAAATGAATTACACATCTATTTAGTATGAATATCAAGCTGTTAGAATTTTTTTTTTCGATGTATAAAATGGCCGACTACACGATACCGTTTTTTTTTTCAATTTGCGTAACAAATACCTTCAACAATTTTCACTCGATTTACTTTAAATTTAAGTTATGTTCCTAATTGCATTTCGCAGAGAAGTACGTACCAAATTTATGATTAATCGAAAACTTTTCATTTTATGAGCAGTTTATGAGCAGTTATAACGAAATTTTTCACTGAAATTTCATTTCTTAAGTTCAAATACCTGCAACTTTTGAATAAAACAATATTTTTTAAATTCCGTACGTACTTCTCTAGATATTATAATGTAGATTGCCGAGAATTTTTGTTTTTTGTTCTAGGTAAAAAATTGCGGATGCTAAATGTAACGCCGCGGAGAGCCTAAAAAAAGATAACAAAAGAAAATATTAGTAGTCGGCCATTTTGTGCATCGAAAAAAAAGATTTTTTTTCTAACAACTTGATATTCATACTAAATAGATGTGTAATTAATTTTATGAGTGAATCACTTTTTCATACGAAAAAAAATTGTGAAATTCGCACATGATTTTATACCCGTTACCGTGGCCTAAGGCCTTCAATTTGAGACGCTATGCGGCACGCAGTATAACTGACGCAAATTTGAATGTGGCAAAAATTTTTAAAAATTCTATTAATTTCCATGAGTATAGCTAGAGAAATACGTAGGGGATTTTGAAAACAGTAAATTCTGTGTAATTGGCAAGCATTTAAAGTGAAAACTCAATTTTCAACAGAAAAAAGCACAATCATTTGTTAATAAATGATGTTATAATTAACTCGTGGAAAATCCCGTACGAATTTCTCTTCGGAATGTTATTTTAATAATGTGCTCAAAATGTTGAGTGAATAGAATGAAAATTGTCGCAGTTATGCTGCGTACCGTTTTAAAAAATTGTGCTTCAATAAAAATGGTCGACGTCTTGCACACAGGCCAGGCACTGCCACCGCAGACCCACACGGGCCTGCGGCCTTTTTTTACAGGTGCCAAATTTTTTCCCCCTTATTGTAGATGCTTCAAAGCTTCTCTTGAGCCAATAAAAAATATCAATTTTCGAAAATTCTAGTCGTGTTACCCCTTAATCTCTCGTCGCTCTAACGAAAACATGCAGTTATTCGAATCACGCTGTTCTACTCGTTCCACTGCCAATCGTAAAGAATTCAAAGCTAGTGGAAAAATTGATCCTAATGGACACATCCGGCAGGCTCAATGTGAACGAAAAAATACTCGGTGACTGCGTAATTCAGAGTTAGCTGGTTAAGGGAGACTTTGTCCTTGAAAGCAGCGGGAGATGTTAGCCGCTCAACATGAGCAGCTAGAAGAAGAGAAGGGATGCCTCTATGGACCAGGCATTGCCGATTAGCGGTAATTATAAACACATTTGTGTAAACACATTACAAAACTTTAAACGCGTTTTTCTCAAAAACACGTTTTTAAAAATGGCTGACATTCTCCTGACCGCTGTAATTAACATATCGACCTGAAATTTGGAGAGCATACTCAGAAAATATGTCTTCACGGAATGACGGATCGTTTTTTCGATAGATACATTTTTGCATTTATTATTTATCTTTTTATGCGAAAAAAACCCGGAAATTCGATTTTTTTTAAATTGCCGCCATTTTCCGAAATTTGTACTAAACGAAAAACCCATCCGTCATTCCACGACCAAAGGGTCACAGATTGATAATATGCTTTGAATTTGTGTTTCAGATCAACAAAGAGGGGGCAGTGATGTCAGCCGTTTACCTCCCGCGATTTGAGGACCTGTTTTCGGGAAGCTGCAACGGCCGCCATTTTGGTTTTTTTTTTTCAAAAAAAAATGTTTAACGTTCTGTATATCATGAATAAAAGCAAGAAAAAAATCGCACTCAAAAAGCTTTACTCGTTTCCTTTAAAAAAAATAAAATGTAAACACGTGAAGTATGGCACTCCAAGGACAAAGTCTCCGATAAGAGACAAAAGTAATTCATTGTACATCTTGTATACAAATGAAATACACAAGATTGAATCAAAATTCAATCGAGCAGGCCCGCATGAAAAATTATGCGAATGCGGGTGGGAAGAACGCCGGCCGGCACAGCAGCGTCACTAGCACGAGATGCAAGCGATCGAAATTCATAGTTACACGCAACGGGCCGCGAGCCGAGACGCGGCGTGGATCGAAACATTTGCGGCAATTTTCGATATAAATAAGAAAATAGCCGTGGCTGTGTCGCAATCGCTTGCGCTCGATTGACTTCTCAGAATTTCCTGACAATATTGTACGCCATACTCACGTTCTTACGTTGAGAATCAAGGACCTTGTAGCTTCAACCGTCACAGTTACTATGCTGTCTGTCGCCCGTAAGCTTCGGCAATTATAAAACAACAAAAAGAAACAAGAAAGGAGTTGCGAACGGAGTCTGCGCGAGCCGGGACCGGCTTTTGCGTTTGGGAAAGGGCAGAGGGGATAACGCGCATACCTCCGCGCAACTTTCTTGCTAATCCGGCCACAGGAACAATCGAATTGACAGAGGCACGATTGAAGCCCGATGGTAACGTAGAGTTTTCACTGATCGATCGTTGAACACCTTCCTTACCATCAATCGGTAATTTATCTCGGCAACGAGAAAAATCAGCCCCGTTGTCATGGAGAATAGATCGAATAGATACAGGAATCCGAACTCGGCATTTATTCTAGTCGTTTTTATTACTATACAGTGGGTAAACAAAGTATTTGTACTTCTCACACGAAACTGTGGCTAAATTGGCTTTATTTTTTTGTTCGTGTTTTTCCAAGGTTTTTGTAAACAGACACCATGTATATTTAGGATAAGCTATCGGACACAGAAACTTCATAATAGTACAGTCGTGCTGTATATTGAAATCGGAAAAAAATAGAAGACGGCTAGTTTTTGACAGGTGGTTTTGTAGGTGCCGCGGATGCTCAATCCAAGTTTGCCTAAAAATCGGGGTGTAGGGTTTTTTTTAGGAGATGGAAGGGGATGGGAGTGGATTAATGCCAAACTACAACCCCCACGAGGTCGGCGCCGGGAGACAAAATGTTTAGAAAAATCCGGGCTTCATTTTTGTCCACAGCGCCGAAGTCGTGGAAGTTCATTTTGGCGGTGAAAAAGTGGGGTGAAAGTTTGAAAAATCAGTTTTCATTCGATAACTCTTTAGGAAAAATTCATACAATTTTTGTTCAAATGGGAACGTTGTAGCCCTTGAAAAGACGCGTCGATCGGGTATTTGATTAACTCTCTCCGAAAATATGTTTACCCCCAAAAGAATTGTTGAAGTATTAAAAAAATTGTTTATTGAATAACTTAAAAACAATAGATTTTTCGGAGATGGTTTAAACGTACGAAATGTAGAGAACAATTTTCTCTATATTTTCGTTCCTATGAACCACTCTTGAATTTTGCTTTTTCGAACCCCTCTCAGGAGTTGAAAATTCAAAATGAAATTCCGGGACAACTATTGACCGAAAATAAAGAGACACGAGTTTAACGCTATGGACAAAAATGTAGCTGAGGGTTCAAGCTACAAATTCTTCCACGGCGCCGAAATCGTGCGGTCAATAGTTTTCCCAGAATTTTATTTTGAATTTTCAACCCCCGAGAGGGGTTGGAAAATCAAAATTCAAGGGTGGTCCATAAAAACGAAAATATAGAGAAAATTATTCTTTGTATTTCGTACATTTCAACTATACCCGAAAAATCGATTGTTTTTGAGTTATTCAATAAAATTTTTTTTTGTGTTTTAACTATTTTTTGGGGCGTGAATATATTATCGGAGAGTGATGATCAAAGACTTGATCGACGCGTCTTTTCGAGGGCTACAACGTTCCCATTTGAACAAAAAGTGTATGATTTTTTTCTAAAGAGTTAATGAATTAAAACTGATTTTTCAAAATTTCACCCCTATTTTTCACTCCCAAAATGAACTTCCACGACTTCGGCGCTGTGGACAAAACTGAAGCCTGGATTTTTCTGCACATTTTGTGTGGCATTAATCCACCTTTCATCTCCTAAAAAAACCCTACGACCCGATTTTTAAGCAAACTTGGATTTAGCACCCGTGGCACCTACAAAATCACCTGTCAAAAAACTAGCCTTCTAATTTTTTCCGATTACGGGGTTTTTCAGCGACAGCACGACTGCACTATAAAGCATTTCATTTTTTTCGAAGGATAATTTGATAAAAACGACGTGTACAAATATTTTTTTTACCCACTGTATATATGAGTGCGTTCGATCGAGGCGTCATCACTGTTACTCGCATTTTTGGGTATACTTAATTTTTTTTAAAGTAAAAAAAATCCCTCAAAATCGTTATCGCTTGTTTTACTATATAAGAAATTCTGATTTATTTCAAATATCTCCAACTATACTTTTTATTTAAGTTCAAAAAATGGTTTCATTATACTTTTTTAATGCAAATGTAGAAAAGAAGTGAAATCACTTTTATAAAATAGCCAAGCTAGTTTACTAGTCATGTTACACACTAAATTGTTAAAGCTTAGGAGTAATATTTTTGAAAATATTTCATTCAAAACAGTCATATTACTATTATAAGAAAAAATTGATGTCACCATTAGAAAAAAGTACAATGTAGGTAACACACAGTACACTGGAAATGTTGTGCAACGACTTGGCGTGCATGGTTAAAAAAAAGTTCGGCGAAGGATTTCGTCATCTCAACATCTTAACTGTCGGGTTAACAAAACATAAATTTTCACGATTTATTATGCAGGTTGAAAACCAGATTCATGTGGAGTACGAATCAAATGAGTGATGTACCCTTCGACCACACGGCACTTGAAATGTTAATTTATTTGCATAATACGAAAAAATGTATATAAAAGCATTTACCTTTCATCCTATAACACAATAACCGCATATCTCATGAAATATATTGCATCTTATAGACTTTGATGTAATGGATAAAGTATGCATCTCTAAACCACAGCTTCGGCAGGTTTAAAGGTTAACATTACTGTTTTATCCTCCTGCACAGCATTTCCAGTGTACTTGTGTGTTACATACTTTGTACCTTTATTTAATGGTGATATCGATTATTTCTTATAACAGTAATATGACTTTTTTAAATGAAACATTTACAAAAATATTATTCTTAAGCTTTAACAATTTTGGGTGCAACATGACTAGTAAACTTGCTTGGCTATTTCATAAACGTGATTTCACTTTTTTTTTACATTTGCATTAAAGAAGTATAATGAAACCATTTTTTGAACTTAAATAAAAAGTATAGTTTGAGATATTTGAAATAAATCAGAATTTTTTATATAGTAAAACAAGCGATAACGATTTTGAGGGATTTTTTTATTACTTGGCGTTTTTTTTTTACTTTTATTCAATACAGCTGTTTTTATACTCAGGCCGAGAATTTATTTGTACATCTAACAGCATATAGGAGAGAAGCACCATATATCGGATCGTGGAGGCTAGATACAGGAGGAGCCTGAACTCGGCATTTTAAGTGATGCCCGAAAATAAAGGCAACAGGGATGGCGCTACGATCGCGCGAAGGGTTGTGGCGCTAGCTTCACTCGACAATAGACCGAGCGCGAAATTGACGTTACTTTGAATTCTGTTTTCGTAATTTTAACGTGAAAAAGACATCTATTTCTAGAGCGAAAAAGGTAAACCTTTTTGTAATACTTCAATAATAATGTAATAATACTTTAAACTGATGATTTTTTGTGGTAAGAAGTGTTGTTTTCATTAAGGAAAGTCCAAATGATTTATGTTTTTGTTATTGTTGATGAACAATAGCATTTATTTTACTAAATAAATACAGGGGAGGCAGGGGACACTTGATTGTCACATCCGGAAGGGATGAGAGCATAATATTATGTTTCCCTCTTTGTTGCCTACGCCTAGCGCAATAGCACGGGATGAGGGTAAAAAGGGAAATGCGTGAAAGGAAGAAATTAGGCTTCAAGTGCTCCCACGGTTAAGAGTTGTACGAGTAACTTCGGCAGGTACATCTACACTTTTAGCCCAGTCGGGTCAGTCAAAAAAGGGGTCATCTGTGCAAAAACTCCCCGCAGAAATTTTATTGCTCCAATCTTTAGGGGGGGCTGGGGGAGGTCATTAGTAGTGTGAATCGAAAATGGTGACCAAATCCGACCTGTGCGATAGCCGCCATTTTGATTCTAAGGTAGTTTGATTTTTGCTCGATATCTCCTTTACTTTTAATTTTTCGATAAGAATGCTAGGGACTAAAGTTGTTGAAAATTTAATTCTCTACAACTTTATTTCTTACAATTGTTATCCTATGATCGATATTTTTCGAGATAATAGGGAAAAACTTGCCAAAGTAGAATTATTGAATTATCTCTTTTATTATCAACTTTAGCGTATAAATTTGTAGAAACAAAGTTGTAGAGAATCAAATTCCCTACAATTTTTATCTCTGTGATTTTTTCTGTGCAGTCAATGTTTAAGCTTCTTTCCGCTCCACCGCTGGGGTAGAGATCCAGGCGCGTTTTTTACGTGGCATCCCCAGTAGGCTCAAGGGGCTATATCAGTGGGAACACTGAAAATTTGGGTGACTTTCGGGAATTTTTTGGAAGAAAAGTACTCAATTAAATGTTTCAGAAAATTAAGAATATATTTGTCTATATTTGACCTATATTACATAATTTTTTCATAGAAAAAGATTGAGATCCAAGCCCTTATGCGCCAAAAAAAAATTCCTCCACGCCAAAAAAAAATTCCTCCACGCCAAAAAAAAATTCCTCCACTGCTGACATGATTTCGGCCGATTGAGTAGCTGAAACCGAAAAAAAGAAAAAATGTCGTTAAACTGAAAGGCATTTCCTGTACAATGACGTAGGATTTTCGAAAAATATCAAAATCTAACAAAATGGCGTAGTTATGGAAAAAAGTCTATTTAATTGCCTATAAAATGGTCGTTTTTTTAAATGCCAAATCGTCAATTTTCATCCAATCAAAAATATCCTACGTCATTGTAGAGTAAATATATTCAAGAGTACTCAGTTAAAATTTCAAGTCAATCGGATAATTGCTCTTTGAGTTACGTCGGCAAATTTGAAAAATCTCATTTCGAGAAAAACGCGTTTAAAGATTTAACTATCCATTTTTGCAAGATAACATGGTGTTGATATAAATTATATAAATGATAATGATATTCTTGAAAATGTAAACTGTCGAAAAAGGCAAAAAAAATTGATTTTTTGAAAGTGTCACACTGGTATAGCCTCTTAATCCACATTTCATGGCTTGCAAGTTCGTTGCGATTTCTGCAGTTTTCTTCCTTGCAAGTTTTCGGAGCTGGAATTTCCATTTGTACTTGCAAGCAATAAGGATCCAGGCAAAGTTTTTCTTTCTTTTTTCCCTTATAAACTTCAAACTGCCAGACTTTTTCTTTTCCGATGTCATTGTAGGAACTACTGATTTTTTTTCTTTTCGACGATGGTCGAATTTTTATTCGCAATATAATGTACAGGTAACGAAAAGTATATCTTACTTATATCCTATGCGTCCCTCAATTATTAACCAATTACTGCATGATTGTCCGCTAATAACGAATTTTAGTAGTAAAATGTATGAGTTATAGTAACGAGTCCGAGTTGGTCATGTCATGAATGCACTTTTCTAAACTGAAGAGTCGCGACAGTTTGAGATAGTAATAGCGGTTTATTGTTTATCGATTTATAGACTAGACTTATGACCTATCGAAAGCGAATTGAACCAACTTTTTGACTCCATCGTCACTTTTCGGTTCTAATAAGGTTTTATATAATAATTTAGGCGTCCCATTAATTGGGCCATCCATCACACGAATGTACCACGGTCGAATCTCGTGTGCGATTACTGATACGGGGGCACGTAGCCACAGAGGCCGGAACACCGGACACTTTTTATTACATCATATTATCGATTTACGAAGCGGGGCTCCGTGTTAATAATTTTTTACCGAAGAATCAAAATATAAAGAAAAACAGACACGTTAGTGAAGGTGGATTCTGAGCCGTGCTCGGTACGGGTTGCACGTTCCGTGCAAGAGCAACTTTTATACAATTTTTAGTAATTGGACTTTGAACGCAAATATCTCAGCCAGTTATGGCCGCACGACATTTAAAAAAAAGCGTTTTGCTTGCGATCACACACCCTGCATGGTCGCGAAACGAAGCTTAACAGTTTGAATCATGCTGCATATGGAAAACAATGGTTTTAAAGCATTTTTCACCTACGACCTTATACAAAATGGGGGCAAAATTAAGGGGTGACATGCAGTCAGAATTTTCAAAAAATCGATCTTTTAAAACATTTTTTTGAAGTATGATGTTTCGAAAATATTCCCTGAAAATTTCAAGTCAATCTGATAAATAGTTTCCGGGATGTCCCACAATTAGTGAAGGGGCGTCGGATCTCCATGGCAGGTAGTGGCTGACAAACGCGCAAACGATAATACCCGGGAAGGTAGAATGCTTCGAAGACAACAACAAATTGATATTTTGGAAGCTTCCACATCGGCAGGCGCCCTATTGTATGGGCCAGGAATTGATGATTCGATGTAAGTAATTTTTTAATCAGTATTTCTATACATAAATCAAGTGTAAAATTGGAAAACTCTCTCAGAAATGTTCAAAAATGAATTACTCAAAAACTATGAACTTTAGCAAAATTTTATAAAGAATCCTTTCGTTTTAAAATTGCCCAAAATGTTTAAAAAAAAATTCATCCCGAAAAACTTTAACTTTTTGAAAAATTGTTCTAACAATTGGCTATAAACAATTGAATGCTCGACTTTTCAGCGAAAAATTGTGATATTCGGATTCAGTGTATCAAAATACATAAAAAAAGTTTAGCTTCATCCATCGAGCTCAAAATTTTACGAACATATTAGGTGTACAACTTAGTTCGGTCCGTTTTCAAAAGATGGCTCTAGGTGCTATAAATGGTTGACGGCAACAGCTGATTTTTGCTGTATCGTGAAGTATCAACATCTCTTAACCAAATATCGTTTACAGACCTTTGAGTTTTGCGCATCAAGTCTAATTTTTACTGCGGTGAAAATGTCGAATTTCGTCCCAAATAAGCACGATTTGCGAGAAGTGTTGATTTTCTGTTTTAATTGGAAAAAAGTGCAGCTGAAGCACACCGAATGCTTATGGGACCATCACGGGAGACTTCTACAGGCAACAATTGATCCGTTTAAAGCGAGCTATAGCCGAAGAACGTCCAGAATATGCGACCAGACACGAGTCCATAATCTTTCAACATGACAACGCGCGGCCTCACGTTGCTATTGTGGTTAAAAACTATTTGGAAAATAGCGGGTGGGAATTCTGGCTCACCCACCTTAAAGCCCAGACCTTGCCCCTTCCGACTACCATTTGTTTCGATCGATGCAAAACGCTTTCACTGGAATACGCTTCACGTCAGAACAGGGTATCAAAAATTGGCTCGATTCATTCTTGGCTTCAAAAGATGAACGCTTCTTCCGCGACGGAATTCATAAATTACCAGAAAGATGGGGAAAAGTAGTGGCTAGCGATGGACAATATTTTGATTAATGTATTAATTCATTTTATCATTCAAATAAGTGCGTAATTTAAGTAAAAAAACGGACCGACTTTAAGTTGTACACCCAATATAATACCGTATCCACATCGAAAAACTTTAAACGCGTTTTGCTCGAAACTATGTTTTTCAAGTCGGTGACCACTATAATTAAGAAACCATTCTATGGATTTTGATGAAATTTGGTGTGCTTATTGATAACTTTAAAAACTAGTCCTTACCCGAGTCGAAATTTTCGAGCCGCGTTCAACCCACAAAATGAAGGCGAGCAGAAATCGGCGTGAGCGGGTTATTGAGTATCGAAAGGAGGGTACAATGTTTGAAAGTACCATGCGTTAGAGCCTCCGATGAACCTCCGGCATGGCAGAAAGTAGACTTTTTGACTCAAAGGAGGTCAGGGAGGGTCACAATTGAACCTACGGAACCTCAGGTGGGCCTACTTCGAGCGCTCCCGCAGAACCTACTGCCCCTCCTTTCGGCCTACTGTACACGGCTAAACAAAAAAATTAATTTTTATAGAATCTATTTAAATAAAATAGGTTTTTTTCCTTGTCTCCCAACCTACTACGATCATATTTCTTTCAAATATATTTATATATGTTAATAAAGATGAGATTCAAATTAATCTTCATTTGCTTACAATGTACACGGTAAAGCTTAGTGTACTATATGCAAAAAATATTTCATAAATCGAAAATAAAATGAACGCATTATTTGAGAGCTTTACTACAAGGATTTTTCATCGTAATTCGTCATTCCCTGGCCTTTGGAAATGATTTTTTTCGAAGAAAATATTTGCCCTATATGCGATTTGAACCTAGTCCTACCTACTCATAACTACGCGCCGCTGCCCCTATGCTACCGAGTGCTTATAACATTTTGGTCGCTGATATGGCATAAGAGACCAAATGAATACCTCCAACTATTTGTTGTATCACATAAGCTATAGATTTTTCAAACACACAGACACACACACACACACACACACGCGCGCGTGTGTGTTTTATATATATATAATGTGTGTTTTATATATATATAAAATAGGCGGGGGGTAGTGAATTCCTCTCTCTCCACCTTCACTACCCCCCGCCCCCTTGATATGAGTGTTGCAATAAAGATGGACCATTAGTTCAATCAAATAGAAAAATGCTTAACTCTCTACAAATATTCTATTTAAGGTAAATTAAAAAAAATAACTAGATCCATTCAGTGAACTTGACTAAATTGTTTTTTGAACAGATGAAAATGTTAAACTGATGAAACCGAATCACAGATTTATTAGGATCAAATAAAATATGTAGTTATTGGACGGTATTAAATAGATTGATTTTCTCTAAATAAACATTTTTAAAATCAATCATTTTAATAATGGAATGCAATAGGAAAAATTTGGTTCTATGAAAAATCTAGTTAATACAAATTTTAAAAAAATCAAATAGACGCGGTTAGTTAATATCATAATATTTAGCGGGAAAAAATAAAAATATGCTTCATACATACACGTGGAAATATTTTTTAAATTTTCGACGTGCTAAAAATGAAAACAAGGAAAAATCAAACATCTTATTTGAAATCGACGGTAACCGGCCGTCGCCATTTATCAACTCATTATTGAATAAACAAAAAAAAACAAAACGAACAAAAACAAAAAGAAAAAATCGAATGAGGTTGAATTCTAAACCGACAATTTCAATCCTTCAGAACATGAAATAGACTATAATTAACACCCTATCGTTCCATATAGAAATCAACATTATATGTTATTTAGATATACACTGCCAGCTAAAAGTTTTCGGACACTCCACATAATCGCAAAACTTTTGAGCGCTGGATAATTGCCAAATAATGTTAGAGTAATATAATTCATTTCATTTATTATTTCACGAAGATACTATAAAGATCTATATGATTAAGTAATTTCACAGAGCTTTATAGTATCTTCGTAAAATAACAATTATTCTACCATAAGTTTGCAATGATCCAAAGTGATATTAAGTTTTGCAGTTATCTGAAGTGTCCGAATACTTTTGACTGGTAGTGTATATTCGAATATATTAACGCAACCACATATTTCGAGTATTATATATATATATATATATATATATATATATATATATATATATATATATATATATATATATATAAAGTATTATATAATATTTACCGTCGCTTAAATGTTTGGATACACCAGTCGATATTTCTTGCTGCACTAAAAGTCATATAGCTTCGTAAAAAAAAGATAACCAAATTTACCGAACGGCGTTTTGACGGGAATAAATTCAGCTGTATGTTGCTTTTCTGAAATATTTTTTTATCATTTTCTTTTCGACCCGGTACGCACTTTTATACGTGACTGATTTTCGGCTTTTTTTCGACCATCAAGAATTGAACGCATGACTTATGGAAAAAAAATTGTTACGTTTATCCATGATGAACTTAAACGGGGTAGCAGGAACTTCATTTGCGTTTTTTATAAAGTTTTGTACGATTTTTTTCGCAATGTTATTTCATTTTTTGCTAAAAAGACTAATTCTAGATAATGCAATGTAACTCAAGAACTAGAGGGCTTAAGAAGAAATGTCAAGAATGAAAAACGTCGCGTAAGCTTATACTGGATAGACTGGCATTTTTTAAAGAATTTTCCTGTGAGATTTTTTCTCACGGGAAAATGCCTATTAATCCGATAGAATTGGAGTAAGACTGTATACACAAGCATTCTTTTATCAATTGCCTATAAAATAATAATAAATCGATATTGAGCAAATTTGATTGTTTTCGCAGATTCATATTGGACTATTAATTTGATAAGGGGACGATGTATTTTTATTAATTTCGTATTATTTTCGTCATCGAACGGGTTACCGATCAGGTCACAATGGAATGATGATGGAGGAGATATCGAATTTGGGCCGAAAGCAGGTTAGGTGGGGTCGAGGCAACAGTTTGAGATTGAAAGCAGGTTAAGGAGGCCTGTGCTCTGCACGTTTCACTGAAACTGGGGGTCGAGAGAAGGTTTGGGAGGTCTAGCAGAGGCTACCCTGGGCCAAGAGGAGGTCTCTTCATGGCACTGAACTCGACAAATGAGGTTTCGTAGGTTCAACGGAAGCTGGCGGCTTATGTATTACAAAAGAAATGGGTCCTGCGAGGGTTCAGAGGAGGCTAAAAATTTCGACTCGGGAATTTTTTATTACAGGAGTATTTATCGCGAGCCGAATTTGAATTAATTGTTGGTTTACACAATACGATGTTAATGAAACGCTCAAGGTAGACACTTGGGAAAATTTGTATAAGTCGCGCTTTTACCAAGTATAGACAGAAGACTTGTTACAATTTTACTGAAGATTTTTTAAGTTAAAGTTCGAACTCGTCGTTTGCTGTCAGGAGACAGTTTTTGTACTTGCTCCGATGAAAGTTGTTGGGAAACTTCAATATGCATAGTATTCAGGAAACAACATTTTTTTGTAAGTTGTCATATGACAATGGCGGCGTTCGAGTCCAAGCCCGCAGAGAAACTCTCGTGCAAAATGACCCGCGGCTGGACACATTTCTCTTGTAGTTTTTAGCCTAGAACGAGTAACAAAAAAAATATATACAAAAAGCTACGGAACTATGTACGGAAATTAGTAAATACATTTCTTTAATAAAGGCAGGGGAAATTCGAATGATAACTTTCACTTATCTGCAAATAATCACCTGAATAATTGTTTATAAAAACAAAAGTCACAAACCAATCGCAAATTCCGTATGTAGTACCATGGAGAATGCATCTGAGAAAACATGTTCACAATTTCAAGTAAATCGATGAATGTTTGGTCGAGTTACGTGATTGGCCAATTTGAGAAACATTGCTTCGATAAAAAGCCGTTTAAAGTTCGAACCAACACTTGGCAATATAAATTTTCGATTGACCTTTTATATGCAATGCCATCACCAGACATTTAGCCTTTTAAATTAACATTGTCCACTTATTTTGGCTTTCCCCCTTAATACTACTAATAATAATTTCGAATGTCTCTCTGAATTACATGACATATCAATTCGTGCAAAATTAAATTTCTCTTGTATTAAATATGCTATATTTGTAAACTAACAGTAAGTAATAATAATGTCAGAATAAAGTAGATGTCTTTTTGGTAATAAATCTATAAGCATAACGGTGATCAAAAATGGACTTTTTTTCTCCGTAATTCTCCGTAATTGCAGTAAGGTGAAATAAGATGCCTGTTAAACAATGAGCCCTTAACGCGGTCCTCTAGTTTCTCGGCTGTTTTTTTACGGCTTTTTCAATAATTTTTTACGGGCAAAGCATCAAAATAAACAATCTCATTATTTTTGCATAATCTTTATTAACATTTAAATAAGCTTTACAAATTTTTTGAAGTCAAAATATATAATAGAATAAAAGTTATAGTGGCCGACAGGAAGACATCAAGTAAAAGAGGTGCTTGACGGTGACCAAGATTGCGGCTGTTCTGCTTATCTGAAATCAAAAAACCAAACGGCATTTTAATCTTCATATTTAAGACTAGCGATTGAACTTGAGTGAATTCTAAATTACAAAAATTGACTTTTTTATACCCTTTTGAAAATTACATTCTATTTTTTACTCATTTTTTCTTAAGTTTTTCGCTCGTACAAAAAAAAACTATCGATGCAATCATGATAATCCTAGTTCAATCGCTCGCTTATAACATATTAAAGATGCTGTATAAATTTGAACAAGATCGGTGCAGTAGTTTCTGAAATATCGTGGTCACCGTTTCGAAAAATGGTGTTTCGAGAAAAACGCGTTTGAAAGTATACCTGCTCCGTATACCTGCTCCGTTCCAGGGCCGTAACTTGTGACCTGTTACATCCTAGCGAATGTGCCTTCTCTCGGTTATTCCCAATATCCTCATTTGCCGTTAAAAGCTTATTATTGAATGAATAAATCTAAGAATAAGACGCGTAACAGCGTAAAAAGGAACGTGCGTACGTTTCGCACGCATATTCAACCTACAGCGATATATATACGATAGCAGCACCGCCACAGTCATCGACTTTTCCTATCCCATTGGCTGTCAACAAGAACACGATCTCAGGCGCATATTCCAAGAAGAGCTGTCGAACGAAAAACCAACCATCAACTCGATCAACAGACTCCAAAAATCCTACGCCGGCCCAACCGCATGAGAACCAAGGAAGCCTCGACCCTAGATTACTTCATCATAACATAGCCTAGACGGCTCCGACAAATTTATAACTCTCACTGAAAAATAAGACATCCGGTCTCGCAGCGTAGCCCGATATACAAACTTTTCGATATGAGAAGTCACCATAGCTATAAATTCACATAACACCAACCATGCGCATGTTTAGGTCTCAGATATCGAACTGTATTTCCCATGCGCTTGTTCGCCGGAGCACGAGACAAAGATCTCTTTTCTTCATACGCATATTAGTCAGAACCGATGCCCTGAAATAAGGTCACACGCGTGCCTAGGAAATCTGTAACCTACACGCACATCGTACCGCAACCAACCACGCTAATCAACCGATATATTCATGACCAATGGACCAATCCCCGAATAGCTAGATGACCAAGAGCACACTCTCCCTAAAATTACTTCGCCCACTATCGAACCCCTCCTAATTTTGATTTCAAGAAAGACTTCCTTCCTGAAGTCAGTCTCCCGCCAACTACCATCGGCTCAAGTTCTTCTGTAAAGTCTCAATCGCAGTCTCCCGTCAACTACCATCGGCTCAAGTTCTTCTATCGAGTCTCAATCCCAGTCTCCCGACAATCTTCATCAAATTCAGAACTTAGTCTTCCGTCAACCAATATTTGCATCAACCGAATCACTCCTTATATCAAGTCTTAACCCAGAAGCCTAACGAATATCTCCGATTATCCTTCATACGAACTGTCTTCATTTTTCGAGTCACAAAAGTTTTATTTTACACTTGTATAATTTCTATTATCGGTCCGTGATTATCAATCTCAATTCATCGACCTTGCGCGCCGTGCATATTTCTATCTACGCGTAGTGCCCGTCGTAGTAAACACGTCGAGTATACACACGACCAGCGTAAAATCCTGCGAGCGTCTTACCAGCAATTGACCAGCGAGCGCACCAGGCCAAGAGCGAAGGCCCTTGTAACGCGAGCGACAACATACATCCACGCAAGCGAGCGAGCGAGCGACCGAGCCTTAAACACAACCAATGTAAGCTAACCATATCTTTTTCTTTTCTGTATCATTCATCGTAGGCCTGATCGCTTTAACCCGTCTAGTAGTCTTATAATAAATAACATATTGTCAATCGTACACCAATTCTGTCGAATTATTCCTCAATATCGAAATATCGCGTCAATTCCTTAACTCTATTCTTTCCCACGCACTACCCCTTTTTACCCTCATCCCGTGCTATTGCGCTAGGCGTAGGCAACAAAGAGGGAAACGAAAATATTATGTTCGCGTCCCTTCCGGATGTGACAGACCCACTTCGAATATCGAAAAATCCTTTGGCACACATTTTCTACACATGTTGTAGATGTGATTTATGCAAAAAAAATCGATTTTTTCGACCCGAGAAACTAGAGGACCGCCTTAAGATTCTTCATCGCGATTTTTTATTTCCCATGCTAATAACATGGGGAAAGCTTCGCGTACTACTTTTGAATTTGATAGACGGAAGACTTGTTACAATTTTAATGAAGATTTTTAAGGTTGAAGTTTTCTGAAGTCAGGAGACACCTTTTGTACTTGCTCCGATGAAAGTCGTTGGGAGACTTTGTCCGAACGTGATGGAAGCTGAATGGAACTTGTTACTTTGAAAGGGTTTGTTTGTTATTATTCAATAAGAAGTTGACAGACGAATAAAAGCAAATTCTCATTTTAAAACAAAGAGAAATTTTTGTTTATTGAAAAGAAGTGAATTTTTTTTCTTTGTACAAATTCTTACTTTACATGAGCGAAAATACCCGTAAATGTCGAAAAACTATTTTTTTACCGAGTAAGCGAAATATAAGTGGCCTAAAACAATAATGGTTTTCCTTCAATTTTTTTTACCAAATTCAAAACTTTCATCGTTCGGGCTACAGGGAAAAAATTGGGCAACTTTACTCTTAGCATACTTGTGGACAGTATCTACTTGGAAAAAATACCTGAGCATAATATTCACGATAGCTATCCGCAAAAATGTCATAACTTTTGTAGTTTAAAGAATAAACGACATTTTTGACATTTTTAATTGCACATCTCACAGAAAACAAGTTGATTAAAAATGGATTTTTTCTTACCTCGAAGAGCATACTTTCAACTTTCCAGAACTGTCCTTTAAATTCGTGTGCGATGATTGGTCCATGAGTTGTTGATTATTAAAGTCAAAAGCGTCGTTTGACTTTGATCATGTAATTGATATATACTTGTTTCGAAGTTCAAATAGAAAGGGTGATCCAAGGAAAATACGTCTGATTGCGTCATTAATCAAACAAATTTTATCTTGTCTGTACACCTTTTCAAAACAAAAATCGGACATTTTCCTTTGCGACGTTTCTTTTGACTTATTAATAACAAAAGAGAAAACAATTATTTTAATCGGAAGCTGGAAATCTAGGGATTCTAACGTTTGAAATGCTTTTTAAAATTCTCTCCTACGATGATTTTTCGCGGAGATAGCGAATTTGAAAATCATTGAAAAATTTTCATAATTTTTTTCTTCTGTTGATTTTGTGCTCCCAACTCCATGACGCTGAAGTTTGCATCATTGGAATGGAACGAAAATGAATTCTCCTCAAACGCTCAAACTTTTTTTCGAACTCAAATGAATGCTTCTTAAATGTTCAAAATTTTTTTGATCGGTGCAGGCTGTGAAAATGCTTCCAACGTTTTTACACACTTTGTTAGAAATTCACGACCCCAATTTACAAAACGAAGACGCTCCTTAATAATACAAATAGAGAAATGGAAAATATAAATACATGCAACTCGATCGTACTTGAAATATTTTCGTAGTCAAGTTCAGGTTTCCCACTGTTACAGTCTCACAATCCAATTTTTGTTCAAAGCATTGAAACCGTTCAATAATTTCCCACCTTCTAGGGCCAAACATTGCGGATGCATTACAGTAATATGTGAACAAGCTCGGCATCAGTTGTTCTATGAATATGCATTGTTTTGGAAAATTACATTTCCTGTTGTCAAGACAAATAGATTAACTTGAGTCAGCGCTTATAACTATGATTACGGTGAGTGCGAAAGCTGCACTTCGCAGTCTTTCTGCGCTTTTCAAGAGACACAAGCTTTTTGCAGATACTCCTGAGCCACACACAAATTTCTCTACTGCGTACTCACAAGAAACTTTGTTGGCATATAAAAATTGGGAAAATCTCACCTTTCGTTGTACCGCAATATGTCCATGCGAAAAACTACAAGGGTTGAAGGCAATGATTTGTTAGACTTTCTCCACAGTACTGTCCACGTGAAAAACTCTGAGTAACATTTCAAACTTTCTTTAGAGGGATTCAGTAAATCATCATAACATATCTCTAGTTGGTGACCAAAATGTCAAGTTTGATAAACAGTCGGGCAAGTTATTCGATTTTCCACAGCTTGTGAAACTTTTCATCTTGTTCAGCGGCGAGATAAATCTTCTGATGATTCACTGAATCCATCTAAAGAAAGTTATGAAATGTTAGTCAGAGTTTTCTACATGAACAGTACTGTGGAGAAAGTCTAACAAGACATTATTTTCATCACTTGTAGTTCTTCGCATGGACACTATTGTGAGTACACCCAGTAAGAAATTTAGCGACAACACATTGGTAACACCACGCCAAGCGAGAGCAAGTTGTAACAAAAAAATGGCAGCCTTTGCCGCCGCATTAAGCTGTGTTCTAGCAGCGCAGCATTGCGCATCCTCACGCGAATGCTGGTGTTAATATTGCAGTACGAAAATACAGAATATTGGCGGTACATTTGGAGCACGTTCATTGCTGGGTTATTGCAGCATTGCGACAGAAAAATTGGAATGCGTTATTTCGGCAAGCTGAGGGCACATTAGAGATATACTGTGACGTTCCGTTGCCGGCATATTTAGAACACACGCCGTAACGCTCCTTCGTCGGCATAAACGAGGCCCGCTATTGCGGTGTTGTGACCGGCGCATTAGCCCACTTGGGGTTCTGCATTATCGGTAGCTGGGCAGGTGGGAATAAAAAGAGGGCAAAATAAATAATTTTATTGAATTCAATCGCACACCGGGTCGTGTGTGCGACGCCCGCGTATGACTGAGGGTTACGCGTCATGCTCGTAATTATTTTTTTCCGAAAGTACGAGGCTGGGATTCGAACCCGCAACTTCACGATGTGCTGGTTTTAAGGCAATCACGCTAACCACTCGACCATCCAACTGGTTGAACTTATGCGACTAATTTTAGGATCATGATATTTGTCGTAGCGAATCTGCCTATGGTTACAACCACGTACCTTGTTTCTGCCGGCAATGGAACGGCACAGCGTGCCGCCAATTTACTCTAATCGCGCCGGAATAACGTATTTCAAGTTTTCCGTCACAATGCCGCGATAACTTGCCTCGTTTTTACCGGCAACGGAGCGTCACAGCGTGGTGCATTTATGATTGAAACGCGATATAAAGACAACATCACTCCAAATCAGGAGCTTGCCGCATCAGTACCGTTTACCGCAGTTAGTAATTTACAATTACCGCAGCAGGTAATTGTTGCGTATATTTGCTGCGAACTTGTCGTCTTGGCATCACACATTTATTTCGCCAAATCACGCTCTGTGGCCCAAATTTGCAGCTTAATGCGGAAGCAAAAGACAGCACATTGGCGTCATGGTGCACCACCGTTTCCTCTTGCCGCTATAATGCTGACATGTGAATCTTCACAGCACGTTTGTCTATCAGGGCAGCGAGAGATGAGGTTTTCCCAATTGTTATATCCGAACAAAGTTTTTTCGGTTGAAATAGGATACAAATGTATTTGCGACACCAAAGTATCCCAAAAGAGCTTTCGTCTGTTGTGAAGCGCAGAGAGCACACTGCGAAGTCCAGCTTTCGCAGTCATCATACACACAGTTCAAAACACTGACGCAAAGCAATTCATTAATCTTTACGATACTATACATAATTCTTTTAAGCAGTTATGAGCATTCTTCAAAAAAACTGACGCGAAGCTTGTTCACGTTCACTCAGAAAAAAAATTTATTAAGGACAAAAAAGTTTATTTCCCGGCGATTAAGTTTTCTTATTCGTATGTCGGCCTATTACGATTTTATTAACAGCTAAAAAAGTTTTTAATTTAAGTTTATGTTTAAGATTTACTAAGAGTTTTTCTTAACATCTAATGGAGTTTTCATAATCCCCCAGCTGGTTTTTTTCGAGGAATTGTGTCATTTCGTCCGTCATTATTTTCTCACTTGAACGTTTCTTTCTCACTTTATATTCTCAATTATACTTAAATAATTCCTCACATTCAAGTTCTCACTTCCGAGACGCAACATTGACACTTGGGCCAAAAGCATTGGCATAGGAAGAAGCAACATGGTAAGCGTAATTGTTCGTCTTCCAGCGGAGCGATAGATGTTTCTTTTCTTTTTTCCGAAATATTGGGATGTGGAATAAGTTCTCGCAGTTCTTTTTCGTGAAAGTCAATTCTTTATTTTTCAAAATGATTCCTAATGCTTTCAAACGTTTGGAAACTATTGTTTGATCAACTCCTAATGATTCTGCAAGTTCAGCTAGCGACTGACACAAGTCTTTTTGAAGTAATGCCTCCAATTCAACACATCGAAATCGTTATTTTTTAAATGCTAAACCGATCTCTGCATGTTGTTTCCGACAGAGCATAGTCGCCGTAAGTCTCAACAAGAATCCTGTGGGCTTTAGCTGCAGATCTTTTTTAATAAAGTGGTGCAGTAACATTGTCCGCAAATGCTCTTTTTGACACGAAATTTGACATGTTTAACATCATTTGCGGAAAATTCTTCGAAAACAATTGTCTGAATGACACTTCCTCTAATACAATTTCCCGAACACAGTTTATCGAACGGACAATTTCTCTTATACAATTTACCGAATGAACAATTTCTCGAATAGAATATCCCGAATGGTCAGGACAGTTCCCCGAATGGAAAATTCCCCGAATTTTTTTGTTTTTTGTTTGGGTTGTTCATTCGGAATATTGTATTCGAGAAATTGTTTATTTTGGGAATTGTTTTTTGGGCAAATTGTTTTCGGGGGAAATTGTATTTGAGAAATTGTCATTTGGGCAATTGTTTTTCAAGGAATTGTCTTTTGGGCAATCATTTTTCGAGAAACTTTCTGCAAAGAGCTTAAGGAGGTTCGGTGATTGGAGCGAGTCCAAGATAAAAGCCCGATTTTTTTAATAGCATTGTCGAGACCTTCGCCCATGCGTATGCGGAGTTCCCACGAGATTTACCGTACAGTTTCCGAGTTATTAATTATTAAAGTTGGTGAATTAGTCACACGTAGACGACAAAATGTGCCTGTCCTCGCATATATCGATTTTTTTATGCTACTCGAAGTCAAGACACACGTAAAAAAACTGACGGTTGCATTCGTTGAATCGTTGTAATCAATAAAGCACCTTGAATTGGAAAGCTCACCGCAGCAATAAGCAATAAATTTAGAAATAATGTCGCAAAAAATCGAATAATTTTTGCTACGCAAAATATCTTCTATTTGTAGTGTGCTACTCTGCCACTCGCAGCGCCAATTGGGTTGTTGAACGTAATTTTTTTTTTTTTTTTTTTGGAAAGTTTATATCCATGTTTTATTGAGAAGTGATGTTCTTTTTTTTTAAGTTAATATTTACGAAGATATGCAGTTTAGAAAATTAAATTATAAAGTCATAGCCGACGACGCTCCGATCACGCCCGAAGTTACCCGAACGGTCTGTGACGTCACGAGGTTAAACGCGCTATACGATATTATTGCAAATACAGATTTTTATTGAAAATGGCAACGATTAAGACGTATAGGGCGTGTTTCGTACCTTTGTGCAAAAACACAACGAAAAATACACCGAACAAAGTTTTTCTAACAGTGCCACGAGATGTAAATATTCGTAAAAAATGGTTCAACGCGGTGAGACGGGATAACCTCAAAGACAGCAAATCAAACTTTTTTTGCTGTGAAGATCATTTTGAGGTAAGCAAACATATTTTATGCCCTAAAAAGAAGTGAAATTGTTGAATTATTATTGTTTAGATACGATTCCACCTATTAATCATTTATAATGTACCGTTGAGGCTAACAAAAAATTTCGTATTTATAGCTGCGAGAGGATATGGAAAATTATCAATATTATAAAACTATGGGAGGTCCAGCGAAAATTAAAAAGAACGTGCAACCACACAAATTCGCATGCCAGCCGGATCGTAAACGTAGGACGTGCCCAAGTCCTCGTGTCTTATCGGAAAAACGGCGAAGACGGATGGAGATAAACGAGCTCCTCGAAGAAGCATGTACATCAAGTAATCAAGCTCCTCAAGAAGCATGTGAAACATGTGAAGCAAGTACTTTCGATGCCATAGACCACACTTCATTTTCAATCAGAAGTGCAGAGCCTGTCCCAGCGAATGATGATCCTGTTAAATCTTCAGCAAAAGATAATTTGACATTAACAGCGGCAGCCAAAAAAGATGTTGGAACGCAGACTTCTATAACGCAGCATAATGCTGCTGTGCAAACTCATATTCGCCCGCATTACCGGAGTGTGAGTAGTATGTGCAAAATGCAAGTATGCACCGTCGACAAGTGTACTTCACCTATCAAATTGCCAACAGTTTTTAAGATAATAATGTCTCCGAAAAAACATTTCACTCTGGAGCAGTGCCGTCCAAACGTATCTGAATCCATAAGTACATCAATTTCGTCGATTGGCATTGTTAGTTCTAATGATTATTATACCCCTACTAATCGAACGAGCTCCAACGCTTCTAATAGCCCAACAAAAACTGTTCAAGATATACTAAAAGTAACAGACTATTTTATAAGTACTAACATGAAAGCATATCTCGGAATTCCTAATGAGTGGAACGAGTTAATAAATCTTTTGAGTATGAAAAGTAACATTAGTACGCAAAACATTAAATTATGCTTAATGAAGATCAGAAGACAAGATACGTTCGAAAGACTCGCTGAACAATTTTGTATGAGTCCTAGTAATGCAAGCATAATTTTCAATAAGACAGTTCCGATTCTCAGACATTTTCTTCAAACTTTGATCTTCTTTCCTAATCCAGAAGTCGTTACAAAAAATTTACCGATTGCTTTTCGAAGTTCGTACAGTCACGTTCAATCGATTGTTGATGCGCTTGAAATACAAATCGAAAAACCGAGCGATCCAGTAAATCAAGCCTTGACATGGTCTGAGTATAAGAAGTGCAATACTCTGAAATATTTGATATCTTGTGGGCCTGACGGATTTATTAATTTCATTTCTACTGGATTTGGAGGAAGAATATCAGATGTATTACTATTTGAGAAAAGTAATATACTAGATCGGCTACCAACGACATGTGGCGTAATGGCAGACCGAGGCTTTAAAAATGTACAATCTTTGTTAAATGAAAAACATTGCACATTAATAAAACCGCCGAGCGTATCTTCTTCAATTAAACCAACGAAATCGGAAGTCATAGAAACCAAGCGTATTGCTAGCTTGCGTATTCACATAGAACGTGTCATTGGAAGGTTGCGAGAATTTGATTTCTTAAAACCACATGCCGTTATCAGCCACAGTATGTTATCTTACACTGATGACATCATCGTTATTGCGTCAGCATTGGTTAATTTGCATTCACCTATAATTAAAAAATAGTTGAATAGAGTGGATGGAAAATGACATGTGAAATTATGGAAAATGATAATGTAAAAATACAAATGACTGTGGATTTAATTTTTTAAAATATTGTGTATTTTGCCAGTAATTACTTTTATACATTGACAGTGGTTTTTTGTACAGACGATAGTAAGAGTGGAAATATATTTTTTTCCCAAAACAATATAGCCTTTTTCATCAAATCCTGCACTGATTCAGAGTCGTATTCAAGCCATTGCATGTGTACTTTTTTTGTACTTTCGAATGTCGGATCAGCTACACAAAATAGTCCTTTTTTCTGCCCTGTAGCTAACATTTGTAATTGCATTTGAGCTGCGCACTTCGAATTGATTACATTATCTTTCGACAAGAATCTGTCGAATGCTCTTTCATTTGAAGGACATTTTATTTCAATTATATATTCCTCCGCCAAACCATCAGGTGATGCACCAAGAACTGGATGATGTGGCAATAAATATAGCCCTGCTTGCCTAATTCGTACATCTTGTATACGTTCAACCTCCATTAGCACAAGATTTTCCAGCTCTTTGCCTCGCAACATTGCAGTTGTTTCGTGAACTTTACTTGCCCCTGTAACCTGTTTAACGAACGAGCCGATGTCAGTTTTACAATGAGCTGCTTCATGTAGTTTCGAAGCTGTAATTCTTCCATATCTAAGTTCATGCCACAGTGGGCAATCACTCTGGTTTCTCGTTAATCGTTCAGCTTCAATACACAAAGCTTGAGTCATCTCAGAACTGGCGAAAGTCAAAAAGTCTCCTGGGTTTGAACCTCCACTTAAATGAAACTTTAAGAGAAGTTGGTACAACGATAACTTATTTGTTCGTAGACTCGCTAAGTCTACACTAAGTCGAGAAATCTGACAGTTTATTTGTTTTCTTTCTGCAATTTGTAGGACGTCGTGTAAAAACGTACTATTATCCAGAGTTAATGTTTGTTGCGGCTCTGATCTTGTTGATTTCTGCAGATCTTTTACTTCGACGTACTTGACAGCTGAACCAACTCCTGACAAACGTGATTTCTTCCAATAGCATGCGATTTCTGTAGGTGCGGGATCTTCACTTCTTCGATGTACCCACATGAGAAATGCTAATGCATGTTTACAACCTCCTGCAACGTAAAAAAAATTTCACATTATGCTATTAATGGGAAAAATCATTTCCGTCAAAGTTCATTATACGTGTTCATTATTCATGAATAATTACCTGTTGACGCTGCGCAATCGTGACAACAAACGTCTGTAATCTTTTCTGTTTTTTCATTAACAATTAATGTTGCAGAATATGTCTTGCTTCGAACTTTATGTTCAGGACATACTCGACATTTCACGATGCAGATGTCTCCTTCACGTTTCAATTGAACATAACCTATTGCTGCATCTCCGTAGCTCTCACGACCGGCCCTTCAAATAATGAAATTAAAAAAAAATTAATACAACCAGTATCACTTTGCAGCAAATTATCTTCTTAACTGCGATTTTATTTATGCAAAGGCAAGATTTTTACTTACAAGGAAGCTTTAGCACAACGCATCTCCGGAGCATTGAAACGATCGTCGTCTTTTAGAAATTGCAACACCATGAGCATATTTATCTGTGGCAAATTATTTGCGTTTGCTTTTACAAATCCCTTTTCACACATCACTGCTTTTAAACTTCACGAAACACGAAATAGTATTGAAATTTATCGAAAAATTTCCGAACGCTTGAGAGGTTAATCACACAGTTTGCAGTAGTCTACAGCATGGGCGTGGCGTCCGCTTAACCCCTTGACGTCACGAACGCTTGCACCAATCACGTAGCGTTTCACGATCATATAAAAAATTTGAATTTTTTGGACTTTTCAATTATTAATAACTATTTACAGGCTTACACAAAATCAATTTTTTTCTCTGTTTTGGGATCTAATGCAATAAATGCTTCATAAAAAAAATTAAAAATGAAACTTTTTTTTTTTTTCAACAACCCAATTGTTCTCGAACAATCCTGACGCGCGCGCAGGGGCTATGTATATATAGACACACGCACACAAAAAATTCGAAGACTTTGCTTGGTCTTCGAATGAGAGGATCGGCTGGTACGGTGGAAAATGCACCATTTCAGGATTACGCGGGTACTCTGAGGTACAAACTTGCACAACACACGGCATTAGCACCCGAGTATAAGTACTTTCGGTAATTTCATCAATTCCGCTCCGCACCGCGACTTAAGCTACAAACGTCAAGATAGTGGTATTCGGCGTCGGGGTGGTTAAGTACGCCGTACATGCCTCGCTCCTGCGCAATAAAAATATTATCAATAACCTACTAGCGCGACGGGGAGAGGTAGAACTAAATAAAGCGGTCAAAAAGCGTAGCATTTTTACATACGGTAAGGGATGGGAGGTGCCAGCCCCCTATTCGTGGGGTAACAGCAGCCATCTTGTTCGAGGTGTGGAAACGCCGGATACCCGCGCAAATTTGATTTGTCTATCGGATTTTTCAACGCGAATTAAAAATATGATTGTGCGAAGCCGTACACTTTTTAATAGATTATAAAGGGCATTTCGTCGATGTTTACTTAAAGTTCTTTTATGTATAGCTGAAGCATCTCAATTTTTCTGGCAACGTGTATAAGATAGATGGCCCAGTAATCGTCCCCTTAAGCAGATTGCTTGACTTTGCAAATTTTAATAGCTCAACTAGGAAAGTGAGTGAAAGTTATTTTAAGTCGTTCTCAATCAGTTTTTTATTACGAAGAAGAAGGCCGTTATGAAATTCCCGTGCCTGGTACAGTTTTCGAGAAAATATTTCGTAAAGGTTATAAGATGCTATTCTACGAGTCATCGTCATGCCGCCATGACAGTTGGTCTGGTAATCGCCATGGGAACGTCAAACGTTGCGTGGAATGCGTTCAAACTACTTTGACGCCTTATATACAAACTGCTTTGAGGCCTTATATACATTTGAAAAAAGAAAACTGTTTTTTTTATTGATTTAAATTATGTATAAACATGCCGAAAATAATATGCAGAAATTATTTTAGGTGGACATTTTTTTTAAGTAATGTAGAAAAATGGTTTTAAAACTTGAAACGCGCTTCTCATAAAAAAATGTTTTCAAAATCGAGCGAACTCGTACCTGCTCCATTTTTTGATCGATCGACTTCAAATTTCAATTATAACTTCTTAGATAAATTTTATAGCGATGTACACACGATTTTTACAATCGTTTAACAATTGCGATTTTTCGAAACGAACAAAGGCCGTTGTTTCAGTTGTAAATGCGACTTCCTTAAAAATCGGGCTAGATATACAAAAATTAATATTTTATAATAATCGTGTGTATTTCGGTAGCAAAACTCATGTAGCTTACGGGGAAAAGAAAATTCTTCTGGGTGCACATGTGCGACTCCAACGAGTCCGCTCGTCGGAGGTACCTACAGATATGTGAAATATACCCACTAAACCTAGTTTTGATTGCTTTATTAGTATTTTTTAAAAATCCCAAAAAGCCTTGTTTTCCGACCATCCAAAGGTATATAAGGCCTTAACTAATTATGCAAAGTTTCGTAGGACTTTGTTGACTCGATTATGTCTGCATATAGAACGGCAGAATAATTTTTACGCACTCTATCACAAACTTTATGATTTTTATTAAACCATTTGATAAAGACTTTGAAACATAAATTTCTCTTCCATGGAACTTTATTAATTTCAAAAATAAAACTAATTATTGCCTATTACGTTAGAATTATAATTTGTATTTATTTGTAGTCATTATAAACAACTATTTTTTCATAAAATCATTTTTAATATTATTTCGATCGAGTTCACTGTTCGCTGTTCACCTGTGTTCAAGACATATCCAGTTATCGACATGGTCATGACCCAGTAATCGACCACATTTATTTTTATGTATATGTTTTTATTATCGCAGATAGGTGTATGACGATTACTGGTCCGTGGATCCTTCAGACAATGCTAATTACGGTCCCAATACTTCTTTTCTGATTTTCTATAAATTAATATTCGATTCGTAAGACTCTTTTTTTGCTAACATTGTCCCAGTTATCGACAGCCGTGGCGATTAATCGGCAGAGTGTTTATGTTGCTGAACCGGTAATCGTCATATATGAAAATTCGTTGAATTTAACATAAACCTATAATTTTTTGTGCTGAAGGCAAAACTAAAATCCTTGTTAATCACGTGAAGGAAAACTTAATCCACGCAAGTCCACAGGCATTCTCAAATCACCCGAGATGTTACATGGTTCACGTTAACCTCCTAATGAAGGATTCGGCCGAAATCACGGCTAGACGTCGTAGCGGAATATATTTTATTTCATTATTCTTTTATACGTAAACTTACGGGTGTGAAAATGTAATACAACATAGTAAATACCTCCTGGAAGCTAATATACCACAGATCTGCACGAAGGACTGATTTTCATCTTAAAATACTTATTTTATGCGTAAACATGACGATCACTGGGACCCCGACGGCCACTGGGCCGACTACCTTACAACGCATCTTCATATAAATGTAGCATGGAAGAACCGTCATATAAAATGAACGTTCTTTATTATATGTGCAAATATTGTGAAAATTGGGAAAGGGAAAAATAACATAACAATCGATGAAATATATTTTGACTTTGGACAGATTGGACATTGGACATTCAGGTTAACCTCACCGCGACTTTTTTTATTTGCAATCGCAATATCATCTTTTCATTTTCGAATTCTTGTCCGACAGTATCTACCTTTGTCTCTGAATTTGACTTCAGGTACTATCTCGTTACTCTCTTGATAAACTTCTACAGTATTCTAATTCTGTGTTTACCGGCTACAAAAAATAATTCGCCGGGCGCCTGGAACCGATAACAGCCATCGAAAATGCGGCGCTGCTAAACGTCGACGATGTGGTGTACTACTGAATTCGAGTAGTAGATTATTACGTTTGTTTTCATATTATACAAATAATGGGTAGCACGAAATTCAATACTTACAAAATATTTCTCGAAAAATAAACCATATACATATGTCTAAAACGTAGCGGTATTACGCCACAAAATAGACTCTACGTTTACTGGCGTGGTCATCACCGTGCCTCCTTAATATGAACAAAAAGTTATTAACACTTCGGCGAAAAGACATACGCTGACTTTCAAGCTTGCTTATAGTACGTTTGTATAGATGCGTTACCATCTCAAACTACACGCACGCAGTTCTATTAACGCCATCTGTTGGAAAACAGTGAGAGCTTATTCAACGTCCTAATGCCAGCCGTCACGGGATATCAGGCTATCATCGGTCGGTAATTAAGTTTAGCGGTAGCGCGCGCGGTTCATTCAACAGTTGATCGATTAATTCGCCGCACGGCGATTTACGGTTGTCATGGTGACGGGTTGATTCACTACGAGTCGTAAAATTGACATCCTATCGTTGGAACTTCAACAGAGCCAGGCTCAACGTTCTTAATACATCGTAATTAAATAATTTCAACGCAGCAGCGAACGTACAATGGTTGCGATCGTACATACTTCGCAAGAATAACTCTCGCAGGTCAACGGTAAAAAGTTGGTATCGGCATATCAAGGACACGTAGATAACTCGAGGATGGAACGTTCGGAGCGGCAAGCCACGGGCAAATCCTCCGAAAGGCCAAGCTCGAACTGGCGCACCAGGGAACAAAACGACGAGGTAGTTGCGAAGACGGACTCATCGATGGAGGGCTCGGTGACAAGCGCCGGAAGACCCCAGACGAGAATCGAGAGGCCGGTCTCGCGAAGAGGACTGCAAAGCGCGCAGAGCAACGTCGCTCCTAGAGCGACGACTCCCGCGAGAAACGCGATTGCGAGGCCGCCGTCAGCTTCCGCATTTTCACAGCGCGTCATGACCGCAACTTCGAGGCTCGGCACCACGAGCAATTCGCTGACCAGGGTTAATACAGGCTTACCGCCGAGCGTTCAAATGAACATGAACGTTATCGATCGGCCTATAACCCAGCAGGGTATCACCGGGGTTCGCCCAGGAACGACCCGAGGACTTCCGATGAACAGGTGACGTATCGTTGCCTTCTCTCACTCTCTCCCTCTATCTTTGGACGTTTGTTCGCACGAGGGATTTCCCTGAAAGGTGTGAGAAACAAATGTACTGTGCTGTTCCTAGAGCCTCTTTACAACTAGTTGTTCTGCCAAGGACGCCTTAAGGGGTCTTCTCACTATATACACTAAAAAAGGATATTTTCATGATTTTTTTGGATAGATGTATATTATAGATATTTATATAAAAGTTGTTACACTTAATAAATACACTTTCGAAATACATTTAAAAAATGTATTTATTTATTTAAGTCACTATTTATAGATGCAAAAGGTAGTTAAAAAAATGTCCTAAAAAAATTGTAGGTCTGCGCTGTTGATGAAAGCTCGGAGATGGATCATCCGAAACCAAAAAAAATCAAACGGTTTTTTTTAGCTTCACTAATATCAATAATCGTCTCTGTAAAATGTCAGGGTGGGTTATCGACCTAATTGCAGAGAAAGAAAACATTAAAAATGCATATTTTTGCGAAGAAATTCATACAACGTCGTACAAAAACCCAATTTCCGGTCGCTACAAAAGTGTATATATTAGTGGGAATCCGTCAGATTCTTAAAAATAATCAGATTTACATACTCAACACTTGTAGTAATGCAATGCTCTCAGAAAAAATTACGCTCATTGACCTAATTTTTATGTAACATCAAGTTTAATTTGAACTTCCGGTATTGGATTTATTACCACTTGCTACGATAAAGAGACGTGACAGCAAGGCAACAGCTGACTGTAGTCCTAACCTCATCTCACTCATTCGAATTTCCACACATATTGCATTTTCAACCGACATATTTCGCCGACACAAATTTTCCACGCTTGTTACCAGTCGTGACCTGAATACAATGCTTTATATTTCCCGCACCTGACATTGCCTGGTTGATTGAAACTCGCCTGGTTGATTAAAAAGAGACGGAGATAGAACCAATGTTGCCAAATATCACACCTAGAAATACTGCGCGAATCGTTGGAATAACTATTTTTTCATTTTTCTAATTAAATGTGAACATTCATTATACAGTTTGCACATGGAAAATGTTAGTTATTACAAATTATTTTTTTGCATATGTTAGAAATATAAATTTTACAAGTCTCAAGTATGATCAGTGGTATGCCATGTCATTTTGATCAACCGGTTGTAAAGGACAGTTGAGTCACAAAGTTCAACGGTTACATTTGGACAGCTCCTCAAATATTCATCTTTGAAAGTCGACCATCCTGCGTTTTCTGTGGATGCTTGACTCGACGGTTGACTGCATGGAGCCTAGATACCAGGAGGTTCAGCGGCAATGCAAAGGCGCTGAAAAAAGCGTCCCCGAAAATGTCCCGAAGTGATGGCTCTGGGGTGCAGCGGCACCTACATATTGTAACATTGCGTTACCATATAGAGACTATTCGAGAAAGGTGAGGTAAGCGGGCTGGCGTAGCTCAGTTGGTCAGAGCAGTCGACCGGCAATCGAAAGGTCCCGGGTTCGAATCCCGGCCCAGAAGTGCACCGCATTTTTTTCGGATAGTTCTCCTGAGTTTTTTCGGGGGATTATAAATGGCGCCCAATAGCGGCCCACGGCCGAATCAAGGATATACCGATAGTAATATATTGGTCAACGAGGTGAAAGTGATCGGATGAGTTTCTAACCTCACGACAGACCGATCGTGACATCAAACGTCGAAATATTTGCTGATGACGGTTCGGAAAAAAACGCAAAAGCGAGAAAAGATCTCAAACTTAAACTCAAAATGGCGGCGATACAGCCCATCTAGAAAAACGTGTTTTTTTTACATATAGCTTCACGGGAGAACGGTTTTCTCGTAAAATATAAGACCTGAAACAAAAACCAAAAAAATGATAATTTATATATTATTAGCTCTGAGACTACCTAGAAATTTGCTTTTAAATTTTGCAAAAATAGCGCACTTTGAAGGAAATAAATCGATTTTTTGCCAAAAAAGCAGTAAATTGTTTATAAAAAGTTTACATTTAATCAAAAAACGGCTACGTACTCCCATAAAGAATATGATTGTGAAGCTGCTATCAAAATTTCAAATCGATGCATGCAAAGGTGGTCGAGTAATCCGTCTTCCGAGATCGAAAAAAGTGGTTTCGAGATAAACGCGTTTATAGTTGTAGAGCAACTCAGCGTGCATTCCGAGGCACTGCGGCCAAATCGATAATTGAACCTTTAAATAAAAAAAAATTGCTACAGGACCAATTGCATATTGTTTTTATGACACCAAAGTATTTGTAGGAAAGAAAACGTCTTTCCAAAATCCTAGAGTGGTGTTATCCCTTAACACTAATGAGGGTTAGGTACATCATCTGTGATCTGTCTTGGATCGCACCCATGTTTAGCGTCTATCTATATACATATAGGTGCCGGAGCACCCCAGCGCCATCATTTCTTGTTCTCGTTTTGGGGACGAGTTGAAAGGCCTCGCTGAACCTCCTGGTATCTAGGCTCCATGGTTGACTGGATGGTTGACTCGGCGGTTGATTGGATGGTTGACTCGCCGCAATACATTTAATGATTAATCAAATTATAGCGTCTTGATAATTAAATTGATGATTTGCGGAGAATTCAGTAATCAAACACAGGGGGTGGGGGGCGAGAGAATATCCGCAGCAGATTGTGCGACGGAGTGAGACAACCATCCAGCGAAAACAAAATGGCCGCGGTTAAACAACCGTTGAATCAACCATTAGGATTTTTTTACGGTCGACTTTATAGTTGTAAAGCTGTCCAAATTCAACGGTTGATATTTTCGGTTGACTTTGCAGTTGCCAAAATTGCTAGGGTGGCTAGTGTGAAGCGATAGGATTACCTTAAGGGGTGCGAATTTAATTAAATTTAGGCCACAGTAACAGGTGCGAATAAGGGGTTAGGCCACAGTAATCATGTGCGAATTTAACCATTTTTTCGTATGAAAAAGTGATTCACTCATAAAATTAATTACACATCTTTTTAATATGAATATCAAGCTGTTAGAAAATATTTTTTTTATTTATTTTCAATGTACAAAACGGCCGACTACTCGAAACTTCTCGAAACAGCTTTTTTCCAATTTTTGTTTTTTGTTCTAGGTAAAAAATGGTGTATGCTAAATGACACGCCGCGGGGCGCCTAAAAAAAGATAACAAAAGAAAATATTAGAAGTCGGCCATTTTGTACATCGAAAAAAAAATTCTAACAGCTTGATATTCATACTAAATAGATGTGTAATTAATTTTATGCGCGAATCACTTTTTCATACGAAAAAAAATTGTTATATTCGTACATGATTTTATACCCGTTACTGTAGCCTAGGGCCTTACGGTCTCCGAGTAAAGTTAACCTCGCTGCAATAATTATGAAAGCCAATAACCGGCAACATTTTTTCAGGCAAGTCCAAGACAAGAGATACTACGAGGGTCTCGTGCAGCTGAAGATACGTGAATTGAGTCAGGAGATCGGGACGATAAGTCGTGAGATCGAGGCTCAAAACAAGGAAAGAGCGACGTTCTTGCACTACGACAATCGTGCGAAGGAGCTTGCCGCGGAGTTGACAGACTTGCAGGGTCAACTGGCCGACTACAACATCGTAATTGACAAGAGTACCTCAAACGTGGAGGAGGAGGCGATCGAGTTGGAGACTCGTGAAATGCGATCTCAGAACGATCGTACCTTCCAGGAGATCGAGCATCTTTTCGAGCAGAGACGTTTCAAGGAGCAACAATTGCGCGACGCAACCGAGAAGATCGAGTCCGAGCAGAAGAACGCGGCAAAGCTGATCGAGACGATGGATCGCGAGAGTCGCGACAAATACGACGCCCTGAGCGCCGAAAAAGCCGAGCTCGAATCCGAAATTGGCAAGATGCAACGAGAGATTGATCTGATCTCGAAGGAAAGAAGAGGCCTCGAGGAACAAATCGCTCTCTCCCAGATAAAACAGGAAGCGGTGAAGTTGCGCGTTAAGCTTGTCGAGGTCGAGGCCAAGAGGGACAAACTGCGAGACGATCAGAACAACAAATTGTCACCGGAGGAAGAACGCGAGCGTCTCTTGGCAAAAGTTAAACAGGACAACATGGACATCGCCGCTGCGGAGAGACGAATGGCCGACGCGGAAAAGCGCATCGCCGAGTTGGAACACGAGCTCGAACAATTGGAGACCGATTTGGAGGACGTTCAGTCCGAGAAGCAAGTCAAGTACAAGGAGTTGAAGAAGCGCGAGGAAGCGATGGAACAATTCATGCCCTCGTTCGATCAGAACAAGAACGAGGAAACTGATAAACTCGAGGCACTGGAGCAAAAAGTCGTTGAGCGTTTGGAAGAATTGTCATACGCGATTGACAGCGAGGCGAGAATGACACCGAGCGAGGAGATGGCCCTTTTGCAGACAAACCCGTTCCAGGAGAATTCCGTCGAAACGAGTCCCGATCAGAGCTTCGAGGGACTGACGAGGGAACACGCGAGGCTGCAACAGAATCAAGCGAAAATGGAGAATCTCGAGAAACGCTTGAAGAACGAGCTCGCCGAGTTGAAAGACAAAATAAACAAGAGACAGAACGAGCTCGTGGTACTGGAGGATTTGGACGGATTGAAGGCAAGGTCGGAATTGAAGTACGAGAAATTGATGAGCGAGAAGGAAGACTTGAAGAAGAAACTACCGGTCTGCAAGCAAGAGCTCGAGAGAGCGAGAAACGAGCACGACGAGATTAAAAAACGTTTGGACAAGAACGAAACGTATCTGCAGATAAGCGCTCTCGAGGCGAAATTGGACAAACTGAGGGAAAACAACAAGAGTATCGAGGACTTCGTTGTAGAAGGACGAAATCGCGTGAACTACCAACCTCTCAAGGAACAAACGTTTACGCTTCGCGATCAATACAACAGCATCCTTCGGGAAAGCGTTAAATCGACTTATTAATTATCGATCGAAATTAACTTCAATTACCTTTTTTTTCACCCTCGGGGAACCTCGGATCCTCCGGGACTAAAATGCCTCAAAGTTCTCTGGCAATGGAACATTGTGCTTTTCCAGTAGATTGACGAAGTTCACCATGAACGTCCGAGATCCTGGTATATTCTTGTCGGTCATTTTGTTCCATAGTTCGATAGCTCCTTGACAATTTCCCGACCTATCTGCAATTTGCGTAAGATCGCGGAAAACATTATTTCTTCACCATATTTCACGAACGGTTTGGAGACTTTTCCGTCGCGATAACATTTACTCACTGTACACGGAGATACACTCCTCGATGATTATATTCCTTTGAGCGCTTGTTACGTTCGGACAAGAGTCGAGAATTTCCGTCAGTATTAGTAATTTGTCGCTATCCGATGTGTAGGCCAGGTTTTGTATCAACAGGTTATCCGATACATGATTCGTCTGGAAATCATTGAATATTAAAACACTATTCAACTGGACGATAAAACATCGGGAAGTTTCAACAATGTCATTTCTTTCTTTCGTATCTAGCCAATGTTGCCTCGATATAAAAAAGTTGACATACGTCCGCTTTTAGCCAAACGTTTTTCAATAAAAACATACCAATTCGAGGGAGAAAAGAATTTTTTAAAATGGTTTATACATATAGCTATAAAGCACATTATGTGAATGCGGTGCGTACATTTAACTAATTTTTTTTAGTAAACGATTGCAGAGGGGAAACCTTCCATCAACAAATATACCACTTTTTCGTCTGCAATGGTCAGTCTCGTGGTTTTAAAAAGCCTCCAACTCTTTGTTTTCATAGTTTCCATTGAAACGCGAATAAATAATGATTTCAATATGAAAACTAAAACGACGACCGGAAAGAAGGACTAGTAAGGCGATACATCTTAGTAGAAAAAAAAATGTGATCGTTTAATTGGCGTAAATTATGTATAAACATCACGAAAATGATAAACAAAAGGATTTATAAGCGAACATTTTCAAACAATTTTAGAGCTCATTTTCCAAAGCGCCTCCCAGCCTAGACGGTGAAAGCAGCAATTTGGAGTCGTTTAGTCGAGTCGTATAAAAAATATACAACGACCTAAGAACTGAAGACCTACTATCAAAATGCCTCAGTAGGTACACACAGAATTCAAATGACAGCTTCAATTTCGTCGTGTGGACGATAGCTCCTAAATCAATGATGAAACTTTAAGCGCGCTTTTCTCGGAACTACGTATTTGAAATCGAAAGGACGCATAATTCGGGCAGTTTTTATCCTATTGACATAAAATTGTAACCGTAGCTTATTAGATAGATTCTCTAAAAAAGGACCCGCGACTTTTTTGGCGAAGAAATAAAAATCTATCCAAATTAATGTCATTTTGTGAAAAAAAAACAGATTTGCTAACAATCGTTTGTACTGCTCTAAGAATACTATGTAAATGACTTAAAAAATGGTTCTACGTACTAATCTGAAACAGTCCTGCGGCCTCCCGCAGAGCGCCTAAAAAACGCTCTTTGGTAGCTACGACTGAGCGGGTATATTGTTTTTTGGTAAATATTAGGAAGTGTCACTCCGGTCAGATCGATCTGATTTTTTTAGTGTGGTTTCTTATAGTTAAAAAACATCTTATTAAATATTATGGCAGCGCATCAACAGAAACCCACACAAACCCAAACATGATGCGCCATTAAAATATGACTTAAGATAAGGTTTTATAATCATAAAGATTGATAAAAAAAAATACAGCCTCTTTTTAATCGGAGTGACACTTCCGAATATTTACCGATTTTTTTTTTTTATACATCCGCACTTGAAGGATAAACTCTCCAAACCTCATTTCAATAACGTTTTTAGTGTTCCCAACAAAAAAATCCCAAAAAGGTCTCATTTTTCGGTGAGGAATATAGATGTAACGCCTTAATAAGCTAACTAAATTTGACACGTAGAGTAAATGATTAATATGAGTTTCAAGCGTGCATTGTTGGAATGCAACAAAATTCTTGTCAATTTCTCATTTCCTTTAGTATCCAAAATAATATTTTGACAATTTAGGTTGTAGATTGCTAAATAAGAATCTTAAAAAATGGTTGCGTAATTTTCGTAGCCCATATGTTGCCCAAGGAAGTTTGCGAAATTAAACAGAATCATTTTCGTTGCATCTCAACAATGCAAACTTCAACGTCATTAAGGGGTTAGGCCACTCTAGAGGCCGAAAAAATAGGCTTTTTGGGGATTTTTTTTTTTTTCAGAAAAACTACATAATAAACCGAGATTACAAAAAAGGGTGTTTATCATACATATCAGTGACTGTATACAATCATTTTTTTTAAGCGATTAATTTCAAAATGGCGGCTGTGCAGCGTTTATCTGAAAACTGCATTTTTTAAGTTGGCCGGAAACATAGCTCAGACAATTTTCAACCGATTCACTTGAAATGTTGAATATATTTTGAAAAATACATTGTCTATGGAAGTACGAAGGATTTTTTTTCTTCATATTGCATAGTTCATTTGTTATTAAGTGGATGAGAAAAAACAGTGGAGATAAAAGATCGTTATGAAAAGAGCCGGACAAAGGATAAAATACTGTTATTTTTTTGAGAAGATGAATTCTTAGAGAAGATGAATATGCTAGTTTTTTTTGGGAAAGATTCGGGGGATTGGTTTCTACCTAAATAACAATCCACTAATGACAGAAAGAAATCCTTTTAGAGAACGATACCTCGAAAAAGTGTTGCAACTCCTGGCGCATACAGTTGCGCGCGAAGCCCAGAGCCAAGTCTACGTTAAGTCCATTGGTCCCATACAAGTTCGTGGTAATATTTCGTACGTCGTCAAGAAGCTTAACCGATCGGTCTTTCGTCGATCCGTTCTCTTTTATCGACTTCAACAGTGCGTATATAAGTTCCTGTCGTAGCGGTGTGCATTTGTGCTTTTCGGCCAGTTCTCTGAAAGTACGGGTTGCGCTTTTGATGTCGTTTTTGAGAAGATGCCGACGAACGAGTGGGCCGAGCATAGAGTTGGTTTTGTCGCAGTAGCCATGGCGAACGAGTATCTCGAGAATGTTCTCGGTCATCTCGGAGAACTCCTCGCTGTGAGCGACGGCGTTCAACAAACGCCAGCTTTCCTTCGCCGCGAGCGGTCCACCGTTGGATCTCATCGATTGAAGGACCGTGATGACCTCATCCATGCTTCCGTCTCCGACGAGAGCCGTGGCGAACCGGACGATCTTGACATCGTCGATTTTGAAGTCGGGATGATAACGACGCAGCAATTTGTACAAATCCCGGGCCTCCGCGACTTGACCATTTTGCGCGTAAAATTGAAAGAGGGCCGAGTACAGTCCGGAAGTCCAGAGGTAACCGTTGTCGTCGTACTCCTTCTTGATCTCGCAGACCCGATTAACGTTGTTTCGCCGACAGTGTAGCAGCAGGAGTTTCCTCAGTACGCCGCGTTTGTTCATTCCCTTGGCTCTCAGCTCGATCAGATGGCACTCGAGCTCGTCGACGCTCATATCCCGCGGATGCGGTATTTTATCGATCGACCTGCAACCAGGGTTGCGAAATTTGTAATAAAAATGTAATACATTATTCATTACTTTTTTAATGGGTTATGAAAAAAAATATTTCATTACCCATAGAAAACAGAAAAATTCCATTACTCATTACATTATATTTTGTATTGTGAAAAAATTCCATTACTCATTACATTGAAATTTGTAATGTAAAAGATTTCCATGACTCGTTACATTACATTTTGTAATGTGGAACTTTTTCATTACAAAATGCAATGTAATGTGTAATGACGAAAAATTTCATTACACATTACATTGTAATGGGTAATGGACATTTTTTACATCACAAAGTCCAATGTAATGGGTAATGGAATTTTTTTACATTACAAAGTGTATTGTACTGAGTGATGGAAATTTTTGTAATTATGCAGTATAAGGACTTTTCCGAAAAACGACGTAAATTTTTTTTTCACCGTCAACTTATTTATTCCATTATATTGAGTGATCTTCCGTCGGGGGAGGCTGATATTTCCCATTAATTCCATAAGTTATGGGGTTTCGAAGTTCGAGGAAACACGTGATAAAATAGGGAACTTTTTAATATTTCGACGCCTATTGGGAAGTTCGTTTGGGTTTGTTTGTTTGGTTTGGCCCTTAGGAAACTCGTAGCTGCTTAGCGACATCAAACAAGAGGCGTCGAAATATTACCTGTTTCCGGAAACAGGACAGCTGTGGTCACGAAATCAAAACATATACATTGTTACCTTCATAATACACTATCTATAAGGAAATACGTAGCTGTGTAATTCTGTTACCATTGTTACCTTCATAATACACTATCTATAAGGAAATACGTAGCTGTTTAATTCTGAAGAATTAAAAACCCCATAACGTATGGAATTAATGGGAAATATCAGCCTCCCTCGACGAAATATCACTTACTATAATGGAATAAACATCATGGCGAAAAAGAAATATTCTCGTCGTTTTTCGGAAAAGTCCTCATACTGCATAATTATCGAAATTATTTACATTACAAAATTGAATGTAATGAGTAATGGAATTTTTTTGCATTACGAAATATAAGGTAGTGAGTAATGGAATTTGTTCACATTACTAATGTAATGTAAAAAATCGCCATTACTCATTACAAGATAATATGGATTATTATTGGTTTCCCTTCGGGTCAGATCGACCCAGTGCATAAACCGCTGCCCCTAATGGGAAACGAATAATAATCCTCATTACATTGCAATGAGTAATGGAGATTTTTTACATTGCATTGCATTGCATTAGTAATGTGAAAAAAAATCATTACTCCATTACGTTACATTTTGTAATGTAAAATATTTCCATTACTCATTACATTGGTCTTTGTAATGTAAAAAAATGCCATTACCCATTACATTGTAATGGGCGATGAAAATATTTCACATTACAAAATGTAATGTAATGAGGAATGGGAATTTTTTACATTACAAATTCCAATGTAATGTAATGAGTAATGGAAATTTGTTACATTACCGAATGTAACGTAATGTGTAATGCATTTTTTTTTCATTACAAAATGTAAAGTAATTAGTAATGAAAACGCTAACGCGTTACAAAAAGTACTGCACTATTTGCAACCCTGCCTGCAGCTATCCAAGGGATTCATCATCCTCGTACTCGTCTCCGTCGTATTCCTCTCCTCTTCCCGAGCCCTGTCGCCGTTGTACTCTCCGAAGCTCGCCACAGGGACGTCGCGTGCCTCGAAAGCTCGAAGAAACGTCGCGACTTTCGGTACGTCCGCCTTCCTCGGCACCTTGCCGAAGAGCCTCATGAGAAACTCCTCGGGATAGTACTTGTTGCGGGGCGCGTCTTTCAAAATATCGACGCAGTGTTGGACGTCCGGCTTGATCGTGTACGCGACGCACAGCGGATGGTGAATCCTCGAGAAGTCAATCATGGAAGAATACTTGGCGCAGAGCTTCACGGCGTCCGCGAGATTTCCACCCATCAGCAGACGACATATCAAGGGTGTGGCGAACGTCGAAGCTTCCAGACCGACATCAGCGAACTTTCGTATCGTCGAGGCAATATCCGAAGTATTCACGTGCGGGAATACGTAGTCGCATAGAGTGTCGTGATCGACGGTAACGTCGAGACTCAACATCTGCCGTATCGTGTCGAGTATACCAGCTTCGCCCTCGTTTCTTGCGGTGTGAAGTAAGATCGGCCAGTAATAATGTGGCCTCACGGCGATTCCTTTCTCCCTCATCAGTTCGAACAAAGTCGTCGCCAGCTTCCAATCACCGCAATCCAGAGCGGCGCCGCAAACGTCCACCATCGCGAACGAGTATTTTTTCTCACGCACGAGCTGGTCCGTTATCTTCAACACTACGTCGATCTGGGTTTCGGCCCTGACCAAGTTCCTGAGAAAATCCTCAAGAAACGAAGCTCTCCGCTCGGTCGACACGCTCGTCGTAACGCGATCGACTATGGCAAAGGCGTCCTGCGGCCTGCCTGCGTACGTCAGCTCGGCGATAGCGTTAGCGATCGTCGAATTGCCGAAATCCGTGCCCTCCGGTAAATGCTGCAGTACCGCCTTAACGTGCTTGCCGTTGTCGGAAAGGCTGAAACTTTCTACGATTTCCATGATCTGCTTGACGTTCGGTTTACGAGCGGTCAGGATTTTGCGGACATTGGCGATATCTCCGATATTCGCGTAGCCACAGGCCACGTACGTCCAGGTCTGCACGCTTGGCATTATTCCGGATGCCTCCATGGCCTCCAGTTGCGAGAGGACGGACTTGACGTCGCCCTTAGCCGCGTACACCTGCACTAGAGAATCCAAGACCACCTCGCTCTCCACAGACCCTGTACTCTTCATCAGCGACAAGACGCCCAATGTCGAATCCACGTCACCTTTCTTGGCGACGCATTTCAACAGGAGCCTGTAAATCTCCGCGTCGGCCGGTACCTTCATTTCGGCGAGAAACTTATTCGGATCGACAGTCTGGGAATTACGCGCGTAAGCGGCCAACAGAACTTTGTAGTGATGCAACGTGGGTGATGGTAATTCCGCCTGTATCAGCGCCCACACTTGTTTGGTCAAATTACGACGTTCCGATAATCGAACGTTCGACAATACGTGACCGCAGTAACGAAGCAACGACAGGCCGAAAGTTTCGGGACACACGCTTGTTTCAGTGCCCTCGGGGTCGCTCATGAGGCGGAGCAACTTTTGTTTCTCTATTTCGCCACTTTTCCATTCACGACAGAGCTTCGATAATTGCGAATGAATCGTCGCACTTTTCGTATTTCCGCTCGTGATACTATTTTCATTGGTGTCGATTGATATTTCGGGTTTTTCGATGCTAACAACCGGACAATCGGTTCTCGCGACTACGGTGACATAACCTTGAATACGGGCCAAATGTCCTAAACCTCGGTTGTATTCGATTTGACAGTGCATCATGGATTTAACGAAAGCCCCTCCGAACTTTTCGCACAGTCGGAGCAATGCCATTTTTGCGAATATATATTTCTGGTCGGAGCTAAATGAACATTTTCAAAATTGAATGAATAAAAATAATAACATAGCGAGATTATTTAACTAGTGCCAGTGTCAGCTGTTTCCAACTGGAAACGCGCATGCGCGACTAGTGGTGGCCTGCCTTCGCCGCCAGGCGTGGTAGCGTCTGTGGCGGGAATTTCGAAAACAGACAGTCGAAGTAGACACCGGGGGGCTATTAGGGTTCTCCGTTTGGGGGAGATTGACAAAAGTGAGCAGCTCACCCTATTACGGGTTTTTTCAGGAAGGGAAAATGCGCGATTATTCACGTGAGATTACTCGGCACGAAATTTCGTGTCGAAATTCGTAGTGCGCATGCGTGAGCGTCTTCCTAAAGCACGACCATGGAGACTAGAGTAAAGGAGCCCGAACGCAATGCTGGCGAAATGGTTGTGAAAGTGATGAATGATCCGCGGATTATACCCGCCTGGCGGCGCTACCGCTGCTGGCTCCGTCCGCGCGGTGATTTTGAATCGTCGATCAGTGCAGCCAGATCGCGCGTAAAAGTTACCCCCTCTCTAGTCTCTTACGCGCCCATGACCCAATCATAGTAGCGCGTGTCCGTGAGCGAACGACGCTCGGACGTCTTCGGAAAGAGCCGAGCACGGTCGAAGTTTCCCGACCGCGCCTTCGGCAGCTACACCAACACATGGACGCTGAGCACGTTCATGTGCGGCCAACCCGAAACGAAGGCTTCGAGGGAAAAAGCAATCTGAGCACGACTCGCGCGTGACGTCACCCGACGGCACGCGGGAGGCTTTTAGATGATTTCAATGCTTATTTAACTCTTGATTCTCTGCATTATTGATATATACAAAAAAATGTATGGCGCACTCTGCTCGCTTATTTTTTAGTTTAAACGTTAATTTAAATATAATAATAAATCTCAATTACAACTCATTTATCTTATATAAAATTGTTTACGCTTTACTCACACCCGTTCCTATGCCAAATAAATTATAATTCAAAAAAGTAAGCTGAAATATATTTATATTCGTATTATTATATTAATTCTCATACTTTCATCAAGCGATAAAGCATTATCCCCAAAAAGAAGCCAATCATCCATCCGGCCGCGAATCGTAAGTACCAGAAAGTGCACACATTCTACAAGCGATGAGATGGTCCGTTGGTAGCGTTCCTGGCTTCGGTCCGTAGGGGCCCCTAGTGCAAATTTTTCTCCAAATTTTTCATATTTTCTCATATTTTAGTCGTATTTGAGATTTTCGGAGAAAGAATGATTTAAAACAGATTCAAGTTCTGGTCTATTTCCCAAAAACACATTTTTTTACTGAAAATTCATGATTCCTCATTTTTTCCCGGAAATTTCTCTTTTTCCTCCCAGATAGACAGATGTACCTCATATTGGCATCATATGTACATCATCACTGCAGCATAGAAAGTCTCACAGCTGTGTATCCCTTATGAGTGCTCCCGTTGAAGTCATATTTGCATCACATGATGATTCACAATAATACATCCAAATGAAGCAAAGTTGTTCTCACGCGAATATGCATGCAGTGAATTCATCAGACTAGCAAATTTGGCTCACGAATATCTAACAATAAGTGAGTGCATATGGGGCTCATATGGGTGTCACGGCGTGAAGAAACTGTAGTGCTCATACGGAGCTCATATTAGCGGCATGGCGTGACGGAACTATGCTGTGGTCATATGGAGCTCATTTGAGTGTCATAGCGTGAAAAATAAAAAAAATCCAAAAATATTAATAAAAAAAATCTGGTAGGATTTTTATTATCCCCGTTCGCTTTATTGATGTTCCTGCCTATATGATAAATGGATTAAAAACGTATTCTGCCTAGTTAAATTTAGTACCTACCTACGGTTTGAACCACGTCTTCTAAATCGAGAGCCGAGCGCGCTACCTACCTAGCCATTCTAACACTTGTACAAATTTTCTTTGTGTCTGCGTATTTGTATCATTCTGGATTTGGATGAATATCGCCATCATATTGCGCTTATGGGATGTGTCACTGATGAATATACATATCGCCGTCTTATTGCGCTCGTCGAATGTATCAATTACAAGGAGACGGCAGAGCCCGGATTTCGCGAATCGGGTTCTCCTTTCGCCTGGTGAAAGTTGAAGATCTCCGAATTAACGTCGTTTTTTATTTTTGTTCCAATAGGCCTTAGTTGCTGAGATATCGCGATTTGAAAATTTGGGAGTTTCGGCTCGCGCGTAGAGTACGTTCAGCGTTGACACTTGAGACAAGAGCCACCGTAGCTAATACAGTAAGACGGCGGACTGGTACTCTGAAAGTTCACGCTTCGCGTCCCCATGCTTTTTTTTGAATTTTATTTTTATTTTTTTTTTATAATCTCTCATAAGACTTTGCATGTGCAGGTAAAGAAGTCAATTCGAAAATTACTAGTTTAATTCATCTATTATATTAAAATAACTAATCCAATAATGAAGTCACAATTACATAGCAAAATAATATTGTATAACAAATAATTAATCTATTAATCACGTCACAATGAGAAAGCCAAATAATGTGGTATAAAAAATAAATAATTAATCTAATTCACACTTGCAAATTTCGCGGCAGGTAATTATTCTGATTCTTCTTCTATCAGATCAGTATGGTGACAAATTGGAGGGTGGAAACCATCGTAAAAGCCAGGGTAGCACAAAGGCTTACGACACCACGAACATAAAATGAACGTAATACCACCGCAACCATATTTAACCTTATAAATTCTATCAGGAAAGCATATTTGAAGATATAGATCTTCAAATATGCTTTCCTGTGAATTATATTAATTATTTATTTTTTATACCATATTATTTTGCTTTGTAATTGTGACTTCATTATTGGATTAATTATTTTAATATAATAGACAAATAAAACTAGTAAAACATATTTTCGAATTTTCTTATTTACCTGCACATGTAAAATCTTATGAGAGATTATAAAATTTAAAAAAAAATTGAATAAAAAAAAAGCATAGGGACGCGAACCGTGAACTTTCAGAATGCCGGTCTAACGTCTTCCCGTATTAGCTACGGCCGCGCTTGTCTCAAGTGTCAACGCTCAACGTACTCTAGGCACGAGACGAAACTCCCAAATTTTCAAATCGCGATATCTCAGTAACGAAGGCTTATTGGAACAAAAATCAAAAGCGACCCCAGATAGACAGATGTACCTCATATTGGCATCATATGTACATCATCACTGCAGCATAGAAAGTCTCACAGCTGTGTATCCCTTATGAGTGCTCCCGTTGAAGTCATATTTGCATCACATGATGATTCACAATAATACATCCAAATGAAGCAAAGTTGTTCTCACGCGAATATGCATGCAGTGAATTCATCAGACTAGCAAATTTGGCTCACGAATATCTAACAATAAGTGAGTGCATATGGGGCTCATATGGGTGTCACGGCGTGAAGAAACTGTAGTGCTCATACGGAGCTCATATTAGCGGCATGGCGTGACGGAACTATGCTGTGGTCATACGGAGCTCATATTAGCGGCATGGCGTGACGTAAATATGCTGTACTCATACGGAGCTCATATTAGCGGCATGGCGTGACGTAAATATGCTGTACTCATACGGAGGTCATAATAGCGGCATGGCGTGACGTAACTATGCTGTGCCCATATGGAGCTCATTTGAGTGTCATAGCGTGAAAAATAAAAAAAATCCAAAAATATTGATAAAAAAAATCTGGTTGGATTTTTATTATCCCCATACGCTTTATTGATGTTCCTGCCTATATGATAAATGGATTAAAAACGTATTCTGCCTAGTTAAATTTTGTACCTACCTACGGTTTGAACCACGTCTTCTAAATCGAGAGCCGAGCGCGCTACCTACCTAGCCATTCTAACACTTGTACAAATTTCCTTTGTGTCTGCGTATTTGTATCATTCTGGATTTGGATGAATATCGCCATCATATTGCGCTTATGGGATGTGTCACTGATGAATATACATATCGCCGTCTTATTGCGCTCGTCGAATGTATCAATTACAAGGAGATGGCAGAGCCCGGATTTCGCGAATCGGGTTCTCCTTTCGCCTGGTGAAAGTTGAAGACCTCCGAATTAACGTCGTTTTTTATTTCTGTTCCAATAGGCCTTAGTTGCTGTGATATCGCGATTTGAAAATTTGGGAGTTTCGGCTCGCGCGTAGAGTACGTTCAGCGTTGACACTTGAGACAAGAGCCACCGTAGCTAATACAGTAAGACGGCGGACTGGTACTCTGAAAGTTCACGCTTCGCGTCCCCATGCTTTTTTTTTGAATTTTTTTTTTTTTTTTTATAATCTCTCATAAGACTTTGCATGTGCAGGTAAAGAAGTCAATTCGAAAATATGTATTACTAGTTTAATTCATCTATTATGTTAAAATAACTAATCCAATAATGAAGTCACAATTACATAGCAAAATAATATTGTATAACAAATAATTAATCTAATAATCAAGTCACAATTACAAAGCAAAATAATATTGTATAACAAATAATTAATCTATTAATCACGTCACAATGAGAAAGCAAAATAATGTGGTATAAAAAATAAATAATTAATCTAATTCACACTTGCAAATTTTGCGGCAGGTAATTATTCTGATTCTTCTTCTATCAGATCAGTATGGTGACAAATTGGAGGGTGGAAACCATCGTAAAAGCAAGGGTAGCACAAAGGCTTACGACACCACGAACATAAAATGAACGTAATACCACCGCAACCATATTTAACCTTATAAATTCTATCAGGAAAGCATATTTGAAGATATAGATCTTCAAATATGCTTTCCTGTGAATCATATTAATTATTTATTTTTTATACCATATTATTTTGCTTTGTAATTGTGACTTCATTATTGGATTAATTATTTTAATATAACAGACAAATAAAACTAGTAAAACATATTTTCGAATTTTCTTATTTACCTGCACATGTAAAGTCTTATGAGAGATTATAAAATTAAAAAAAAAAATTGAATAAAAAAAAAGCGCAGGGACGCGAACCGTGAACTTTCAGAGTGCCGGTTTAACGTCTTCCCGTATTAGCTACGGCCGCTCTTGTCTCAAGTGTCAACGCTCAACGTACTCTAGGCACGAGACGAAACTCCCAAATTTTCAAATCGCGATATCTCAGTAACTAAGGCTTATTGGAACAAAAATCAAAAGCGACGTTAATTCGGAGGTCTTCAACTTTCACCACGCGAAAGGCGAACCCGATTTGCGACATCCAGGCTCTACCTTCTCCTTGTTAGAAATATGCATATCACCGTCATAGGATGTATCACAGAAACACGCATATCGCCGTCATATTGCGCTCATGGGATGTATCACTGAGAAATCTGCATATCGCCGTCATATTGCGCTCACCGAATGTATCACTGAAAACGTGCATATTGCCGTCATGGAATGTAATACTGAGAAACATGCATATCGCCATCATATTGTGCTCCTGGGATGTATCACTGACAAAATATACATATCGCTGTCATATTGCGCTCAATGAATGTATCACTTAGAAACATGCATATCACCGTCATAGGATGTATCACTGAGAAACATGCATATCGCCGTCATGTTGCGCCCATCGAATGTATCACTGACAAACATGCATATCGCCGTCATATTGCTTGCATGGCATGTCTACTACCAGTGCTAACCCAGTGAATTCATCAACACAGTCATTGGATGACTTCCATATGACGTAAAATTTGCAGATATTAATTGTGGACACTTGAGCACAGCGATATGAGTTCATCGTGCTTCAAACGTACGATGCATTTGTAAACGACATATTGAGATCAAAATGCTTTGTACATTCACTATACTAAATGAGTTCACGGCTTTGTATCATGACATGTAGTCAATATGCTGTAAAATTTGCTTCATCAATTGTATGCACGGCGTGATGATCACGACTGTCTATCTGGGACGTTAATTCGGAGGTCTTCAACTTTCACCACGCGAAAGGCGAACCCGATTTGCGACATCCAGGCTCTGCCTTCTCCTTATTAGAAATATGCATATCACCGTCATAGGATGTATCACAGAAACACGCATATCGCCGTCATATTGCGCTCATGGGATGTATCACTGATAAATATGCATATCGCCGTCATATTACGCTCACCGAATGTATCACTGAAAACATGCATATTGCCGTCATGGAATGTAATACTGAGAAACATGCATATCGCCATCATATTGTGCTCCTGGGATGTATCACTGACAAAATATACATATCGCCGTCATATTGCGCTCAATGAATGTATCACTTAGAAACATGCATATCACCGTCATAGGATGTATCACTGAGAAACATGCATATCGCCGTCATGTTGCGCCCATCGAATGTATCACTGACAAACATGCATATCGCCGTCATATTGCTTGCATGGCATGTCTACTACCAGTGCTAACCCAGTGAATTCATCAACACAGTCATTGGATGACTTCCATATGACGTAAAATTTGCAGATATTAATTGTGGACACTTGAGCACAGCGATATGAGTCCATCGTGCTTCAAACGTACGATGCATTTGTAAACGTCATATTGAGATCAAAATGCTTTGTACATTCACTATACTAAATGAGTTCACGGCTTTGCATCATGACATGTAGTCAATATGCTGTAAAATTTGCTTCATCAATTGTATGCATGGCGTGATGATCACGACTGTCTATCTGGGCTATGACCTGAGTGAACGGCTGCGGACATATTCGGAGAAAAAGTAAAGATGAAAAGAAATGAGATTTTCGTAAAAAAAAAATTATTTTTTTTTTCGGAAATTTCCCTTTTTCCTATTACCTGAATGAATGGCTGCGAAAATATTCGGAGAAAATTTAGAGATTAAAAAAATGAGATTTTCCGTAAAAAAAACTTATCATTTTTTTTCCGGAACTTTTTCTTTTTCCTATTGAGTGAACGGCTGCGGAGATATTCGGAGAAAAGTTACAGATGAAAAAATTAGATTTTCGCAAAAAAAACTTACATTTTTTTATCCCTCATAATTCTGAGAAATAATGAATTTCCGAAATGTTTGCAAACAATATTTTCCTTAAGGGGTAACACCACTGTAACGGCCTGCCACGAAGTGTTTTAGACAAATAATACTTGGGGTAATTATTAAGCATATATTGAAGTATATTGCAAAAAAATTTTATGAGAAAATATGACAAAATGACGACACTGCAGCAAATTCTTCCGAGGCATGTTGCACTTAAGGTGCTATGCGGCACGTAGTATAACTTGTGCCAATTTTAATCTGGACAAAATATTTTTTTTTAATCTAGATGAGTGTAGCTAGTGAACCACGTAGGGGATTTTAGAAATATTGATTTTTGAGTAATTTCCGAGTATTTGACTAAAAATGTTCATCTAGACCTAATAAAACAAAATTCTTTTTTTATATTAAAATTGGCACAGTTATACTGCGTGCCGCAGAGTTTCGACATGCTTCGGAAGAATTGCTGCAATGTCGCCATTTTGTAATATTTTCGGATAAAAATTTCTAGCAATATACTTAAATATATGCTCAATAAATACCGCAAGTATTATTTGTTTATCACATTTTCTTCCGCCAAAAAAAATATCACAAAATACGCTTCCTGTAAGGCCGTTACAGTGGTGTTACCCCTTAAAGCCTTCATATAATTTCCGACATTTTCCCGTGATCGTAATTAAAATGATGAAAGATTCGGAAAAATTCGAAAAAATTCGGAGAAATTCGGAGAAACTCGGATGTTTGCGTAAAAATAATTGTCCGCAAAACTCCGAATTCTTCATATTTATTCCAATTCATAGAAAAATTCGGAAAAATTTGCCGAAAAAAATCGGAATTTTTCAGAAAAAAATTTGCACTTGGGGTGCGGGATCGTTCCCAGCGCTCAGTGCTTTTTTTATAATTATTATTACTATTAATTCTTATTTGATTAGTTATTTTTATTAGTTATCATTATTATTTTAATTAGTTATCTTTTAGTGTCGACAAATTTATCGCGCACTCTGACCGCTTATTTTATTAGTTTGTACGTTAATTTAAATATAATAATAAATCTAAATTACAACTTATTTATCTTCTAAAAAATTGTTTGCGCTTTACTCATACCCGTCCCTATGCCAAATAAAATGTAATTCATAAAAGTAAGCAGCAATATATTTATATTCGTATTATTATATTCATTCTCATATACTTTCATCAAGCGATAAAGCATTATGATAATGCTTCATCGCTTGATTTCGGCAATTACTCAAAAAACAATATTTCTAAAATCCCCTACGTGGTTCACTAGGTACACTCATCTAGATTTAATTTAAAAAATTATTTTGTCCAGATTAAAATTGGCACAAGTTATACTGCGCGACGCAGAGCACCTTAAGTTCAACATGTTCCGGAAGAATTTGCTGCAGTGTCGCAATTTTGTAATGTTTTCCCATAACATTTTTTGCAATATACTTCAATATATGCTTAATAATTACCCCAAGTATTATTTGTCTAAAACGCTTCGTGGCAGGCCGTTACAGTGGTGTTACCCCTTAAGGAAAATAATGTTTGCAAACATTTCGGAAATTCATTATTTCTCAGAATTATGAGGGATAAAAAATGTAATAAGTTTTTTTTACGAAAATCTCATTTTTTTGTTATTGGTTTTTTCCTTAGGTACACGCTTTTCGCGTTTGTTACCTATTCTTTCCCCTCACTGTGCGCGTTTCTTTCCGCGACTGTTTTTTACTCCTTTTTTCTCCATCTTTCTCCCTGTTCCCCCCTCTTGCGGCCGCAGCCGACTTCCCCCTCTGTATTATATTCATCATGGCATTTCTGTCATGGGTATAGGGAAACTGCGGAAAACCTACACCGATACAGCCGGTCATCGAGTTCGCCCCCCAGTCGTGGAACTAGTCTTATTTTGCCGCGAAATGCCGAAGTAAAACATTTCACAACGAAATGTACGCGACTGGGATTCGAACGCTAACCACTAGACCATCACACCGGTTAATAGGAAAAAGAAAAAGTTCCGGAAAACAAATAATAACAATTTTTTACGAAAATCTCATTTTTTTCATCTTTAAATTTTCTCCGAATATCTTCACAGCCGTTCACTCAGGTAATAGGAAAAAGGGAAATTTCCGGAAATAAATAACAATAATACGTTTTTTTACGAAAATCTCATTTCTTTTCATCTTTAACTTTTCTCCGAATATGTCCGCAGCCGTTCACTCAGGTCATAGGAAAAAGAAATTTCCGGGAAAAAAATGAGAAATCATGAATTTTCAGTAAAAAAAAATGTGTTTTTGGGAAATAGACCAGAACTTGAATATGTTTTAAATCATTTTTTTCTCCGAAAATCTCAAATACGACTTAAATATGAGAAATTATGAAAAATTTGCACTAGGGACCCCTGCGGACCGAAGTCAGGAACGCTACCAACGGGACCATCTCATCGCTCGTAGAATATGTATACTTTCTGGTACTTAGGGTTCGTGGCCGGATGGATGATTAGCTTGTTTTTGGGGATAATGCTTTATCGCTTGATGAAAGTATGTAAGAATTAATATAATAATACGAATATAAATATATTTCCGCTTACTTTTATGAATTATAATTTATTTGACATAAGGACGGGTGTGAGTGAAGCGTAAACAATTTGATATAAGATAAATAAATTGTAATTTAGATTTATTATTATATTTAAATTAACGTATAAACTAAAAAAATAAGCGATCAGAGTGCGCGATACATTTTTTTTATACATTAATACCGCAGAGAATCAAGAGCTAAATAAGCATTGAAATCATCTAAAAGCCTCGCGCGTGCCGTCGGGTGAAGTCACGCGCGAGTCGTGCTCAGATTGCTTCTTCCTCGAAGTCTTCGTTTCGGCTTGGCCGCACATGAACGTGCTCAGCGTCCATGTTTGGTGTAGCTGCCGAAGGCGCGGTCGGGAAACTTCGACCGTGCCCGGCTCTTTCCGAAGACGTCCGAGCGTCGCTCGCTCACGGACACGCGCTACTATGATTGGGTGATGGGCGCGTAAGAGACTAGAGAAGGGGTAACGTTTACGCGCGATCTGGCTGCACTCACTGACAGTAATACGTCACTGTATGTATGTCACAAACACTGCTAAGCCGGTCCTCACGCACCTATCCTATTCGGTACCAGGCGCTGGTATCGCTTGCGGATATTTTTCGAACTACAAGATCTTTCATCACTTTCGCGATCTACTTTTCGACGATTCCGCCATATGCGTTCGGGCTCCTTTACTCTAGTCTCCATGAGCACGACGTTACATACAGGTGTGGAAACTCTAATGCTGGCAGCACGGTCTTACATACAAGTCTGACAACGGCGGTAGTGGGGGTAGGCACCCTTAGCGGTTCTGTTTTTCATTCCGATTTCTGTCGCTTGGTGCGTGACGGCAAGGGGAAGTAGTGGTGCGACGAAGAGAGAAATAGCTCTTCTGTCCTTTTCCCTCCTGAACGCAATGCATGCGCCGTTTGCCCAAACTTAATTTACCGTACTGTCGTGTAAACTGCATCATTTACGAAACCAAAAAAAAAATGTGTTGATTAAAAAAAAGATGACTACTTTCATCTAAAAAAACTGAAAACTTTTTGAATACATTAATTCATACCAGCACATATTACGACCATTTACATCCTTTTTTCTCCAATGTCTCACAATATATCGTTCTTCGAAATGTTTTTCGCACACGTACTAAGACTCTTTCAGTCCCGGAATAGCATCGAGCCATTTTTTGTATCGTTCGACGTTTCTGGGCACGCGATACACGGAGCATTGCTGCTTACAATTTTTGTACCCCATTTTACAATTGCGAACCGCGCAACCCTTCGCCATTTCGCATTTTTTTCGCAAACACTACCAAAAAAAATCACACTTATGCGTAGAAACACGATAAAAAATGTATCACGGTAAATCGCGTAGAACCTTCTGGTATATGGTCGCAAATAAAGGTTATTTTGACAATCGCGCCACAAAAACATACGTAAACACCTTGGGCCCATTCGCCGGTAAGAGGTAAAGGGGAAACTACTTCCCCTTGCTAGTAGAGACGCGTAGCGGCGCCTAGTGAATCGAAAAGTGAAGCCGATAAGCGTGCCTACCCCCACCCCGAAAATTTAGCTTCGTTGCAAGACCTGTATGTAAGACCGTGGCTGGCAGCCGCGATCAGATGGATCAGTTAGTGTGACAAATTTCGGTCTCAGCGCGACCACTATTTGTCGCTGCGGTTCCGAAACCCGGACATACATAACATCAATACGGCGAGCAACGTAGTGAGCGTTTGAAAACGTGTGTCGCTGATAACTGTTTTTTTTCTGCGTTTCGGACACAATACGTTTTTGATCAATTGAAAGCATATTCTTTCATAATGATGATGTAGTGCATTGTACGGCGCATGAAGGGGCTAAATAAACAAATTTTTAAGGATTCATTCCGCTTACCTCGATATGAAAAGAAATGCACGTACAAAAATTTAAAAAATCAGTGAATTTTCTGCATTTGTATTTTTATTAAATTGCATAAAAAACACGGGAATGTGGGATGGAAGAAAACAAAATTGAGACAGTGGCTTTGGACTGACAACAACGCGAGTATTAGGTGAGTACGGAACCACTCGGTCAAAGTTCACATGCAATGTGATAGCTTTAGAATCGTATGTATATGCTCATCATGCTCGCTTTGCTTTAGAAAGTTTGTTTGTTTAATTACGATAAGGATTATATATTTTTTATTGTATTAATCGAAACTGACAGGACTAACGCCTTTTTGCTGGCACTTTTAACAGTGTTTCGAACTCATAATAAATATCTGTGTAAGGAACATGAAGGTGGGACAGAGATAGAGGGGTAGAAGCATGACCGACTAGTGCTGTCTCTGTCTGACCCCTCCGGCCGCGCTGCAGCGGGTATTCTGATTGCAACGAACCTATTGGCGAATAGTGAACTACCAACTTTCTTCAATAAGCTACCTACTGGAGTTTCCAGACCTGTTTGTAAGATCGTGTCTTAAATACAGGTTTGGAAACTCCTAGGATGAGGAGTGACTCAGATAATGAGGCAAACGGGCACTTCTCGCTTCTGCCACCCGAAGCGCTGCTAGGTAAAAGTTAGCTAATCAAACACAGGTCCGAACAGCAAAGGCGCAGATTTTTCGAAATAAACATAGTCTGTTTGGTTTAGCTACACTTTCTACAATTTCAATAGATACAGTAATAGAAAGTCCTCAGAAGGCGTAAGAAATATAGAAAAGTGTAGCCAAAACGAACAGACCCAATATTTATAACAGTGATTTGAATGGAAAATGATTGAGTATTTCTTCACTCGTGCACCCCCGGGCAGAATGAGAATTATTATTTCAGTAGACTGTATTTCTCGTTTGCTCGAACTTCTGTAATATTTTTATTTGGTCTTTCGTCATTTGAGTAGATGGGGTATGAACAAATTTGTGCGGTCTAAATTTATGTTCCTTATAATTAATGTTTATTCTTAGTGTATTGCATTGCTTGTTTGTTTCTACAACTTTTATTTTTACTTTTGGTTTTTTAACAATGTTAATAAGAACCTGAAAATAAATATAATGGAAGAAAAAATAAAAAAAATAAATGAACGCATTGTGTATGTTTAAAAGGCACCGTTTTTATTGATTTGTCAGTTTGGCGAATTTGCTGTTTACAAAAAGTTCTTCTTGCCGTTTTTTGTTTTGTTGATAGGCGAACTGGCGCATCGTTAATCAAATATAATCAAATATAGCGAAGGATAAGACCGGGTCCACACTATGCGGTTCTACCAGAGCGTTTCAGGTAGTTTAGATTATTAGTAGTAGCTTAGATTTCTAGAAACGTCGTAAACACTCGTACTGGCTGCCAAGAGGTTATTTTTCCATTGCTGTATATCTATATCTACAAGGGTACTATTACTTGAAAGTGCTTCCAGTGGACAAATGAGGAACTACGTTTTTGCCTCACTAATGATGACACTTTCCACCATGCAAAAACACCAGAGTTTCCAGACCTGTATGTAAGACCGTGCCCTAAAGCAATGACAACACCACAATGCTGTACAATATTACGGGTTATTACGAAATAGTTTATTCAGAGGCGGCAAAATCTCGACGCAAATACTTAATAATAATTAGCAACTTAAAGTTTATACCGCACACAGTATAGTATTATTATTCGATAATAATGAATAACTTGATGATGATGGTGCTTTGCCATTCTTTACCTTGTTTCGGTGGTCCGCTCCCGGTCAAGTTTAAAGAGGGGGAAATTGTGACCCACATATTGTTCTGGATGCTCAGGTAGCAAAATGTTATCTATATGGCATCCGAAAGATATCGCGAAACGGATACGATTCATATAATACGGCAACTTTTAATGGTTAACAAAGAGTTAACGAAAGGTTAACTCTTGTCGGTGGTCGGTACGTTAGCGTAAAGTCATCAAATCGATAGATGTCCTCGAAAAGTCGTCCCATAGGCATCCGAATAAGGTTAACAGAACGACATCTAAACAGCATCGACGAGTACTATCGAAAGGATATATATATATATCCTATCCATTTCTTTATAAAAATTAACTTATTAATAGTCTAGAATATTTAATATAGCTCAATATTACCCATTTTCGATAATTATATTATAAGCATAGCTAATAACTCTTTGTTACTTTTAATACAAACGTGTGTATATATATACTCGTTCGTATGGCAACAAAAACTTCATCAACTATGCTTACTATATAATAATTTTAAATGGGTAATATTGAGCTATATTAAATATTCTAGACTATTAATAAGTTAATTTTTATAATAAGGAAATGGATAAGGTATTGTCATGTCGGTTTCGAAGTGCGCTAGATCATTATAAATAAAACATTAACCAATTCATTATAAGTGAAATATAATTTAATATTATAAAAACGGTACAGTTGTTATTGGACTTCTCCCCCGTTACGGTCACGCCTTTTAGTGGTTGCAATGCTCCAAACGTGGATAACCTAAAAAGGATAACCTAAAAAGCAGGCGTACGCTTTTGTACTAAAAATACAGTACATTAAAAATACATATGTACCTACAGAGACAAAAAGAATAATAGGATGAAAGGCACTCACGTATATATATTTCAACAGCTTTATTTTTTTAACTACTTGTTGTTACACACAATTCGTGGCCGGTGAAATGAAATATGACACACTGTATTCGCACTATGATAAAAGTGATCCGTGGAATGTCATCTTTAGGACAACATGTGAATGACTTTTTACTACTTCCCGCCAATACCTAATATCTTAAAAGACAGCATTTACCGATATCTGCAAGATGTCATGAAAAAGACGTCTTATGTAATTCGTCTTCATGATATCCTTTGAAGAAAGTTGAACTAGATACAATAGATAACAGTAAATAGATAACTTTTTGATAACTTAAAAAGTCATCAATTGGATAACATTTTGTGATAACTTCTAGACATCTGTTTTCATCGTCGAGGATATCGTAAAAAAGATAGCTTTACAGCAGCATTATACGGGATGTCATTTGAAAGATGTCGAATAGTTATCTTACGATCGTGTCTTAAAGATAACCTGACAACGGCAACTTATCGACGTCAATTGAACATTTATGCTACCTGGGTATATTATATAATAGTTCGATTTATTACGAATAAACAATAATTCTACCACTGTCTTATAACAATCTCCTCATATTTTAATATGATACAAAACAATAGTATTTTTTTATTTGTACTGTTGTACCGCAATCTGTCTTGTGCTCAGTCTTCGTGTTCTTTCATAAAACCTAAAAACATTTTTTTGGGTTTTTCTGTAACGTTCAACTTGCGAACTTATATCCGGATAAAGAAATTATGTCTTCCCTGATGCACAGGGGATTGATCTTAGGCTGGATTCGATTAGCGTGTTAGTATACCCCTTCTATGGTGTCGCGAAAACGTAAGATCACTAGCCGGAAGTTCCTAGTGATCTCACATTTTCACCAGACTGATCTGTAATAGTGACAAAATTCACGTGCGATGAAAGTGCGAGAATGAAAAGTCTCACTCGAGAACCGTAATAGGTCTCCCGGAGGGCTATTATGGATTGTGAGTGTGGGTGAAAATGACAAAAGTTAGCAGCTCACCCAATTACGGTTCGTTCTACCTAGTGAAAAATCGAAATTATTCACGTGAGTTTACTCGGCTCGAAATTTCATGTCGTAAATCGTAGTGCGCATGCGTAAGCGTCTTCCTACAGCAGCGGCGACACATCCAAAGCTGTATCATAAAACGGGTTACTGCGAGGTAGTTTATTCAGAGACAATAATATCCCGCTGCAAATACTTAATAATAATTAGCAACTTAAAGTTTATTCCACCGACCGTAGCAAGCGTGTCTCAAAGTGACCTGATATTTTAATTTATTAATAAAACGTATTATTTATTTGAAAAGTACGAACATTTTAATTTTAATATACAGTTGCAGATTTGTCAACCAAGACTTTTCGGCCGGAAATAGAGTCTTTAATACTGTAAATTTTCGGTCATTTTCTAGTCGGAACGACCAACATCTGTGGTCATGTCTACGACAATTGGGCCTCACTATTTGGGCCCATAGGTTGGTCGTTCCGACTAAAATAGTTTAGTTGAAATATATTTTGGATCCCTGGCCACCTGGTTGTATCAACATCGAGGCAAACAGCGTATTCTGGAAATCAACATTAGCAGTCTCGTGCAATTTCGACATTCAAATTCGTTAACAGCGACGACAGATCACGATTGCCCGACGTATATACTCTGATAACGGAGCATACAACGTTCGCTTTAGCAAAAAGATCGGAGCATCTCGTTTGTGGCTACCAACTAATACAAACCGAGCACCCAAAGTTGTTCATATTGGAAAAGGGCATATCATTTACCATCAAGAAGAGAATCTCGGGCAACAACCGTGACATGTTCTCCTATATAAACTCAAAATTCATATATGTAGAGAAACATCTTTACCGGAATAGAGAATTTTAACTTTATCGAAATAGAGAAACATCTTTACCGGAACGTAGTCTCACAGAGATGCAACCTTGAAATACAAATCCTAAAAGATGCAGTGTCGACTGCAGCACTCCTGCCTGTAACGAATCGTTTGTCTTATCGGCCACGTCACGAATGCTCGTTCAATAACGTACCTAAAGAAACTGCGTTCCGGTAGTGCCTGCTCAATACCAACTCGAGGGGGTATAGTACCGATTTCCCCAGGGCCAATCGAATTCCTACCACCCCAATCGTTGGGGCCTCTATAAAAAAACAAAACTGGAGATATGCAACACCTGGAAATCTTGCTAGCAGTTGTATATGCTCTGAAACGGATATTAATAAATTATCTGAACGTATGTTTCCGGCCGAGAAACCAGCGTTACTTAACAACACACACACACACACACACACACACACACACACACACACACACACGCACGCACGCACGCACGCACGCACGCACGCACGCACGCACGCACGCACGCACGCACGCACGCACGCACGCACGCACGCACGCACGCACGCACGCACGCACGCACGCACGCACGCACGCACGCACGCACGCACGCACGCACGCACGCACGCACGCACGCACGCACGCACGCACGCACGCACGCACGCACGCACGCACGCACGCACGCACGCACGCACGCACGCACGCACGCACGCACGCACGCACGCACGCACGCACGCACACACACACACACACACACATCAATGTGTCCGTGAGGGAAGGACATTTTTTCAGCTACATCAATACATAGCTCCGTTAACTTATTCATTTAGCTTCAGACCGAAACGCGTAATTTTTTGCAGATAGTAATACAACATGAAAAACAAACGAAAACAAACATGGACAACAAGTTTTACGTAGTCGAATACGTGAGAAGCCGAGACATTTCGGTGGCCGCAGTTAGCGACATACAACTGTTCAATCAGAAAAGTGAAAAATACGACTTATCGTTTGATACCGGTACATTACGAGCGTATATGTAATCGAATGGAAAGGGAAAACAAACTGTTCAGGTCGCTGAGGTATTTGAGGGTACTGTGTACTATTTGCAAGTACGACTAATAAGAGCAACTGGTGAGTTAATTTCAATGGAAATGGTGTACGTAAGGGAAGTAAATGGAATATACGCCGAACGTGTATTTTTTATGTATGGGGTATTTCACGCCAAGTCCGCAACTTGTGAACTTAGATTTTTTAACTGTTTTTTTTTTCAATCGTCATTAACTCGCTGAAAAGCGGGCAACATGAAGCTTTCGTGTCAATCGTTGGTGTTTAACCGTACTGTGTCAAGGTATTATCAAAAAAATAATTGATACTTGTTTTGTTGGTTTATTTGTCCAGTGAAAAGTCAAGCAATCATTGGTTTCAAGGACTTTAAAGACGTTCAAATGCTCCATATACATTTTACAACGCAATTGTCGAATTTTATCCAATATTTGTACCAATGACAACAACGGTACAAGAGGCAAATACGTATCTGACAGCATCTCCAAGTGCCGTCGGCCTCAAAAAGGAGAGACGGGCGAAAATACCGTTTACGCCGTCGGTAGTAAGCTATGCAAGAAAGAACGTAACGCAATACGATCCAAAAGAACCCGAGGAGACCGTACAACGACCGAAAGTTGTCAATGTAAGTATAACACGACTACGAACGGTGTAACCGTATGTAAAGTTACAAAATTAACATAATTAATGTTGTTAAATGTACGAATTTTCAGAAAGTCACGAACAAACAGATCGTACGCATAAAGCATGCGCACGATCATGCATGTAAGAATGCATGTAAGAAATGTGAATAATGACACATGTTAATTTCAAAATTGCAGGAAAGTACAACGCACGAAGAGCCGTTGCTGTCGAGAACATTCACCGACACCAGTTGTACCGGTAATGATGCTATACAAGTCGAGAGATGCGTCGTCGACGTCGACATAATGATGGAAGAGCCATTGCCGGCGAGCACAACTGCAGACAGCAGTTGCACCGATTATGATGGATAAAAGAAAACTAACGAAATAATGGTTGTTGTTTCACCACAATCACTAAACTCAATGTGCAAATTCAACGAGCTGTCTATGATAATGACAGCCTCGCAGTGTAACAGCATCGAAAGGGACATTATCGACAATGAAAACGGCAATATCACGATAAACAATATAGGTGATGCACATCACGAGGTCTTGCTCGCAAAACAAGTAAGTGAAATGGTATTTTTTCGCTTCAGATCCAAAGAGTGAGGAGAACAAAAAGTTCATTTGTTAACGATGATGTACCGTGTACGAATACCACAGGTGTGATAAGAACAAATGGGATGACGAAAGCAAAGAGGAAGCAGGATGTTCGTACGTAAGTAATCCATGAGTATACAGGGTGTCCCTCTTATCTCTGCCACCCGAAATAACTCGGTAATTATCGACATCACAAAAAAATGTTCCCGACAAAAGTTGTACGGTGTGAAGGTGGCCATCGAATGCGACCAATTTTTTTTATTTTGGTGGAGGAGCTGCCACTTTTTTAAATGGAATGGTACTTTTTCAGTCATCTTGTGGAGCACCTCAAGCCGCATTAAAAAATTAGGGGTCAATGTCGTTCAAGGTTATTCAAGGTCAGTATCGATTACATAAATCGAAATATCTAGATATATTTAGATTTGTATCATCTCGAGATATATTTAGATTTGTATCATCGATACTGACCTTGAATTCAAGGTCACCTATTAAAATGAAATACAAATCTAAATATCTCGGATCACTACCAAATATTTGGTAGTGATTTTGGTAGTATATCTTAGCACCGATATGCGAGCGAAACAAGAGGGCGCATATCATATCCGGAAAAGAGATCGAGAACAAAGGTTAGCAAGCAACACTCCTCTTGAGATCGAGCATCCGAACGGACGTCTCGTCAGCACAAAAGAGACGCCGGTAACCGTTACGACACGGGTCGTGTGTCCGCCATCTTCGACACCCGCGATCTTCGCCGGCCGTCCAAAACAAGGCCGTAATTAATTCGCCATCGAGTCAACACGTCAATAGCGAGGGACGTCATCCATCCTCAACTGATGGATGACTCACCACGGACTTGCGAAAAGCGCGACTGATCGATCGAGCTCCGCAGTCTCGATGAGCGGCTGAACATCGGCACGAACGGTAAATTCGTACAAAAATGTGAGTACCGCAATTATTCATCTCGGTGAACCCTCGTGCGACGAAAAGTGTTGAGGACAAAAAACTCTTAAAGGACTTGAAAATAAACTTAAAAAGTGCGCGTAACGGTTACCGGCTCAAGTTCGGGTGAGCGGCCATTTTGGCCACGTTTTCATGGATCGTCGAGCTATAACGTCGCGTCGATGAAAACTTTTCGAAATATTATAAGAACTATACAAATTTTACCGGACAAAGTGAACAATCGGCTCGGAAATATCAGGGTCGAGATTTTAATATTCATTTCAACGTCATATCCCATGTATTATTAATGTAAGAAACCGGATCCTCGAGCGCCGTTGATGCAAATTTCTAAGCGATGTAAATCGAGCGATTATACCAATAATAAGAGAACGAAAGACTGCAATTGGAGAATCGGATGTTAAGACCTTTTTCAATAGAATTTAAAGACGTAGAATTTCTGTCGATGACGAAAAGGGAGATATATGAATTAATGAAATTGATGTGAAATGACTGAAATTGTCGCATACGTATGAGGAGAAGGGAGATATATGAAATTGTGTATTTACTCATATATATCTGATTCCGTACAGTGGTGATTGACCTTAAAATTTGATACAGTAGTGGAGCAACGGATAGCATCCACCACTTACGTGGTGAACCAAGGGAAAGAGTTCATTACAGAGTGGAAAAAAATGTTTTCAAAAATCAATGACAGGGTCTTGTACGATCATTGCTTGCTGAGATATCGATTATCAAAGACGAAAGAAACTTTTTTCATTCGGTCAGATATCTCTGCGAAAAATTGACGTAGAGAGATTTAAATAAGACCAAATTAAAGCTGAATAAACAAGCTAACTGAGTTATGTATTGATGTGGCTGGAAAAAGTTTTCCCTAGCCCGTGGACTCTGAAAAAAACTGTAAAACTTAGATTAATTAATTGATTAATCTTAATTTTCTTTTCAGTTATTCCTTATGATTGCGCGATAACGGCAGGTCACAAAATTTGTTTTCCGAAAAATCTGCTAACTAGAATCTTGAGGCTTCAAAATGCTTTTTTTCCATCTCGATACGACCATTGTTCACGGATATCCAGCGCTTCAAAAAAACAGTAAAAAATGAAATAAATTTTATGTTTCTGTAATTTTTCGGTCTAGTATATTTCTATACGGTGTCGATACAGTCAGTGGTTGTCAAATTATAAAATATTTATAGCCTTGCCCATATAATCGAAGAACACGGTGATCTGAAAGCGCCAAGTAGGCCGCGAACGGCGACAGTTGCCGGTCCGAGGTCAGCGGAAGTTTTGCAGGCAATGGAGATGAACCCGATGCAAAGCGCACGAGGTCTTGCTCGCAAACTGAGTATCCACAATTTTCGGGAGAGATAAAGTGGATCTCCCCAATGTTCAATTTCATTTAAAGCCGTCGTCTGGTGTGAAGATAGAGAAACGTAGTCATCAAGAGACGCGTTAGCGTCTTGACGCCAAGTAATAAAAAAAAATTCGACGCCACCTATCGATGCCACCGATCTCGACGCCATTGACCGACTGACGAACACGCCGCGACTCTTTAAACAGTAAGATGGGCATTAGCAGACGACGTTTTAACTTTGATTCGATATTACGCGAAAACGCGGCGACGAATCGAAAATTTTAGGACATTTACCAATGAAATATGATTTTTTTCTATCGATTTTGATTGGGTCATTTTTCGATCTGTCTACTCAATCTTGAGATCTCATAATATTCGACCGAACTTCCGAACGATTTTTTACCACGAAAATTCTTCAACACCTCAGAATCGTTCTAGATTCACTTCACACTGAAATGCCGCGTTACAGCCTGAAGTGCACCTTTTGTCGACTCGCTCGAAAATCGGTCGTATCAAAACATACACTACATCGAATCGAATACGCCGTGTGTAAAGGCCCCGACACGCAGCGCCCCCCCCCCCCTTCTCGTACTGCCGGGCAGTTGCGTGGATCAGAACCCCGGTGTTTTGTCGCGTTAGATTGACTCACATCGTTCTTCTACACGTGAAGTTTCTCGGCGTCTCCGAAGAGCAACATTGACGAAAAATAATGGGTGAGTTTGCTTACGGTGAAAGAGAGACTCAAAAAGTGTTTTTCTTTAGTTTTTACCGACGATGATGCTAAGTGTCACTTCGACGCGACAACGGCGGCATGCGAAGTTCACGAATTCTTCAACATCGACGCAATTTACCCGTATCCGTAGTCATATGGATACTACCGTGTAGCCTCGAATTTTGATAGCACGATCGGATCGCTGGAATTTATATTGTCGTAAGAATAAAAAATATGGCCGGTCTCATAACCTCAATTTACGTACTTTGTCATTTGCCACGATCTTCCCTCGCATTGCTTTCCCGCTCGCCGATGTGTCAAACAGCCACCGGCTCCGATTCAAGAACCTCAAGTTTATTTGTTCTTCGCAGGAATACCTCGGTATATATTCGTGAAAAAATCGCAGATAGCATATTTACCGATGATCCGTAGCCATTGTCATTAGCCCTCAAAATCCTCAATTTCCTGAGCAGTGTGCGACCAAAATGAGACACGAAAGTTCAACACCCTTTGCCTACGAACGCTAAACTGTCACGTCTCAAACACGGATGGTTTGTGGACCTATGGCAATTTCTCGATAGCTTCACCCTGATGACCGAGCGTACTATTGGTATGGCGTACAGAGATTGTACCCTACGGTGTACCTGTACAGTAGTATACGCTACACGCAAATGTACGTGTTACTAGTGTCACGTCCCGTAACGTTGTTTTATTATTATTATTATTAATTTTTGCTTTCCGGCGACTCCGTCGCCTCGTGTCTTTGTGTGGGGTCGGGTAAAAATCGCCGAAGTGAGGCCGGATGTGCCCGGTCGGATTCCGCTGATCGGAAATCACCTGATCCGCGGAGTTCGACCGTGGGACCCCGGGAGCGGGCAAGTTTCCGTGATCGTGGACAAAAAAAAACCCACCGGGTTGATAGCCACCGAGCCGATGTCGGTCCGGTGGCAACCAACATCGTTAGTTCCGATTTGTCCACGGTTAGCTCCTGGAGTCGGAGAAAAACTCCTAATAGAGCTGAGTTCGCGGCGGTGTACTAAGTCCCGGCATAACCACCAGGCGAACCCGCATAGAATCGTGAGTCTCTATTAGAAAGCCCTAATAGCACCGGTCTCGCGGCGGTGTAATAAGCCCAGGTTAACGACCCGGCGGACCCGCACAGAGACACCAGTGCTATCATAAACTATCATACTCCTTATAGTGAAAAGAGGATCGAGGCATACGACGAGCCCCCGATCAAAAATTAGAGGACCTTTAAGTGCGGCGCGCGGTGTGCGGAAGAGACTCGCGGGGGAACTGTCCCCGCGGAAGAGTGAGAGAGAGAGAGAGAGAGAGAGAGAGAGAGAGAGAGAGAGAGAGAGAGAAAGAGTGAGTAGCGCGGCGGGCCTGTCCCCGCGCACCGGAGCGACTACGATCGTAAGTAAAACCAATAAACATGTTGAATCCAGTTGCAGCGAGTTAGCATTTCTTCCCCTACTAAGCCTTCCTCCACAGGAGAGTTGCCGGGCCCGTATGGGACGTGCGGTTATCCCTGAAAACATTAACAATAAAAGAACCCAAACATAAAACAAATCGTCCCTTCAGGACGTAACAAATTGGTGGCAGCGGTGGGATACCCGCCGTACCGTGCACTCTCAGTGGAAATTGGAAAATAGGAAGGTTGAAAATTATATCCCTTAAGTTATAGAAATTTCAAATTTGTATTTACGGTGAATTCGTGAACTGAGTGTCGAATTTTCCATCCTCTCCGCATAGAAAAAAAAACAAACAAACAAATATATATATATATAATATATATAATAATAATTAATCAAAATGGTCGACGATATTCGCGATGGCAATCTCGGGACCGGCGCGAGACCCATTCGTGCGGGACCTGACGGCTCGCTTAACGAAACCGTAACGCCCGCCGACCTATCGGTCATACTTAGTGGCATCAACCTGACCAACAGATTGGTGTCGATACCGGAATTCGATGGGACCTCAATTCCCCTCGGTGATTATTTACAAAACATCCAGAATGCAGCTGCATTCGTACCCCCGTATCAAATGCCCGAATTTGTGACCGGGGTACTAAGTAGATTACGTGGCGAGGCGCGTACCTGTGTCCAGGGTCAAAATACTCGATCAGTCAGAGAACTAACGATCGCGTTGCAGGACGGATTAACTCACCGTCGGAATTTCAACTCATGTTTGGGTAGACTCTACGGGTTACGTTTAAAGCAAGGTGAAACACCCCGGTGTCTATATCTCCGGATCCTCCGGCTAATGAGCGTTGCTCGAACCGCCTGGAAGGAAGAATTAGGATGTGAGGCCTCTGCGATGAACGTCGACCCAATCGCGACGCTGGCCCTTGAATCTTTCCGTCAAGCGTTACCCTCGCGACTGAATGAACTACTTTACATCGCGAAACCAAAATCTCTCCGAGAAGCGCTTGAAATGGTAGAGGAAATGGTACAAGACCCAGAGATTCGCGTTCGTCTTCCCCCGCGTCCCGCCCTGAATCGGGACGGGAGCGGCAAAAGGAGCCAGCACCCCGATTCGGCAGTCCTGGTAGGTCGGAACATTTCAGACCCTCGGGAATACTGAAGCATCGAGACGATTCGCCGGCTAGACCAAATCGGCCGAGGTCACCCGATGACCGAGGTGGATGCGAGCGACGCTATTGTTGCTTGCGCGGTTCGGGCTGTGGGTGTTACCCGTGGAACCAGCGAACCCCTACTCAATATCGTAAAGGGGGTGGCTGTAACCACCGGTACTGCTGTGCCTATACCGGTGGGTGCAATTGCTGTCCCTGGACCGCCACCCAAAGATACACCCGCGGCGAACGCTCAATATCATCGCCCGTCGCGGATCAGCGTGGCCCACGACCCCAGAGTCCCGAGCCTTTAAACTCGAAAGGCGCTCGTCGTCCGGACACGGCGAGCCAGCCTCCCTTTACCACCCACGACAAACGCACAGTAAAGTTTCAGGACAGACGCTAATACAGGAATATCCTCTATCTGACTCCAAAAACGGGACAAAAGATTCCTCGTCGGAAACGGAGGACGAGATAGAGTCCCCGGTGGTTACACTATCTGCACCGGAGCTCGTTAATGGAGTCTAGAAATTTTATTGTGATTCCGGGTCAAGTTTAAATTTCATCAAACTTCATGCCCTCCGTGATGACGTCAGGTATGACCCCGCGAAATCGCGTGAATATGTCGGTCCAAAGAACGAAAAGGCGTGGTCGATGGGAACGGTAAAGTTGACAATAATTGATCAACCCCACACCTTTCACGTTGTCAAAGACTTCGTGACCGAAAGTAATGGATTGCTCGGTAGACCCTTCATGCGCCGCGAAAAGGCCGAGCTATCGTTTCATCATAATGCTCTCGTAATGACGAGTGATCCAATTCGTCCCCGACCATTTTTAACACACGATTCGCCGCGAGCGATCTCCCCCGCGCCGCGTAAAAAGGTTTTTTTACCATCAAAGCCCGGACCCGGAAACCTTTGGCAGTTGCTGTCACGAATCCGGATCTTTGCGAGGGTTATTTGCCACGAATCGAGACCGAACCTGGACTATACATTGGCAACGCTCTAGTATCTCAAAAGAACGGGATTTGTCACGTTCTTGCAATAAACACACTAACCCATGACGTGGATATCGAGGTCACACCGCAGGAAATATTGCCCTTCGAATATTACCGGGCCCATCCAAGCGAGGACAGTGGTTCGTCGGACGATGAGCCGTTTCCGCCGACGGACCGCCTTTCGGCAGTGCTAGAAGCTTTGCGTTTGGACGGGCTGAATGACGTCGAACGCGCTCACGTCCGTGGAATCGTCGAAGAAGATCCTATGAGATTTAAATTGCCTGGCGACAAGCTACCTGGTACGAGCCTTGTTGCGCACCGGATACCGACAGAAAATGATTTGCCGGTGAACACTCGCCCATACAGATTTCCTTCCATTCATCGAGATGAAGTCGAAACACAAATCGGCAAGAAACTCGAGAATGGCGTAATCGTACCATCGCAGTCCCCGTATAATTCACCGGTATGGATTGTACCAAAGAAACCCGACTCTCAAGGCCGGCCGAGGATGCGAATGGTGATAGATTTTAGGAAGCTGAATGAAAAAACTATCTCTGACTCCTACCCACTACCGAATATATTCGATATATTGGACCAGTTGGGCGAGGCTCAGTATTTTTCAACCTTCGATCTGGCGAGTGGTTTTCAGCAAATTCCCGTGGATCCGCGCGATAGCGCTAAGACCGCATTCTCGACACCGAACCGACAAGGGCTTGAAGAACGCACCCGCGACCTTTCAGCGATTGATGGACAGTGTGCTTCGAGGTCTCCAAGGTGCCGAATTATTCGTTTACCTTGACGATATCGTTGTATTCGCTCGATCGCTAGAGGAACGTGGCGTAAAAGTTCGTCGATTAATGGCTCGATTGCGGCACGCAAACCTCGTACTTGAACCTGATAAGTGCGAATTTCTGAGAAGGGAAGTGTGCTATCTCGGCCACATAATTGGGCGAGATGGTTTACGGCCCGATCCCCGTAAACTTGAGGCTGTGAAGCGCTTCCCGACCCCGAAAACGGCGAAAAACATCCGACAGTTTCTCGGACTCGCTGGATATTATCGGAGATTCATTATGAATTTTTCCAGTCGTGCCAAGCCGTTATCGGACCTCTTGAAAAAGGGTAAGACGTTCGAGTGGGGAAGCACGCAGCGACAAAGTTTCCGAGACTTGCGTAAGGCCCTTTGCACAGAACCCATACTCAAATTCCCTGACTTCAACCGATCATTCATGCTTATCACGGACGCGTCGGATTACGCGGTAGGGGCAGTGCTAAGTCAGGAGCACGACGGCTCCGACTTCCCAATAGCATACTTCTCTCGAATACTTCTCCTCGCCGAAGTAAATTATGGTACGACGGAGAAGGAATGACTCGCCGTCATAAAAGCTTTGGAGCATTTTCAGCCGTATTTATACGGGCGAAGATTTAAACTTGTCTCCGATCACGAGCCTCTTAAATGGATTGGCTCTATGAGTGATCCAGGAAAGAGGTTGGTACGTTGGAGACTGAGCCTCCAAAATTACGACTACGAGTTTATTTATAAACCCGGAAAGCTGAACATTAGTGCAGATGCCCTTTCCCGTAACCCGATAAACCCACTATCATCGGAATCAAGCGAATCGGACGATTCGGACCGACCAATAATAGTACTCCTTATAGAAACCAGGAGACCCCGGTTGCATTCCGCCCCGAATGAACGTCGCGTGGGGCCGAGGAATCCCAAGCACCCCGATCCCAACGTTCGCAGCCCTATTGCTCAGCGTACGCGTGGCCGAACAGCTGATCCAGATGCAGCACGCGGGCGACCCAACTATGTGGAGTCTTCGGGACAAGCTCGGGAGAGGAAGCCCGACCCATACAGCGGTTAAATCGCAGCATGCTTCCTACCCCCCTCCTTCCCCCGAAAAGACGTACCATCAAACGCCCGCCACAGCTGGCCGATAAGACACTGTGTCCACCACCCGTGGCTATAGACGCCGGGGCCCCGGCCCTGCTAACCCTAACGAGACTATCGTTCCTGTCGAAGCCCCTCCTAGCGACACGGAGGACAGTACCCCCGTGGAAGATTTTGTTTCCGACGGAAATAAATCGGTCCACGAGGCGCTACAACGTACCTTCGAGAACTTCGACGAGTCACTCAAACAACTCGAACAGAAATTTTGCGAAGGGTACGAACAATCAGCTGGTATGGTCGAGGTATCGTTGCCCCAGCGTTTTTCTGATGGCGAGGAAGTCGATGAGACAGTCCGGGAGGTCCTCAACGATCTAGATCCTATCATAGGAAGGGACGACTACGTACTGAACGAACGATTAGAGAAATTGTCCAAGAGATCCCAACGGGTTACCGAGGAGGAGCTCCTACGGAGAACTAGCCTTATGGGGCCCCGTTGCTCACGTAGGAGACAGTGATGCTGACGACGAGCGCGAGGTGGGCGGGGCGCCAGCGGCAGCTTCTACGCTACTGCCAGAGTCAGGCAGCGAGACTGAGGAGCCCCGCTCGGGCCCGTTTCCCCATTCCCCCCTTGCACCGCCATCGCCGCCGGGCGCACGACGCGGGGACGTAAGGTCTTCGGGGCGTCGCACTGTGCTTCCGCCAACCGGCCATAGGATAGACAAGGACGGAAGGCTACCGCGTTCCCTCGCACAGAAAGGAAAGGGAGGCACAGATGACACTTCAAAACAAAGTCGCTCGCCCCCCCGCGCCATATCTCCACGTGCTCGGCCGTTGCCCGGCAACGGCCCGGCGGACCCTATTATGAAACCGAGTCCGATCTGTATGGCGTTCCGACGCCCAAAACTCACATAAATCAGGATTCGATTCCCAACTCCAACAAACCCAAGTCGACAATAATCGGGGATCGTGAGAACCTTACAAACAGGAGGGATAATTACGTACACTTTGTCTCGGCCGACGGCGAATTGGTTACCCCGGTAGGGAAATTATTATCTGACCTGGGATTGATCGATTCGTCGTCTATACGAGATAAAAATCTGGCTGTCGGACAGATCGCCATGACGCGGTATGGACCACACCGAATTTTTAGTGTCGTAATAAAGAGCCGGTATTATGATGACACGAGCCTCCAAGAAATCCAGAGCGAGTTGAGGGCTCTTGAACAAGAGATGGATCGATTGAAGCTAAGATCGTTTCGCATATCCCGTCATGGCGATTTTACCGACGAGCTTGGCCCTGACAAATTTCTACATACGATCCATTCCCTGTTCGAGAACAAGGGGATAGATGTGGTGATTTGTTACGGCAGGACTCAGGTCTCTTCTCCAGAGCTAAGGGAGGCAATAATTAAAGAAATGCACTCGAGCCTTATGGGCGGCCATAAAGGCGTTACTAAGACTTATAGACGAATTCGAGAGCGTTTTTATTGGCCTACCCTCAAAAACGACGTCCAAAATTACATCCGTTGTTGTAAGGGTTGCCAAGAGCAGAAACTCGTTCGTGCAAAGACTCGCGAACCCATGCTCTTGACCGATACCCCAGCAGACACTTTTGATAAAGTATCTCTCGATACCGTTGGTCCGTTGCCAATTACTCCTCACGGGAATAAGCATATATTAACGATGCAAGATAACCTATCGAAATACTGCCTTGCTGAGCCAATCCCCGATCTAAGGGCGACCACCGTTGCAGAGGCAATAGTGCGTCGGCTATACAGCCAGTTCGGAGCTCCACGGACAATTCTAACAGACCGTGGAACCTCATTCACGAATGGGATATTGCGAGAATTCTCAAAAATCTATAAGATAAATCATTCGACAACATCCGGGTACCGTCCCCAAACTAACGGTGCGTTGGAACGAAGTCATATCGGTCTAACAGAATACATCAAGCACTACGCGGATAAATACGACGATTGGGACCGTTTACTACCCTTTGCCGAGTTTTCCTACAATACGAGCGTTCACGAGGCAACGAATTTCACGCCCCACGAGGTCGTGTATGGAAAAACCGCCCGACAGCCTAGCGAATTTCCGACCCAAGATCGTCTGGCCACGAGTAGTTCGTTTCTCGTTGAGCTGATAAAGCGGCAAAATGAAATTCGAGAGATGGCCGGGGAATCCCTGAATCGAGCTAAAGAACGCTCAAAGCTGTACTACGACCGTAAATCGGTCCCTATAGAATAAGATCAATTACCGATAGGAATAATGTCGTCCTCGAGACGCAAAAGGGCGAACGATTCACTAAGTATGTCGATAAAATCAAATTAGCCTACCTCTAATTAGTCTCAACTGTGTATGTGTACCAACAGCAAAATGCGGTTATTCAACACGATTATCTGCGTCATTGCCCTCATGGGACAAGGAACGACCAATGCAACACCCGGAAGTTCCTACGTCGTCAACAAACTGGAAGATAACGCGGGAATTTACTACGAACTACAGACGCCGGTACAATTACAACACGCCGACTGGAGATTAACGCTATTCATCGATCTTGCCGAATTCATCGCGTCCTTCCCGAAGGACGGCGGAAATCTTTCGAAAATTCAGGCAGAATGCTTCAAATATAACTCGGAGGCGGGTTGTGAGGAGCTGCTGCGTAGACCCTACATAATATCAAGGCTACGGCGCGGCCACGAACTGACCAGTGATCTATGGGGGATCGGAAACCGCAAAGATTTCAAAACCACGTCGCCCTTGACAACTATGAAGAGTCGTTCGGTACCCGGTGGCTTCATGGGAAGCATCGGTAGATCCCTATTCGGGACTCTCACCGAGGATGACGCGGATTACCTCTCCTCCCAAATAGATCGGTTATTTAAGGACCAACAGGAATTGACTCACCTCCAGGAACAACAAATGCACATTTTAAGCTCGAAATTACAAACGATACACGACGAGCACTTAGAGGAATCGAAGCGAGTGGAAGCCATGTATAAAATTGTATCGCGCATGCACGACGACCTTAGCACGATCGCAAATACATCCGCCGTGGCCTATTACAATTTCACGCTCGCTAACTATGGTAATAAGGTCGCAAACAAAATCGACAATTACATACGGGTCTGTGAGAAATACATTTCTGTGATTAGCTCCGCAATCAATGGAAAATTCGATCCCGCGGCCATATCACCGAAGCAATTGCAAATCGTAGCGGAAGAAGCACAGAATCACGCGGGGGGCTAGAATTTCCCTACCCCCTGGAATACGTACACCCAGAGTACCTCGAGGCCCTTGCTCGGACGGACGTAACATCACGCGACGGACGGTTAATGATCATCGTGCACATACCGCTCGTGGATCCAACGATATACGACCTATACCGGATAATTGCCTGGCCGGTCCCACAATAACTCGGGAACGGCACCGGGTCAGCAAGTATTGTGCCCGCTTCCCCTTACATCGCTTTGAGAAGAAATCGTCAAGCCTTCTTCCTAGTTACCGAACCATACAAAAATCAATGTAAGGAGGCCGATCGATGACTGATCTGCTCAGGAAACGTTCCAGTTCGGGACACAGATACGGACGTCTGTGAGCTACACATGCTTACGAGACCATCCCAAGAAGCCATGCGCCGGTGCAACATACGCCTGCATCCGGATCCCGAAGATTTCTGGGAATATGTGCCCACACACGGCGGCTGGCTTTTCTCCCTTGCCGAGTCCACGAAATTGCGAGTGACCTGTCTAACTGCACCGGTAATTGACATAACGCTTCAGGGCATGGGGATTCTACAGTTGGAGGCCAACTGTGTTGGAGCAACCCGTACTACCACCCTGTCAAGTCTCCGGGCATATACGGGCAAGGAAACATTCTTCTACGAGCCAGGAATAACGCTTAACATATCCATTGCGGCTCCCACCTTGGTTAACAGCAAAATCGCATCGGAGCTCGACGAATTATTCACTCGCGCGCACAACCGACCAGCGAGTGGAAACCCGAGTCCGATATTCCAGAACGGGGACTCGCTGCTCGCTGTGGAGAGAAAAATTCATGCCATAGGCGAACATAAGAGAGAAAGAGAGAAGCAACACTTCCTCACTCTGGCCAGCTTCGCCAGCCAAGCAGGAATAATATTCTTATTCCTAATCTACACCTCGAGGGCTCACATATCTCTCGCTCTCGCATGCGCGTGGAATCGGCTGTGCTCGCGAAGAAGGAACTCTCGCCCAGCCGAAGAGAGCGCGCACAAGCATTCGGCCCGAGAAAGTTCTCAAGAAGGCAACTTGACACCCAGCCCGCCGATAAGTGCCTCGAGTCCGGCGAGAGAGGACCCTCTTCCCCGCCCCGTCCCTCACCAAGAACTACTCGTCGCCTAACGAACAACGACTGGAAAGGGAGGGGAGACAAGCAAGGGAGACTGAGATGAGGGAGAACTCCCACGACGGGGAACGCTCACCAGTCTTCTGCAGACCGTAGCAGTAAACCGACCTAACTCTCGTACAAAAAAAACCCCGTACTCAAGTCATGGAGCGTACCATGTCGCGACACCTTCGCCGCGAAGAATGCCCAGTGTGCGCGAATGATTTTCGGCGGTGCGCGGAGTTGTTAACGTGCATCGACAAGTTTACCCAAGCGCGGGCTGCGAGTGGCCTACCCCCGTGGTGCGCCTTGTGTGACGCGCCAATCGAGGAGCCGGGACAAGCTCACCGGAGGTGCTACGGGGAGTTTCGCGAAATGGCGTGCGCAAGGGAATTGAATCCGGAGGAGGAACGTCACCTCGGGCTTAGCTGGTGGACGGTCACACCTGGCCCGACTGCTGACGACCCCCCTCGTGCCACATCGCCGGCCATCGGGAAGCCTCAAGACATGAACCCCCTCCAGGACGAGCGCCCAGCACGCTCGTCGCGAGGGAAGGAGGCGGTAACGGCCCCCGATCCCAGGGACAAGAGTTCCACCGCTACACCTGACCGGAACCCATGCCCGGTCTGCGGAAAACGCAAGGAGTGCCCGGGAGTAGGAGCTTGCATGGAGAAGCTTATAGACGAAGGCTTCCGCCGGAAAGGGAAGGTAGCTTGCCCCCTTTGCGGCCTTACAATTTTGGGGACGCAATTTGCAGTCCACGCGGGCGGCTGCCTGTCACGCTGGGAGACGCACACCCCCACACGGGCCCCCCGCGCGGCCGTCGCCCTGCCCACCTCGTCCTCGTGCTCCGCCAACAACAACTCGGACCGCGGCCGATCCAGGGAAGCAGAAAGCGTCCCAATCATTCGAGGGCGCCCCGTACCAAGGAAACCGGAGCCCGGAGCGTCCCGACCGCCAGAACAACCCGAACGTCGCCGGAGGACTCTCTCGCCAGCAGAGATTGGCAATCTTCGGAGAGCTCGTCAAAACTACCGCCTCTCAACCGGGGATAGGAGAGCAGCACGAGCAACTCGGCCAGCTGGTGGCTGCCCTCGCCAACGTCGTGCTGCGCGAAGACCGCTAGGGTGCCAACCCTCGGGGTAATCCAGCTCGACGAGGACGTCGAGTGCCCTAAAGGGGGGGGCGAATTGTCACGTCCCGTAACGTTGTTTTATTATTATTATTATTAATTTTTGCTTTCCGGCGACTCCGTCGCCTCGTGTCTTTGTGTGGTGTCGGGTAAAAATCGCCGAAGTGAGGCCGGATGTGCCCGGTCGGATTCCGCTGATCGGAAATCACCTGATCCGCGGAGTTCGACCGTGGGACCCCGGGAGCGGGCAAGTTTCCGTGATCGTGGACAAAAAAAAAACCCCACCGGGTTGATAGTCGCCGAGCCGATGTCGGTCCGGTGGCAACCAACATCGTTAGTTCCGATTTGTCCATGGTTAGCTCCTGGAGTCGGAGAAAAACTCCTAATAGAGCTGAGTTCGTGGCGGTGTACTAAGTCCCGGCATAACCACCAGGCGAACCCGCATAGAATCGTGAGTCTCTATTAGAAAGCCCTAATAGCACCGGTCTCGCGGCGGTGTAATAAGCCCAGGTTAACGACCCGGCGGACCCGCACAGAGACACCAGTGCTATCATAAACTATCATACTCCTTATAGTGAAAAGAGGATCGGGGCATACGACGAGCCCCCGATCAAAAATTAGAGGACCTTTAAGTGCGGCGCGCGGTGTGCGGAAGAGACTCGCGGGGGAAGTGTCCCCGCGGAAGAGTGAGAGAGAGAGAGAGAGAGAGAGAGAGAGAGAGAGAGAGAGAGAGAGTAGCGCGGCGGGCCTGCCCCCGCGCAACGGAGCAACTACGATCGTAAGTAAAACCAATAAACATGTTTAATCCAGTTGCAGCGAGTTAGAATTTCTTCCCCTACTAATCTTTCCTCCACAGGAGAGTTGCCGGGCCCGTATGGGACGTGCGGTTATCCCTGAAAACATTAACAATAAAAGAACCCAAACATAAAACAAATCGTCCCTTCAGGACGTAACACTAGCATGGCACCGGTACACTGTACAATAGTAAAATATACCGGTTCTGTGTCCTCACCATACTAATACTGGTACCCATTCCGTACCCACATACGTGGTAGGTACGGTGCCTGGGCTATCATGTACAAACCAGAACTAATGTAGCGTCGGATTTACCATCTAGATAGACCATCGGTTTTCTCCAGGGCAGCAAGTACTACCGAGGATGAGAAACGGCGTCAATCGTCGCGGCCACAGTATACAGTCCCAGTGTCGCGAGGATATCACTGCTGTCTCTGATCTCACCGAGAGCACCAGCGAGGCTGGCCACAAGGAACTCGTCGAACCCTTCGGTTTCGTTCAGAAACAATATGTCGCCAAGGATTCTACCACCAATCTGAGCAAAGCCTTTCGTTTACGTACGTACGTTTCAAAACGAAGGCCGAGGACAACTAGGACCTTCTTGCATCTCAATGGTTACGGCTACCATTTCATGTCCAGCGCCTACGGGTCCAAAGCTCCAGCCCAACAGAATTAAATAGTCAACAGTTGAATGAGTTAAGGTAGAACCAGCGTGCGTTCTTGATTTTATAGATTTTGTTCAAATTTTAACTAGACATTATCCGTATCATTATGCATGTTTCAGTGGAATTTCAGAACAGTCTTTAGTTTCGGAATTTCAGAACAGAAATTTAGACAGAGTAATTTTCCGTACAAAATATTTGTCCCCTATAAGAAGAGACATGGCAATAACATAAACAATATAAAATATTAATGTTTAAAACGCAAATATTTTTTTTACGATAAAAGTTTTTATCTTTAGGAACACGATAATGATTTTTTTCTCGAAATATTGAACAATACTGTTCTGCGGTGTTGCATAATATCTTATTATTATAGAAGAGAAATATTTTCTTACCGAGAGTTATTCTGCCGTTACTGAACGTCTTTAGCAAAACTGAATAGTAAAGACAATCCAAACTTTTTTCACTCGTTCCCTAACTAGTTTGCTATCTAATCATATTTTTTCGGTCAATGCAGACCCTGTAGTGTTAAAAGTTGCTATTTAAAAATCCATTATTGTCAAATATAAATAGTCGACTGTTCTGAAATTTCACTCAAACCTGCATAATCATATGAACAATGTCCGGTTAAAATTTGAACAAAATCGATAGAAATCAAAAGCGCTCGCTCGTTTTACCTTAAGGGGTTACCCCCACTTGCGATTTCGAAAAAATCGATTTTTTTATTGCATTTTTTTGAAGTATAAGTATCTGAGAATATGTCCTGACAATTTCAAGTCGATCCGAACGAAATTGACTGAGATATGAGCGTTGAAAGAGAAGAATCCGTTGTGTAAACGACCGGCTAGTCTGCCGTCTGGCGCGCTCGACCCTCCCTCCGATCTTCAATGCATTGTTCGATGAAAAGGGTCGTATACCTGGCATTCACAACGTTCATACAATAGACTGGAATTTATAAAAACGTATTTTCGTTGTCTGTTATGGTCTAAACTCGTCAGTGTAGCGCGAAAGTTCGACTATATAAGACGTATATTCCGCCGCTCATAATATTATAAGCGCAGTTTTTATTCATTTTACATTCAAAAATGGATCGAAAAAAGGTTCGCGACAAACAAGAAGCAGTGATAATTTACGGAAATCTCGACCAAAAAAAAGGAAGGGTGTTTTTAACCCCAACCTGGCCGAAACGGAAACTGAAAGTTTCAGCACGTCTGCGAAGAAATTGAAAAATAATATTGATATGACTGTGAATCAAAGTCCTAATATTGAATATCGGCTTTGAACTTTTAGGTTGTGTTTACTGAGTAGATATACAACACGGGTTCTGGACCAAATGTGGGCGAGGGGGGTGCGGGTAGAGGGGGGCGGAGGGGGGATGTCGCGAATCTTCTCGAATGTTCTAGAAGGTTCTCGATGACCTTGGGATATATATATATATATATATATATATATTGTAACGGTTCGGCTGTACAGGTAAGCCACCGTCACATGGATTACGCTGGTATTACCCCGATCCCGAGATAATGGCGTAATCCGACTAACGATCGGAGCAACCGGCCATGCCGCCGGCGGGGCAGGACGCTTACGCTAGGCATACGGGGCGAGCCGCGACACCTCGCTAGGAGCTCCGCCCATTGCGAGGAACAGGACCACTGCTAACTCGTGGGAGTCTCCGCCCTCGGTTTAACACCTCGCGATTCTCGTGGCTTAACCACTCCTATCAGTTAAGAGTGCGCCCTAAATTCATCACGACGCCTCTTCACGACTAATGTGCGCCTAATATCGGAGAGAGGAGCCATCGGACATATTTTCCTCTCGAAATATCTACAGTATGCGAAAGTCCTCGAACTAACTCGAGCGGTCACCCCACTAACGGAGTGTCCCCCGGAAACGTGATTCCCTACCTAGTCCTCCGGATTCGCAAGAGAAATGGAATTTCTCCTGACGGGCCTGGGGCTATTTAAGGGCGCGCACGAGCCGGAGCGGCACTCTGTCGCAAATTACTCATCTTATTACGTGGAGTCACCGTCATCCGAAACCTCGGATCACAGGATGGAGGCCTTGCTGCCGTAGCCCTGGTCCCATCCTAGAACGACCTCAGCTTCGGGTTAGATACTCTATTTCCTTGGGAAGCCCCAGCATTGCGCTGGAAGTCCGACCTCGGAAATAGAGTCGTCGTGGTGATTGCTAGTCAGGGAATACTAAATAACATCCGATCGATCGTCATTAGGACGATCGATCGCCATACTACGCATTTCACGCACAAATACTCGGAGTGTGCAGTCCGTGAAGTGCCGATCGCGCTTCGCTGCACACGAGGAAATTCTAAAACCAGCTTCTCTGGTTCTTGGTCCTCCTCGCCTGGCACCGAGGAAGTCAGCCGTCCCTTCCGGACGGCCCCGCTATGCGCTCTCGAGGAGAATAAATCGTTCTCGAGGTTGCGCATTATTACAAACGCTAGCATCTCTAGCGTGTGAGCGACACGGCGTGGCACCCGTGCGCTTAGTTGCATTTTAGCAACAGTGCCAACTGATAGTATCGCCACATAGTCCTATTAACAGTAAATTCAAGGGCCATCGCATTCTTTTTACAGAAGCGACCCCGAAACCGGCGTTACGCGTACACGACGACGCTCGCGGACTGTGCGAGTGCGAGCGAGAGAGTGAACGAAGAAGAGAGAGATCGCGCCCGTGAACCGCGTGCGCGCAACACCTTGCATGACTCTTCCTATCCTCGTCTTTCCAACAACGACAGCGCTTCTCGCCCACCATTCCAGATCCCTGTAAACGTCGCTACTCCTAACTAATATCATTAAAATCACCGAATTAACACACTAACAATTACAATTGTTCTTCCACCAATTCACATCAAATACGACAATCCAACACATCAAATGCCGATGATGACGGATTGAGACAGGCGTCTCTGAGACCCTCTTACCACTGAGGCATTTCCAAAAAACCTCTCAAAATCCTAACCATCATTCCCAGCACATGAAAAGTACATCACCCTTAAGGAGGCTACGGGAACCCCAATATTATCACTGGGCAAATTAATCGCAGGTTAACTTCGTTTTCGTCAGAATCCGCGTAACGGTTACCCGAAAACGAAATAAAAACTTTCGCAAAAATCGCGAAACGTTTCAATATATATATATCATAATAATAATAATGATAATAATAAACTACGCAGTTGATATAGTGATAATGATAATAATTCATCGATGCGATGACGTCATCGCGAAGCTTCTCGAATGTTCGAGAAGGTTCTCGATGACCTTTGGAGGGGGGTGTCGAGGGTTACAGAATATGTCATCGTTCAAGGTTGTGAGGGGGAATTTTCAGGGCCAGATTTCCGGGAATTGTTTATCCATTATATATATATATATATATATAAACTTAAATGTATAAAGTTAAAAAATATATATATATATTTATATAATAAACTACGCAGTTGATTTAGTGATAATAATTCATCGATGTGATGGCTCAGTAGGGGGCATTTTCATGGACAGATTTCCAGGAATTGCTTATCCCGATAAATATATAAGCTACGCAGTTGACTTAATAATTGCGGAGGTAATACGAGTGTGTTCTCGAACGTTCTAGAAGTCACCCTATTGTAGACAATGAATTATTTTACCAACAGTCGATAATAAAGCTCTTATTAGAATCTTATTAGCTTCGCGCTACATTTATGTGTGACAGAGGGAGAGAAAGAGAGAGAGAGAGAGAGAGAGAGAGAGAGAGAGAGAGAGAGAGAGAATCGTATTGCGATGTTTTTCTATAGAGTTCCGAGAAAGAGCGTTCGAGTTATTGGGGGGTGCAACGTGGCAGCAATGACGCGACAAATATGCGACCTATATTTTTTCTCTCTTTACCGTATTCGATTACATCCGATAAGAGATTCACGGCAAACCTCAGCGTGCTACAGCTGTATGTCACCCCAATAACTGTGTCACTGGACACAGATAAAGAAATCCTTGAGATTATTCGTATATCGTTTCCCTTTAATTATTTGTAAAGGCCTTGCATAATCAAAAGATGATAGAGGAAGGTTTTGAAATAAACATAAAACGTGTATGATGTTTAAGATTGATTTATTGAGAAAAATTTCAATCATAAGGTTCGAGTATCCAATTTTTCAGCGCCTGTACATTTTTTATAACGCAATTAAACTTAGTAGAGTTTGCGTGATAGGGACATCCAGCGGGTATCGTCTTGTGCAACTTTTGAATCGAAGGGCAGTCGAGAAGTTCTAGATTAATAATGCGTCCAGGTTCCTCCATCAAGATTTTCGTCATCCATTCTCTTTTCTCCGATCCCTTCACATAGATCGTTCGAGCATTTTGTAAAATGCCTCGAATTATTTTCGATGCTGCCTCATATGGGATTGCATCGAACCACCATGGTATACCATGGAAATTGCGTCTCAGCCATGCATTCGTGCATCTATATTTTACGGGTAAATCGTTCCATGCACAAGGCGGTCCGAAGAGAAATGTGATTGGGGGCACATTACAATCACACAGGGAAACTATCGAAAATTCTTTCAACACAAACTCGTTGGAAGGTTTTTTAAAACCCTGGAGATCAGCTATGTACTCCATCTCGACCGAGACTGAGCTGAATACCATAATTTCAATGATTTTATATCAATTTGTTCATAGCCTTGAAAGATATTTTTAAAGATAGGATGGGGTTACATAGAAAATTACGACAAGGGTATCAGTGACGTTACAATGATTCATCGAAGCTTCTAGAAGGTTCTCGATGATGTTATTGTGTTGGAGAGTTCTGGATCATTGATACGGCTAAAGGAGGATCTAATATTTTAAACGATGGTATCGCGAATTTTGAAATAAGTATGTTATTTGACAATGAGCGCATGCGCGCGAACTTTCTAGAACTTTCGATGGTCTTCGTTTCCAAGAACACCCGATGACATCATCATTGCTTGACGACCATCGAATGTTCTAGAAAGTTCGACGATGACAGCATTGTGAAACACGTTAGCTGCGGAAAAGGGCGACCGGGATATCAACTTCGTATCGAATATTCTAGAGTCATAATTGTGCGAATTGTTCATATCGCTTCTGTGACAAAGAATTTACCGATGATGACAATCAAATTACATATTGCGCAGTAATTTGTATGATTGCATGACCGTTTCAATGAACTTCACCACCGCACATACGATTGCGCTTTTTACGACGGTTTCTTCGCATACGGTCAACCAGTATAATGGCACGTGTGCTTTTATCAGCGTGACTGGCGTTTCCGCGCTCATTTACCGCTTTCACCTTTACTCGATAATTGTCGTCCAAACACGTCAACGCTCATGATGTAAATGAACGAGAGGTTGGACAAAGCTATAAGAGCGAATCGATATGTCCGAACGCGATCAGTCGTCGAGCACCTCTCAAGGTGAAAGCAGTCAATCGTCGAGCAGCTCTCAAAAAGCTGACACACCAAAACATTCAGTTTTTGAAGAATTTGGGCTTGAAACTGAGGGGAAAAAGTGGATCTGCTGCTGTATTGTAATTGCTTGCTTCGTACCATGGAAGAAATCCTGACTATACAAAAACCAATTATCTTTGATGAGTCTATCGCCCACTACGAGACTCATGCGCATCAACCGTTCGCGTCGGCAACCTTCAATAACAACGATGAAATTCGCATTTCCGTTCAACATCAAGACTTGTGCTTGCTACCGAGTAAAAGCTCATTGCACGTACTTGGAAAATTAACGAAAAGAGATGGAACTCCGGTCGAACACACACGACTCGCTAATAATGGCATCTGTCATTTGTATGAAGAAATACGTTACGAGCTAAACGCTATTGAGATCGATCGTAGCAAAAACCCTGGTCTCACGACACTCATGAAAAATTACGTATCGCAGAGTCCTGGGCAAAAGACTGATGGAAAATGCTGGCTGGCTTGACAATGATACTACAACATTGACGGATAACAGCGGATATTTTGACCTTTTGATGCCGCTCAATCTAATTCTCGGATTCGCCGAGGATTACAATCGAATTGTCATCAATGCTAAACACGAGCTGATTCTTACGAGATCGAACAACGACATGAATGCTATTGTACAGATCGCAGATGGAGCTGCTGCTGAACAATTCAAGATTTCATTGCTCAAAATTGAATGGATGATACCCTATATCAGAGTATCGGATCAACGAAAAGTTCAGTTGCTGAATTACATTGCCAAAGATCCATCCATCGCCATGAGTTTTCGTACATGGGAACTGTATGAGTATCCATTATTGCCGGCCACTGATCTCCAGGGTTTTAAAAAACCTTCCAACGAGTTTGTGTTGAAAGAATTTTCGATAGTTTCCCTGTGTGATTGTAATGTGCCCCCAATCACATTTCTCTTCGGACCGCCTTGTGCATGGAACGATTTACCCGTAAAATATAGATGCACGAATGCATGGCTGACACGCAATTTCCATGGTATACCATGGTGGTTCGGTGCAATCCCATATGAGGCAGCATCGGAAATAATTCGAGGCATTTTACAAAATGCTCGAACGATCTATGTGAAGGGATCGGAGAAAAGAGAATGGATGACGAAAATCTTGATGGAGGAACCTGGACGCATTGTTAATCTAGAACTTCTCGACTGCCCTTCGATTCAAAAGTTGCACAAGACGATATCCGCTGGATGTCCCTATGACGCAAACTCTACTAAGTTTAATTGCGCTATGAAAAAAAAAAAAAAATATATATATATATATATTGTAACGTTGCGTTACGATATAGAAACTATCCGAGAAAGGTGAGGTAAGCGGGCTGGCGTAGCTCAGTTGGTCAGAGCAGTCGACCGGCAATCGAAAGGTCCCGGGTTCGAATCCTGGCCCAGAAGCGCACCGCATTTTTTTCGGATAGTTCTCCTGAGTTTTTTCGGGGGATTATAAATGGCGCCCAACAGCGGGCCGCGGCCTCAGAATAATCAAGATAAATATCGAATTATCGTTGATTGCCGCGGAAAAAGAATCCCCTCCTTGAGTACAGTCTCATTGAGCTAGCCCCTCCCTTTCCCTTCCCCCTTCCGTCCCTCAGACAATCCCCGCGTCTGTAGTACCCCTTCCCCCTTCCGTCCCTCAGACAATCCCCGCATCTGTAGTACCCGTTGCGTATTGAGTTAGAGTTATATTGAGTAGTTTGGGCAAAAATTTCGAGTCGACCCTCCAGAGCCGGATCGACTCTGGCAGGGGGGTTTGTAACGTTGCGTTACGATATAGAGACTATCCGAGAAAGGTGAGGTAAGCGGGCTGGCGTAGCTCAGTTGGTCAGAGCAGTCGACCGGCAATCGAAAGGTCCCGGGTTCGAATCCCGGCCCAGAAGCGCACCGCATTTTTTTCGAATAGTTCTCCTGAGTTTTTTCGGGGGATTATAATATATATATATATATATATATATATATATATATGTGTGTGTGTGTGTGTGTCTGTGTGTGTGTATATATATATATATATATATCATAATAATAATAATAATAATAAACTACGCAGTTGATTTAGTGATAATGATAATAATTCATCGATGCGATGACGTCATCGCGAAGCTTCTCGAATGTTCTAGAAGGTTCTCGATGACCTTTGGAGGGGGGTGTCGGGGGTTACAGAATATGTCATCGTTCAAGGTTGTGAGGGGGAATTTTCAGGGCCAGATTTCCGGGAATTGTTTATCCATAATATATATATATATATATATATATATATATATATATATATATATATATATATATATATATATATAAACTTAAATGTATAAAGTTAAAAAATATATATATTGAGACGTATAGGTACGTCTCAGGTGCGAGCTCCTCCCGAAAACGCGAAGGCCAAGATTGTTGACACGCTCGGTCAACGCCTCTAAACGCGGCTATTAGGAGAAAAATTGAAAATGGAGAAAGTGGGGGCTATCTCTCGGTGGAGATATTGAAATTCGAGAAGAGTCAAGTGGGGGTAGAAAAAGACTCTAGAAAAATCGAGGAACGATCAAGGCGCTTGAGAAGGGGAAGCAAAAAAAACGGCAAAATAACAGTATAAAAGGGACGTCCTCGGACCGAAAAAGGACTTCTCTTTCAAACTCTGGCTGGCGCAAGTAGTGAAAAAGATACCAGTACAAGCTGAAAAAGCAAGGAAAGTATCGGAGTAAGGAAAGCGCCAGCATCAAGAATAAGAAAAGGAGCAAAACGTAGGGACTTCTCTCGATTATTGAGGACATTAGTAGTGAATGGGCGTAAGTACGAGCCGCAAAGGCGAGGAAAACAACCACCAAGGAAACTGTCCAGAATAGCGAGAGGAATTGGAGACAGTCCCCGGATCACTTTCTTTGATTATCGGAGTATAAGTAGTGAAAAGGACGCACTTGATTATTTCCCGATTAAGGAAAGCGTCGGTTGGCACAAGTAGTGAAAAGGAGCCGAGAAGGACTCCGGACTAAGGAAAGTGCCAGAGAACGCAAGTAGTGAAAAGGAATGATCGGGTGCTCCCGAATAAGGAAAATGCTCAAGATAAAAAGAGAAATGACAGTGGGCATCTCATAGAAATAGGATGAGGCAAAGAAAGTTTTAAATCAGGAGAAGTAAATCAAATAAAGAAACAGAAATTAATTTTAACAAAAGGTACGAGGACCGCCCAGCTGCGCGCACGTCTTCCTCGGTCTTTAAATTTTGACGGTAACCGTCACCGAGAGAGAGAACTAATCGAAGCACTTGAAGAGAGCAAGCGAGAGACAAACAAAACAAACGAGGCAGTGGCCGAGCAAAGCCAACGCAAAAAATTCGGAATTCGCGAACACACACAAAGTACACATGCAAAGGTCCCCGAGCGACCCACGTACACACAAATACACACAAATATTCAAAAATTGTAAGGCGGAATAAAAGCAACACCACACATACACATAAGAAAACGCACAAATACAAGCACACATTTAAAAACACATGTAAACACTGCGGCACCCATACAACACAGACATTCAAACGTACACACCACCCATATTTAAATACACGAGCGAAACTACACGCACACAAACAATACTTACCTGCCACAATGCGATGACACACTCACACATTCAAACATACGCGTACACAAAGACACTGCAGCGCGAGTTAAGCGAGACTCCACACACACACACCAACGAACATTTAAACACTGCGGCCCACTACACTCAAACACACACACATACACATTTCCGTACACACGAAGCGAAGGTACACATACACAAACACATAGGTAAGCACGGCGAGCGCACCTAAGACACAAATACACACACACACAGACAATACATATACAAGCGAGACAAACACATACCTGCACATACCGGCGACGAAGCGATGACACACACATATACACAAAGCGAAAATACACAATCACACATATAATGCCGCGTGGATCGAGCGAGATCCTACACAGACACACACACACACGCAAATAGAATATCGGGCAAGCGAAGCGACCAGCGACGAACTTTAAATGTACAGGTCGATTCACAATGAATTGTACGAACGTTAGGAACAAATTCATCAATAAATCTACGATTATTTTATACGAAAAAGGTCGTTATTAATGTACTCCCTAATCGAGTCCCGAACCCAAATAAATTTAATGTAATTAAGGGGTAACCCGTTACAATATATATTTATATAATAAACTGCGCAGTTGATTTAGTGATAATAATTCATCGATGTGATGGCTCAGTAGGGGGCATTTTCATGGACAGATTTCCAGGAATTGCTTATCCCGATAAATATATAAGCTACGCAGTTGACTTAATAATTGCGGAGGTAATACAGGGTGCGCCAGAGAAACTTACTTATTTGAAAAAATTCCCGCGCGGTGAGTTGGGCGGGTAGAGGGGCGAGAGGGGGCGCATCTGGAGGGCGAAGTTCCCAAGTTTGTTTCTCCCTCCAGTCAGTTGCCATCATGCTCTGGTCTAGAGAGCAGCGGGCCTTCGCAGTCGAGAGCTTCTTTTCTAACGGTCGCTCACTTGTTGCTACGCAACGTGCCTTCCGCGCTCGCTTTGAAATTCCTCCTCACAGACTCGTTCCTGGCCGTAATTCGATTCTGTCGTGGGTTAACTCATTTCGGGAGTGTGGAAGTGTCGCTAAACCCAGAAATGGACTTCAACGGACCATCAGAACTCCGGAAAATGTCGAAAGAGTGAGGCAGTCAGTTGTGCCTTCTCCCCGGCGTTCGGCTCGCAAACACGCAGCTGCTATGGGAATTTTTGACACCACTGTTCGACGAATTCTCCATGAAGACCTTCAATTTCATCCCTATAAATTGGCTGTTGTGCAAGAATTAACTGAACGCAATTTTGTTGCCCGTCAAAATGCATGTGAAATGCTGGTTGACAACCTGCCTGAAGACGCGGTCGTTTTTTTCAGTGACGAGGCTCACTTCCACATTTCCGGCTGCGTCAACAAGCAAAACATGCGTTATTGGTGTGGTGTAAATCCACGTGAGCTTCACCAGAAGCCACTTAATTGTGAACGAGTTACTGTCTGGTGTGCGATGTCGGTAATGGGAATAATTGGTCCTTATTTTTTTTAAGAAAACGAACGCGCAGTTACCGTGAATGGAGCTCGTTACAGGAACATGATCGAGGAATTTTTTCTTCCAAGACTCGAAGAAATGAACGTTAGGAACGTGTGGTTTCAGCAAGATGGAGCCACAGCACACACAGCACGAGACTCAATGAATTTGTTGCGACAACATTTCCCCGACCGCCTCATCTCTCTCAGAGGCGATCTCCAATGACCGGCACGCTCTCCAGATTTGACTCCATGCGATTTCTTTTTATGGGGTTATTTGAAATCTCTGGTTTATGTCGATCGACCACGGACCATAGCACACCTCAAGAACAACATTCGCGACGCCATTGCCAACATACCGATTGATATTCTGCAAAGAGTGGATACGAATTTCAAAAATCGACTTCATCAGTGTATGCGCAATGGGGGTCGCCATTTATCCGATGTCATTTTCAAGACTGCATGAAAATAAAATTGGGATATTGTATTCTCAAATAAAAAAAATTTTAAACAATAACTGAAGTACTTTTGTTTTTATTGACCTTTCAAATAAGTAAGTTTCTCTGGCGCACCCTGTATGAGTGTGTTCTCGAACGTTCTAGAAGTCACCCTATTGTAGACAATGAATTATTTTACCAACAGTCGATAATAAAGCTCTTATTAGAATCTTATTAGCTTCGCGCTACATTTATGTGTGACAGAGGGAGAGAGAGAGAGAGAGAGAGAGAGAGAGAGAGAGAGAGAGAGAGAGAGAGAGAGAGAGAGAGAGAGAGAGACTCGTATTGCGATGTTTTTCTATAGAGTTCCGAGAAAGAGCGTTCGAGTTATTGGGGGGTGCAACGTGGCAGCAATGACGCGACAAATATGCGACCTATATTTTTTCTCTCTTTACCGTATTCGATTACATCCGATAAGAGATTCACGGCAAACCTCAGCGTGCTACAGCTGTATGTCACCCCAATAACTGTGTCACTGGACACAGATAAAGAAATCCTTGAGATTATTCGTATATCGTTTCCCTTTAATTATTTGTAAAGGCCTTGCATAATCAAAAGATGATAGAGGAAGGTTCTGAAATAAACATAAAACGTGTATGATGTTTAAGATTGATTTATTGAGAAAAATTTCAATCATAAGGTTCGAGTATCCAATTTTTCAGCGCCTGTACATTTTTCATAGCGCAATTAAACTTAGTAGAGTTTGCGTGATAGGGACATCCAGCGGGTATCGTCTTGTGCAACTTTTGAATCGAAGGGCAGTCGAGAAGTTCTAGATTAACAATGCGTCCAGGTTCCTCCATCAAGATTTTCGTCATCCGTTCTCTTTTCTCCGATCCCTTCACATAGATCGTTCGAGCATTTTGTAAAATGCCTCGAATTATTTCCGATGCTGCCTCATATGGGATTGCACCGAACCACCATGGTATACCATGGAAATTGCGTCTCAGCCATGCATTCGTGCATCTATATTTTACGGGTAAATCGTTCCATGCACAAGGCGGTCTGAAGAGAAATGTGATTGGGGGCACATTACAATCACACAGGGAAACTATCGAAAATTCTTTCAACACAAACTCGTTGGAAGGTTTTTTAAAACCCTGGAGATCAGCTATGTACTTCATCTCGAGCGAGACTGAGCTGAATACCATAATTTCAATGATTTTATATCAATTTGTTCATAGCCTTGAAAGATATTTTTAAAGATAGGATAGGGTGACATAGAAAATTACGACAAGGGTATCAGTGACGTTACAATGATTCATTGAAGCTTCTAGAAGGTTCTCGATGATGTTATTGTGTTGGAGAGTTCTGGATCATTGATACGGCTAAAGGAGGATCTAATATTTTAAACGATGGTATCGCGAATTTTGAAATATGTTATTTGACAATGAGCGCATGCGCGCCAACTTTCTAGAACTTTCGATGGTCATCGTTTCCAAGAACACCCGATGACATCATCATTGCTTGACGACCATCGAATGTTCTAGAAAGTTCGACGATGACAGCATTATGAAACACGTTAGCTGCGGAAAAGGGCGACCGGGATATCTACTTCGCATCGAATATTCTAGAGTCATAATTGTGCGAATTGTTCATTTCGCTTCTGTGACAAAGAATTTACCGATGATGACAATCAAATCACATATTGCGCAGTAATTTGTATGATTGCATGATAATTCTGGGAATTGTTTATATCGAGTCCGACGATGAATTTGCCCATGCCAACAAGGGTATCAGGTTACACCTAAGAAAGACAAGGATGCTATAAAGAAATAACTCCATCGTCAAGGAGAGATGTTCTAGAATGTTCGAATATTCTAGAGAGTGGGGGTTAGGCATATAAAGGGCGGACTTCTGCGATGCTCCATCAGTTGTCTTGGAGTAATCGCTGATGGCAAGATTATAAAGCGGAAAAATTGAAAGCGAGAATTGAATTATTTCTGGAAGACATTAGCGAAAAATTCATTCAATTGAAAAGTGACATCGATAGTCTGTTCAAAAGGCCCTCTCATCTGAATATCCGACAACAGCAACAACAACAACAACAATAAGAGCATCGATTCGTTGGAGTCATCATGAACGAGCTAACTCCGGACGAGATGCGGCAGTTGTGCTGTCTTCCACCATACATCTGCGATTACGAGGATGCTGTGGTTAAGCATTTTGCAGATGTTGCGCCAGAGGCTGTCTACGACTTGATCAACGATATACTGGATTTTCACGAGAACGTGAAAAAAGTGAGACGAGAGGGCAATCAAGAGATGTGTGTACAGTGTAAATTTTTGCACGAATCAATTAGCATTATTGATAAACATGTGCAGAGTCTACATCATGACATCGATGAACTGAACACAAAATTGTTCCAAGTGAAACGAAAAATAGAGAGTAATACGCTTTCAGAGGACGAAGCGGTTAATGATGTAATAGATTATACTCGAAATGTGCATAACATCGTGGAGAATGTGAAAGAGTTTATGGAGATAATACGCGATGTAAAGAAATAAATAAGAGAAATAAATATTGTTTTCACCAGAATTTTTTTATTCGCATAAAAATCTTACACCTACAATAACCTTTCATTTTTTACATCAATTTCTTAACATTACCACTGATTGGATTATATTCAACGATCCGATCATGTAAAATTACGCAGTATGTGGATGTTTGGGGTGGGAAAGGATTTTCCGATTCAAATTCCAAACGTATATCCACTGGTCCTGATTTCAGGAACGAGTTTTGTTTCGAACAATCGATAACAATGAGGGGAGCATATCTTATAAAATCGGCTTTGCTCAACAATGGTTCGGACTCTTTGCCATAATAAGACGCTTGAAAATTTGCATACATATCGTACAGCAGAGCATATTGATTGTGATTAATGTCGAAATTCGAATTACCATAAGGATAACATTGAGAGTTCAAAAACAGCTTAACATCGAATATTACAATGATCAAAATGACTCGCATTTTTATTTGCATTAATCTTTCTCGCGGTCTGAAATCCTAGAATGACATGGCGAGGTTTTTCAAGTTGCGTCGATGTTTTCACGACCCAGACGTGTTTCGAGGTGGCCGGCAATAATGGATACTTATACAGTTCCCATGTACGAAAACTCATGTGCGATGGATGGATCTTTGGCAATGTAATTCAGCAACTGAACTTTTCGTTGATCCGATACTCTGATATAGGGTATCATCCATTCAATTTTGAGCAATGAAATCTTGAATTGTTCAGCAGCAGCTCCATCTGCGATTTGTACAATAGCATTCATGTCGTTGTTCGATCTCGTAAGAATCAGCTCGTGTTTAGCATTGATGACAATTCGATTGTAATCCTCGGCGAATTCGAGAATTAGATTGAGCGGCATCAGAAGGTCAAAATATCCGCTGTTATCCGTCAATGTTGTAGTATCATTGTCAAGCCAGCCAGCATTTTCCATCCGAGTCTTTTTCCCAGGACTCTGCGATACGTAATTTTTCATGAGTGTCGTGAGACCAGGGTTTTTGCTACGATCGATCTCAATAGCGTTTAGCTCGTAACGTATTTCTTCATACAAATGACAGATGCCATTACTAACGAGTCGTGTGTGTTCGACCGGAGTTCCATCTATTTTCGTTAATTTTCCAAGTACGTGCAATGAGCTTTTACTCGGTAGCAAGCACAAGTCTTGATGTTGAACGGAAATGCGAATTTCATCGTTGTTATTGAAGGTTGCCGACGCGAACGGTTGATGCGCATGAGTCTCGTAGTGGGCGATAGACTCATCAAAGATAATTGGTTTTTGTATAGTCAGGATTTCTTCCATGGTACGAAGCAAGCAATTACAATACAGCAGCAGATCCACTTTTTCCCCTCAGTTTCAAGCCCAAATTCTTCAAAAACTGAATGTTTTGGTGTGTCAGCTTCTTGAGAGCTGCTCGACGATTGACTGCTTTCACCTTGAGAGGTGCTCGACGACTGATCGCGTTCGGACATATCGATTCGCTCTTATAGCTTCGTCCAACCTCTCGTTCATTTACATCATGAGCGTTGACGTGTTTGGACGACAATTATCGAGTAAAGGTGAAAGCGGTAAATGAGCGCGGAAACGCCAGTCACGCTGATAAAAGCACACGTGCCATCATACTGGTTGACCGTATGCGAAGAATCCGTCGTAAAAAGCGCAATCGTATGTGCGGTGGTGAAGTTCATTGAAACGGTCATGCAATCATACAAATTACTGCGCAATATGTAATTTGATTGTCATCATCGGTAAATTCTTTGTCACAGAAGCGATATGAACAATTCGCACAATTATGACTCTAGAATGTTCGATACGAAGTTGATATCCCGGTCGCCCTTTTCTGCAGCTAACGTGTTTCATAATGCTGTCATCGTCGAACTTTCTAGAACATTCGATGGTCGTCAAGCAATGATGATGTCATCGGGTGTTCTTGGAAACGATGACCATCGAAAGTTCTAGAAAGTTCGCGCGCATGCGCTCATTGTCAAATAACATACTTATTTCAAAATTCGCGATACCATCGTTTAAAATATTAGATCCTCCTTTAGCCGTATCAATGATCCAGAACTCTCCAACACAATAATATCATCGAGAACCTTCTAGAAGCTTCGATGAATCATTGTAACGTCACTGATACCCTTGTCGTAATTTTCTATGTCACCCCATCCTATCTTTAAAAATATCTTTCAAGCCTATGAACAAATTGATATAAAATCATTGAAATTATGGTATTCAGCTCAGTCTCGCTCGAGATGGAGTACATAGCTGATCTCCAGGGTTTAAAAAAACCTTCCAACGAGTTTGTGTTGAAAGAATTTTCGATAGTTTCCCTGTGTGATTGTAATGTGCCCCCAATCACATTTCTCTTCGGACCGCCTTGTGCATGGAACGATTTACCCGTAAAATATAGATGCACGAATGCATGGCTGACACGCAATTTCCATGGTGGTTCGGTGCAGTCCCATATGAGGCAGCATCGGAAATACTTCGAGGCATTTTACAAAATGCTCGAACGATATATGTGAAGGGATCGGAGAAAAGAGAATGGATGACGAAAATCTTGATGGAGGAACCTGGACGCATTGTTAATCTAGAACTTCTCGACTGCCCTTCGATTCAAAAGTTGCACAAGACGATACCCGCTGGATGTCCCTATCACGCAAACTCTACTAAGTTTAATTGCGCTATGAAAAATGTACAGGCGCTGAAAAATTGGATACTCGAACCTTATGATTGAAATTTTTCTCAATAAATCAATCTTAAACATCATACACGTTTTATGTTTATTTCAAAACCTTCCTCTATCATCTTTTGATTATGCAAGGCCTTTACAAATAATTAAAGGGAAACGATATACGAATAATCTCAAGGATTTCTTTATCTGTGTCCAGTGACACAGTTATTGGGGTGACATACAGCTGTAGCACGCTGAGGTTTGCCGTGAATCTCTTATCGGATGTAATCGAATATGGTAAAGAGAGAAAAAATATAGAAATATAGAAAAACGTCGCAATACGATTCTCTCTCTCTCTCTCTCTCTCTCTCTCTCTCTTTCTCTCCCTCTGTCACACATAAATGTAGCGCGAAGCTAATAAGATTCTAATAAGAGCTTTATTATCGACTGTTGGTAAAATAATTCATTGTCTACAATAGGGTGACTTCTAGAACGTTCGAGAACACACTCATATTACCTCCGCAATTATTAAGTCAACTGCGTAGCTTATATATTTATCGGGATAAGCAATTCCTGGAAATCTGTCCATGAAAATGCCCCCTACTGAGCCATCACATAGATGAATTATCACTAAATCAACTGCGTAGTTTATTATATAAATATATATATATTTTTTTTAACTTTATACATTTAAGTTTATATATATATATATATATATATATATATATATATATATATATATATATATATATATATATATTATGGATAAACAATTCCCGGAAATCTGGCCCTGAAAATTCCCCCTCACAACCTTGAACGATGACATATTCTGTAACCCCCGACACCCCCCTCCAAAGGTCATCGAGAACCTTCTAGAACATTCGAGAAGCTTCGCGATGACGTCATCGCATCGATGAATTATTATCATTATCACTAAATCAACTGCGTAGTTTATTATTACCATTATTATTATTATGATATATATATATATATCCCAAGGTCATCGAGAACCTTCTAGAACATTCGAGAAGATTCGTGACATCCCCCCCCCCCTCCGCCCCCCTCTACCCGCACCCCTCTCGCCCACATTTGGTCCAGAACCCGTGTTGTATATCTACTTTGCTGTTATTTCAAATTTAGTAAAGTGCAAAACGTGTAATGGAAATATTACATTTGAAACGGCAAGTGCAAGAGGACTAGGCTTCAAAATCGTTGTGAAATGTGACTCATGTGCAGATAATTTGATACCATCTTCTCCTTTTTTGGAACATTCGTATGAAATAAATCGTCGATTTATATTCACCATGCGAGTTCTCGGCATAGGATTGGCTGGAGCACAAAAATTTTGCGGACTTATGGACATGCCAAGGTTTTTTACCGAGACTACATATTCAATAATTTTGAAAAGTATGAGTCTGTGAAAACATGTGCAGATGTAATATTTAAAAAAGCCGTACGAGAAGAAATTGAAGATACACCTAATGCAGAAGGCGATGCAACTCCTCAATTAACAGTTTCCGGAGATGGATCCTGGAGGAAGCGAGGATATACGTCGTTGTTCGGAATCACATCAGTCATAGGCTACTACAGTGGAAAAGTACTTGATCTTGTGGTAAAAAGTGCGTATTGTAAAATGTGTGAATCGTGGAAACATAAGCTAAATGATGCGGACTACGAAGAATGGTACGAAACACACGAAGATAACGGCAGTGCAAATCACGAAGGCTCCTCGGGAAAAATGGAGGTGGACTCCATTATCGAAATCTTCAAGCGTTCAATAGAAAAATGTAATGTCCTGTACCGTTACTATATTGGAGACGGAGATTCGAAAACGTACACTGGGCTAGTAAATTCTCATCCTTATGACGACGTAGAAGTTATAAAAAAATAATGCATCGGTCACGTCCAAAAGCGTATGGGATCCCGCCTTCGTAATTTAGTAAAAAAAAAACAAAAAGCTTGGTGGTAAAGGACAGCTGACAGGAAAATTTATTGACAAGCTCACTGCGTACTATGGACTTGCTATTCGACGCCATTCTGCTTCTGTTCACGATATGCATGAGGCAATATGGGCGACCTTCGATCATTAAAGTTCAACCGATGCAAATCCACACCATGAGAGATGTCCAACCGGTGAAGAATCGTGGTGTTCGTATCAACGAGCTCAGGCGAGAAACGAGGCTTTCCAACACGATTACAAACCACTTCCATCAAATGCATTGGATGCCATCAGACCTATATACAACGATCTGAGTAAGGAAACTTTACTCGAAAGATGCGTCGGTGGCTTCAATCAAAATAACAACGAAAGCTTTAACCAACTTATTTGGAAAATCAGCCCAAAAATCGTCTCGAGTGGAGCAATCGTTGTAAATTTAGCAGCTTATATTGCCGTTGGACTATTTACCGAAGGTTCAAAATCATTGTTATTTTATTTGAACTCAATCGGAGTGAGCTGTGGACACAACGCGCACGAATACGCTGATAAAATAGACGAAGCACGGATTGCACTGGCAGAGAGACGTGCGGCCGAGAGCACTCGTGAAGGAAGAATGTTACGAAGGCAACACCAAATTTCCGTTTTGCAAGCGGCATCGTCGGCGGAAGAACTTCTGTATGGGCCCGGAATAGATGACTCTATGTAAGTTTACAAAAAAAAATATTTTCTTCGTGTAAACTGAAATTGAAACTTTGAACGCGTTTTTCTCAAAATGGCATTTCTGAAGTCGGTGACCAAGATTACTCGAACACTAATGAACCGATCTTCTTGAAATTTTGCAGGCTTATTTAATACATAAAAATGTAGTCTTTAATCGATCGATTTTTTTTTTCGTTAAAATCGAACCATTAACTTTGACTGTCTGCCATTTTGTGAAAAATGAATATTTTTTAAAATCCTTCGATTAAAGACTAGTTTATACTTATATTTGACTAAAACCATCCGCATTTTTTTTTTCAGATGATCCACTTCGCCGCAATGTTGGTCACCGCAAACCGTGTATATAAAAACATTATTTCATTGACGGCCATTTGCCACTAAACAATGTAATATTTTTCAATAAAAAAATTACTGAAAGTTCTTCAAGATGTGTTCTTTAAGATGGTATATTGATCGATTAAAAAAGTTTTGTAGTTTTTTTTAATTAATGAAAAAGGCCTTTTTTGCGCTACAAGTGGGGGTAACGCCTTAAGGGTTTGGACCTTTAATTTTGGACGTTTACCACTGTAAACGTCCAAAATTGAGTGATAGTTCGCGATTTTTTTTTGTAGAAGGACAAATAAGATAATACTAATATTGAAGGATGTTATTAGTCATACCTTCAAAAGAACAAAATGAAATTTATATTAAAAAATTATACCAAAAGGTGACGCTCTGCGGCACGCTCTGCGGCACGCAGTACAGCAAATTTGATTTTAGAAAAAAAAATAAGAAATGTCTATTAATTTACACGAGTATAGCTAGAGAAAAACGTAGAGGATTGTGAAAATTTTAATTTTTGTGTAATTAGCAAGCATTAAACCGAAAACTTAATTTTCGACAGAAAAAAAGGACAATCATTTGTTAAGAACTAATGTTATAACTAACTTATAGAAAATCCCGTACGTATTTCTCTTCGGAATGTTATTTTCAACATGTACTCAAAATTTGGAGTGAAAATAATGAAAATTGTTGGAGTTATGCTGCGTGCCGTTTTGAAAAATTGTGTTTCGAGAAAAACGGTCGATGTCTCGCACACGGGCCAGCCACTTCCACCGCAGACCCATACGGGCCTGTGGACCTTGTTTTACAGGCACCACACTTTTTTCCCCTTATTCTAGATGGTTCAAAGCATCTTTTAAGTCAAGTAAAAAAAACATTTTTTAAAAATTCTACAGTTGTGTGGCCCCTTAGATCGGAGTACACGGTGACGATTGTTCGTCGCATCTCTCTGAACGAGCCCCCCCGCCCCTCCTCTCTTTTCCGAGCATGGGTCGTCCGCTCACTGCTGCGAGCTTGAATCTCCTATTCATCAATAAAATTCAAAAAGAGGACAAGGCAATGATTCCTGAATAGCGAATCTCCCTCCAATAATGCTTCTAATTCTGCGTCTTCGTAGACTTTCGGCTTTCCGCTACGTTCTTTGTCTTCGACGTCAACCTCACCATTCTTAAATTTTTTAAACCACTCACGATAATTCCTCTCACTTGAAGTAGCCTCACCATATTCTTCTACAAGCAATCGATGCGCCTTGTCTGCAGATTTTTTCAAATTTAAGAAGTAAATCAAAAGTTCCCACAAATGACGCATATTCGGCCCAAAACTCGACATTTTCGCACGAAAAAAATTATGTGATGCTGATACAAAATCGCTAATATTTCAAGGTTGTGGTCTTGCCAGATGTCCAACCTTGACGTTTTACACCTGACACTTTCAACCATAACCTCCTGGTAGGGCCATCTTTCGTCAAACGGCGGAGACTTAGTTGTACTCCCAATAAAAGTACAATGTAAGTACCACACAAGTAACTAAAAATGCTGTGCAACGACTTAGCGTGCATGGTTAAGAAGAGAAAGTCAGCGAAGTTTGAATGTACATGGAAGAAGACGATCGGCGGTGCTCGCCCGGCTCGTCATCGATTACGTTTGTTTATTAATCTACGTCGCAATACCACACTTCGGTTAATGAATAACGGCCATGGAAAAGCGAAATTACGAGTTCTCAAATGAATTCTCAAGGCTTTTGGGATTGTTTGAGTTTTATTAAATGTTATTATATTATTTTTTGTATTTATGGTCGTACGTTATCATTTATTGTGGTTGGTTGCTTTGTTTGTATTACAATGGCGACTTAATTTTAATCTCGTTTGCATGTAGGTACTATTTAATTGGTGAGTGATGGCCTGGCATTCGAAAATAATTTGTTTATTGGAACTTTCATGTCGAAATAAATCACTCGTTGGATTATCCAAAAATATTCATATAAAACTTCGCGATCGGTAATTTTATCATTTGATGAATTTAAGATCGACTGGGAACTTTAAGAGTGCGGCTTTTGTAGTATTTTTCATATGATATACTCTGGTATTCACATCGATATTCAATTTTATAGATGGATTTTATACAGTGAGGTTATACTATGTTCATGTTTATAGTTGAATCATAAGAATAATATCTCGAAATTAGTTGACTTTTGCATGAAACATTGTTAGGTTATTTGACAGCAGAAAATGTCCTATAACCCTTTCAAGGGATCGTGACCAATAACCAGTAGCCCTGTATATATATTTATTTCAAAAAGATATGAAATCCCCTTTAAAAACTTGAACAAGTAAAAAACGCCGAGTAATAACAAATGCCCTCGAAAAAATTATCGGTCGTTTCACTATCTACAAAATTCTAATGAACCTCGAAATATTTGTGATTTTTTTCAAACCATACTTGTATTTACATTATTACTTTTCCAATTCAAACATACAAAAGAAGTGAAATAACTCTTTATGCAAAAGCCAAGCAAATTTACTAAAAACGTACACAAAATTTTCAAACCCTAGAAATACTATTTTTCTCAATAATTTACTTTAAGAAACCATATCACTATTATAATAAAAAGTTCGAATCACGATTATATAAAAGTACAACGTATGCATCACACAAGTACTGTATGTATGTATCACTGCAAATGCTGTGCAACGACTTGACGTGCATGGTTAAGAAAAAAAGCTCAGCGAAGGATGACGTTTTCTCAACAACTTGACTATCAGGTTTAGAAAGGCATAAATTGACGCAATTTATTATGTAACTGCAAACCATGTTTCTGATTCAGCATAGTACAAATAAACAAATCAGCGATAAACCCCTAGACCACACGGCTCTTGAAATCTCACTTTATTTACATAATTTGAAAAGTTACGGGGAGGTATTTACTTTCTACTCTATTACAGGACCATCATACATCTCATGAAATCAATTGCGTCGCATAAATTTTCGTGTAACATACATAGTTTTGGCGGGCTGAACATATGATTTCTAATAATTCTGTATACCTGATGCAGTAACTGATGCGATGTTACAATTTGAAATATTCTAAGTAAATAAATTGTTGCAAAAGTTACTTATGGAAGCGGTAGGAACGTTGCTCCAAGAAGATCGTGTATCTTCCCGAGCGTTTTTTCTTAACCATGCACACCAAGTCGTTGCACAGCATTTCCAGTGATACATACATACAGTACTTGTGTGATGCATACGTTGTACTTTTATATAATCGTGATTCGATCTTTTTATTATAATAGTGATATGGTTTCTTCAAGTAAATTGTTGAGAAAAATAGTATTTCTAGGGTTTGACAATTTTGTGTACGTTTCTAGTAAATTTGCTTGGCTTTTGCATAAAGAGTTATTTCACTTTTTTGTATGTTTGAATTGGAAAAGTAATAATGTAAATACAATTATGGTTTGAAAAAAATCACAAGTATTTCGAGGTTCATTAGATTTTTTGTAGATAGTGAAACGACCGATAATTTTTTCGCGAGCATTTTTTATTACTTGGCGTTTTTTACTTGTTCAAGTTTTTAAAGGGGTTTTTTTTTTCTCGGAAACCATCAGACATTGGCCTTTTCGGGATTTCGTGGTTAATTAAACAAGAAATAAAGAACATGTTTTTACAGATTAAAAAATTGTTAATTATTAACAAGGTTATTCCATGTTAAGCAAAAAAATCGTAAAAAGGCATTTCTTAACTTTTTTTAAATCAAATTCTTCGAATGGAGATTTTTTTTTTGGGAAAAAAACAAATTTAGGAACGATGATTTTTCTCTGTTTTTCATATGACTTATCGAAAAACATTTATTATTAGGCATTTGAATTGCTAGGAGTCAAAACTGGAGACTTTAAGCTTAAGTTGTGTAGAAGATATTTAAGGACATGTAGAAGATCGAAATAACCTCCATTAAGTTGTTAATAAAAAGTCGAACATCAGTCTCTGCAGAATTCATAGACGCAGAGGTTGATGCTTTTATTTTACAATACAAATGTTTCATCCTTGACCGACGCTGGTAGATGGGCGGTCGGAGTTCGGCTTCGGCGGTAACTGCAGTTGAATAGCGCTACGCGCTGCTGATACGGGGAGTGGTGACCGCTGAGCCGTGCACCGACTGGCGCATCGACCAGTGAGCAGAAGGCCGATATCTCTGAGACTATTGTGTAGAAACTTTAATCAAAAAGTCTGTGCATCACGGAATCAGAAGTATACAGGGCCGTCTATACCAACACGGGTTTTCCACAGTTCCCCGTGCCCTCGACAAATGCAGTTTAGTGTAGCTGTGGCTGTGGACGCAACGAGGGTTAGGTCGGATTGGCTAAATCCGGGTGGGAATGAAAGGGGTAATCCGGGCGTAATCCGGGAAGAGATAGTATGGGGTTCATACTGGGAAAAGCAGAAAATATAGTGGGGAAATGGGAAGTGGAAAAAAGAAAATACAGGCGGGAAAGGGTAAGAAGCGCAAAGACAGCGTGTACTATGAGGAATAAACCAATTTAAAAAAAAAAAGAAAATGGTTCATCCTTGAGAAATCGCGTTTTTTAATTTCGACTATCTCCCTCGGACTCATATGTCAAATGGTACAGCTTCTACTTCGCCTTAACAATTGTTTCTTTCGTTCTCGTTATATAGATATGCATCGAGAAACTGTGCGAAGAATTGTCAAGAGTGTCAATTATCCGTACAAGCCACAAAAAGTCCAACATCTAACGGTATTGGGCCATGAACGACGTCTAAAATTTTGCGTCTGGGGTCTTGAACAACTTTGGGATGGCCTTAATTTTTTTAGAGACGTGTTATTTACGGACGAATCTGGCTTGACCAAGCGGGGAATAATCAATCGGCAGAATGGTCGACGGTAGACACCTGAAAATCCCGGATGGACCGTTTAAGTGCCGAGACAAGAACAGTGGAGAGTGAATGTATGGGCGGGCATCCCGAATGACAGAATTATCGGCCCATGGTTTTTTGACGGGAATATGAATAGCGAATTAAACGCAGAATTTTTAGAAAATATTCTGCCGGTACTTTCGGAAGATGTACCTTTGGATCTACGACTTAGGATTGGTGGCAGCAGGACGGTCACCCTGCTTATACGGCGAGAATCCTGTTAACGATGCTCCGCGAACGATTCCCGAATCGTATCACCGGAATACGTGGAACGGTTCCGTGGCCGGCGAGATCTCCTGATCTGACCCCACTCGATTTTTTTGTGTGGAGCAAGATCACGGAGATTGTCTATAACCAAGCCGACGACACGGAAAGATATGCGGGAACGCATCAGGGCTGTGTTTGCTACGATAACACCGCGGATGTTGCAGCGTACCGGGGCCAATATTACGAAAAGATTAGAGCTCTGCTTTGACCAGGAAGGGGGCACGTCAAGCATTTAGTGAAAAGTGGAATCCTGTCTAAACAGCTACCCTTAGCGTTATACGGCACGTTGAATTTGTTGTATGAAATAAATGGTGTATTCTCCAAATGTATTACAAAAAAATCGCCTTTTTTCTACCGCTGTAGAATATACCGTTTTCCTCTTTGATTGAACACTTTATTATCTTCAATATGTTACAGAATATGTTGGTTCTGGCACGCTCCAGCATTTGTACATGTTCTTCGTGGTTCTCGCGAGATATCTTATGTCGTCGGTTCCTTCGATGCCGAACCCCCTAACACATACCATCGTGTACACAAGTTTGGGTTCATGAGTAGGTCTGAACTGTATGATTCGACAAAAGTCTAGAAAATTGCCATGTATTCAAGACGTTACGAAAGTTAATGTTCATAACGTCTTGAATACATCGAAATTTTTACCATGCTTGTCGAATGATAAAGCACTGATATACCGATTAGATGGAACTCTTGTACGCGAATGTATGTACCATACTTATTCAGATGGTTCGGCTCAGCCATCGTTCGTGAAGTTCTTTTAGTTTTCTCGCCGTGTAAGGGGTAACCATCCTGAAGTCTCCGCATCCTTCGCCGATTATCTGTAGGTACCCCTTTCAATATTCCAGCATAATATTACCTAAAAATCTTTTTATGTATAGCTACCGATTATCCCATCAGAAAACTTTGGATTGTGACAGCCGTTGATGATCGATAAACGCGAGAATCGATTATCAGTTGCGAAGGCGGGAATTATCACGGCCTTATCACGCCCGACCGCGCGGGAAATTACAGTGCCGGATTTAATAGACTATAACATTAATCAGAAGTGGGATATATTCAGTGCTGCAGAGAGAAGGCTCGGATGGCCAGTGCGCGAGAGTTCGAAAGTTATTACGAATCTGCGTTTCCTCAGATCATGGCTTCCGAAGGACCGCGAGCGGCGGGTTCAAATAATGCTGATCGCATCGACGAAGAGATCGCGCGCATGCGCGACGATCTCACCCGCAAAGACGGGAACGGCCCACGGCTGCGCGAGTCGCTGGGTCGGAGCGCGCAAGATGGCGACGTCCGCGTCGGAGCGTGGGTCGTGGACGTCGCGGACGCGGCTGGAACACGTGACGCGTCGGGAGGGGGGTCCTCACCGGCGCGTAAGACGCCGCGACCCGAGAGTGAGCGGAAGCACCCCGAAGCGCACAATCGTGCCAACCTCGACGACACCTTCCGAGCGGCGTTGCACGAGGCCGAGGCGAGGGAGGATCTCTTGCGACGGCTCATGGCGCGCATGGCACTGAACGCGCAACCGCGAGCGGAAGCTCCGTTATATCACATACCGGACTTGGGAAAAAGTATCGAGGAATTTTGTGGGGATGGTTGCGATGTCGGAGCGCGTGCCTGGATCGAAAACATCGAATCAATGCAGCGGGTTCATCAGTGGCCGGACGACTACGCCCTGGAGACGGCGCGGATGCACCTCAGAGCGAGAGCACGAGATTGGCACCGGGCACGGGCGACGACGCTACAATCCTGGCCGCTTTTCTGTGCCGCCTTCCGCCAGACGTTTCGTGCGGTCGAAAGTACGACAGCGAAGTGGCGAAAAATGTGTCAGCCTATCCAAGGTAAAGGCGAATTCCTTGGGGAATACTTCCAATCTAAAACGCGCCTATGTCTGGAGGCGGGTCTCGATCTGAGGGACACGAAGGAGCAGGTCCTTAACGGGTTGTGGTCGCGCGAGCTGTGCGTATCTTTGCTCGCGAGGCCGCCCTACAGCTTGGACGACATCCTTTACGACCTAATCGCGAACGATCGGGCACTAAGTACGCGGTCAGAGAGATTCCCAACGGTACGAGGGGCCCTCGCCCGCGAGCAACAGTTTGTCCCACCACCGCGAAGCCGTCCGGTCGAGGAAACCGGCGAACGCGCGCTGCCGGTCTCCGAACGACCTTGGACGTCCAATTTACCCTCTCGTAACGCCTCGGGCGCGGCACGCTGTTTTAACTGCAACGGCTATGAACACCTGTCACGGGATTGCGTGGAGCCCCGGAAGCTCGAGAGTTGCCAACAGTGCGGTAAGAGTGGTCACACTCGGAGGAACAGCGCTGCGCCGACCAGTGTGGCCCAAGTGCAATCTCTAGCCGAGGACGGGTCGACGAGGGCTGTGGACAAATACTTAGACAGTAAAAATTGCGAACACTGCAGTGCGAGCGATGATCGATCCGGGTTGTCACAGCCGCAATAATTTTAACATATAACTTCTATCTCTTTCTAAGCCGCGATACCTTAACTCCGTATCTCTCCAAAAGCCAAACACTCAAAAGGAAGTTGAAGCACCACTAGGGTGACATGTGAACCTATATCTTGCATAAATAAATCGGTGCTGCTAATCATTTAGCGGCGTGACAACATGCGACCAAGACGACTCAACATACGGTCTTCTTGAACGCTCGATAAAATTATCCGAGACAAAGAGTGTCAAAGGCATAAGGTTACCAGACCTAGCTCTGGCATATCTATCAATCTCTACGCATCATATGCCATTTCGCCGAATTGCGGGACAAAGGTCTACTACCTTGCGATGCAACCTCTATCATATAAGATGCATATAAGACCGATTCTACGAATTAATATATGTATGCGAAAATGCACCGCCTTGCAACCAATCGCGAATTACGCCATACTTCACTGACCAATCCAGAAAGAAATGCATCAATCGAATCATCCCCTCCTTAAGGTATTTTCTCCCATAAGTCATCCCCTCCTAAAATTGCACTTCTCAAAAGATTCCTCCTGCAATTCAGTCCCCCGTCAACTACCATCGGCTCAAGTTCTTCTATAAAGTCTCAATCCAAGTCTCTCGACAATCCTCATTAAATTCAGAACTTAGTCTTCCGGCAACCTTCCTTCAGAAAAGAATAATTAACTACCTATTCGCGAACAACTTACGCGTATCACACCTATTCCTTTTGCGAACTTATAAATGTTAATATCGAAATATTCAGAAATATATCCGAGTTATTCTTCACCTTTAACTGTGTATCGCGATCATATGCCTTTAGACATCGTATCCCGTTATCGCGTAGTTGTAAGAACACACTTGTACTTTCGACCGTCTCGTACACGAACAATCACACCAACACGAGGCTGCAGCTAGGGCCTCGAATTCACGAGCGGCGACAAACAAAAACAGCGAGCGAGCGAGCGAGCGCGAGTACCACGCACTATCACCTAATGTAAGCGATACTTGTTTTACTCTTTATTATTCCCATCGTTCCGACGGACTTCTTGGTTCGATCTCTTAATTGTAATAAAATCAGAATACAGTTAAAACGAGTTTACCGAATTTGTCCCTTATCCTAGTTTTGTCCAAAATCTGTATTTCTGATGTCTCCATAGCACTTCCCCTTGATCCTCGTCCCGAGCTATTGCGCCAGGCGTAGGCTCAAAAGAGGAAAACAACCACATATATGCTCATGTCCCCTCAGGACGTGACATATTAATTTTTGGGGGCTCGTCCGGGATATTCAAAGGGTATGTGCTATCCGTATCAATGTCCGAAGACGAATCATCTAGCTCGTTAAACCTAAACGTTACTGAAAATTCAGCCAACACGTCACAATATTCATTGCGCAGTTCCAACACCCCTTTGCTATCCGGCCTTGAACCAAAGAAAAGGTCAATAAAAACTTGATTTAACTCAGAAACAAGGAAGTAAGAACTCAATAACCATGGCGTTAGGTACGAATCAACTTATCTCTCTAAAAGACGCTATCAGCTGCGTTCCCGAGTTTGATGGGGAAAATATCCCATTCTCAGAATTCGTTACTGGATGCGAGGACGCTAAAGATATGCTACCGCCTGAATCCGAAAAATACCTAGTCAAACTAGTAAGAAATAACCTCAAAAATTTAGCCAGAGAAGCCGTACACGGAACAAAGTTCGAAACAATACAAGCTCTCATTGAATTTCTAAAGAAAATATACACCCCAAATAAGTCCGAAGTTCAATTGCTGGGAGAACTCAGTAATTTATGCCAAGCAAACAACGAGAGCGTAATGGAATTTTCGTCAAACATCCGAAAAAAGGCAAGAGAAATAGTCGAGGCGCGGAAACTCGCTAATAATGGGGTCGAAGACGACGCCTTCAAAAGAACTGTAGACAACTACTTCCTCACGTGTTTTAAGCGCGGTTTAAAAGAAAAAATCGAGCAACGACTCGATTTTCCTCCATGCAGAGACGTATCAGATGCAATTGACCAGGCAATCCAAATCGAACGCGAACTTGCGTCGCGAAATCAACTCCACTCATCCTCCGTCAAACCCGAAAAACCTGTTCAATCAAAACCGGTGAGGATTTGCAATATTTGTAAAAAAAGATAATCATTTAACAGAGGCATGTCGGTTTGCAGCTATTACCTGCCAAATATGTAAAAGCCAAGGCCACAGCGCAAATCAATGCCGTAATAAACAGAATCGATCGGGATCAATCACATGCCAAATTTGTAAGAAAATTGGCCACACCACAGATCGGTGTTACGCAAATTGCTAGTCAAGCCCAATAATTTGCCAGCTTTGTAAAAACTCTGGCCACACGGCCTCCACTTGTCCCACACGTGGCAAATCCTCCAACTTTTCAAATAATCATCAGCGCCAAAATAACGCACCCGAATGTCAATTCTGCCACAAAACTGGCCATACAGCCGACCAGTGCTTCAAACTTAAAAACAACTCAAATAATAATTCAAACAACGAACGGCTCATTTGCCGATACTGCAAACGCGTGGGGCACACATTAGACAATTGTCGTACCCGTGAGTACAATAACTCCCGTAATCAGTCGGGAAACGGGGCGAATACCCCTCGGACGGACGCGCCGAGCGGTTCCTCGGCCCCAACGCGTCCGGCAAATCCCGTCGCGACAGCAACCACGAACGAGGTTATCCTACCTATTCAATAAATGCCGAAAATTTCGACAAACTGCCCTCGGTGTGTATCGGAGCACTACCGGAAACGGGGCAAGTTTCAATGTTGTTATATTCAGGTGCCATCCCCAATCTGATCAAAAAGGAATACACAAAGAACCTGGTAGGCATCGACGAAACCGACGTCATTAAACTAACCGGTATATCCGAACTAGCAGTGTTCGCATTAGGGAGCGTGTTACTTCGTGTACTCGATTTCGAGTCCCTATTCCACATTATACCAGATGAGACACCGCTTCCGTACCCCGGTTTACTGGGATCTCGGTATTTTTTCGGCACAAAAGCCAAACTAAATTATGAGTCAGAATGCCTCGAATGGGGAGGCGAATCATGGCCTTTTGAAAAAGGAAATGAACCCGATCAAATTATGGAAATTCCTGCACGTTCAGAAACATCCTTCTACGTAAACGTAGAAAATCACAACTTAAAAGAGGGTTATCTATCCCCTTTAAAAATCAGCAAAGGTGTTTATGCAGACGATTGTCTAGTAACAACCGTCCGGGGTAAAGCCCATTTAAGGGTATACAACACCACCAACAACCCCGTACGACTGATCGTACCAGTCGTAAAATTAGAGGAATTTGACATTATCGATGATTTGACAAAAACCAACGCTGAAATCGATTGCATGAAAATCGCAAAATCTGCTCCTGATTCATCGCCTCGTGATCTTCTCAATTCCATCGTAGACTGCAAGTCAGCTACGCTATTCCAGAGCCCAAAAGAGGCCAATAAAAATATTGCAACAAAAAACGTCGTTCCAAACCTTCACCATTGTTCCAACGAGAACAGTGAACTGGAGGAGTCCGAAAATTTCAGTAGCAAGGAAAAATCAAATCCAAATCAAAACAAGAACCAGGAACCAAAATCCATGCAACCCAAAAACCAAAAGTCAAAAAGAAATCAAGAAAACAAAGTAACTTCTATTCCCACCTCTGAGGAAATTCCTTGTAAAAATGACTTAGAGCGCTCAAAAACCATACAAAAAGTTTTACGACTGGATCATCTCGCTCCACATGACCTAGATCACGTCGAAAAAATAATTAAAAATTACGCGGACAGATTCCACATTAAAGGCGAACCTCTCGAAGCTACACACATGCTGTGTCATAAGATTCCTACGATCGACGATCTACCAATAAACACCAAACAATATCGGTTCCCCCAAGCGCTCAAGGGCGAAGTCCAGCGTCAAGTGGACGAGCTATTAGAGACCAAAATAATAAATCACTCCGAGTCACCAAGCAACAGTCCTGTCTGGATTGTCCCCAAAAAACCAGACTCCAATGGTAATAAACGTTGGCGTATGGTAATTGATTTCCGCGCTCTAAATGAAAAAACAATCGGTGATTCATATCCGTTGCCAAATATAACGGATATTTTAGATCAATTGGGACGTGCAAATTATTTTTCAGTCTTTGACTTAGCTTCCGGTTTCCATCAAATCCAAATGAACCCCGAAGACAAACAAAAAACCGCTTTCTCTACCCCATACGGGCATTACGAGTTTTCAAGAATGCCCTTCGAGCTCAAAAACGGCCCGGCGACTTTCCAGCGCTTAATGGATATCGTGTTGAGTGGACTGCAAGGGGTATCCCTCTTTGTCTACCTCGACGATATCGTAATCTACGCCAAAAATCTAGAGGAACACGTAACAAAAATGCAAGAATTAATGAATCGATTACGAAAAGCAAATCTCAAACTACAACCGGATAAGTACGAATTTCTTAGACCAGAAGTTAGTTACCTCGGACACATCATTGGTAAAGACGGTTTAAAACCTGATCCAAGCAAACTAATGGCAGTAAAGGATTTTCCGATTCCCAAAAATGTCAAAAACATTCGACAATTCCTGGGTTTAACCGGTTATTATCGCAGATTCATCAAAGATTTCTCAAAAATCGCAAAGCCACTGTGTTCGGGATTCCGCCACGCCTTACAAGCGGGGCGAGCTTCCCGATCGGCTCGCGCCAAGGCAGCACCTCGTGGGCGCTCTCACCTCGCCTCAGAGCGCATGCTCTGTTGGCCGTGTGCCGGCCGGCACGCGAGAGCGGCCATCTTCATCTTTCTGTTTCGTTCTGACCGTGCTCAGCGACACTTCGCTGCTGGTCTCGTCCAAGTTTTCTTTTAACCGCACCCGCTGTTAAACCCGCACCGCAATCTTTAATCGTAATGTGAGTTAAGGGGGGATTGTCTTTTTTTTCGCAAAATTTACCGCTTTTTGGGAATTTTTTTGTGAAGAAAGTATACAACGGAAAACTTGTGAAACTTGGCATATAGTTTTATTGATCTGTTTACTACATACAAAAAAAATTTTAAGCAATTTCATCAAAAAATCCGCCTCCCACCCCCCTCGACGCGCGATGGTCCTTTTTTGATGGTGTGCACGATTACAGCCTTCACGTTCATCCTGCAACAAAAACCCAAAAAGCATTTTACTTTAGACACATATAGCTATCGTTCGATGAAGGGAAAAAAATTGACGAGTTGGTGACGTTTTGAACTTGAAGTATCGATTTTTCGAAAAAAATTGATCGATTTTTTGTTATAAATAAAAAACTATTAAACGTATTGCTTTTTTGCTTCATCAAACGATAAAAGGATGTCAGCTGAGCATTCTGTCCAAATTTGAAGGCAATCGGTTGAATAGTTTTTGAGAAATCGTGCACACCAGTTGTGAAAAAGCTGTTTCGAGAAAAACGCGTTTAAAGTTGTGAGTACAGTTTATGGGACATATCGAGTACTTACAGTATTTTTAATCTAATCTGCTATGCCAGGGCCATACAGGATGCCTTCGTCGGCTTCGAACAACTCATTCAGTGAAGCAGTTTCGCTTCTGCGTCTTGTTCGAGCCTCTTTCGTTGCTTCGAGGCTGCGTCTCGTTGACCTCTCTATCCGCTGCTTATCTCGCGCATCGACGAATATTGATGCTTGCTGGCCAACGACGATTCCAATCGTCGTCATTGTTTTCAGGACTGCTGTAAAGCCTTCGTTAAAAATCCCTGCGGCCAAATAAGCCGCGATGTCGATCGTTTTCGCGCCACAGTGAAGGTGTTTAGGTGCGAATCGCCAAACGGTTGCGTTGAAGCTTTCGTTGTTGTTTTGAGTATCGCCACCTAAACACCTTTCCAGCAAGTCTCTCGATGACAAATCAATGTAAATCGGCTTAATAGCATTCGCGACGTCTTCATGCATTGGAGCTTCGTGATCAAATTCGTCCAGAGTTTTTTCGGCTTCGGCAATGCGCCATTTGCACCAGCTTTGTGACCCCGCGGGACAGTACATATGCTGAGGATTTTCATTCTTCGAGATCTTGTGGTAGAACGTTGCCCACACAGCATTGTACATCTCATCAACAGAGTCTGGATGTCTTCTGATAGCCAAACCGTAGAAAATTGTTAATTCTTTTATCAATTTATCGGTTAATTTTCCTTTTCCTCCAAGTTTTTTCGTTTTTTTCACATTTCTCAGTCGCGAGCCCATACGCTTCTCAACGTGCCCGACGCATTCCTTTTTCTTCACGATCAAATCATCGCCGTAAGGTTTGTCTTCCAACAAGGCTTTGAATGTTTTCGTGTCGCCATCGCCGATGTATTTCGCGTACCGTACTTCATGCATTTCCCAAGATCGTCGGAACATGTCTTTGATCGCATCAACTTCCATCTTTCCAGCTGACCCATCGTGATTTGCCGTACATTCACTGCTGTGTTCTTCGAACCAATTGTCGTATTCTTCGGTACCGGATTTTGATTGCCACCATTTACAAGCGTGACAGTAAGACGATTTCACGACAAGGTCAACCACTTTGCTTGAATATTTGCCGATGAGTGTCGTGATTCCAAACAAGGAACTATATCCTCGCTTTTTCCATGTTCCGTCTCCCGACACAGAAATATCTGTCTCTGGATTTCCGGGCTCAGCATTCTTCGCTTTCTCTTCTTTCACTGCCTTTTTCTCACACAGCTCCCATACAGCTTTAGCTCCACTGTAAATGTTCTCCAAGGAGGCATAGTACAAGGTTGTGCTGAAACCTTGGGATATATCCATCAAGCCACAAAATAAATGTATACCCTCTCTGCCTACTCCCAATAGTCTCATCACAAAAACCATTCTCCGGTTTATCTCACACGATTTGTCATCGACGAGAGGACAGGAATTAATATATTGCACACGATACTTGCACTGCACAACTATTTTAAAACCCAAGCCGCGAGAACTGGATTTGCCAAATTTGATCGGTCCTTTGCATTCCTGACATATTACGAGTTGCGAGATTGCAGAGAAAACCGATAGAAACGCGATAATGCGATATCCATGACCCGGGTCCGTAATTATTTCTTTGTCTTCCGCTGTCGACAGTTTCTGGGCCGACGTACTTGCAAACGTCGTTTCCGTTTCTCGGGTGTGAATATTCCCAACAAATTTCCTTTTTTTCGGTCTAGCATCACGACTATGAGTATCACTTCCCTGTTTTCGATCCATGATATATACGTCTGTTACCAGTAAACTCTCGTTCGAGACTGAGCGACTCTCCACCGAATATTTCGATCTCGCACGACCGTTAGGACTCGTCCTTCATTGAATTAAATGCCTATTGTATGCTGTCCCGTTATTTTCATGGTCCGCCGAGCAACAGATTCGGGCAGCTGCCGGGCGCGCCGACCCCTGCCGTGTGACAACGAGCGCGCGGCCACCGCGAGTCGACACGCAGGTATAAAATCGCTTATAACTTTGCCATTTTTGAGAATTTTAATTTGAAATTTTGCACACATATTCTCAACACTTTGAAGAATATGAAACAGCGGTCAGCGAAAAAAGAAAATCCCCCCTTAACGTGTGCACTCGGCACTCGTCACCCGCACGATTGGCGTATAAGACGCAATCGCTACCCGCTAAGTCTACATCGCATTTTCGTAGTTGTAAGCGCACCACGTGGCCTGGCCAAGACCGCGTGCGTCATCAAAGTTCCACTTAACCGGCCATTTTTCTCCAGTCGTGAGATATCGCCACGAGATCAGTAAAATCAGTGCGCGATCTCCGACATTGTCTACACCGCTTCGCTTTATTGTTGAAACCGCTCGTTCACCCGCAACAATCAAAAAACATTGACTCCTGACTCTTTCAATAAAAAGACAAGCGGATCCCGCGCTAACACGTCGCGTCTTCGAACGACTTTATTTACCACCGTGTGCACGATCCTCAACATCCCGGCATTAGTTCACTCATTCCGCAACACACTGACTCATCTTTTGGAAGAAAAGATCGATTTCAGTTGGACTGACGAAACCCAAAACGCCTTCGAAATCTTGAAAAATAAGTTATGCGAAGCTCCGATCCTTCAATATCCCGATTTCGAAAAACCCTTTATCGTAACAACAGACGCTTCCGGTTTTGCACTAGGCGGCGTTCTATCTCAAGGGGAAATCGGGAAAGATAGACCTATAGCTTTCACGTCGCGCGTATTACGCGGGGCAGCTCTACGTTACGATACGTATGAGAAAGAAGCAATGGCAATCATACATAGTGTAAAAACCTTCCGACCCTATATATACGGTAGGAAGTTCACGCTCGTCACTGATCACAAGCCTCTCGTGTGGTTTAAAACTGCAAAAGACGCGAACGCGCGTGTCCTCAAATGGAGACTCAAACTCTCCGAATATGAATACGAAGTCGTTTACAAACCTGGAACCCTGAACGTAAACGCGGACGCCTTATCGCGCAACCCTATTGAGAAAATCGAAGAAGTAAGAGCGATTCCACAATGCGAACAAAAGCTAGTCGAAGATCCGGAAAACGCGTTATCCGACATAATCCGTCAATTAGCAGAATCGAGCAATAACGATAGCGATAGTAGCAACAAAAGCCCAACAACCATTACAACTCAGGCTGAAGTTCATCTAGTCCCGATAATGGAAGAAATAAATGTTGTTACCCGTGCCCAAACGAAAAAGGGCACATCCCCAGACCAAATTGAAACAATCAGAGCAAAAGAAACATTCGATAACAATAGTCAAGGAAAAATCGGCGTGCCCGCTCCTGAAGGAGTGGACGCCAATTTTAAATCTCAACGGTATACGCGAAGAACTCGTAAGGCCGTGAATTATGAAGAGAGCAGTAGCGACGAGACCGAGGCCGACGTAATAAGATCCGCGCGCGTCACTCGACCTAGGAAGGCCGCGCGCCCGAAAACATATGACGGCTCTAACATATCCAATGCACCTCTTATCGCTCACTCCAACAGTCCCACTGACCCTGACTCCGATAATTCGGTAAACTCGGACTCCAGTTCTATTGACTCACAATTCGACGAAAACGACAACTCATCAGCTGATAAAGGAAAGTCATCCGAATTAAAAATTGCAAATTGCATCAGTACCAAAGAGTTGTTCTCTTTCCGGAATGACAATTTGGTCTACTTCATCGATGCAACAGGAAACCCATGTGATCATGGGGAACAAAAATTATTGGAAACAAACAAATTTCCCCTCTGGAAAGACCTAACTGTAGGCCATGCTTATAGGAAAAAGGTTGGAAAAAAACAACATATCGCAATGGTTATTCGTAGTGAACAATCCGAGTCGCTATCAGTAATATCCGAAAACGTCAAACGAACAGTCAAAGAATTAAAGGAAATTTGTGAAACCTCTAACCTTCACTCGATCAGTATTTGCCACAGTCAGCACATCGAACATTTAATTTGGGCTGACGTAATAAACATCGTAAAAGAAACGTTCAAACCCAGCGAAAGAAAAATAATAGTCTGTTTGGGAACTCTGAGTTACGTACCGATTGAAAAACGCGATTCAATATTTTATGAAATGCACAAGTCCCCAATTGGTGGACACAAGGGTGTCTCAAAAACATATAACAGAATAAAACGCGAATATTTTTGGGAAGACTTAAAATCAGATGTTCAGAGACGCATACAACAATGTCTGGAGTGCCAACTCAAGAAATTGGTCCGGATCAAAACAAAACAGCCAATGATCATAACGGATACGCCGGGAACTGTTTTCGAAAAAATATCTATGGATATCGTAGGTCCAATGCAACGCACTTCAAGCAACAATGAGTATATCCTAACGATACAGGACAATCTCTCGAAATACTGTATCGCGATTCCGCTCCCAAATGCACTGGCAACAACGGTCGCCGATGCTTTCATAAAACGATTTATATGCGTGTTCGGAGCGCCTAAGGCCCTACTAACCGATCAAGGGAGCAATTTCTTGAGCGGCCTTATGAAAAGAGTTTCTAAACGCTTCCGAATAAAACGATGTCGAACGACGGCGTTCCATCCACAATCGAACGGAGCGCTTGAAAGATCGCATCACGTTCTGGCCGAGTTCTTGAAACAGTACACTGGCAAAGACAACGAATGGGATCAGTGGCTGGAACTAGCAATGTTATCATACAACACTAGCGTCCATGAGAGTACCAGATACACGCCCTACGAAATAGTATTTGGCAAGGTAGCAAGGGTCCCATCAAGCGAACCGCTTCCGGAATCTGATCAATTACCAAATTATCGCGGATACCTAATCGATTTGATCACGCGCATCAATGGAATACGAAATATCGCATATGAAAACCTCGTTGCTTCAAAACACCGGTCAAAACGGTACTATGATAAAAACGCAAACCCCAAAAACTTCAAAGTCGGAGATTTCATCTATCTACAAAAAGGTTCTAAACCAGGCAAATTAGGTGACCATTATTCCGGTCCACATAAAGTTTTGGAAAAATTAGAAAAGGAAAACGTCAAAATTCAGTATAAAAACAAGACTCGAATCGTTCACGAAAACAGATTGCGATATTCACACATAAATACCAAAGAGAAACCAAAAAGGAAAAGGGGGTCGACTCGAGTCGAGGATTCAGACTCTAACAACTAAATACTAATCAATTATTACATTGTTCTCAGATGATCGGCACCCATTTAATTTGGGCATTATGCTTATTTCACCCCGTTGCTGCCATGGTGGGTTACGACTGCGGATCAAGTGCGCCCAATATAACAACGATTTCACTACTGGACGTTAAACCTTGCGACAACCCTGCTCCGAACACACGAACCGTAGGAAAATACATCCAACTCTTACAACTCAACGACTACTCTGAAACCATGGTTATACAATGTAAAATCGAAATTTTGAGAACGATATATCACTGCGGCATGTTTTCGCATGTGTCCATTGTTAATAACGGCCAAACGGAATATCTCGAGGTCACTCGAAGGGATTCATGCGAAGAAATGCACAGATACGGCACCACTCAAGTAGCCCACAATGTGATACGCGGGTTAAAAGATAACCAAACTACTACAATCAGCATTACCCTCGCCGGCAGTATAGCAAACAATGGCGAGTGCAATGGTGCATCGTATTCAGATCCGTACGGTACTTGGAACAACGTTGTTGTTCAAGGTACGGTAAAAATCACGTTAGGAAGCTATATGGCTCAAATTGCGTTGAACTCGAACCAAATTCATTTAAAATCAGGTACTACTTGTACCTTGTTAACAACAACGTGTATCGACCCTTACGGAGGATACACTTTTTGGAGCTCAAGACCGCGCGACGACTGCAAATTTAACAAATATGGCATCCTGTATGAAGGAATATCCAACAAACTAATTGAAACCGAAACAGAAACCGAAAACACAGTTTACTCAGTAACAACCAACGACGTAACGTTCGCGCTATCCGTTAGAGAAACTGACCAAATTTGCGGATATAATATTTTCACCACCGAACACGCAAAACTATTTATATTCGAAACAACGCGAAGCGCTTCGTTTGCAAAACATGGAAAATTCCCCGTGGCTAATCTCGACATATTCGCGTACGTCAATTCTAAATTTATCTATGTAGAAAGACATATCCGACAACAAATGAAAACTTTGTATCATAATATGCTAGACCAACAATGTAACAAAGAACGGCAAATGCTTCAAAATAGTTTGTCCTTGGCGACCCAAGCTCCCGACGAATTCGCATATAACATCATGAAGGGACCAGGAAATATGGCTGTAGTAGCCGGAGAAGTAGTTCACATAATCCGATGCATACCAATAGAAGTAAACTTGACAAGGCTAAAAGAATGCTATAACCAGTTACCAGTAACTCGTGGAAACGAATCATATTTCCTCACACCCAAAACTCATATCCTTTTGAAAAAGGGAACCCAAACGACTCGTAATTCCTTACTCCCTCCTTACTACCTATTCGGCAATACATGGTACAAGTTCTCGCCAGTTCCGGCCGAAACTGTGCCACCCGCGAGTATGGAGCCTATGACAAAACCAACATGGAAATATACCAATCCAACATCCTTAGCATCAAGTGGCATCTATTCAAAGGAGGACATCGACAATCTCCGGGAACGTATTATGTTCCCCATAGAAGAACCCGCTGTACTCAACCATGTGGCACGCGGAATGATCGGTCAACCTACTGTCGACCAGGGGATACATGTGTTGAACCTGCTAGACAATAACAGTCTTGAAAATCTCGCCGAATCCGTCTGGAGTCGCACATGGGGGAGATTCATCCAATTCGGAACAGCAAGCGCTGGTCTCATCGGAATTTTCATCGTCATCCGAGCCATAAAACTCTTCGTGGACACCTTAATACATGCATACAGCATACACACTGTGTATGGCTGGTCAGTGTACCTCATCGGTGCAATCTGGGATTCAGTGACTCATCTACTCATACATCTGGCCAAGCGTCCTAAGAACATCCCGCCGACAGACGAGGAGGCCCCGCAAGAGAATAATAAACCCGCTACGAATGAAACAGCTGATCCAGGACACAACACTGAAAAATCACAAGTTTCATCAACTATGAACACCGAAACCGTATTGTACCCGAATATATCCGAAGAATTCCACAATCCTCGTACCTTTCCCTAAGTGGCACACGAGTACATAAAGTATCAATAATTATAATTCATTTTTTTTTGTTCTATTTTCCGAAGGCTGCATGATTAATTTTTCTCTTAGCGTTTTCAGAGAAAAGTAAAATAATAATAATAAATAATAAAATAAAAATTAGAGTAAATTAACAATAATAATCTTGATATATACAAATCATATTTTTGCTTTTATTATATAAAAAAAGGGGGGAAGAAAAGAGAAAAAGGTACCAAGAGAAGATAGAAAGGGAGACGAGAAAGAATGTAAAGAGGACATAGAAGATAAGTTAGAGTATAGAGGATATGCTATAAGTATGTGTTAACGAGCGGAAGAAAAAAAAAGTAAATAGCGAATACGACCCAACGACGAGGAAGACAACGAAGACCAACGATGAGAAGGACAACGAAGACCAACGATGAGAAAGACAACGAAGACCAACAATGAGAAAGACAACAACGAACCAAATGACAACGAAAACCAACGACGAGAAGAGCAACGATGAGGCAATAAACGAGACGAAGAATAACCGGAATAGAAAAATTCATACCCACAAGACAAATTATAACAATGTCATTTTTTTTTATTATTATTAACCCATCAAGGGTATTATCTAATGACAATGCCGTCATTCATTATATATTGACATTATGCCATCGGGATGGTCCCACGCTGGGTGAAACCCAGCGGATGCCGAACGCATCAAAGCCATCCGCGTCGAACATCTCGGCTTGCGCCTGCCGCGCGGACTCCCTCTTCCAGCGTATGATTTCCGCCTGGTGGAAGTACGACCGCTGAAACATGAAACGAACACACATTTTAATAGATTAAGGAAAAATTATATATATATATATATATATATATATATATATATATATATATATATATATATATATATATATATATATATATATATATATATATTAGGACATTAAGAACATATCGCAAATTGAATACTTACCAGTACAGGGTTGATCGCGTTTTTTCTCGGCATCTTTCTTATTTTTTTTTCCTCCTCTTTCTTTCGGTGCGCTCTTGTTAAAATTTGGCTGAGTAATAAGCACGGACTATTGATGACAATTCTTAAATAGGCATTGTCCCACCAAGGAAATTTTTCATCCCCACTCTGATTAAACTGATTGAGCGGGACGCCCAATCCTAAAGGGGGGAGGTGTCACAGCCGCAATAATTTTAACATATAACTTCTATCTCTTTCTAAGCCGCGATACCTTAACTCCGTATCTCTCCAAAAGCCAAACACTCAAAAGGAAGTTGAAGCACCACTAGGGTGACATGTGAACCTATATCTTGCATAAATAAATCCGTGCTGCTAATCATTTAGCGGCGTAACAACATGCGACCAAGACGACTCAACATCCGGTCTTCTTGAACGCTCGATAAAATTATCCGAGACAAAGAGTGTCAAAGGCATAAGGTTACCAGACCCAGCTCTGGCATATCTATCAACCTCTACGCATCATATGCCATTTCGCCGAATTGCGGGACAAAGGTCTACTACCTTGCGATGCAACCTCTATCATATAAGATGCATATAAGACCGATTCTACGAATTAATATATGTTTGCGAAAATGCACCGCCTTGCAACCAATCGCGAATTACGCCATACTTCACTGACCAATCCAGAAAGAAATGCATGAATCGAATCATCCCCTCCTTAAAGTATTTTCTCCCATAAGTCATCCCCTCCTAAAATTGCACTTCTCAAAAGATTCCTCCTGCAATTCAGTCCCCCGTCAACTACCATCGGCTCAAGTTCTTCTATAAAGTCTCAATCCAAGTCTCTCGACAATCCTCATTAAATTCAGAACTTAGTCTTCCGGCAACCTTCCTTCAGAAAAGAATAATTAACTACCTATTCGCGAACAACTTACGCGAATCACACCTATTCCTTTTGCGAACTTATAAATGTTAATATCGAAATATTCAGAAATATATCCGAGTTATTCTTCACCTTTAACTGTGTATCGCGATCATATGCCTTTAGACATCGTATCCCGTTATCGCGTAGTTATAAGAACACACTTGTACTTTCGACCGTCTCGTACACGAACAATCACACCAACACGAGGCTGCAGCTAGGGCCTCGAATTCACGAGCGGCGACAAACAAAAACAGCGAGCGAGCGAGCGAGCGCGAGTACCACGCACTATCACCTAATGTAAGCGATACTTGTTTTACTCTTTATTATTCCCATCGTTCCCACGGACTTCTTGGTTCGATCTCTTAATTATAATAAAATCAGAATACAGTTAAAACGAGTTTACCGAATTTGTCCCTTATCCTAGTTTTGTCCAAAATCTTTATTTCTGATGTCTCCATAGCACTTTCCCCTTGATCCCGAGCTATTGCGCCAGGCGTAGGCTCAAAAGAGGAAAACAACCACATATATGCTCATGTCCCCTCAGGACGTGACAGGTAGTTCAGAGTGTACACTCAAAGCGATGCGAGTGCTCGTGGACGGACATAAATTGTTACCGATAGTGACCGAGCTCAAGCCGTTCGGACCGACGGACTGGCGTGTGACATCCCCGGGGATGGTAAAGGCCGACGTGGCAATGGACAGAGTGCTGGTGCTGGGCATCTTATTGCGGGTAGTGCCGGACGACACCCAGCATGTAGACGCAATAATAGGATGGTCGTACACCGAGATGCCGTACGTAGAGTACATGAAGAGCGGTAATGAACTGCGCTTCCGCTACAAGGAGGATGCGATGCACCTCATGAGCGGCACTAACGGCGAGGATGCCGGAACAACAGTGGAATTGAGGGTCGCGACGGATGTGCAACCAGCGGCGATCCACCTCACCGATGTGGTCTCGGGGAACGCGGACCACCGGATGGCTGTGATACATTGCGGGAGCGAGACGCGAACGCTCCAACCGACCCGTAGTCTGCTCCGAGGGACAACGGAGACGATCCCACGGGTACACATCCCCGATGACCGAAGGCCCATCGTGCGAGAGGACCTAGTCGTCGGCAGCAATCAATCAAAGAAGGTAATATGCGAGTTGCTAGAAACGTTGAACCAATACCGAGACTGCGTAGCACTATCAATCGAGGAGCTCGGCACGGCTAGAAATGTAGAGATAGACAGCAATAAGACACCGAGTGCCGGACCGGTGAGATTCGAGACCCCATCGAGCGAGTGAACGAGAGCGAACCGAGATGCGACGGATCCTGACCGAGTGGCGCCTCAGCGGAATCGTGAGGGATACGGTATCCCCATATGCCAGTCCAGTGCTGTTCGTGAAGAAGAAAGACGGATCAGCACGGATGGTGGTCGACTTCCGGAAGTTGAATAAACAAACGGAGAGGGTGCACTTCCCGTTGCCGAGCCTCGACGACCATCTGGCCTTGATTGGTCTCTCTCTTGACTCTCTTCACTCTCTTCACCACCCTGGACCTTGCGCATGGGTACCTTCAGATACCCCTGACCGAGAAGGCGATGCCGAAGACAGCGATCATCACGCCCAACGAGACCGCCGAGTTTACCCGGATGGTCTTCGGGCTGATGAACGGCCCCGCATACTTCATATATGACAACGATGGTTTAAAATTGTTTTCCTTTTTTTATGAAAGTGTGAACTAATATGAAAAAAATCGATCTATAGACATTTTTTAATATATCGATTAATTTAAGAGATATCGGCGTTAGAACGTTTCCGAACTTTCTGAAATCCAGATTTGTCGAAAAATTGTAACTTCTGAAATACATACGATAAAATTTTTTTTAAATGTGAAAATACTCCTTGCATAGCATACTATTTTATATGAAAAAATCAAAAAAATTAAAAATGATCAGGGTCACGGCCGAGCGAAATGGCGTGGAATGCCTCATATTTATTATCGAATTATTTTCATTTGTTTATCATTGAATTTCTTTATTCAATTCAATTTTATTGTCTTATTAAATTATTAAATTTTTTCCCTAAGGTACACGCTGTTCGCGTTTGTTACCTATTTTTTCCTCCACTGTGACTGTTTCTTTCCTCCTTTTTTCTACACTCGTCCCCCCCCCTTCCTTGCGGCCGCAGCCGACCTCCCCTCTGTATTATAAAAAGGAAAATGAACTTCGATATTTGCTTCCCGGTAAAAGATGACACTGATTCTTACGGAAGCAAGGCAGCGCTGAAGCTGGCGACAGAAGCGATCGCGGAACAATAAAACATTACAGATTGAACTTGAAAAAATCCCTTTGATTGTCACATGTACGAATAAAGTCGTGTAATTTTTGCATAATAAATCATGTGGGCATTTAAAAAAAAATTGGTAAATAGGTTTTGAGGTCGCTGAATCCGATTCTGATTTCAGAGTTGGATTCAGCGACCTCGAAAACCCTAAGGTACTTATTCGTCGGAATCAAACCATTTTTCAAATTTGCGTCCGCCATATTGGATCCAAGGAAATTAAATAGGGAATACAGAAAAAAACCATGTTCGGCGTTCTGGTTCCCGTATGATTTTTTATCGACCGAACCCGGAGACCCTTCTCGGTGGTCGCCGGCACTGATCGCCCGTCAATCGAAAATTGGTTTCATTTGTGATTTCTCAGTCAATTTTACTGCGAATGGGATGAATCACATCTCAAATATTGAACACTATCTTGTATTTTTATTATTTCTCATTCACCTGCATGCATTTACTTATTTATAAAAATTTCATTACATATATGGAACTTTTAGCTATCGAAATGTTACCTTACTTGGGCGAAAAAAGCTTTAATTAATCGAGAAAAAAATTATTTAATCAGCAACGGTGACCCGATTTGACGTCTCGTGGTTACCGCTTATCGTTTTTGCGAAGACGCGCCGCTTCATGCGTAAGGGCATAAAAGATTCAAAATCTGACGCATCTCAAAAAGTAAAGGCGTTTCAGGTTCATCAGAACATTTACAAATAACAATTTTTAAAAAATAATTAATTATTTGTTAAAAAATACAGTGTTCGATCATTGGGACATAGAAAATGCAGTGTGTCCCAATTATTGAACACTCGAATTCTCCAAGATGGCGTCATTAAGACCATCGAAACATCGAGACAGTTAACGTGTGGCAGACAGTGCAGCCAGATCGCGCGTAAAAGTTACCCCCTCTCTAGTCTCTTACGCGTCCATCACACAATCATAGTAGCGCGTGTCCGTGAGCGAGCGACGCTCGGACATCTTCGGAAAGAGCCGAGCGGGGCCGAAGTTTCCCGACCGCGCCTTCGGCAGCTACACCAATACATGAACGCTGAGCACGTTCATGTGCGGCCAAGCCGAAACGAAGGCTTCGAGGGAAAAAGCAATCGCGCGTGACGTCACCGACGGCACGCGCGAGGCTTTTAGACGATTTCAATGCTTAATTAGCTCTTGGTTCTCTGCGTTATTAAGGGGTTACCCCCATTTGCCATTTTGAAAAAATCGATTTTTTTATTGCATTTTTTTGAAGTATAAGTATCTCAGAATATGTCCTGAAAATTTCAAGTCGATCCGAACAAAATTGACTGAGATATGAGTGTTGAAAGAGAAGAATCCGTTGTGTAAACGACCGGCTAGTCTGCCGTCTGGCGCGCTCGACCCTCCCTCCGACCTTCAATGCATTGTTCAATGAAAAGGGTCGTATACCTGGCATTCACAACGTTCATATAATAGACTGGAATTTATAAGAACGTATTTTCGTTGTCTGTTATGGTCTAAACTCGTCAGTGTAGCTCGAAAGTTCGACTATATTAGACGTATATTCCGCCGTTCATAATATTATAAGCGCAGTTTTTATTCATTTTACATTAAAAAATGGATCGAAAAAAAGGTTCGCGACAAACAAGAAGCAGTGATAATTTACGGAAATCTCGACCAAAAAAAAGGAAGGGTGTTTTTAACCCCAACCTGGCCGAAACGGAAACTGAAAGTTTCAGCACGTCTGCGAAGAAACTGAAAAATAATATTGATATGACTGTGAATCAAAGTCCTAATATTGAATATCGGATTTTGAACTTTTGGGTTGTTTGCTGCTATTTCAAATTTAGTGAAGTGCAAAACGTGTAATGGAAATATTACATTTGAAACGGCAAGTGCAAGAGGACTAGGCTTCAAAATCGTTGTGAAATGTGGCTCATACGGTCCCCTACGAAATCACGTGCACCCAAATAAGCACGATAAGAATATTCTCATGCCTCGACATATTTACAAAGGCACTTTACAGTTAAGATGCCGCTCATTAATAGAACCTGAGCGTCGCGCACTCTTTCCATGCGGCCTCCCCTTTTGTCTATTCAACGACCGTATTGGACACTGGGCGCAACTTCTCGGAAAAGCCATAAAACAAAAACACGTAACGCGCCTTCAGCGCAACGTCAGTCAGGCCCGGGAAGGTTTCCATCAATCCGGTCGTAAAATTAAGAAGTATCAAAAAGGGAGATGCATATTTAAAGGGTCACGTAGCACCTAACCACTACGCTTTCCCCGATAGAAACGAGGTCACGAAAATAGACTCGTGTGACTGCTGCATAAGAATCCATAATTGCGTCCCCACGTTCTCTCTGATTACATACATACAACATACAAATGAATCTCAGTAGGGCCCCGAAAAACTCCCAACGACCCGATCGTAAAATTAAGTAGCACAGGAAAAAAATTCGTATGCGGGAATGCCGATGCGCCCTCCTCTATGAAAACCTCCCACCAGAACCAGGTTCATGCGTTCGTTACGTATGATACTTCTATTTCCAAATTAAATGAGGTCAATACTCTATCTCTCCCACTCTATTAATTCGGGAGACCAAGAAATCACATATAAAGGGAGCAACCCAGCACTTTGAGAACGCAGTCATAGTTGTAGTATTCATGTGGTTAGTCGTAGTCTTCATAGTCAGTAGTCTTCAAGCACTTCAAGCATCAGAGCAGTTCGTTCATTCCAAAAATCTACCGCGCAGTCTATCGTTGTCGTCTATCAAAACAATCTATTGAAGTCACTCTATAAGTCTATTAGTCCACGACGGTCTTCTAATTTTCTATCTACGTTCAAAATCTATAATCGAATTAGTCGCGTCCATACCGTCGAACTTAGAAAAGAATCAGTGTACTCGAAAATTGTACGCGTGCCACCGATACCATCTGCGACCGCCTCTGGCCCACTAGCGAAGGCCCTACATTTTACGACCGACACCCGCTACCTAAACGACAGGGTCGACACCGAACGAAACCATCAATGTAAGCGAACTACATTTTTACACTCTTTGTACTCGAGCGTTAATAGAATTAGCCAAATTGGCTGATTCCAATAAATCAACCGTTAAATAGAAACGAGTCATTTCCAAATAATCGGAGTATTTCCATAAATTCCTTAAAAATCCTTCCTTTCTCCAGCACATCCTCTTTTTACCCTCATCCCGTGCTATTGCGCTAGGCGTAGGCAAGAAAGAGGGAACCACACGTTATATGCCCACGTCCCCTCCGAACGTGACAGCAGAAGGCGATGCAACTCCTCAATTAACAGTTTGCGGAGATGGATCCTGGAGGAAGCGAGGATATACGTCGTTGTTCGGAGTCACATCAGTCATAGGCTACTACAGTGGAAAAGTACTTGATCTTGTGGTAAAAAGTGCGTATTGTAAAATGTGTGAATCGTGGAAACATAAGCTAAATGATGCGGACTACGAAGAATGGTACGAAACACACGAAGATAACGGCAGTGCAAATCACGAAGGCTCCTCGGGAAAAATGGAGGTGGACTCCATTATCGAAATCTTCAAGCGTTCAATAGAAAAATATAATGTCCTGTGCCGTTACTATATTGGAGACGGAGATTCGAAAACGTACACTGGGCTAGTAAATTCTCATCCTTATGACGACGTAGAAGTTATAAAAAAAGAATGCATCGGTCACGTCCAAAAGCGTATGGGATCCCGCCTTCGTAATTTAGTAAAAAAAAACAAAAAACTTGGTGGTAAAGGACAGCTGACAGGAAAATTTATTGACAAGCTCACTGTGTACTATGGACTTGCTATTCGACGCCATTCTGCTTTTGTTCACGATATGCATGAGGCAATATGGGCGACCTTCGATCATTACAGTTCAACCGATGTAAATCCACACCATGAGAGATGTCCAACCGGTGAAGAATCGTGGTGTTCGTATCAACGAGCTCAGGCGAGAAACGAGGCGTCCCAACACGATTACAAACCACTTCCATCAAATGTATTGGATGCCATCAGACCTATATACAACGATCTGAGTAAGGAAACTTTACTCGAAAGATGCGTCGGTGGCTTCAATCAAAATAACAACAAAAGCTTCAACCAACTTATTTGGAAAATCAGCCCAAAAATCGTCTCGAGTGGAGCAATCGTTGTAAATTTAGCAGCTTATATTGCCGTTGGACTATTCAACGAAGGTTCAAAATCATTATTATTTTATTTGAACTCAATCGGAGTGAGCTGTGGACACAACGCGCACGAATACGCTGATAAAGTGGACGAAGCACGGATTGCACTGGCAGAGAGACGTGCGGCCGAGAGCACTCGTGAAGGAAGAATGTTACGAAGGCAACACCAAATTTCCGTTTTGCAAGCGGCATCGTCGGCGGAAGGACTTCTGTATGGGCCCGGAATAGATGACTCGATGTAAGTTTACAAAAAAAAAATATTTTCTTCGTGTAAACTGAAATTGAAACTTTAAACGCGTTTTTCTCAAAATGGCATTTCTGAAGTCGGTGACCAAGATTACTCAAACACTAATGAACCGATCTTCTTGAAATTTTGCAGGCTTATTTAATACATAAAAATGTAGTCTTTAATCGTTCGATTTTTTTTTTCGAAAAAAAAAATGGCTGTTTTATAGCCAAAAAACGGCCGTTTTTTTCGTTAAAATCGAACCATTAACTTTGACTGTCCGCCATTTTGTGAAAAATGAATATTTTTTAAAGTCCTTCGATTAAAGACTAGTTTATACTTATATTTGACTAAATCCATCCGCATTTTTTTTTCAGGTGATCCACTTCGCCGCAATGTTGGTCACCGGAAACCGTGATTATAAAATATATATAAAAATATATATAAAAAATATATAAAAACATTATTTCATTGACGGCCATTTGCCACTAAACAATGTAATATTTTTCAATAAAAAAATTACTAAAAGTTCTTCAAGATGTGTTCTTTAAGATGGTATATTGATCGATTAAAAACGTTTTGTAGTTTTCTTTTAAAAAATTCATGAAAAAGGCCTTTTTTGCGCTACAAGTGGGGGTGACGCCTTAATGGATTGCTCACTGGAAAATTACGATGAAACATTCGAGCACTCTAAAAAGCGACAATTGAAGGGCAAGCGAAGGACAGAAATTTAATCGGAAATGGTCGAAAGTAATATACTACCGTCGATCCAGCGACGAGGCGAAGCAGAAAAACGAATGAAATTTTGGGTTCGTGAAGGGTTAGGGACTACCAAATAATGAGATCCTACGTAAAGCTAAGCAGGAACGGAAGAACCTTCTGGATGAAGGGCACTTCATCCAAATGGATGAAAGGCACTTCAGGCAAATATCTTCGGGATGAAAGGCACAGATCCCGTGGTTAATATTTAAATAATGGAATATAAACGGCCCGTTGGGGAGATTCACACTATTGGGTTGAATCCGTTTTTCGTTCATTACTGGACACCTGAACAAGTAGCCGTTTATATGTTGCATCATCAATATATTTGCATCGATGGCACTGGTTCATTGGGAAAAAAGTTGATGAAACCCAACGGGGAACTGTCTTCACATCTGTACTTGTACCATGTATTGACAGAAACTGTTGAGTCGAAAATTCCAGTTTTCCAGATGCTGAGCGCCTCGCAAAACACAAACACAATTCAGTTTTGGCTTAATGACATTCTCCGAATCGGTCGATCTCATAAAGCTAATTTTTCATTACCGAAACAGATTACTTGTGAATTCGATAAAGCTCTGCTTGGTGCATGCGCGCGAGCGTTCGCAGAATGTCAAAATCTCAAAGATTATCTGTCGAAATGTTTCGACTGCCTGGTAAACTCGTCTGATTCGCTTCTTCATGCTTTCTCCGTCTCGATATTTCTCATTACGTGAAAATGATTTCATGGTGGAAGGAATTAAGAACGGTAAATCCGCTCGTACGAAAATTCTACGTAATGATTATGGCGTTGACAACCAAATGTGAGGATTTTCATCAACTCAGAGACATTTTCAAGCGTACACCAATTGATAGCGTGATGAAAAGCGCTTTTGGGTATGGAAGTATGATCGCTACTTCATCTGCCATTGAGAGCGAGTTCAGTGAATTAAAGCACCGAACATTGTCACATGAGAGGCGCCCTATGCGTATTAATAAATTTGTGACAACACACTTAACATCTTTGACCGGACGCACAAAACTTGTTGTGGCGGAAAAACATACTCTAAAGCAAGTTCGAACACTGGAACTTTCAAACAGCGTGGCTACCATACACCCATCTAATACAGAATCCCGGGTGGAAAATGACAATGTGCTGTCCGCTGAACAAAACTCTCCGCCAATATCAAAAGAGAGGCCGCAAACGTTTGAAAATTCACTACAGAGAAGTGACACAATTAAATCTGACAGTGACATTGAATATGTTCTTGATAAGAACAATGAACTGTGCACAGAACATAATTGGCGCAATAAAAATGAACCAAAAAAACCGAAAAGAGTGTACTTAGATGCACGCCCTGAGTTAAAAATTGCGAAATCAAATAAAAAACGGAAAATTGGCATAGAAGTTATTCAAAATGGAAATCTCTGTCCGACAATCCAGAATAACAAACAAAGAGTTATAATGAGAAATACATGCGGTTTTGATACGATTATCCATATTCTTGCTGCTGCAACTACCAATGAAACATTTCATGATGTTATTCAAAAATCGAAATCGAAAATATTCGCATTCGTGAAGCTTTTCTTAGAAAAGGGTTGCAATGCAGAGGTATATAAGCAGCGTGTGGATTTCTTGGGTCAAGTTTCGTGCTACGTACACGATGTTAGGGTGCCTGGAGTTTCAGTCATTGACGCTTTATCAAACATCACTATTTTATGTGAGTTTGTTTTTCGGGAAGAGCCTAGCCTAGAGGAACGTAGGGAGTGCAAAGTATGCAATACCGTCCTCACGAGGCAACCAGTGACCGTTTCATTGGATATTGAAACCATCATAAGTCATGGGTACGAAAAAATACGCGATGCTGTAAAAGCTAACGAAATTTCTATCGTTAATAAAGTATATAATAAAGTATATATAATAAAAGTATATATAATAAAATAATAAAGTATCGAAGATGTTGACGCCAGGTTTGAAATAAAACAATTTCCCACGTTGATTAGCTTAGGCGGATCTTCGTTTCAGCTTGCTGGGGTTGCAGATTACCACGCTGGCTGTAGATCCGTTGCGCACTACACTAGCTGCGTCAAATACGGCGATACGTGGTTCCGTATAGATGATATCGTTTCAAAGCCAAAACACATTTCAACAAATGCCGCCATCAACCCGGTGTTCTGCATTTACGTTCGAGTTTAAATGACGAATTCGAAAAGCGACTACTGTATCAAATTTAATAATTTGAAAGGTTTCCTAGATCTCCACGCTTTTTATAGTTTTCAAAGTTGACTTTATAAAACTCAATAGTTTTAAAGGCTTTGTAGTTGTAAGGTTTACATCCAAAGAAATTCTAGTTTGGTTGAATTTTCCACGTATCGTATTCTAAAAAGTTTGGGAAAACAATAATAAAAAAACAATACGAGAAAATTCAAAATGCGGCAAGTGTATCAAATTTGATAATTTAAAAGTTTTCTTAAATCTCCAAGTTTTTTTAATAGTTTTTGAAGTTGACTATATAAAATGCAATAGTTTTAAAAGCTTTTATAGTTGTAAGGTTTACATCCAAAAAGATTCCAGTTTGGTTGAATTTTCAGGCATCGTATTTCATAAAGTGTGGGGAAAAAAAACAATACGAGAAAATTCAAAATTCGGCAACTGTATCAAATTTGATAATTTGAAAGGTTTCCTAGATCTCCAAGTTTTTTATCGTTTTCAAAGTTGGATATATAAAATTTAATAGTGTTGAAAGCTTTTTATTTGTAAGGTTTACTCCGAAGAAGTTCTAGTTTGGTTGAATTTTCAGGCATGGTATTTCATAAAGTGTGGGGGGGAAAAAACAAAAAAACAATACAAGAAAATTCAAAATGCGACTACTGTATCAAATTTAATAATTTGAAAGGTTTCCTAGATCTCCAATTTTTTAATAGTTTTCAAAGTTATCTATATAAAATTTGATAGTTTTAAAAGCTTTGTAGTTGTAAGGTTTACATCCAAAGAAATGCTAGTTTGGTTGAATTTTCCACGTATCGTATTCTAAAAAGTTTGGAAAAAAAAAACAAAAAAAACAATACGAGAAAATTCAAAATACGCAAGTGTATCAAATTTGATAATTTAAAAGTTTTCTTAAATCTCCAAGTTTTTTAAAATAGTTTTTGAAGTTGACTATATAAAATTCAATAGTTTTAAAAGCTTTTATAGTTGTAAGGTTTACATCCAAACAAATTCCAGTTTGGTTGAATTTTCAGGCATCGTATTTCATAAAGTGTGGGGGAAAAAACAATACGAGAAAATTCAAAATGCGGCAACTGTATCAAATTTGATAATTTGAAAGGTTTCCTAGATCTCCAAGTTTTTTATCGTTTTCAAAGTTGGATATATAAAATTTAATAGTGTTATAAGCTTTTTAGTTATAAGGTTTACTCCAAAGAAGTTCTAGTTTGGTTGAATTTTCAGGCATCGTATTTCATAAAGTGTGGGGAAAAAACACAAAACAATACAAGAAAATTCAAAATGCGAATACTGTATCAAATTTAATAATTTGAAAGGTTTCCTAGATCTCTAAGTTTTTAATAGTTTTCAAAGTTGACTATATAAAATTTAATAGTTTTAAAAGCTTATTAGTTTTAAGGTTTACATCCAAAGAAATTCCAGTTGGTTGAATTTTCAGGCATCGTATTTCATAAAGTTTGAAAAAAAGCATTACGAGAAAATTGGAAAAACTAGAAAAAAACAAAAATTTATTTACAAAAATATTGTAAGAAAAAAAATTATTTTTATTTTTTAATTTATAAAAAAAAACAAAATAAATTTGTTTATAAAATTAAAAGAGAAAATTTAAAAAAAAGGGGGTATTGACAACCTGCTCGTGTCCTCCTTGCATGCGCGTAACTATAACATGAGAATATAAGTTCACGTAACCAATGTCAATCGTTAAGAAGTTGTCAATTTGTGTTTTTGATTGATATCTGATCATTTTTTACTTATCTTAAAGGGTAACACCACTCTAGAGCCAGCAAAAAAGGCATAAATTAGATAATTTTTTTTAATATTGGAAGAGGGATCGAGTTGCTTTTTTAGGGTTTATCAATCATATATTAAAGTATGTAAAAATAATTTTTCAATGCATTTTTCATAAAAAATAGCAGTGACAGAGCCAGACTTCAAGAACGCCTTTTTTTCGATGCGTCCACGGGCGGACGAGTACCTCCAAAAGTATAAAGCTGGATAAAAAAAATACATTGTTTGCTTAACTTGCAGGCGGCCGGCATTTTTCTATATTAGAAAATCGTACTTTGTAGATATTTTCTATAATAAAGTTCCTGAATGGTCAAGTGATAAGTGACAACCATCAGGTGGCCCCGTACGGGGCCAGGGCGGCCGCGGACGGTAGTGAAAAAATGTGAACAATTTTTTTTGTTTTGTTTTTTAATATTTGTATCTAGGGGTTTGTGGGGACACTAGAAACAGTTATAATTTACATTTCGTTTGAAAAAAAGTGAAACTACCCCTAGAAAGCTGCAAAACCCCTAATTTCGCACTTTTTATTTGCAGTTACCTAGGTTACCACCAAATATTCATTACCTTCTCATTTGCGACTGCAATTTTTTGTCGCAAAAATAACGGTTGTGTTGAGTTGTTCTAGCATTCTAGTATAATGTACGCCAATAAAAAAAATCTTTCTTTGAATTAAAAGATTCAATTCAGTTAATCGTGGATTGGGTAGGGGGAAAAATGTTTATCACCTTCGCATGCGAGACTGCAATTTTTTATCGCAAAAATAAAGGTTATGCTGAGTTATGCTAGCATTCTAGTACATTGCACTACCAATGAAAAAAATTATTCCTATCAATTTCAATGTTTAGATTCCATCATCATGGATTTTGTACGGGAAAAATTGTTTATTACCTTCTCATTTGCGACTGCAATTTGTTATCGCAAAAAAAAAGGTTGTGCTGAGTTGTGCTAACATCCTAGTATAATGTAACGCCAATAAAAAAAAATTCTTCAAATTCGACGATTGAATTCACATTATCATGGATTTCGTACAGGAAAAATTATTCAAAAGTGGGATGTCGGTTGAATAATTTTTGTTTTTAATTGTTGAAAAACCCTTTTTTTCCATGAGATACTTTGGAATAATGTAGAACATACTTAGAACAACTTAGAACCACCGCTAAAACCGCGATGTCCCGAAAATGCGGTAACAGCTCGAAAATAATTTTTTTTGACATTTCTGAAAAATAAATTTCTTTCGAACAAGCTATTGTGGAAAAAAGTGAAGAAAGCCTCGAAAAATCTAGAAAAAAAGCTAGAAAAACCCACATAAAAGCGATTTCTCGAAATTGAGGTGGCAGTCTGTCATATCCGGAAGGGACGTGAGCATATGAGTCACGCTGTGGCTCATGCCACCCCTTATAGTGACAGTGATCAGCGGAAAAATAGCCAGATTTCGATAACATCTTCCGATTCTGGACACGAGAACCGAGGTTTCGGCTCCCGTCAAACCAAAATGGCGGACCCCCACGCCCACCGCAATGCGGCACACGGGAGTCATACTGAGGCCATTATCGCCATCGAGCTTACGAAGCAACCGGGAAAGAGAATTCCCGAGGCTCGGGAATCCAGCTAAACCGCCTTCTTAAGCAAACACTCAAGGAAAATAACAAGAATCAGGTAAATAGCAATGTTACGCCAAACGTCACATCTTCACGCAAGAGGAAAACTACAGCCCTGCCGAACCGCACGGATGAAGAAGCATGCGCTAGCACCTCGACATTACCGACGGACGGGTGGGAAGAACCCAAGCGACCATCAAAGAGGAAACCCAACACATCCGCGGCTGATAAAGACAACATCGAGCCATCTTCGAACAAATTTCACGCGCTGTCGGATTGCAGCGACATGGAAGAGGACGAGGCTACCAACGGCGAGCCAACCCAACAGCAGGAAAACGCCCCAAGGCGTCTCAAACCTCCCCCGATATTCATGACAAAATCAAACATGACAGATATCATCTCCATCATGACGGAGCTAGCAATCAGAAAAAAGACATAACAATCCACGAATCAAAGTCGAACGATATAACATCGCACACAATATACACCCAAACGGCAAGCCACTTCCAAAAAATAAAAGACGCAATAACTTCAAAAAACTGGAATTCTACACATTTACGCCGAAAGACGAAAAGCCCAAATCATTCCTGATTAAAGGAATCCGACGATGCTTCTCTACCGAAGACATAAAAAACGAAATTTTCGAGCTAGCGCTTCCCAACGTCGAATTGATCAGCGTAACGAAGTTCCACTTCGACAAAAACAACATGGATAGGTACCACCACCTCGTCCAGCTAACCAGCCGCAGCACTACAACCGACCTACTAAAAATCAAGCTAACCAGCTAACCAGCCGCAGCACTACAACCGACCTACTAAAAATCAAGCTAACCAGCTAACCAGCCGCAGCACTACAACCGACCTACTAAAAATCAAGTGGCTAGCCTACCAGCGCATCAGATGGGAACGGCTCAGAAAGCCCCCCATACACCAATGCCGCAGATGCCAACGAATCGGTCATTCTTTCGTCTCATTTTGTCGAAGTTTAAACAAAGTAGTTATTTTGAACTCCAACAATGTCGACTCTTGTGCCAACGAAACACGATTTGCGGGAAGCTTTACTTTCCTGCTTTCATTTAAGGGGTGAGATGCAGTCAGAACTTTCAAAAAATCGATTTTTTTACATTTTCTTGAAGTATGATGTTTCAAAAATATTCCCTGAAAATTTCAAGTCAATCCGATGATTAATTTCCAAGATATCCCACGATTAGTGAAGGGGCGTCGGAGCCCCACGGCAAGTAGCGGCTGACAAACGCGCAAACGATAATACCCCGGAAGGCAGAATGCTTCGAAGACAACAACAAATTGATATTTTGGAAGCTTCCACATCGGCAGAAGCCCTATTGTATGGGCCAGGAATCGATGATTCGATGTGAGTAATTTTTTAATTAGTATTTCTATACATAAATCAAGTGTAAAATTGGAAAACTTTCAGAAATTTTCAAAAATGTATTACTCAAAAACTATGAACTTTAGCAAAATTTTATAAAGAATACGTTCATTTTAAAATTGCCTAAAATATTTTTTAAAAATTCATTCCGAAAAACTTTAATTTTTTAAAATTGTTTTATCGATTAGCTATAAACAATTGAATGTTCGACTTTTCGGCAAAAAATTGTGATATTCTGATTCAGCGGATCAAAATACATACAAAAGTTTAACTTCATCCATCGAGTTCAAAATTTTACGAACTTATAATTCCGTATCCACATAGAAAAACTTTAAACGCGTTTTTCTCGAAACTATGTTTTTCAAATCGGTGACCACTATAATTCAAAAACCACTCGGTGGATTGTGATGAAATTTGGTGTGGTTATTGATAGCATTAAAAACTAGTCTTTAGTCGAAGGATTTTCATTTTTGTTGAATTTTTTTTTAACAAACAACGAGCGATTTTTGGGTCGAAAATCGAGTCATCTGTCGAAAGACGCCATTTTTTAATTAAAAAAAAAATCTTCGATTAAGGACTAGATTTATTATTAAACTAATGATTCTTTTTTGTTTTTTTTTTTATTTCAAATGATCCAGTCAAATTTTATGATGGTCGCCGCAAAGCACTACATGCCGAAGGGGGTCTGACAAAGATGACGATATTGTTATAAATAATCAATATTTTTCGTCGTAAATTTGTACAAGTCAAGTTGAAATGTGTTGGAATATGGCAAAAATAATCTTTTATAATAAGAGAATATAAATAAGAATATTAGTTATATTATTGAAGAGTATGTGTGTATATATGAAGTGAGAAGAAAGAGCACGTGTGGCCTATCGATAACTATCGACGCGACGCAGTTTACATTAGTAAAAGAAAATATACATAAGAGTATATATAAGAAGTCGTTTTGGGTCTGCTTTGTTCTTGAAGCATATGTGACTCTTTTCTCCTGCAGTCTCACTCTCAGTCTCAGTCCTTCGACGACTCTTGATAGAATAAGAAGTCGGAATAAAAAGATATTGCTCTACATTAATAAGACGCTGTATTTTATTCATTAAACCGATCCCATAATCCAATAGGTTATGGGCCCAGGCACAGATGAATCGAATATTCCTCTTAATTTTATAAACTAAATTTAATTAAAAAAAAAAAAAAAAAAAAAATGAATAAACTATAGTGTCATAAAATAAGTTCAAAAGTGAACAGTGAAGTTAACTCAACTGAAATCAAACTATAACAGTGACAATGAGTGACGATATTAATAAGAAAACGAAAAGAAACATTACGCCATTTAACGGTGAAAAGTATAGCATATGGAAGATGCGAATTCGAGCATTAATCGAAGAAGAAGACGCGTTAAAAGTTCTTGACAGTGATCCACCAGAAACTGTGAATGATGACTGGAAAAAGAAAGAAAGACTTGCAAAAGGTGCAATCATCGAACATTTAAGTGATGCAACACTCGGGTTTGCCACTAACAGTGATACCGCACGAGAAATAATAAGGAAATTAGATTCGTTATACGAAAGGCAAAGCCTGGCAACTCAACTGGCTATCGAGAAAAAGTTAATTACTTTTAAATTCAAAGAAGATGTCGTATTAACGAAACATTTCATGTACTTTGATGAAATGATTGTCGAACTTCAAGCAGCCGGAGAAATTTTAAAAGAAACAAGTAAAATCGCAAGATTACTTCTCACTTTACCGACTTCGTATGATCCAGTAGTCACTGCAATTCAAACAATGGCCGATGACAAAATGACTCTTGCATTTGTCAAAACAAGACTACTGGACTATGAGATAAAATTAAAAAACGAAAGAAATGACACAAGTGGAAAAGTTCTCCAAACAGAGGTTCAGCAACAACAATCAAAGAAACAAAACAACGGAAATAAAAAGAAATTTAACAATCCTTCCCAAAAGTTTAAACAAAAATCTTTCAATAAATTCACACGAGCTTTTAATCCTCAGCAAAATCAAAGAAATAATAATTACAAGAAAAATAATTTCTATAACAACAATAAAAAGTGTGAATTCTGTGGACGACGAAATCACGAGAAAAGGGATTGTTACTACTACAAGAAATCGACACAAAATTCGGAAGACCGTCAACGAACGATCCAAACTGTTCAAATTCAAGATTCAGACAGTAGCTTCGCATTCATGGGCAGAGTTGGAATGTCACCTAATAATGAAAATAATACAACAGATAAGTTGACATTCTTTCTGGACTCAGGAGCAACGGATCACATCGTTAATCGAGACGACGTATTTTCAGTCGCAACGGATTTGCCGGAACCAGTAAAAATCTCCATCGCCAAGAAGGACGAGGTCATATGGGCAACCAAAAGGGGATCCATACACGTAACCACAGATCAAGGAATATCTGGGATTCTTGAAAACGTGTTATACGCATCCGAAGTTCCGTACAACTTACTATCAGTACGGCGAATTCAACAATCTGGTATGAAAGTAATTTTCGATGAGAACGAAAAGACTACCATTAAAAAAGGTGACAAACTCATAGCTAAGGGTAAGTCGCTTCACAATCTACACGCTATTGATTTCATTATACAAAAGATAATGTGCAATAGTATAAATACAAAACTTGTGACATATAAACTTTGGCACGAGCGCTTGGGTCACATGGGCAAATCAAAATTCCTAGAAATAAAAAGGAATAATATGCTTTTTGATAGTAAAGAAATAGAATCTATAAATCCCACAAATGAAATCTGTGAAGCTTGTATATACGGAAAACAAGCACGTTTGAGTTTTTCAAAAGAAAAAGACCGATCACAAGTTACAAGACCTTTGTTTATCATTCATTCAGATGTCTGTGGACCGATCACGCCCACAACAATCGATAACAAAAGATATTTTGTAACGTTCATAGACGAGTTTACCCATTATACTGTTGTTTATTTACTCAGTCAAAAATCCGATGTTTTCAAAACATTCCAAGATTATGTTGCTAAAAGTGAAGCACATTTTAATTTAAAAATAGCTCACTTATATTGTGATAATGGGAGAGAATACTTGTCGAACGAATTTAAGTCTTTTTGTACAGAGAGAGGAATTCAATATCACTTAACAGTACCCTATACACCTCAACAAAATTCCGTGGCAGAACGCATGAATAAGTCTTTAACAGAGAAAGCACGTGCTATGATACACGGGGCAGAAGTAAATAAAGAACTTTGGGGAGAAGCAGTTTTAACTGCAGCCTATCTACTCAATTTGACACCCACTAAAGCCCTTTCAGTAAACAAAACTCCTTATGAGTTATGGCACAGTAAAAAGGCAAGAATCGAACATTTAAAAGTTTTTGGTAGTACAGTCTACGTTCACGATAAAAATCGAAAAAGTAAATTCGATAAGCGTTCATTCAAAGGAATACTTGTTGGCTACGAGGTAAATGGCTATAAAGTACTGAATACAGAAACAAATAATTTTATTATTGCTCGCGATGTTATTTTTGATGAAATAAATTTCAAAACATCACGTCCTCTCGTACAGATTGGAGGAATTGAAACAGAAAATTCCAATTTGAAAAGACAACTTGAAAAGATAAATAAAACCGATCATTACGAAAATTCTAGTGTCGATAAAAGACAAAAACTAGAAGGTAATGAACACGCAGAAACATATAAAAGAAATGAGAGTCAAATCGAGAAATCTGATATCCAAGCAGATAAAGTCGATAAATCATCATTAACAGATGAAACAAACTCTCAAGAAAGCCCGGATGAAAACGAGCTGCGACGAAGTGCACGTATTAGAAGCAAACCCGCTATCTCTTACAATGAAGAATATTATTCTTATATGAGTGCACAGTCGGTTGTTTCTGATGTTCCTAAAACTTATGAAGAAATAAAAGATCGGGATGATACATTTGAGTGGGAGAAAGCAATAAAAGACGAAATTGCTTCCCTTGTAAAAAACAATACTTGGGATATAATTACCTGTCCATCAAACAAAAATATTGTAGGTTGCAAATGGGTGTTTACAATTAAGAATGATGCACAGGGAAATCCGACCAAATATAAAGCGAGACTTGTGGCCAAGGGTTTTAGTCAACAATATCTTTCAGATTACAATGAAACTTTTGCACCCGTAGCACGGATTACAACGTTTCGGTTTCTCTTAGCTTTCGCGAATCAGAACAATCTATTGATTCATCAAATGGATGTAAAAACAGCCTTTTTGAACGGCCTGTTGGAAGAGGAAATTTACATGCAAGTACCTGAAGGAATAAAAGCAAATGAAAATTCCGTATGTAAATTAAATAAAGCAATATATGGTTTGAAACAATCAGCTCGATGCTGGTTTCAACATTTCGACAAGGTTATAAAAGAACGCGGCTTTAAAAATTCCTCTGTTGATCATTGTTTATATATTCTTGAAAGAGGACACGTGAACCGAAACATTTATGTAATTCTATACGTGGACGATATTTTGATTGTGACTTTCGAAGAAAATACAATGACGAATTTCAAACGTTATTTAATGAATCAATTTTCAATGGTTGATATGAAAGAAGTAAACTTCTTCCTGGGTATAAATATTGAAAGGAAAAACAATATGATTACGCTAGATCAAAGCGCATACCTTCAAAGAATTCTTAAAAAGTTCAACATGAACGATTGTAATGCAGTTAGTACTCCCTTGCCAGTCAAATTAAATTATACTGCATTGGATTCAGAGGTGACTTGTAAAGCACCATGTAAAAATCTAATAGGATGCTTAATGTACGCAATGTTGTGTACTCGACCAGATCTGAGCGTATCTCTTAACTTGTTGAGCAGATATCAAAACAAAAATAATCAAGAATTATGGCAATGCTTAAAAAGAGTTCTGAGATATGTTAAAGGAACATTAAATCTCAAATTGATTTATAAAAGAAGTGAATATGAAAATATGCTTGCTGGCTTCGTGGATTCCGATTGGGCAGGCAATGAGCTTGACCGTAAAAGTACATCGGGATTCTTATTTCAATTATATGATCAAAATACGATTTCGTGGAATACTAGAAGACAAAATTCAGTTGCCACATCTTCTACAGAAGCCGAATATATGGCGCTGTATGAAGGGGTGAAAGAAGCCTCTTGGCTAAAATCTCTCATGAAAAGTATTAATATAGAAATCATGACTCCCATAGTTATTCACGAAGACAACAACGGATGTATAGCGATAGCTAATAATCCTACTGATCATAAAAGATCAAAGCATATCGATGTGAAATATCACTTCACCAGAGAAAAGATTGAACAAAAGGTAATAATCTTACAATATGTTCCTACAGGTCAACAATTAGCGGATGTATTCACAAAGCCTCTACCAGAAGTCCAGTTTACAAAATTCCGGAAACAAATGGGCCTGGAGGAATTATAACTCGGAACACTCGAACCATACGAAAATATTATTATTTTATTTTATAATAAATAGTCTGATTGGGTTTTTATAAAAAGGGGTTTTTCCCAATCCTTGCAACAAATGTTGGACTATATAAATTTGTAATCCCCAGTTAAAACAAAAGAGCAAAATCCGACATTAATTTTAGTAGATTACTTTTGAGTGGGAGTGTTGGAATATGGCAAAAATAATCTTTTATAATAAGAGAATATAAATAAGAATATTAGTTATATTATTGAAGAGTATGTGTGTATATATGAAGTGAGAAGAAAGAGCACGTGTGGCCTATCGATAACTATCGACGCGACGCAGTTTACATTAGTAAAAGAAAATATACATAAGAGTATATATAAGAAGTCGTTTTGGGTCTGCTTTGTTCTTGAAGCATATGTGACTCTTTTCTCCTGCAGTCTCACTCTCAGTCTCAGTCCTTCGACGACTCTTGATAGAATAAGAAGTCGGAATAAAAAGATATTGCTCTACATTAATAAGACGCTGTATTTTATTCATTAAACCGATCCCATAATCCAATAAAATGTAACATAAAAACTCTGTGTAACCACTTTTGTAAAACAATCTTAATTACTATAATTTTTTTTATTAAAAATGCTCGTCTTTGTATGCCTCTGACTGCATCTCACTTAAAAAAAAGCAGCTGAAAGTCATCGATTATTGTGAGACTTGTGGGGATCAGGCTCTGTCAATCTCAACTTGTGAGTACTGGTTTGGACGATTCAAGAGGTGATTTTAACACGGATGAAAGGAACGTGAAGGAATCCCACAAACGTTTGAAGGTGCAGAATTAGAGACATTATTGAACGAAGATTCATGTCAAGCGCAAAAAAACTTTCAGAACTGTTGGGAGCGACTCAACAAGCACTTTCATTACGCCTCAATGTCATGAGGGTGATCCTAAGGAAAGGCAATTGAGTGCCATACGAATGGAAACCAAGAGACGTGGAAACGAGTTGTTTCACCTACGAACAGGTGGTTTGGAGCCGCAAAAACGAAAGAGTATTTTGCATCAAATCGTAACTGGTGATGAAAAGTGGATTCATTACGACAAATTGTCGTAAACAATCCTAAGCGGAACAAATCGTGGGGTAAGTCCGACCATGCATCAACATCAACGGTGAAACTGAACATTCATGGATCAAAACTAATGCTCTGTATTTGGTGGGATCAGCTGGGTGCAATATATTATGAGCTGCTAAAACTCAATTAAACCATCACGGTGGATCGCTACAAACTACAATTTATGCGTTTGAGCCGAGCATTGAAGGAGAAACGGCCAGAATATGAGCAGAGACACGACAAGGTGATTTTACAGCACGACAATGCTCGACCACATGTTGCGATGCCAGTCAAAACCTACTTCGAAAGACCCAAATGGGATATCCTTCCCCACTTGTCGTATTCTCCAGACATTGCTCCACCCGACTACCATTTGTTTCAATCAATGACTCATGACCTGTCTGAACAGTGCTTCCGTTCTTACGAGGAATGCAAAAAATGGGTCGATTCTTGTATTACCTCTAAAGACTAGTCGTGCTTTCAACGCGGAATTCGTATGCTACCAGAAAGATGGAAAAAGGTGGTGGCTAGCGATGGACAATACTTTTAGATCTTACTTGTAACCCCAATATATTATAACTAGTATTATAAATCTGAAAGTCTGTCTGTTTATTATTCAATCACGCCAAAACGGCTTGACCGATTTTAACTAAATTAACATGTAGATAGCTTATGACCTGAATTAACACATAGAATACTTTTCATTTTAATATCTAATAATTTTCGAATTATAATATTATACTCAAATCCAATGTAATGATAAAATTTAAATTCTTATAGCGCACTGATTAAATATAATAAAAATAGTTTATATTATTCTTATTTATCGAAGAATCGAAGATGACATTTTAAGTATTTGGTTTGGAAAATTTTATTTTAGAACGTCAAGTAGTAGCTATAAGGATACATTCATAGCTGTAATTCCATGGCATTCTCTACGCTACTCTTTCCATGGCATCTCTACCTCTCTGCGTGAGTTCTCGTGACAGATGACGAAACATACAAAATTGAAATATGCAAGTAGCTGCATAGCTATCTTCATGGTTCGATTTTTGCCGTTTCGTCTTGACAAGAGACTTGACGTCAAACATACATCGGAAGGAACGACTAAACGAAAGAAAAATTTGACCAACCAACGAACCATAGTTTTCTGATTCATTGAAAAACGAAGTGATATCGATTGAATTTGACGGACAATTTGGCAACGCATTTGACGAAAGTCTAACCTTCGTCTATACTACCTAGGACCATAAATAAGTCACAAGGCCAAGCTATGAAAGTCGTGGGTTTGCACTGAGACAACCCATGTTTTTCGCATAGGCAGCTCTACGTAACCTGCTCATGTGTTTCCAGCGCCAAAAACTTGCATGTTTACGCAGAGCAAGGCAAATCCCACAACGTCGTTTACCGAGATGTGTTACAATAAAAGCAATACAAATGCCAGTTTTCTTTGAACTACAGATTTCACCCCATGTGTGAAACTTTCATTTCATTTCAATGAATTTTTCATTTCTATTTGAAAACTACCTATGGGTTTTGATAATATGGACCTGTGACCAAAATCACTGGTGTATGTGTGTGTGTGCGTGTGTGTGTGTGCGTGTGTGTGTGTGCCGTTGTGTGTGCGTGTACATGTGCGTATTTGTATGTTTGTTAAGATGTGTGTTATCATATTTGTAGTTTTCATAAAGCGTGGTTTGTCTTAATGTCTTTATAATTGTCGTCCGCTCTCTGCCGCTTACAAATATTTTAATTTCGGTGTTTTTGGTTCGGCTGTGTTATATTCATCTTTGTTAAAAGCAATCAATCAATTCATTAAAGGGCTTTTCAAAACAAAAATGGTAGTAGCCAAATTTTAACGCCGTCCAAGCCGCGGGTGAAAGTTAGTAATATTATAAATGCGAAAGTTTGTAAATTTGTATGCCCGGAAATTTACTGTTTGTTACTCAATCACGCCAAAACGGCTGACGGGATTCCGATTAAATTTGGGATACATGTGGAGTATACCCTGTAATAACATATAGGATACTTTTTATCACATTAAAAAATTGCATAGGGCTTACAACGACAGTTTGTTATGCTCAATCACGTCGAAACAGTTTAACGTATTTGAATGAAATTTCCCACCCAGGGAATGTATGCCATGGAATAATCTGTCAAACAAATGGTGGTAACACTACCTTCGTGTGAGGTGCAAGGATCTTTCAAAGAATTTGAAGAAAAAAACATGGAAGTCAAAAGGTTTTCGACATTCTAAAGTAACCGTTCGTATATACGTAGTCGGTATGTCTTTGCGGTTCCTTTTTTCTGACCATTGGAGGGATCACGCGGAATTCACATTTATTTTTATAATAAAATAAAGTGCGACCAATCACGCGGAAGGCTCACTCGTTTTTAAATGGATCTCTCGATCTGACAGAATGGTAATAAATAAAGCGCGACGAACAAGTGAGAACTCGCGGGTGGAGCTGGACGCGGCGCATTTTTTTCATACCCTTCATCTCTTCTGGCCATTTCACCACTTCTACCCAGAGTCTCGGTAGTGATCTCAGGTACTTAAAAACAACATTGGCGGCGGTCATCTCACGTATTTTTCGAGAGTTTGCGCGTGGAGATGAAATCGGCAAATTTTCTTTTTGCCTACTCTTACCCACTCTATCTATTTTGGCCATTTCAACACTCCTAGCAAGAGTCTCGGCGGTAATCTCAAGTAAATTAAAAAAATGGCGGCAGTCATCTCAGATACCTTTTCTAAACATTGAAGCCCTTCATCTAATGTCCTTTGGTAGAATGTTTTTGCGGCGGTCATCTGAGGTACATTAAAAAGAAAGTTGTCCTACGAGCGCAAAAATAATATTGATTAGGCGTGCGGATGGCAAAATGTTTAAAAAATCCGGGGAAATGAAAGTCTAATCTGTCAAAAAGTTCTAATAAACCTCAACCTATGAAGGTAAGAGACGTCATATCGAGTAGAGCTTAGAAGAATAGAGCATGCCGTCAATCGGTCCGTAGAGCTGCAGAAACGCTGGAGCAGTCGGACCATCGATGAGAAAAGAACCGCGTCCCATCGGACTGCTCAGACGTCGTAACAATCGCACGCTCGCCGCGACGAACAAGAAGGACGGTAAGCCGGCTTGATAGCTTCAGAGACACCGCAACAATGTGAAGCTCGCCGCAAAGAACAAGCTGAGCGGCAAGCCAGGTTGAGAGCTTCAGACAACACAATAATTTCAAGCTCGGCATGAAGAGCAAGCTGAGCGGCAAGCCCGCTAGTCTAACTATACTACGGTCACAGGCTTATAAAAATGGAAAGGACGAGTAAAGAGGGTAGATTCTGCGGTGCGTTGAAATGAAAGGAGGAAACAGCGGGGATGTGTTGTTCTGGAGGTCAAGTAGCCATTCCTAAATTAGAGGAACCAGTTCAATCCTTGAAACAGCTTTTCACTTATGAAACAGAAGGATCGAGTGGGTTTCTTAATCGTATCAGAAAGTACAATAGCTGTGTCCGCATGACGTGATTAGTGCTGATAGAGTTGTTTCGGCTCAAAAGGCTGCAATTCCCATTGAAGTTGGCATTTTCCCTGACGATTAATAATTGGTGGCGATGCATTTGGGCACTCCGTGCTTCTCACATGATTAAATGCGTGTGAGCTGTTTGAGAGTATCAGGGGCCAAAAACTTACATGTGCTTGCCGAAGACCATAAATTATACAACGTTGACTACAGAACTATCTTGCAAAACCATGTAGTTCTGTAGACAACCAACCCAACAGTAACCTCAGTCATCCAGCATACAAACATGCTTGAGAAACATGACATTCTACCTTTTTTGTTTCTTTGTTACTTTTTCCTGTATTTGTTTATCCCCTCTCGTAATAAAGTGCTAAAATCCACGCTGACGAAGTCGCGGGCAAAAGCTAGTGTTTGTGTATGTATATAGTGACCGGAAATTCGAAACGAACCTCCCCGACGTCGGCTCTCGATTCGACTCCTCCGGTTGTACCCAAAATATAACCTTTAAAAGTCATCCACGTCCGTCAAAACCCTTCTATTATTTCCAACAAACCGATTAGTTCACTAAATTGAACGAAGATATCAACGACCATTTAAATCGACCGAGGAAGCCGACGATCGCCCGTACGCAAGCGGAACTGATTTACCGACAAATTTCGACAAACAATCTTGATGTTTGTCGCGCGCACGTCCAGTGGGACCTCTCGAAACACTTTGTGTGGAGGGGGAAATTAGCTCGCGCAGCCAGCGTTCCCACTCGCCACTTTCGTTCGGTCCCTAGAAGAATTATGAAGGGAAATTGCCGCAGAAGTCACGCCTCAAGAAGTCCTATCGTATACCATTGTCGTCTACATGGTCAATTATTCGTTATTCTTTGCATTATTTCAATTGTGAAGATCAACAAAGTCTATCAAGTGTACAAAAAAGAAAATATCGAACGTGGAGGAACTTGGTCGATCGAAAACGTTAATTTGACACGCAAGTCATAATAAATTTGCATACCCCCTTTCAAGCGTCTATTCTCTAATCCCGCAACTCTATTTTCCTTGGGTCTTCCAACTGTACCCACCCTGCGATTGTCTTGCGAACTCGTAGCCGAGCAACGTTCTTTTTTTTTAAGGGTCTACAGGCTCAGAAAATTGCTTTCAGTTAAATCAATCCATAGGTCAGTTAGCTTGTTTATTCAGCTTCAATTTGGTTTTTTTTGGTCTCTCTACGTCAATTGTTTTCTGAGATATCCGACTTTGAATGAAAAAGGATCCTTTTGTCTTTGATCATCGATTTCTCAGCAACCAATGATCGCAGAGGAAATTAAAGAGCACCTTTGAAAACTTGAATCAATTTCCTACAAGACACTTTTATTAATCTCTGAGAGAAAACATTTTTTTCCTCATCATTAATTTTTTTTTCTCATATTTAACAAGTAACTAGTCCAAAGTTATGATGAAAGAAAACTATGAAAAGTATTTTCGTTTTTCAAATTAACGTTAAGGGTGAAAACATTATTTTTGTACAAAATAAATGAAAAGGTCTTATAGGAAATTTATTCAAGTTTTCATAGCTGTCCTTTAATTTCCTGTGCGATCATTGGTTGCTGCGATATCGATTATCTAAGACAAAACAATGCTTTTTCATTTAAAGTCGGAGATCTCAGCAAAAAATTGTCGTAGAAGACCAGAGAGAAAAACAAATTGAAGCTGAATAAACAAGCTAACTGATCTATGCATTGATTTAACTGAAAAAAAATTCCCGAACACGTAGAGCCCTGAAAAAAAAAAATTGGGCAATTTTTGTTTCGCGCTATTTCTTATGATTGCGCGATAACCGTAGCTCACAAACCTTTCTTGCCAAAAGATCTCAAAACTAGAAACTTGAAGCTTCAACATGCTTTTTTTCATCTCCATACGACGATTTTTCACACAGATACGGCGCTTCAAAAAACACTTTAAAAAAATAAGAAAGTTTCGCTTCCTTCATTTTTTGGAGTAGTGTATATATTCGTTATTTAATCTCTCACCGAGAAAAAAGGGGTTTTGAAAACTATATGAGCGGAGCGTTTTTTATTTGCCTTTTCTCGGATCATAAAAAATACCTTTAATTTGAATCACGATTATCCCCGAAAAATTCGCACTATTATCATTAATATTTCATAAACGAATATTATTAAAAAATTATAGGTCAGTCAAAAGGCAATGCGATACGATACTCGAATGAGTTTCGATTTTTTCTTTCTTGCAACCAACCACGTGGGCGGAACAAGGTAAGGCGGTATCCTACTGTACCTACTTCTAATTGTTTATAATAAGTATTTTCCAAATGTTTCTCCGTATGCTCTTGCAAGCTTTTACGGCCCATCACTTTCAACTCAACCCCACATTTGTCACTTTACTCTTTGCAATAATTTATAGGAAAACCGATGTCAAAACAGGTAGCTATAAATGACTGAGTTGCAATTGTCTTATAACGGGAAACTCGGTAAAACCGCCTGATTTTCTATAGTTGGCACGGAAGAAGCCGCAGTTCGCGGTTGCGTCATCACCCATTGAAGTTATTGACGTGGTCCAGGCCCCTAACACTGCAGACCGTTCCCATGGTAAGAAAGTGTTCACTCTCTGTCCCCAGCATTGTCGATCTAGTATAACTATATTGTATGACGCTGGTAGTCGTGTACCCGGTTGACTATATATATATATATATATATATACATACATATCGGTCGTAGACACGGTCTTACATACAGGTCTGACAACGGTGGTAGTGGGGGTAGGCACCCTTAGCGGTTTTGTTTTTTATTCCGATTTCTGCCGCTTGGTGCGTGACGGCAAGGGGAAGTAGTGGTGCGACGAAGAGAGAAATAGCTCTTCTGTCCTTTTCCCTCCTGAACGCAACGCATGCGCCGTTTGCCCAAACTTAATTTATCATACTGTCGTGTAAACTGCATAATATACGAAACCAATAAAAAAAATGTGTTGATTAAAAAAAAGATGACTACTTTCATCTAAAAAAAAACTGAAAACTTTTTGAATACATTAATTCATACCAGCACATATTACGACCATTTACATCCTGTTTTCTCCAATGTCTCACAATACATCGTTCTTCGAAATGTTTTTCGCACACGTACTGAGACTCTTTCAGTCCCGGAATAACATCGAGCCATTTTTTGTATCGTTCGACGTTTCTGGGCACGCGAAACACGGAGCATTTCTGCTTACAATTTTTGTACCCCGTTTTACAATTGCGAACCGCGCAACCCTTAGCCATCTCGCATTTTTTTCGCAAACACTACCAAAAAAAAATTCACACTTATGCGTAAAAACACGATAAAAAATGTATCACGGTAAATCGCGTAGAACCTGCTGGTATATGGTCGCAAATAAAGGTTATTTCGACAATCACGCCACAAAAACTTACGTAAACACCTTGGGCGCATTCGCGGGTAAGAGGTAAGGGGGAAACTACTTCCCCTTGCTAGTAGCGACGCGTAGCGGCGCCTAGTGAATCGAAAAGTGAAGCCGATAAGCGTGCCTACCCCCACCACGAAAATTTAGCTTCGTTGCAAGACCTGTGTGTGAGACCGTGGTCGTAGAGCATATGGTTCGCATAGTTGCTGGAGGGGGACTGGCGAGGGCGCCGGGCACATGACTCCCAGCGCCTCTAGCAGCGAGCGACATTTCGTGGTCCACTAAAACTGCTCCTTGTCAGGGGCCTGACCTGGGCCAACTCTGCTTGACATCTGCAATCGTCACAGTCCCACACCGACCGTGCGTACGTTACCGCCGGTTTATAATTATATTTTCTCTTAAATTTTACATATATGGATGTTTATATGTGCATGCATGGCGCACCAAAAATAAAGTTAATCGCATGAGCAACTTTCTCACAATTATTTGCAAAAAATAGTAGAGATTTTGACAACGTCACCGTACCCTCTTAAGCCGAAATAACACACGATTCCACCGGTAAAAGATCGATGAAAATATTTCGTAGCTTTTCACAAAAATGGCTAAAACGGATGACTCGAAATGTTCACAATACATGTCGGCTTGCATGAAAAGTGACCTGATATTTGTCATTCCAAAAGAAAATGTGAATTACAGTTTCACTTGGCACAGAAAACTGTGTTAGCAAAAAGATCTAAAAGATATCGTGTATGTAATTGCTGATAATTGTGACAAAATGCGTGTGTTGCTGTGGCTAGATGTATCTAGGGATAGTTATATCTAGGCGCCGAATTATTACAGCATGAGACGCGCGTCGTTGAAAGTACTCGACGTGTGTCATTTTGTCTCAACTGCCTAGACTGATATAAAAGGTTCACGGAACCGACAATAGTGTAGCAATCGCGTCGCGATAAGAGCACTCGAGAAATGTCCCTCGAATTTCATACGGCTCATACGATAATTGACTGGTGGGACAGTGAAACTCACGATTCTTCCGAAGCCCGTTGGGTCATTTTACTTGGCTCTGTCAAACTTCCGAATGACTTTTCTTCGTCTTCGTCAAAGTGGCAAGAGTATGGAATCACCGGCGGCTTGAATATCCACGAGTTTGCTCGTTTTGCCAAAATGCTCGAAGCTATCGTCCTCGCGATTGTTCTCTTCGCCCGTACTAATTGATTTCGCAACGTTGCTTATGGCATGCTGGATCTTTCGGTGTTTCAGTAGATCGCCGCGTTGCCGATAAGTTTTCGGGCAAATGTCGCAAACGTGAGGTTTCTCGCCGGTGTGACGTCTAATGTGGACGGTAAGTACGTGAGATCTGCGAAAAGCTTGGCCGCAAATGTCGCACTTGTAGGGCCTCTCGTTCGTGTGAATCTTGCAATGCTGGCTGTAGACGTGTTGCGTCATGAAGGCCTTGTTGCAAAATTCACACTTGTAAGGACGATTGCCGGCGTGTTTCTTGATGTGATTGTCACGATCGCCCTTTATCTTGAAGGTACGGGGACACTTGGTGCAACTGTAGGGCCGCAAATCCGAGTGAGTTTTCAAATGCGTGTAGAGGCCCGAACTCTGTGAAAATCCCTTGCCGCATATTCCGCATTTGTACGGACGTTCACCGGTGTGCATTCTAATGTGCTTTATCAGGGCGACCTCCTGGCCAAATTGCTTGCAACAATACTGACAATCGTACGTGAAACTCGATCTCTCGTGTATATTCGATTGATAGGGATGAGCCACGTCCCGATGTACCGAAACTTCACGATAGTCCGCGAAATTCAAGTTGCAAATGCGACACAAATAGGGTCTTTCGATACCGCGATGTTGCAGCACGTGATTCGAGTGACTGGAATGATGCAGAAACGTTTTGTCGCAGTATCTGCACACGTAAAACTGCTTTATCCCCGTTTCGTCGAAGGCTTGCCGATGGGAGCGAAGAGTCTTGTGCGTTGCCAATTGCCGATGAGACGCGAATTGAAGATCGCACGTAGCGCATAAATAATTCGGATTTTTCGTGTGCTCGGATTCTCGGTGCTCGTGAAGCGAACTTGGCATGGTGAAATTGTGCTCGCAATATTCGCACACGTACAGGCACGTCACGATCAGTTGCTCGACGAGGTATTCGCTCGGTTTCCCATCACCGTTCGCGCGACACGAGGAATGATTGAGTCTCGCGTGACAGGCCGCGTCGATTTCCCGCGCGAAAGCCTCGCAGCAAACTTTACATTTGTAACACTTGGGGACTGTGAGCTCCTTCAGTGATTCGTTGTGCAAAGCCTTGATGTGCTTCTCGAGGCTTCCCTTTCGCGTGAATTCCTTCTTGCAAAAGTGACAAGCGTAACGTCCCTTGGCGCCTACGACCTTCTTTTCGCGAGCTTCCGGTTTCGTGTGAATGTTTCCTCCGTTGCGCGAGGTATCGGTCGAGCCTCGCGTACAAGCGGCATCTTTCGAGGCCTCTTGGCTCGGCAATGTCGAATTCGGCAGCGAGAGTGGATCCTCTGAGTCTCGAGCTTCGAGAATCGTCTCCGTTGTTGTACTTCCGCAATCGAAGTTGAGCAACATTGGCAATGGTTCGTTGATCCTGGAGGACAAATCTTCGTGATTCTCTACGGACGGAGTCGTTTTTACAACTTTCTTCGAGCACAAATCGTTCTCCAAGTCTTCTCTACGATATACTCCACTTTTTTTAACGATCCTCATGTCGCCTTCGACGCACAGAGGACATTTGTCGGCGTTCGCGTCAACCTGAAGCGTCTTCTCTCGGAACAGCACTTTGAGCTTGTCTTCCGCTTGCAACGACAACACCGCTAGCTCGTGGCAAACGTCCAATTTTAGGTTACAATCTTGGCATATTTGCTTCGGCAGTGGATCCGTAACGGTCACCTGAAAATTAATACGCGTTTTTTTTCTTTTGTTGTCCAACGTAAGGTGGAAACTGCCACAGGAGAATCAAATAGAAGGGCGGATGAAAGGATGACTCTGTCGGCATTTTTACAGGCGAGTCGGACAGAAGGTTTTCCCACATCGCGTTGGGACTACAAAATTGATCAGTGTATTGACTGTATACACTGACTGTGTATTGACAACTGTATTGACAACTGTATTCAAAACAGGCTAGAAAATTATCTCAGTCGAGCCAATTAGGAATTGAAGGGAAGTTGCTGCTGGCCATACTCGAAAAACACATTTTTACACTTGAACCGCCGCATTCTGCGAAAAGGTGACTGAGAAAAGTTCCGAACGTTATGTAGGAAATTCCTAATACATGGTTGTTACGCATTATTGACTCAGAAATTTCCTGAATTTTCCAGCTTTTCCACACAGGTTTTGCAAACGTTACAGAGAGATTAGGCTCAAATAAAGAACACTTTGCCTTTATCAAATATATTTCTTAAGGCCTTCGGCCACTCTAGAGACCGAAAAATAGGCTTTTTTGATTTTTTTTTTTTTCAGAAAAACTACAAAATAAATCGAGATTACAAAAAAGGGTGTTTATCTTTTTGTAATTTGTTATTAACAATTATCTAACGATTGTTTAGACAAATTTCTGAAAAGTGAAAAATTTGCATAAAAATTGTCAGATAATTGTTAGTAACAAATGAACTATGCAATATAAAAAAAAAATCGTACGTACTTCCATAGACAATGTATTTTCGAGATTTATTCAACATTTCAAGTGAATCGGTTGAAAATTGTCTGAGTTATGTTTCCGGCCAACTTAGAAAATGCAGTTTTGAGATAAACGCTGCACAGCCGCCATTTTTAAATTAATCGCTTCAAAACAATTATTGTATACAGTCACTGATATGTATGATAAACACCCTTTTTTGTAGACTCGATTTATTTTGTAGTTTTTCTGAAAAAAAAACCCCAAAAAGCCTATTTTTCGGCCTCTAGAGTGGCCTAACTCCTTAACTCGATCCTTATATTGAAAAATTATGTTGAACTGGAGAGCATAATTTTCTTCAAAGCTAAGATGTAAAAATGTTAAATATTACAATAAAAATTAAAAAAAGAACTGAAATTTGAACAATAATTTAAACACTGTAAAGTGAAAAAAATACATTAAATGCCAATACAGAACCTGTTCTTTATTAAAAACAGAAATTTTTATATCGGTGTCAATAAATAAAAAATAAATATAAACACTTATCCACAATAATAATTGTGGTTGTATAGAGCTTTAACGTCAATTGGTTTTTAGTTTTTGATATTTTCAATGTTTGGCACTGACATTACTTTTTTCGTATGCAATGAAGAGTAATATAAATATTAAAAATATACAAAAATATTTATTTTAATACTTTTCAGTTTTCTTTTTTCAAGTTGGTTTCATTTTTCGTAATTCTTGCAGATGTAAATTCTGGAAAAATTCCAGAGGAATTTGAAATCGTCATGTGGGTAAAAATCGAGATCACAGCAAAGAACATCAGGGTGGAAATTTCTCAGGCAGGTGACAATTCGTCCCAAGGCGAACGGAGCTTCGACACAGTCGGTGACATGATGAAATGAAATAAAGCTCACCGTAACGGGAAGGCACAAATTAATCTTGTCCGCAAGGTTGAATTCGTCCTCGACAGTCTCCGATATACGGGCAAACAAACGTACAGGATCTGCGGTAATTTTGCCGCACAACCGACAAAAAATTCCAGGATGTTCGTAATTTTCGACTTTATCGAAAAACTCGAGCGTGACGCCATCTTTTCCATCAAGGTCAACTTCCTGGAGCTCCTTGTCGTTCCCTTGATCATTTTCTCCTCGTCCTTCCTCCCCGATTTCGTTTTCTTCTTTCGCTTCTTTGGTGAACTTCATTTCATCATCGATCACATTTGATCTTGGTCGATCACTTCTCGGCTTTAGCAGCGACAACGTCGGTGTCTGTTCAGCAACTATGTCTACGGGCAGTAACGATGACCCTTGGTTGAAATGGCCATCGCAGAGAAAATATGTCTGGCCTCCTTCTATGTCAGCGCCAAATATTCCGTTGTACAGGTCCAACCTTCCTATTTCGGAAAGACAGACGTAGAGCCTGGAATGGAAAATATATGTTCTTACCGGTATTTTTCTGAGATATCGATAGTGATCGAGATTTCTTGCAACCGCATAGCCGCCATTCATATAGCGCATACGGTCAACATATCCATGGATAGTAATGAAATAATTGTCAGGAAAAAAAAACGAGTGTATTGAGCTCGATAAATGATAATTAATTATCAGGACGTTGAATACGTTCTCGCTGTTTTCCAACAGATGGCGTTACCAAAACTGCGTGTGTAGCTTAAGATGGTAACGCATCTACAATTGCGGGCAAAAGTGTCCGGCCAATGATAATTTTATGATGGAATAACGTTTAAAGGATGCAAAATGGAGACACAACCATATCATCGTAAAGTTCTTTTATTGTACAATCGAAACGTGTTATTGAAAAATTATATATAACTATTCATAATTATTTATAATCAAAAAACAATTTTCGCTTTTCCATAACTATCCGGCCAAGTACGAATTACGCACTATATACAAAGAAAAAATATAGTAACTCAAGAAAAAAAATTGAAAACGGTAATAAATGTAAGATTTTCATCAATACTTAGTAGACATGCCCTTCGAAGCTATCACGGCAGCACGTCGGTGAGGCATCGATTCAATAAGTTTGATGATTCTATCTTGAGAGATATTTTTCCACTCTTCTTGAACTTTTCCCCACAAAGCAGCTTTATTGGCACAATGTTCAGTTCCTACTCTTAGTTTTAACTCTTGCCATAAATGTTCTATGGGATTCAAGTCCGGAGATTGACTCGGCCACTCTAAAACTCGAATACTTTTTTTTGCTAAAAACCTGCTGAAGGAGCTGTGATCGATGTTTTGGATCATTGTCTTGCTGAAAAATCCATCTTCGTGGCATATTCTGACGAGCATAAGGCAGCATTTCTTTTAATATAATATCTCTATACATAGCACAGTTCATAGTGCCTTCAATTTTAAAGATTGGACCAACTCCTTTCCAAGAGAATGCGCCCCATAGCATAATGCTACCTCCACCGTGTTTCACAGTTGGTGCTTGATATCGCGAATCATTTCTAGTTCCTTTTGGTCGTCGAACGCACCTTCTCCCATGATTTCCAAGAAAATTAATTTTAGTTTCGTCTGAGAACAGCACTTTTTTCCAATCTTCAACAATCCAGCTCTGGTATTTTTTCGCGAATTCTAATCTAACCTTCTTATTTTTTTACTGATCAGCGGTTTTTTAACTCCAATAGTCCAAAACGTCCCACTTCTGGCAGTCTACGTGAAACAGTACTTTGGCTAATGTCAGCCAAATTTTCTTCGCGTAATTCACGTGCAATAATTGCAGCATTCTTTTTTACGTCTGCGACAGCCTTTCTTTTGATCACTTTATTGACACGATTATTTGTTTTCCTAGGTCTCCCAAGACATTATTTATCTTCTAGAGTACCTGTCGTCTTGAATTTATTTATTATATCGTTAACAGTCGATTTTCCAATCGCCAAACTTCTAGCTATTCACGTGAAACTTTTCCTTCGTTGTGCAACTTGATAACCACTTTACATATATCTAAAGACGTGCGTTTTGACATCTTGACTGAGTGTTACTGATCGTACAATGCAAAAGGAACAGAGCTCTCAATGTTTACATGATTTCGCGACTGATAACGTAAACAAAGCGAAGCGAATTATGTCTTCTTGAAATTTGGCTGGACATTTATGAAGCAGAAAAACGTGTTATTTTTCTTACAAATAACTGTTAATCGTTATGAACAATTTTTGAATTACATATTTTGATTGCATAATAAAAGAACTTTACGATATATTTGTGTTCCCATTTTGCATCCTTTAAACGTTACTTAATCATAAAATTATCTGTGGCCGGACATTTCTGCATGCAACTGTATAAAGTACTATAAGCAAGCTTGAAATTCAGTGTGTGTCATTTCGCCGAAGTGTAAACAACTTTTTTAGCATTGAAAATGCTTTGAACACTATATGTTTGTTGACGTAGGCTGGATATAGTGTCTGAGTTGTAGTCCAGTGAAAATTTCGAAAGTAAGCACTTTTTAGATATAAATACGCAAAATTGATCTAAGTGAGTTCTATGTAAACTTCAAGCGCGTTTTTCTCAAAACGGCATTTTCGAAATTGGCGTTCAGGATTATTCAAAAACTATTAAGCCGATTAAACTTGAAACTTGGTAGGAATATTGATAATATTGCTACCCTCTACTTGACGAGAATTGCTTTTGAAAAATTAGAAAAAAATCTACTTTCTTAATCCAAATTTCACAGAAATTTGGCGTGAAATGTTGAGTTTTTTTTGTAAATGCGTGCCATTCTGTTAAATTTGCATTTTCTTCATTTTGATTACTGTCAAATAGAAACTATATATGTTCTGACTGAAAAGATTTTTGAATTTTTTTGCAAATCAGTCTACGGGAAGCCGGACTGCACGCCGGTTTGCAACTCCCGCGGCATCCTTGCTGTAACACTCTGCCACCGCTCCGCCATTATGATGATAAGCGAATAAAACAAAATTGTTTCTTATAACTAAATATACTATTAAAGTACAACTACAGTTTGATAAATGTAGAATAATTATTTCTTAGTTTTAAAAACCCTCAAAATTGCTCAATCTTTTCCCGTCTAAATGTATATCTTCCCATGAACACAATCGCCGTATCAAAGTTTCTCAAGTTTCAACAAACGTTGTGTCCATACCTATCGCGATCCGTTGGCAATGGGTAAAAAGGCTTTCCAGGCATGTTCTCTTCGGTATTGGAGCAGCCATGTGCACAGCACACCCTTAGTTCCGTGGCATTCGCCGAGAATTGCAATGGAAGAGGCTCTGCTGATGTGTCCGTACTAAACCATTCTTGAGCTATGAGAACACGCAAATTTGTTAAGCAATAGCAAAATGAAACGAGCTGAAACTGTTTGCCGCACATTAAATTGCAAAAAATCGTGTAAAGGGACTGCTCCTTTCGGCGGACCAGATTAAAATTCAAAGTCGAAGATAAAGATCGTAATCACCAACTGCAACCAGTTTTGCTGTTCAGAACTTGACATATTTGACATCAAAGTTGGCAACTCTTTACATATCACCTATCAGCTGCTGTATCAAAGCTGATATACCGTTCTTATCATATTACGAGTCAACGCGTTGTCATATTTTCATGAAAATATACCAGAGAGCAGAGGACTATTATCCACCCCTTCTTATGCTGTTTGTAGCATGAGAACTTTCTTTTAGGGATGTAGCGATACGTGTATAAGCTGCTACGATACCGATACCGATAATGATATCAAACTGTCGACGATACCGACACAGATACCGAGACGATCTACAAGAGAACTTGATATAATAAAAATAGTTCTTTATGTACACTAAACAATGACCTAAACATTAAAAAGGTACTTAAGAAGATGAAAATGTTGAAAATTATTATTTACCTACCTTCCAGGAGTGAAAGGAGTGTCAAAATCAAACAAAAATTCAATTATACTGTTTTATTTATTATTAATTTAAAGATTCGTACTTAAAGTAACCTAAACTTGAAATTGCACTAAACTCGAAATTGAAGTAAACTCTAACAAGAAAAGGTCGCGAGGTCGAACTCTCCGACTTCGACGAAATTTGGCATGTTGGTGGAATGAAGACAATTTTAAGGGGTGAAACGCACCCTCGAATATGGGGGTAAAAATTTCAAATTGCAACAACGTTTATTTAGATAACAACAAATTTCAAAAACAACCCTAATTTCGAGGGTGCGTTTCACCCCTTCAAAGTCGGGTTCTGCAGACATAAAAAAATACGTGTCGCCTATTTTTACCCATTCTACAAATATGATCACCGTATCAAAGAGTTCGACCTCGCAACCTTTCCTTGTAAAACTGCAGGCTTCTACAGGGTTTTAACGTAAGTAGCTTTTAGCTGTGACGTAGATAGTCAATAGTCAAACTTGACCTCAGGGAGGATTTTGTTAGGAAAGCAGAGCTTTTTCAGATCATTTGCTGACAATTGTTTGCGCAAATCACTTTGTACAAGGCCATCAGTTGAAAAAAGTCGCTCTGAAACGTGGTCAATTGATGGGATAGATATATTTCGCACTGGTGGCGCCAATCTTGCAGCGCGAAAGCCATCGCAACAAAGCGAGCGATATTTAAGGGGTAAGGCCACAGTAGAATTTTCAAAAAATCGATTTTTTTCGCTAAATCGGTGCTTTATCGTCATAAGAATAAGTTACTATTCGATTTATAGCAAGACATTTTTTTTCACCGACTTTGAGCGTATAACGTAAGCCCACCTCTGGCACAGCCATAGAGTACCTAAAACTTTAAACGCGTTTTACTCGACACAGCTTTTTTCCAATTGGGGTGACAAATAACTTCAATAATTTTCACCCGATTTACTTCAAATTTGAAAGTTATGTTCCTAATTGCATTTCGCAGAGAAGAACGTACGGAATTTCTGATTAATCGAAAACTTTTCATTTTATGAGCAGTTCTTTACGAAATTGTTTACTGTAAATTCAGTCAAATACCTACAACTTTTGAATAAAACAATATTTTTTTAATTCCGTACGTACGGTAAAACTATAGAATCACGGCTCCAGCCTAAAATCGGTCCAAAACTTTTTTGGGGTATTGTTACTGATAAAAAACGATGTTACATGTTGAATTAAGGTGGGGGAAGCCCTAATATGAAAAAAAAAACAAAAAACGTTAAAAAGTGTCATTACGGTGGAGGGTAAAAAAGAATAATACGTTATTTTCCGCTGCAATACCCCGTGACTTTGCAAAAATGCGATGCTTTCTTTTCGGGATTGAAATATTGCGATTGCTTCGGTGAAAAATATCGTACACCCGTCGCACATGATTTCCATTGATTTACTAATATTTCGAAGTTCGTTCAAAATATACTTACCTTTGCACTCTGTTAACTTTACCTTGTTTATGTTTCATCAATTCAATTTGCTTCGTGCGAGTATACATATATGTACACGTGTGTGTGTGTGCGTATGTGAGTGTGTCTATAATGCGCTATTTTGTCCCTCGTTTCCGCAAACTTCGAAATCCCATCATTTATGGAATTAATAAAAAATTTCGGCTCCCCCCAACTGAATATCAATAGTGATGACATTAAAAAGGCGTTCATGGCAAAAGAATGTTTGGCATTGAAATTGACACATACACACACACACGCGCGCGCGCGCATACACACACACGCGCGCGCACACGCACTGAAGAAAAAGTTTGAAAACAAAAAATCATGTTACGTATTTCTTTTTTACCCTCCACGCTAATGACACTTTTAAACGTTTTTTTTCTTCATATTAGGGCTTCCCCCACCTTAATTCAACATATAACATCGTTTTTTATCCATACCAAAAACCCAAAAAAATGTTGGACCGATTTTGGGCTGGAGCTGTGATTATATAGTTTTACCATACGTACTTCTCTACGTATTCTAATGTAAATTGACGAGAATTTTTGTTTTTTTGTTCTAGGTAAAAAATTATGGATGCTAAATGTCACACTGCAGAGCGCCTAAAAAAAGATAGAAAATATTAGTAGTCAGCCATTTTAAACATCGAAAAAAAAAATATATTTTTTCTAACAGCTTGATATTCGTACTAAATAGGTGTGTAATTAAAGGGAGGGTAGGGGTTTCAGCGTGAAAAAAAAAACTTTTTTGCGATTTTTTTGTCTATATGGATAGAGTAAATTCATTGAAACCTTTTGTACATTGTTAAGTGTCATTTCAAGAACATTTCGTGAAATTTGTACGGGAAAATATCCACAAACAAGCCGGTGCCGCGTTTTTCTCGAAACCACTTTTTCAAAGTCCGTTCACTGCCATTTGAAAACTACATAAGCGATTTATTTCAAACTTGGTACACAATTTCTACATATAAAATACCTCCCCCCAACGGTTAGTTTAAGATTTTTTTTACATTGAGGGGGTTTTCCACCCCCAAAATGGCGGAATTTTTCGTGAAAAATAGCACTTTTCACTTTGCATGACCACCAAGAATTTAGAAATGAAAAAAAAAAAATTATCAAAGACCGTTGGGGGCAGGATTTGATGATACTTTGACGACATTTTAATGGTACTTGATTTCAGATAACTTCTAGCTGAGATACAGTGAACACCGCAAATCATGTTTTTCCAAAGGCGTTCTTGGAAAAGCTTTGTCACCGGCTTGTTTGTGGATATTTTCGCGTACACATTTCACGGAATGTTCTTGAAATGACACTTAACAATGTACAAAAGTTTTCAATAAATTTACTCTATCCATATAGATTTTAAAAAATCGCAAAAAAGTATTTTTTTTCACGCTGAAACCCCTACCCTCCCCTTCATTTTATGAGTGAATCACTTTTTCACACGAAAAAAAATTGTTAAATTCGCACATGATTTTATGCTTGTTACTGTGGCCTAACCCCTTAAATAGGCGAAGAATGTACCGGCGATGCCTATATACCGTTCCTACCGATATATGGGCATCGTATCGGTATCGTTACATCCCTACTTTATTTACAAACTCCTATCGTCGTTGCCAAGCGTTCTCGAAAGAATTATTCAATTTACCCGTTCCGGTAATGTAGTCAAATATCTTTGTATTTTCCGCCACTGTAGCTCCATTAGTGATCAGCTGTTGGAGTGAATCGGACAAGCCGAGGAATTCGTGATTGGCGTACTGATTCTTCAGATCCTCGAATGTATCCTCCGGCTGAACGTTCAACTCGATCTGATGACCCTCCTGAGTTTCCAGGATCAATGTAAGCATTTTAACCTGTCGAAAGACGAATACGCGACGCAAATAAAATGCCTGCTCATTCTTCCTACTCTACAAGCGTACAGTGAGCGTTTTGCGTATGTAAACAAAGCCCAAGTTGTGAACTTTACGGGCTGTGAATTTAAGGTTGTTTGTACAGGAATGAGAAATATTGCCTTTCAATTTAATTGTCCAAATTTGGCGTTAAAAGATGTAGAGAGGTCCATGACTTGGGGGACACTTACATCGGATTTCTTGATTAAATATGTGGAAAAGATGGAAACATGCTTCGGCAATGAACGAACTTAAGAATAGAAAACAAAGAGGAGGGAAGAGAACAAACCACGGTCCACGGTCTTACATACAGGTCTTGCAACGAAGCTAAATTTTCGTGGTGGGGGTAGGCACGCTTATCGGCTTCACTTTTCGATTCACTAGGCACCGCTACGCGTCGCTACTAACAGGGGGAAGTAGTTTCCCCCTTACCTCTTACCAGCGAATGAGCCCAAGGTCTTTACGTATGTTTTTTGTGACGCGACTGTCGAAATAACCTTTATTTGCCACCATATACCAGAAGGTTCTACGCGATTTACCGTGATACTACCACCGTTGTCAGACCCACGGTCTTTTATACAGGTCCTGAAACTCGATCAAAATTTCAGTGGTGGGGGATGGCCTTTTATTAAAGCACCGACTGTTTCGACTCGTGACCACGAGGATCGCTGCTATAGAGTGATGCAGGCTGTGTGAGAGAGACGGAAAAAAATTTCAAAAGTAAACAAAACCCAAACATAACCGCTGACTCACGCGATCACACGCGACGTGTTCTACTTGTAAACTTGTAGAAACGGTGATATTGAAAAATGACTAAGTGGTGTATTATGCCAACGGGTAAAACAGACTCTCGGGGTGAAAAATCGAAACGCTCAGTGTTTCGGGTGCCGAGAGACTTGGCGCAATTAAAAAAATGGGAGGCCGCGATACCGGGAGTTGGGAAATTAGAGCCGAGACACGTTGTGTGCGAAAATCATTTCGAACCGAAATATATTCATCGAGAATGGGCGAAACAGGCGTTGGAGCCGGGAACCTGAAAAAATGAAAAATTATTGCTATCATTACAATAAATACTTTCCAGGCTGAAAAACATAAAACAAAGTTAGTAAATTATTTTCATTTATCCTACTCGAGAGTCCTTCGCTTAAAGGTCGGAAAAGAGGTGTTTTTTTAATTTACCAACGCAAACCGTTTCGGAAACTGCAATATCGAGATTATTGAAAATGTTTCTTGGGACATGCATTAAAATTTTTCGAAGAGGAAATAAAGAATTGCAAAAGAAGCACTGTTTCTTAAGTATTTGTTTCATTTTCAAGAAATACATCCTGCAAGTGTGTCGGTCTGGATTCCACTTCGGTCTGGAATAGTTGCTACTTATTTTCCGGTCAATTAAAACAACGCGTAAAGCCTATTTTTTTTTATAAAAGCTAAAACATGTTTTTAAAAAACCGAGCGCACAGGGATCGAAACCCTGAAAGCAGCATTACGAAGCTTGCACCGAACCCCTCGACCAACACGAGCTCACATTGACACCTATATAAAAAAACATTCATATTGTACCCACTTGGATAACTATACTCTTTTGGTTTTTTTCAGGTTTACGATAAAGTTACTTTTAATTGTATTTAGGTCCATCATGCATTTTTGACATTGAATATCATAATTTGCCTACACCAGCCAATTGTACAGCTAGGTTAGGTTCCTATGAGTCAACAATCAATTTCCATCTCTCTCGCTCAGCCTGCATCACTCTATCGCAGCGACACTCGTGGTCACTAGGCGAAACGGCTGGTGCTTCAATCCGAGGACATACCCCCACCGCTAGAGTTTCAAGACTTGTATGTAAGACCGTGGTCAGACCTGTATGTAAGAGCTGGGTAAAGTTAGCGCCACGACTTTCGAATTTCGCATTTGTTTTGGTTCTAAGCGTTTGTAAGTCGTTTGTAAGTGATTGTAAGAACAATTCGAACGTTTGTAAGAACGTTTGTTACACAGCTGTATGTAAGACCGTGGAACAAACTACGGTCTTGTCCGTGGAGCAAATGCGAGGCGGATACGACGCGATACCACACGCTGAGAATTTTCGAGTCCGGCGGCGTTCGCAGTGTTACTAGAATACCGCTAGATGTCACCGCTCCATTGTGTTTTGTAGGGTTATAGGGGCCACATATACTTTTCACTCTTTACACCATACAACGATATATTCTTTATTTAAGGAGGGTGCTCAGGGTCTTTGCAGGGCAGACGGGAAGAAGGGAGTGCATATCAAGAAGACTAGAGCTAAGGAGTCCGAACGCTTACGGCGATCACGATCCAAAAGCGTCCACGGAAATCCAGTTATTAGTGGTTGGTGGTTTCACCGCGTGCGTCGCTGCTCATCACCGAACCGAAATGAACTGAGCGACAAGAACGCAACCGACGCCATCCGCCAACGATGATTCCTGCTTGTCATCCATGTTGGAATAAAGCGTGTGCCGACCGTGCGGACTAACGAATTTCGCGTTTAATAAAAAATAATTGTGTCTCGGTGTAAAATATATTTATCGTGATCTGCGGCGAAAACTATCGAAGGAGTGTTATGTATTGTCTGATGTTTATAAATAAATTTTGTTTGTTACTGCTTCCGCAACGATAAGAAAACATATCGACTGAATTTCGGTATTTCGTTATTATTTTTTATCTGTGCAACGTATAGTATTATAATATGGGAATATGATGTGTGATAATTTGTACAACTTTTATCTGGATTAAAAAATTCTTATGAATGTTCTTGTGTTTATAAATAAATTCTGTTACTGCATCCACAACGAAGAAAAAATATTGTCTTAATTTCTTTATTTCGTTATTATTCTCTATCTGTACAGCGTATCATCAGTGTGAATATGATGTGATTCAAAATTCGTATCAATTTTCTTGTGTCTATAAATGTATTTTCTTAGTTACTGGTTCCGCAATGAAAAAAAATATATTGTCTTAATTTCTGTACTTCGTTATTATTCTCTATCTGTTCAGCGTATCATCGGTGAGAATATGATGTGTGATAATTTGCAAAACCTCAGTCGTGATTGAAAATTCTTATAAATTTTTCTTGTGTCCATAAATGCATTTTGTTAGTTACTGCTTCCACAACAAAAAAACCATATTGACTTAATTTCTGTATTTCGTTATTATTATTTATCTGTACAACGTATATAATATGTGAATATGATGTGTGATCATTTGTAAAAGCTTTATCTGAATTCGAAATTCTCATGAATTTTCTTGTATCTAGAAATAAATTTTGTTTTTTACTGCTTTCGCAACGAAAAAAAACATATTGACTTAATTTCTGTATTTAGTTGTTATTCTTTTTCTGTACAGCGTATCATAATGTGTAATAATTTGTAGAGGTTTTGTCTAGATTCAAAATTATTATGAATTTTGTCAGAGTCATAAACTATTATCATGTCATGGGAGGATCCTTTCTAGCGCGATCGAGCAGAAAAAATCAAATCTGTGAGATCGATTTATCTGTACAGTGTATCATAACATGTGAATGTGATGTGTGATAATTTGTAAAAGTTTTGTCTTGATTCAAAATTCTTATGAATTTTCTTGTGTTTATAAATGAATTTTGTTTGTTAGTGCTTCCGCAACGAAAACAAAAATATATTGACTTCATTTCTGTATTGCGTTATTATTATTTATCTGTACAGCATATTATAATGTGTGAATATGATATCATAATGAGTGATAATTTTGGAAGTTTTGTCTAGATTCAAAATGCTTATGAATTTTCTTATGTCTATAAATGAATTTTGTTTGTTACTGCTTCCTCAGCGAAAAAAAAACATTGACTTAATTTCTTTATTTCATTATTATTCTTTATCGGTACCATGTATCATGATGTCTGGTCATTTGTAAAAGTTTTGTCTGCATTCAAAATTCTCATGAATTTTCTTGGGTCTATAAATAAATTTTGTTTGTTGTTGCTTCTGCAATGAAAAGAAACATATTGACTAAATTTCCACATTTCGTTATTATTCTCCAAAACAATCTATATTATCTATATAAGACTTCTATCTATCTAATATAAAGAAATTTCCTGCACCAACTGGTTTCACAATTAATTTGATCCAATTACCGTTCCATATGAAGAAGAAAAGGGTGCTTCTTGCAGATCGTACGGCACTGATTTAAAATTAATTTGATCAAATTATCGCTGCATATGAAGTAGCAAGGGGTGCTTTCTGCATATCGTACGGCACTGGTTCGTTCCTGATTTCAATTCGGTTCGGTGGAGAGCAGCGCCACCCTTCTCATCTGGATTTCCATGGACGTTTCTTCAACACTGCGTTCGTACTCCTTAACTCTAGTCTTCTTGGTGCATATGCTCAAGGGTGTTACGTCCCGAAAGAAGATTTAGGTGGGACTCGCGAGGTTGCCGATTTAGAGCGCAAAAGTTCGAATTGAATTAGATTGCGCAGTGAGTCTTTGGCTTCCGCGTGAGTTCCGAACACAGTTTAATAACAATTTGGATTGAGACGAATTTGAGGTGCGTGATTCTGGTAAGAGTGTTGGATCCGCCCGATGGATTGATCGTTGATCAAATAAATGTTCAGACGCGTAGATTTTGCCTTAATTCACGTAGTTCACGTTTATTACGTTTAACTCTTACAAACTTATAATTTCGGTACAAAGATAGTTACTCGTACAATGATTACACGGAAACGCAGAGCGAAAGGGTTTAGCCTTGCAAGTCGACTGTTCAGTTCGGAGTTCGAATACAGAGTGTCTGCTCCTTCGTGATGTGAAAATTAGGAAAGTCTGGTTGTAGGGGAAGGAGCTTTTTTGGGGGAATGGATTTTCGGATCAGAGCTTCTTAGTGATTGGTTAATCAATCGTGAGAATGTACGCTGACTTGCGTGATAGGTCGGCGTCATGCGTAGGAATAGTTTTGTTCATCTATTTATTAGGTCACCGCTATGGTGAATGCGGCCATTGTTCTATGTCCGACGATCGGGTTCAGCGACCGAGGTTTCGTGGGTCTCGCGATATGACCGGGTGACGTGTTCTGACGCAAGCGGGTTTTCCTCGTGGGATTGTTTGGATCTTAGGACAAGGTAGGATTGTGGTGTAGTTCGGTCCCTGCATTTTGTTCGAGTGCTCTAGGCGTAGGGTTTCTCTTCCGCGGCTGCGAGTACGCTCCTCTCGTAAATTCATCTGTCGTTGGCTATGTTTATGCGTCGGGACCTACGTGCGACGGTTTCACTTTTGGTCTTGTGGTACGTTTCGGCTATCGCTCGCTTAGCGTTAAAGAAATATAGGTTTTTGGTCGATGAGTGAGGGTGCTGCTATCGTGAGTATTTACCATCGTGGTTTCAAAAAGAGAGAAAAAAAATGGTGAAGGCTGGGACGTAACAACGGGAGGGTAGAGGTTACAGCGTGAAAAAAACACACTTTTTGCAAATTTTTTCCATCTATATGGGTAGAGTAAATTTATTGAAACCTTTTGTACATTGTTAAGCGTCATTTCAAGAACATTCCGTGAAATTTGTACGCGGAAATATCCACAAACAAACCGATGACAAAGCTTTTCCAAGAACGCCTTTGGAAAAACACGATTTGCGGTGTTTACTGTATCTCAGGTAGAAATTATCTGAAATCAAGTACTATTAAAATTTAGTCAAAGTATCATCAAATCCTCCCCCTAACGGTCTTTGATGATTTTTTTTTTTCATTTTAAAATTTTTGGTGGTTATGTAAAGTGAAAAGTGCTATTTTCACGAAAAATTCCTCCATTTTGGGGGTGGAAAATCCTCTCAATGTAAAAAAAATCTCAAACTGACCGTTGGGGGGAGGTATTTTATATGTAGAAAGTGTGTACCAAGTTTAAAATAAATCGGTCATGTAGTTTTCAAATGGCAGTGAACACGGACTTTGAAAAAGTGGTTTCGAGTAAAACACGTTTGAAGTTTAGAGAAGTCGGAGCTACAGTGTTAGAGGAGCGGGACTAAATGGTCAATAAATTCGAGAGTTTTGCTCTGATTGACTTAAAATTTTGGGATTATATTCTTGGAATGTTTAACTATAAGAAAAGACAAAAAAAAATCGATTTTTCAAAAGTGCAAACCCCTACCCACCTCTTGACACGGGCGCCTGTAACGGCTGCCAACCCCGAATAATAAAATTTTCGGTTACGTAAAATAAATAAATTTCAGCTAATAAATATGTGGAATGCATAGAACTGACTGTTTAGAAATGTTACTAATCTTTTTTGTTTATTTACATCGCGAATAAATTATTAACCAAGTTGAAATGTGGCAAACGCGCAATTTAGTTCTCAGTAACTGGTATCACTGAGCTTAGATACGAAGGCCACATCGTGAGCGCGCAGCTGTCAAACATCCTTCGCGAATTCCGATTTTTTGTTCGGCGAAAATGAAAAGATGGAAGGGAAAAATGCACACCGAAAAACAGTACAATCGACGGTTGGAGCTAGTACAACATGGAAAGCGGCGGAAAAAAGTAGTTGACCCGAAAAAAGAATGCGCTATCGAGAAACGATGCGTAATTGATTTGAAGGTTATGTTGAAACACATGCACTGCAGCTTCTGTAAAGAATGATTCACAATATTTAAATACTCTCTATGAAACTGCGGTAAGAAATGTATAGCAAGGAAGCAATAGTTTGTGCGTTTTAAATTTTGGCGCCTATTCAAAATGGCTGACTTGACAGCAGCGTTGCCACGTTCTCGTAGAGCGCTTTATCGTTTTACACGAATCAGCTGAAATTTCCTGTTTTATTTCACGAATATCTCGATAACGAGACAGACAAAACGCTGTACTCTTCGTTGAAATTATGCATAAAAATGTCAATAATTTTTTTCGCCTATTTCCATTTAATTCTTACCATTTTTATTATGTTGCGACAGTCGTATCAGAGATCTCATGAAGCTTTTGCTATGTCGACCGTCTATAAGAACCTAACTTCAATAGTTAAGTGCTCAACAATCACGCAGACGAAGTACTTGAAATTTTACACGGAGTCGTAACACCCGTTCGCAAGTATCCTCAATAATTTCCAGCAAATTCTTACTATTTCGCAAAGCTGAGCAACCTCCTTAATACAATACAAAGAGATGTAAGTTTTAGAAAAATGTGCTCGCTATCCAAGTGGTACTCCGAACGGTGTGTCGCCTTTATTCTCGGATGAGATCATATTTTTAGGATTGGTAGTCCGCGTCTAAGGATTTGAGGCCTTGAGCAACAGTAACGGGTATAACATCATGTACGAATTTAATAATTTTTTTTGTATAAAAAAGTGATTCACTCAAAAAATTAATTACACATCTATTTAGTATGAATATCAAGCTGTTAGAAAATATATTTTCTTTCGATGTATAATATGGTCAACTACTCGAAACTTCTCGAAACAGCTTTTTTCCAATTGGCGTGACAAATAACTTCAACAATTTTCACTCGATTTACTTCAAATTTAAAAGTTATGTTCTTAATTGCATTTCGCAGAGAAGTACGTACGGAATTTCTGATTAATCGAAAACTTTTCATTTTATGAGCCGTTTATGAGCAGTTATAACGAAATGTTTCACTGCAAATTCATTTCTTAAGTTCAATTACCTACAACTTTTGAATAAAACAATATTTTTTAAATTCCTTACGTACTTCTCTAAGTATTCTAATGTAGATTGCAGAGAGTTTTTTTTTGTTCTAGGTCAAAAATTGTAGATGCCAAAAGTCACGCCACGGAGCGCCTAAAAAACGATAACAAAGGAAAATATTAGTAGTCGGCCGATTTTGTACATCGAAAAAAAAAATTCTAACAGCTTGATATTCATACTAAATAGATGTGTAATTGATTTTATGAGTGAATCACTTTTTCATACGAAAAATAATTGTTAAATTCGCACATGATTTTATACCCGTTACTGTGGCCTAAAGCCTTAAGAGGGAATGACACCTCATCGCGGTCGGTATGGTAGAACAATTATAGATTCCCAAAAATCTCTGAAACGGCTCTTCAGATGCCGTCGAAACTTTGCCAAACGACGTCAAATAGATAGACGAACAGCTGTCTGCCCCTCAAATTTTCTGAATTTGAGGGAAAGAAACTAGATTGGATTATGATAAGCCAATCTACATTTTTTTTTCTCAAATTCAGAGATTTTTGGGAATCTATAATTGTTCTACCATACCAACCGCGATAAGGTGTCATTCCGTCTTAAGGCGCGTTCCCACAATTTGTGGCGGTCCCGCCTAGTTCACCATCTCGCCACTACGCGGCCATCAGGTTAACATCGTTCCAGCCTTTCTCGCAAGCGGCTGCAGAGGAATGCGTTACTATCCCAGATAGCAATTTCAAAATAGTTGTCTATTAGTTGTCCAAATGCGTACCAAATATCCGCTTGGAAGTTACCTATAAGTTATCATGTGTCGAACAGTTATCTTTTTGGATGGTTGTTGACTTTAAGATAACTTCCGGGCGAACATTTGGCACCCTTTTAGCCGACTTTTGGACAACGTTTTGAAAATTGCTACCTGGAATGCTCCTGACAGAGAAGGTTGGCTTCTCTGGTCGCCTCACTTCATTACGCGGTATCAACGCCAGTGGGACAGCCGAGGCACTAGATTTTCAGGTTTATCGATAGTATTTTGTGTTTCGATGGTACAATGTTGCTAGTTTTATAAAGACCAAAAACTCTATACCCTAATATCTCCGTTATTTTTCTATAACATGAGTTGAAACAAAGCTCAAAATGTGTTTTTTCACCCCCGAGAGTCTAGCGGTCTCGGAATGTGCATGAATTCGGCGCATAGTTAGAAATTCACAATTCCGCCTATGGTAGCTACAATCTGTAAAGTTTTTTTTTCATCAAAATTTGGAAAAATGCCGTCCGTCAGGCTCTCTGCAACAATATCGCATGTGCACATTAAATTTTGTACCGCATGTGAATCTGCATTATCGGTCAAGTTGCTCACGGGCACGATCGATAGTGCAGTTTACTCACGGACATCAGCGCTTCGACGACTGCATTGGCAACCTGCCGCTCGAACTACAATGAGACACAACAGCGAAAAAAAGCACAGGCCCCCAGAATAAATAGTCAAGCGTGCCACAACGAGAGTGTGAAAAATCAGGATTGTTGCACGTCTGTCATCGTTTTTAGCGAGACAAGATTTTCTGACAGATGTTTCGGCGTTGAATAGCCCAAAAGGATTAACTTCTTCGACGCGGTCGAGGCGCGACGCGTGAAACGAACAAATCAGATTGGCCGATAAATTCGACGAAACTAATGTGCGCGGTCCTCGGATAATTGACAACGAAAACAACTGCGGAACTATCGTTCTCTTGTATCTAGGAAGGTTTTTTTGTTCCTTTCGTGTAGCAGTGCGCGTATCTCCCAGCTGTCGAGTGGAAAAAATAAAGCAGCGCACGAAATATCCGGACGGACTACAAGTGCACGAGCAGAGCGCGCGCGAGGCCCGCAAAATTCTAGTGGTGTGATTGAATAATAATATTGAGGTTATTCGTACATTCTGCTTTATAGATATAGGCAAAACCTCGAGCTCAACGAGACATACAATCACGGAATAGAAACACGCGAAGAAAAAAAAATACATAGATACGAACGAAAGTGTGAATCATGGCAAAAACGTATGATTACTTGTACAAATTGTTACTCATCGGCGATTCGGGAGTGGGTAAAACTTGTGTTTTATTCAGATTTTCCGAAGATGCTTTCAATACGACCTTCATATCCACCATTGGTAAGTTGCAAAGGCCTCACCATCGCCGCAACGTCACGTTTTATAATTATACACGCAGCAACGAGTTGCTCCGAGCGTTCTTTTTTTCTTGCAATCATCGTCTATTTTTTATGCTTTTCTCATTGTTAATTAACATATTCAAAGTTTTGGGTGTGTCTCGTGCGCCCGCATTTATCATCTTTCTCGCTCTCTCCCTCTCCCGCGCTCTCTTTTTCTCGTTCTTTCTGCTCTCCCTATCTTTCCCTCTGCCTCGCTCCCCCCTCCCCCTCTGGCTCTCTCGGATTCTCCTGAGATGAGGAAACGTCATCATCGAACGAACAAAGCCTAACGTTGTTCCGATTTCGATTCGGACAGAAAAAAAGTCCGCTTTATAAGTAATCTGGCCACGCGATGACATTACGCCAAAGTTATGCGAGACAACATAACCTCAAAAGATTTCAAAACCGTTACAACGACGCATAACGATAGACAAATTGTTTTTACACGCGTACACGTTCTATATACAGACATTTGCGCGTGGACGCGTGTATATATAGATATATACATATAGAAATCTACATGTTGATAACGATGTATCATATATCCTATTTATATGCATACATGCGTGCGTGTGTGCACGTTTGTGACGTCTTACTTGTTGCTGACACGATATATGCGTATATAAAACTTGTTTTTGTTTTTTGTCCCTTCACAGGTATCGATTTCAAGATACGCACAATAGACTTGGACGGAAAGAAAGTAAAATTGCAAATATGGTAATTATAGAATTGCTATATATGTATATATGTATTGTACGGGTGAGGCAAAAACTATTATCGGTAGAAGCATTTTCTAACCTATTAGACTTAGGAGAAAACTTTTCCTACAAAAGTTGCATCGTTTCAAGGGGGCCATCGAGTGGTGGCGTTTGGGTCAAGGTCACTTCCATTTTTAAGGGGAGATATACACCTAGGAGCCGGAAAAAAGGTCATTTTTGTGAATTTTTTCAAGGAAAACTATTTGAAATTTCGGATTGGGGTTTTAATTATCTAAAAGTATAAACGTTCAACAATGTGTTTAATTTTCTTTGTTTAAAAATATCAAAAATATACAAGGATATTGTATGATCCTTGGAGCGTCGTAAAAAATCTGCGTATACGGTACCCACTGGTGTTTCTTCAAAAATCATCTGAAAAAAAACCAAAAAGATTATTTAATTAGATACTATAATCTAGTACTTGTCATAGCCGATTTTGAAAATATCGTTTTATGAAAAAATGGCGGACGTTTGAACATAAATGGTGATTTTTGGGCCAAAAATTAGTTATTATTTTGCCTATAAAACAAAAACTAAGTAACGGAAAAAAAATCCTATGACAAGTACTAGATAATGGTTTATAGAATAACCACAAAAAACCTCAAGGCAATCGGTTCATTGGTTTTTGAGAAATTTTGAGTACCGATTTGAAAAACGTGGTTTTCAGAAAAACGCGTTTGAAAATTTGGGAATGAATAAATCATGAAATTTGTCAACTTACATGAAATCATCGATACCAGGCCCATAGTGTAGGTCTTCTATGGTCGACGGAATGTTCATAGCTTCTAAATCTTCGACCTCGACCATCTAGGTGTATATCTCTCCTTAAAAATGGGACCACCATTTATTTTTCATAATTTTATCAAAGAATCGAAAAAAAAGTTCGAACTAAATTTGAAGATCGATCGAGATTTAGTATAAAAAAATTATAAAGAAATTTCAATGCTTATTGCGATTTCAGCGATGTTTTTAGCAAGTAAATCAATCGATTGAAGAATTGGTGCAAACACTTATATAAAAGGTGCTCGAAGTGAAAGATACCACTTTCGATGCATGCTCGCAATGCAAGGCACATTGATTGTCTTGTTTTGTAGCATTCTCCTTAATTAACCCTTCGTTGACACACTGGGTCATTTTGACCCGGACGAATGTGAAATGATCACTTTCCCAAAATTGAAAGTTTTCAATAATTTTTTACAACTATTCAATTTTATACTTTCCGAATTTTAACTATGCAGACGTATTAGGAAATGTTTAACGTGCATCCCGGATTTTTTCAATAAAAACCAACCGATGCATTGTTAAGGGCAGGTGGATGAAGTACTATCCGGGTCAAATTGACCCAGTGTGTCAAGATCGTGGCCAAATGTAAGTGTGTCAAGGAAAGGTTAATATCATATCAACTTGCTCTTGATAAGAAAACATTTTGCGGACCCTTAAGGGAAGGTTCTGCCTTGTTGGGCCAAAAAATGTTCGATTTTTCACCAATTTTTTATGCGAAAAGTATTAAATATATAATGTTGATATTTGGTATGTTGACTGAGCGGTCTTTATTGAACATCAAAATATTTTTTGCTTGCGGAAGTCCTAAGTCCCGGACAGGTAATCTGAAGCAAAAAAATCAAACATATTTTTACTTTGCACAATATTGTGTACAAGTTGACCTAGAATCAAGAAGAAAAGTTGGAAAATAAAAAAATAGTGAGCGATCGGAAGAAAGTTTGTTTTTTTTTCCCCAAAACATTTCGCAGTTTTTTGCTCACTATTTTTTTATTTTTCAATTTTTCTTAATTCTAGGTCAACTTATATACAATATTGTACAAAGTAAAAATATGTTTGATTTTTTTGCTTCAGATCACCTGTGCCGGTATTGGGACGTCCGCAAGCGAAGAATGTCATCATCCGCGCATCGACATACGTGGCTCCTCCCACTCCCACCACCATGTTTTGTCAAACTTTAAAAAATATTATGATCTTCAATAAAGACCGCTCAGTCAACATACCAAATATCAACATTCTATATTTAATACTTTTCGCTTAAAAAATTGTTGAAAAATCGAACATTTTTTGGCCCAACAAGGCAGAACCTTCCCTTAAATTATGGACTGGCAAAAGGAAATTCTGTCATAGTACTTTTCATTGAAAAGAACACACATTTATTAAGGATATCACGATACTTCGCACTGCTTTCCAAAACAAGTTGATAACATTTTTAGTGGCGAACAATGTAGAGAAAGCCATGCAACTTACTTGGATTTTGCTTACAAGGAACATCACTTAAGCGTCCACCTACGATTTTATTGAAACTCATATATGTGAGAAAGAATTAAAAACTATTAGACACTCATTATTTTTGTCGGCGGAAAAATGCTTTTAAGGGGAGAAACGGACCCCCGAAGAAAGACGTGTCACCCCTTAATTGATTTTTTTTTCAATACTCTCGCGGATCATCGCTTTACATCAGAAGAATTTTGGTTTTTGTTTCATTCAGATCGGTGGACTGCTTGTGGGTGAAACTGCAAAACCACCCTTTGATACGCCTTTCTTGGAGGGGTGCTTTTCCCCCTTAAAACCGTTTTTCCGCGGATAAAATAAAATACGTGTCCAATAATTTCCAATGCTTCATTACATATGTGAGTTTCAACAAAATCGACGGTGGACACTTAAGTTATGTTCCTTGTTCGTATGACTCTATTGAAATCTCAATGAGAGCCTGTTCGTTAATACAAACTGACGTGATTAATAAGACAATACGCTCAATGAGAAACAGATTGCAAGCGTGTTTTGAAAGTGCTATCACTTTGTTTGGGTTACTCTTATAGGAGTAAGGCAGGCCTTCGACCTACAATAACATTATACAATACTTTCATTGTGAAATAACAATGAATAACACCTTGAACCCCAACGATCAATTATTATCACGCAATAACTTTGATAGCCCATAAGCGTTCATGTTTTCGCGTTTGCAACACCTCCCTAGTGTATGGCGCAATATTAAACTTTCGTTCAATCATTGCGCAATCTTTAATACTAACCCTTAACGTTCAAAGACATTGCGCAATTCGTAATATTGTGCAACATAATTGATTGTATAGGGCTCACCTGTTTGCACAGTTTTTTAAATTGATTTTAGGCTGAAAACATTGAAATTTCTGTTTTATCAATTTTTTATATTGCGATGTTCAATAAATTCTCGCTATTTTTTCGTAAATATTAATGCTTTATTTGAAAAATGATTCTTAATGCTTTCAAACGTTTCGAAACTGTTGTGTGATCAACTCGTAATGATTCTGCATGTTCAGCTAGCGTCTGACATGAGTCTTCATGAAGTAATGCTTCCAATTCGACACAACAAAATAATTATTTTTGAAGCGTCTAAACCAATCTGCATGTTGTTTCCGCCAGAGCATGGTCGCTGTAAGTCTCGGCAACAATTCTGTGTGCTTCGGCTGAAGATAAAAAAAAATTAAGTAGTGCAGCGAAATTCGTGCGAGAAAGATGGCTGATTTACAGATTCCCAGCGTTCTCCTAAATGGTTGATTTTTTTGAAAAAAGAAAAGAAACACCTTCCGCTCTGTTGAACGACGAACAACGTCTTTCTCTTCGTTTGCCCGAAATGTGATCCGTCTCAGAGAACTTGGCAGTAGGGATTTTACCAACCGGACGTGTGAGCCATGTCCTCAAGCTACAGTTCTGGTAACGCCATCTGTTGGAAAACAGCGAGAACTTATTCAACGTCTCAATACTAAATCGATCATCTTGAAATGTAGTGTGTCACCTCATTTTTAGTTGCTTGATCATATTCTGAAGAATAAATGGGGATCCCATTTAAGGGGAGGTGCCTGAGTAAACGGCGAGAAAAACGGGTAAACTTCGGGAATTTTTATCTCTAAAACTAATGTTTCGATTGCATCCGAGTTTTTTTTATTGGAAAATATGTACATTGAGGTATATTTAGGAATTTAAAAAAATAAATTCGTTGACTGGAAGCGATTCAAACGCGATTATCCCGAAACATAGTTTTCAAAGTCGGTGACAGATGTATCTCGAAAACGGCTTGTCCGATTTTGTCCAAATTTGGATACAATATTCTTCGATAGTTTTTTTCGTTCGCCACGTAGGATTTTTTTTTAATTTTCATTTTTGACGGAATTGCGACCGTTTTAATTTAACATTCGTTTTTCGTTCGCAATTTCCGACGATTTTGGATTGCATACACATTGCATAAAAAAGCAATGGTTCAATCAAATGAAAAACCCCTACGTGGCGAACGAGAAAAACTATCGAAGAATATTGTATCCAAATTTGGGCAACATCGGACAAGCCGTTTTCGAAATACATCTGGCGCCGACTTTGAAAACCATGTTTCGAGATAATCGCGTTTGAATCGCCTCCAGTCAACGAATTTATTTGTGAAAATTCCTAAATATACCTCAATGTACATATTTTCCAATTTACAAAACCCGGATCCAATCGAAACATTAGTTTTTGAGATCAAAATTCCCGAAGTTTACCGGTTTTTTTCGTCGTTTACTCAGGTTTACCCCTTAAAGGAATGGAGGTGACCTTGAAACCTTCGAAGCGTCTCCACGTCGATAAACCTCGTAGCCACCACTTGATGACTCCCTCCGAACCGTACAACTTTTGTAGGACAAGTTTTCTCCTAAATCTGATAGTTTCGAAATTTCTACTGCTAATAGTTGTTGCCTCGATAGATATCGACAGCTTATTTATAAAATGAAGAATGCTGTCACACACATGTGTGTGTATCAAGAGACGCGACAGCGTTTGGACGCCAATTGAAAAAGTACAGAACACACGTAAAGTATCGGGACACCTAAATATCTCAGGGGCATCAAGTTTTGAAACAATATTTTTTATATAAAAAGTTGTTAAATTTAAGAATAAATGTTCGATGGAGTTGTGTGGTTTTCAGCCCTAGGCCCATAAGGCCCATCTTTCAAAATGAAATTACTCGTAGTGAATTTATTTTCTGGATATTTTTCCAATCGCTATAAGTGTTTCCTACTTCACGATTAAAATGAAAGGGTCTCGCTCGAAATTAAATGATCATATTTGTAAAAGAGCCGATGCCCAGAAAACTACAATGTTGTGGAATGAGCATTTTTCATTCGGCCTCGACTGGGCCCAAATTACGGTCTCGGTCGGGAGTAGAGTCCATAATAGCAAGGAAAAGTTAGCTGGAACACTAATTTGTGTTGAGCAACGAAGATTACCCTTTGAGAAAATATCTGCCTTTGTTCAGGCCCAAGTGCACAATGGAAAACACGTATTAGGACTAAAAAGAATATCCTGGAAACGACTTTGCAATAATAAATTGGTATTGGGTTGGAGTTTGGTCGTTGGAATGCAACGAAAATTCTTTTTAATTTTCCTTTATTATTATTATTCAAAATCACATTTTGCAGGTTTGTTGTAGATCGCTAAATGAGAATCTCGAAAAAAGTTTGCGTTTATTATGTAGCTTAAATCTCCAAAAGGAAATTTGCGAAATCGAAAACAGAATCATTTTTGTTGCATTCTAACGAGGCAAACTTCAACGTCACAATTTGGTCGTCTTATCTTGAAAATAGACTTGGGCCTCGTGGATCCTGGGCCAAAAACTACAACAAATCCATCGTATAATTTTTTTCGCATTTATCAACTTTTACATTGCAAACATTTCATTTCAAAGAAGGTTGGATTTTTTTCATTTTGAGGGCGTTCAAGTTTTCAATGAAACATTTTCATGGGGTGACTATCTAAAAAACGTGCGATACTTGAATAGTTTTTTGCGCACAAGTATCATCGAAGAATTGTTGTGCTTTAATTTAGCGGGAATCGGCAAAAAAGTTTAGATTTTAACTGCATTTCAATTATTTTCAATTATTCCAAAATATAAAGGAACGATAATGAAATAAATCCATATCAACAAATATTGTTACATTTTATAGCACGAAATAAAATAATGTATGTTGGACACTTCCACGTTGCCGCTTCATTAAACTATTCCACTCCCAAAGCTGACCGTACAAGCAAGTTTGGTTTGTTTACATGAAATATCCTTTATGAGGAAGTCACAATTGGATGAGAGACGTACTCATCGTACTGACGATTAAAAATCAGATTTGCTCTAAATCTCTTAGAGCAAAAAAAAAGTTGAAAAACCTGCACCCATTTCCCAAAAAAAATTCACAAAAACAGCTAGTTGGCGACCGGAAAAAAGGGTGTCTTCGTGAATTTTTTTTTGGGATATGGGTGCTCATTCAAAATGTTTTTGTCATAGTAAACTGTATCATTTAAAGCATCTTTGACAATTTTTTTATTGGAAAATATTTATAAACGACGAAGTTACAGTAAATTGCACAGGCCGCTGTGCAAAAAAGGTCCTTTGCGGTGATCACTCCTGCACGGGAACAAATCATCTGAAATGAAAAAACCAAATGAATTTAGTTTTTGTACCGCATTATCTAATCTTTAATCGAAGAATTCAATAATATAATGATTTTTGAAAAAATGGTCCGCCGGTCGCAAGTGATAGTCGATATTTCGGTGAAAAAACACTATTTTCCTTGATATAAAAAAAAGTATGCATTGACAAAAAAAATCCTTCGATTAAGGACTGCCTCTTGATGTACAAAAAATGTCTGTGAAATTTGAAGCATATCGGTTTAGTTGTTTTTGAGATATTTGGTCACCGATTCTGAAAAAGTCATTCCGAGAAAAACGCGTTTAAGGGGCTATACCAGTGTGAACGCTGAAAATTTGGGTGCTTTTCGGGAATCTTTTGGAAGAAAAGTATTCAATTAAATATTTCGGAAAATTAAGAATATATTTGGCTATATTTGACCTATATTACATAATTTTTTCATAGAAAAATATTTAGATCCAAGCGACTTATGCGCTGCCTTCAGAGGCACAAAAAAGAAAGTTTCTCCACTGCTGACACGATTCCGGCCGATTAAGTAGCTGAAACCGAAAAAGGAAAAAATGTCGTTCAACTGGAAGGTATTTCCTGCACAATGACGTAGGATTTTCGAAAAATATCAAAATCGAAAAAGTTACGAAAAAGTCTGTTTTCTTGCCTATAAAATTGTCGTTTTTTTCAATGCCAAATCGTCAATTTTCATCCAATCAAAAATATCCTATGTCATTGTAGAGTAAACATATTCAAGAGTACTCAGTTCAAATTTCAAGTCAATCGGATAATTGCTTTTTGAGTTACAATGTCAGCAAATTTGAAAAATCTCATTTCGAAAAACCGCGTTTAAAGATTTAACTATCGATTTTTGCAAGATAAAATAATTAGAGATACGGCCCTGAAATTTTTACAGGATATTCTTGAAAGTATAAACTGTCGAAAAAAGTAAAAAAAATCGATTTTTTGAAAGTGTTACTGGGATTGCCCCTTAAAGTTTTACGTCAGGTATATACGTAAATAAAATGTAATTTATTACCTCTAAATGGAATCATCGATGCTCGGACCATACAGCAAACCTTCTGCAGAGGTAGCAACCTCCAAAATTCCAATTTGGTGCTGCCAACTAGGTGTAACTCCTTTAAAAAACCATCTTGCTCATGTGGTCAGCTTTTGGATCGAAATAAATTAACAAGGACCCAATATGCAAGTGTCTAACACCAAAAGTATTATTGTCGTGTATATTCAGAATGCTGTTATCATATATACGAATATTTTGAATCGTTTTCGTCATCTGGGAATAGCCTTTATTTATAATACTTTTTGGTTTATTTTTAGAACCTACTATCTTTTTATGTAACTTTGCACGTTTACTCGTCGTAATGAAGTTATTTTTTAATGATAAGTACGGTACAAGCCTTGCGGGAATTGCGCCAAAAGTTGGGCAATACCGTGCAGTTTTCGTTTTTCGCTAATGAATTGTACGTTCCAGGGACACCGCGGGTCAAGAGAGATTCCGTACGATAACGACGGCGTATTATCGGGGCGCGATGGGTATCATGTTGGTGTACGATGTCACCAACGAGAAGAGCTTCGAGAATATAAAAAATTGGATTCGCAATATCGAGGAAAACGCTTCGGCGGACGTTGAAAAGATGCTGCTAGGCAACAAATGCGAGCTCACAGACAGGAGACAAGTCTCGAAAGAACGAGGCGAACAATTAGCCGTCGAGTATGGTATCAAATTTATGGAAACATCGGCAAAGTCTAGCATCAACGTCGAAGACGCATTCTTCACTCTCGCGCGTGACATCAAAGCCAAGATGGAGAAAAAATTGGTGGGTTATCGTCTTCGCGTGCCGATACACGCTTGCGTATACTTCAGAGGTTTTTTTTTATGTTCGGTAAACGTTTAGAATAACTTAACCAAGTCGGTCAAGTGCGGCACTGTCTTTTTTTTTCTTCCATTTTCATTGCGACGCTGCGACAATGTTCACGTTGATCATCAACTTCTTCCGTCTTTTTCAAAATGAATTATAGTTGGGTGTTGCTTCAATTTGAGTTGCCCCAGGCGACGAACGAGTGTTGGTCATTTTCACATAGACGAAATGACACATGCCAGCCATTTCGAAGTCAACGTCTCTTGCTATAGTCCTCGTTTCATGCTCCGTTGGTTTTTACCCATATAACGCCACTTTCTACCGCTAAATGCCAATCCTGCACCGTATGCGTATACAATAAATACTCTGCGTGAGCCAAACACGCGTTTTGTCAAAATTAGTAATTACCGAGCCATATGATTCCGAACTTTTTGCAGTTCTTTTTTCGCCGAACGTTTGGCTTCAAGTGTCAAAATGCGCGGTCTCTTCGATTTGAGACTAGTTCGACCAAAATATCATTTTCTAACCCGTTTCGAATGTACTTTTCTGTATTAAGGGGTTAGGCCACAGTAACGGGTACAAAATCATGTGCAAATTTAACCATTTTTTCGTATGGAAAAGTGATTCACTCGTAAAATTAATTACACATCTATTTAGTATGAATATCAAGCTGTTAGAAAAAATTTATGTTTTTTTTTTCGATGTACAAAATGTCCGATACTAATATTTTCTTCTGTTATCTTTTTTTTAGGCGCTCCGCGGCGTGACGTTTAGCGTCCACAATTTTTTACCTAGAACAAAAAACAAAAATTCTCGTCAATCTACATTAGAATACCTAGAGAAGTACGTACGGAATTTAAAAAATATTGTTTTATTCGAAAGTTGTAGTTATTTGAACTTAAGAAATGAATTTTCAGTGAAAAATTTCGTTATAACTGCTCATAAACTGCTCATAAAATGAAAAGATTTCGATTGAGGCGAAAAATCCGTTTAGGAGCGTGAAAAATAGGTATTTATCGGGAATTTTTTTAGAGGGGATACAATAATCTGATCACTTCCAAATTTGGACATGAGTTTATTATAACTGTCAAATTGAAAAAAATGTTTTTGGGATGACCAATAAAATGGCGGCGTTATTAAGGGTCTTCGGGCGCCTGTTTTCCGTGACATTGAAAAGTGCTGCAGTTGTCACTCTTTTTCTGTTGATCTGAAAAAGATTTAATAAGTGTCATTCGTTTCCTGACATATTAAGGGGAAGGATATACCTAAAAAATGATGAAAAAGTGCAAAATTGAAAATTTGGGAGCCTTTTTACTCCAAAGTTCGAATTTTCGACCATTTTTTCGACATATTTTACCCCAAAAAAATTATTTATTTACACGCTACCTTTCAAACTTTAGGTATATCCTGCCGATAATATTACTGAGAGTAACCTCCAAAAAATTCATCCAAATCGGTCGATAACTTTTTGAGCTACAACACGAGCAGTTTTTTAAAAAGTAGATAACTCCGCAAATATTCATTATTTCGAGTTTTCCTTTGGTCAGTATATTCTTTGGGTATCATACTTTCGAAATATGTAAAAAAAATCGATTTTTTGAAAATTCCAAAGGGATTTCTCGCCTTAATCAGAAATTCAGTACGTACTTCTCTGCGAAATGCAATTAGGAACATAACTTTTAAATTTGAAGTAAATCGAGTGAAAATTGTTGAAGTTATTTGTCACGCCAATTGGAAAAAAGCTGTTTCGAGAAGTTTCGAGTAGTCGGCCATTTTGTACATCGAAAAAAATATATATATATATTTTCTAACAGCTTGATATTCATACTAAATAGATATGTAAATAATTTTATGAGTGAATCACTTTTTCATACGAAAAAAAATTGTTAAATTCGCACATGATTTCATACCCGTTACTGTGGCCTGAGGCCTTAAGTGACTCTGAGTCCATCCTTCAGCAAATCAGCGCCGACTGTAAACACTTCGAGCCATTCGGTTCAGCTGTTTTTCGAGAAAAAAATCCGAAATTTTCTTCACGGATTTCTTTATTAAGACGCGTGTGTCATTTCGCCTTGAGGCGGGATATACATTTGGACAGGAAAAAAATAAGCAATATTGAGGAATTTTTGAAACTAAGAAATAATTATTCTACAATTATCAAACTTTAGGTATACTTTAATAGTATATTTAAGTATACAAAACAATTTTTTTTAATGAATTCATCATCAAAATGGCGGAGCTGTGGCAGAGTGTTACAGCAAGGTCGCCGCGGGAGTTGCGAATAGGCGTGCAGTCTAGCTTCTCGTAGACTTTGATTTGCAAAAAAGTTCAAACATTTTTTCAGTTAGAACATGTATAGTTTCTATGTGACGGTAATTATAATGAAGAAAATGCAAATTTAAGAAAATGGCACGCATTTGCAACAAAAAATCAACATTTCACGCAACATTTCTGTAAAATGTGGATTAAAAAATTTTTTTTTTTTTTTTTTTTTTCGATTTTTCGAAAACAATTTTCGTCAAGTAGATGGTACCAATATTATCAATATTTCTACCAAGTTTCAACTCAATCGGCTTAATAGTTTTTGAGTAATCCTGCTCGCCAATTTCGATAATGCAGTTTTGAGAAAAACGCGTTTGAAGCTACGCCCGCTCCGAATCCGAGCGGTGAGGCACAGCGTTGGCGGGCTGTAACGTTTAAAGTTTTTCGAATTTCGCTTTGAAACTTCGGGAAAATGTTCTACATATATAGTTATTAGGGGTGTGCGGGTACCCGATTGACTCGGGTACCCGATGTTCGGGTCGGGTCGGGTACCCGACGGGCTTCGTTTTTGCATTACCCGCCTCTATCGGGTACCCGAATTTGGTTTTCGGGTATTCGTAACAGACTCAGAGATTCGTATCTATTATTTATGTTTATTTTTATTTTTTATCTAGGTGTATCGATCGAATAATGGGAGAAAACGAAAACTCGAAGAAGGCGATAAATCGAATAAATCATAATGCTGTAAAGATCTTTTTTCGTCTCACTTCTCTATTTTTTATTCTTTCATTCTTTCGGTCGGTTACTCAATAAAGTACGAGTATTCCAGTCTGGTCACGAGTACTCGAAAACCTCGGATACCCGTTAAAGTTCGAGTATTCCCGTCCGATCACGGGTACCCGAAAAATTCGGGCTACCCGAAAAATTCGGGCTACCCGAAAAATTCGGGCTACCCGAAAAATTCGGGTACCCGATCCGAATCATAGTCTAATTACCCGACCCGACCCGACCCGACCAATTCTGCTACCCGCACACCCCTAATAGTTATATCGTTTAAAGAAGAAAGAAAACAAAATCGATTTTTGGATTGATGTAAATGTATATCCCGCTTTAAGGAGCCAGTCCACTTTGGAGCCACGAAAAGAGGCTATTTTCGCGATTTTTATTGAGGATTTTATAAAAGATGAATATAAAAGTTGTTGAGCTCGATAAATAAAGTCTTGAAATACATTTTAAAAAATCTTTAATTCATTTTTATTCATTTTTAAGTACAAAAACTTTAGTTTAAGGATGTATGGCAACTAAGTTATTTACTACTGTTCGAATTGAAACTCACTGATATTGTAGAGGGAAATATCGAGAACTTTTTGAGATTAAAAAAACAAAATTTGCCCACGTGAATGCTGAGATAAACGAATTCAAAGTTGGGTCATTTAACACGGGGAACATAGGACTGTACGTCCAAAATTCCCTTTACATTGGCAAAAAAGGTATTTCCGGAGTACTCTTTTGTAAAAAAAAATTTTGTGCGGTATCGCTGTAATATGCACGATACGTTAAAAAAAATCGACATGTGCCCATATATTTTGCGAGATATTGCGAGTTAAATGGGACCGTTTTCGTATTTCTTTAGCTCGTATGTCGTAACCACGACAACGTCAGGGAAAACGTACATCAAATCAGCAACTAAATTTGCAGTTAAAAATTGAAAATTCTTCTTTCTGTACCGCATGTTTTACTTTGAGCTGTGGTAAATCTCCTTTTTAGCTTCAATGAATACTACAATTATTTTATTTAGTCTTTAAATGCGATTTTTGCAAATTGCATAATCAGTTCTGTAACGACTCTGCAGTAGCTGCCATACATCCTTAACGTAACGCTTCAAAAATAGGTGGGCTAGATAGCTCCATCACAACTCGGCAACGGCTTGTCTGAAACAAAAAATCAAAGTCCATTAGATTCAGTATAACACCAGCTACAAAATGACCCTCGGATATAAAGTTTTATCAAAAAATAAAAAAAATGGCAGATGAAAAACGAAAAAAGTAAAGAAACGCGTTTTTTCGCAGTTTTTCGCAAAAAAAAAGAGTAAAAATCAAAATTTTAAAACCATCGAGGGTCATCTTGTTGCGAATCATGTTTACAATATGTGGTTCAAATTTCAAGAGAATCGGTTTATTAGTTTTAGAGATACGATGGAGCTAGATTTTGAAAACGTTTCGAGAAAAACGCGTTTGAAGTTTAGACTATGAAAAACTGTTACCTAAACTCAATCGGCAATTCCTGCACCGTACAAAATCCATTCTGATTGCTCATCATCGTCGATTTCAAGTCTTGCTTGCTTTCGATTTTGTGAAATTTTCAAAGTGGACTGGCCCCTTAACGAGAAGGGTCGAAAATGGAAGAAGAAAAAAAGTTTTGCGATTGACTCGAGTGCTGATGATAAAATTCTACATCATGCGTCAGATTTACGCAAACTCTCTAGGGACAATGACCGACGTTAATATTTCGTTCAACGTATTAGGCATCCGCTTTGATCACGACACAAACTAAATAATCATTCTTTCTTTGTTCCCCTATGTCTATTTCTCTGTGTTTGGTGCGGGTCTGTCCTGGCAGAAGGTAACTCTATCCCCTACTTGTATCTTTTTTTCTATCGTCATTTTTGATTATCCACTAACGAGAATGCCTTGATTTGGATGAAGCTTCCATTTAACATCGAACGCAATGCTTGCTATCAACAAAAAAACTTCGATTTGTAAAAAAGCAAAAACAAAAATTAAGCCCACACGCGATAGGAATGCTCCTTTTCTGATTCTTCGATACGAAAAACTTGGAACGTGTACAGGACGTTCGGTTTGGGTTGTTGCCATAAGTGTGGGAGAGAGTTACAGATTCCAAGTGTTTCCTCAACAAATTGATGTTTAGAAAGAAAGAAAAAAAACAGGAACCCCTTCCCCTTCGCGATACGCCGTGCAGATTGTATTCCATCGGTTGCTCAAAATGTTATTCGGGGCAAAAAATTCTCTGCAGGATTTCCACCGCACGAGCATGCGATATATCGCCTTAAGGCAGTCATCCCATATGAGGGCTCTTTTTTTCCACTTTTTTTGGGAATTGTCTTTGGTGAACTAAATAAACATACAACTGCGAACTTTTCACCACATATTTTAATTCATATTTCGTGCACACTTCACAATTTTTTCAGCATGACGAAATAGTCGCTCATTGCTGAAGTACACTTGAAGTCATCCATCTTCAAAAAAAGTTTTGTGCGGACGTTTTGCTTATTTGAAAGAAAAAATCAAACAGTATTTCAATCTGTGAAGTATGAACTAGTTTTTGAACTAGGACTATTAAAAAACATTGAAAGGTACATTTTTGGCATCTTGAACATTTTTTCGTGAATTTTTGTGTTTTTTACGACTTCTTCAACATGAAAAAAAACGGTTTGATTAATCAGAATTATCCTAGTTTGCTAAGTGTCTACATGAGTACTGAATAAGTCATTCAAATTTCAAAGAAATTCGTTTGATAAATTTCGAGATATCGTGGTCACCAGTTTGAAAAATGCAGTTTTGAGAAAAACGCGTTTAAAAGTTCAAATACTATTATTACCAATAAAATTTTGACTCACCCTTAATCTGCTATGTCTGATTCATAAAGTGAATCTTTAGTTTCCTCGAAAAAAAATGCAAAAGTTAATGAATAAAAATCGATTTTTCGATCCAGTCACACAGGATGACTGCCTTAAGTAGATATGCAAGCCGCTAAGTTGGTAAAAATGCCTCTGCGTACTTTTCTTCAAGACAGTTAACATTTCGGGGAAAAAGAAGGATCCCTTCTTCTCCGTTCAATGGACTATGTTGAAGTTTGCATCGTTGGAACGTAACGAAAATTCCTTACATTTTTTTTTATATCCTCATTTGTATCATCATCCAGAGTTATTTTCCACATATTTGGGCTGAAGAGCTCTAATACGCATCCAGCAAAACGTTTAAGGGATTTTGAAAGGCTAAATGTTCGAAAAAAAATTGTTCCACGAAACTTCCCTTGCGTTCCAACGATGCAAACTTCAATATCATTTCAATGGAGCGTAACATGGAACTTCTTTTTGTAAAAAATGTCAGTTCTCCGAGATCAAAGTGGAAAACGGATCTTCAGCTATCTCTCTCGCACTTGTACAACACGTAATACACATTTTACTCTGCTTTAACGCGGTCCTCTAGTTTCTCGGCTATTTTTTACGGCTTTTTCAATAATTTTTTACGGGCAAAGCATCGAAATAATCAATCTCATTGTTTTTGCATAATCTTTATTAATATTTAAATAAGCTTTACAAATTTTTTGAAGTCAAAATATATAATAGAATAAAAGTTATAGTGGCCGACAGGAAGACATCAAGTAAAAGAGATGCTTGACGGTGACCAAGATTGCGGCTGTTCTGCTTATCTGAAATCAAAAAACCAAACGGCATTTTAATCTTCATATTTAAGACTAGCGATTGAACTAGAGTGAATTCTAAATTACAAAAATTGAATTTTTATACACTTTTGAAAATTACATTCTATTTTTTACTCATTTTTTCTTAAGTTTTTCGCTCGTACAAAAAAAACTATCGAAGCAATCATGATAATCCTAGTTCAATTGCTGGCTTATAACATATTAAAGATGCTGTATAAATTTGAACAAGATCGGTGCAGTAGTTTCTGAAATATCGTGGTCACCGTTTCGAAAAATGGTGTTTCGAGAAAAACGCGTTTGAAAGTATACCTGCTCCGTATACCTGCTCCGTTCCAGGGCCGTAACTTGTGAACCACTTCGAATATCGAAAAATCCTTTGGCACACATTTTCCACACATGTTGTAGATGTGATTTATGAAAAAAAATCGATTTTTTCGACCCGAGAAACTAGAGGACCGCCTTAAGGGATAACACCACTGTAGAATTTTCAAAATATTGATTTTTTAAAAATTGGCTTAAGAGATGCTTTGAACCATATAGAATAAGGGGGAAAAAGTTTCGTATCCGTGAAAAAAGGCTCGCAGGCCCGTGTGGGTCTGCAGTGGCAGTGTGCGAGCGACGTCGATCGTTTTTCTCGGAACACAATTGTTCAAAACGGCACGCAGCATAACTTCTACAATTTTCATTCTATTTACTCCAAATTTTGAGCATATCTTCGAAATACCATTCCGAAGAGAAATACGTGCGGGATTTTCCATGACTTCATTATAACATTATTTATTAAGGTAATCCTATCGCTTCACACTAGTCATACCACTGATCATATTGAGACTTGCACAGTTTACATTTTCAACATATGCAAAAAAAAATCATTTGCAATAACCAACATTTTCCATGTGTAAACTGTTTAATGAATGTTCACATTTGATAAGAAAAATGAAAAAATAGTTATTCCAACGATTCGCGCAGTATGTTTAGGTTTGATATTTGGCAACATTGGTTCTATCTCCGTCTCTTTTTACTCAACCAGGCGAGTTTAACCTCCACGCTTTTCAACGTCGATTTTGTGTCGGCGAAATATATCGGTTAAAAATGAAATATGTGTGGAAATTCGAATGAGTGAGATGCGGTTAGGACTACAGTCAGCTGTTGCCTTGCTGTCGCGTCTCTTTATCGTAGCAAGTGGCAATAAATCCAATACCGGAAGTTCAAATTAAACTTGATATTACATAAAAATTAGGTCAATAAGCGTAATTTTTTCTGACAGCATTGGATTACTCCAAGTGTTAAGTATGTAAATCTCATTATTTTCAAGAATCTGACGGATTCCCACTATTATATACACCTTTGTAGCGACCGGAAATTGGGTTTTTGTATGTCGTCTCGGAATTCCTTCACAAAAACACGCAACTTCAATATTTTTTTCTCTGTAATTAGGTCGATAACCGACTCTGAAATTTAACAGAGACGATTATTAATATATTTAGTGAAGCTCACAAAAAAATTATGAAAATCCTATGGATTGAAGCGCGGCGATAGGACTACCTTAACGAATGATTGTCCTTTTTTCTGTCGTAAATTGAGTTTTTACTTTAAATGCTTGCCAATCACACAAAAGTGGATATTTTAAAAATCCCCTACGTATTTCTCTGGCTACACTTACGTAAATTAATAGAATTTTCTGATTTTTTTCCCGAATCAAATTTGCGTCAGTTACACTGCGTGCTGCAGAGCGTCTCAAATTTAACATGCCTCGCGAGAATGGCTCCGGTGCCACCATTTAATATAATTTGCTTGTTCTCTTAAATATATGATTAATAATATCCTTGAATATTATTATCCTCTTATTTGTCCTTCCACCAAGAAAAAATCTCGATAAATCGCTTAATTTAAGGCATTTAAAGTGGTGTTGCCCCTTAAGAAAGCACACATGTGTCCGTCTTTCTCTTTCTCTCTCACTAACCTCCATCGTCCATCTCTCTTGCACTTAAGCGTTGCTTGTCGCATGTCCTCGTCTTAAGTTTTCGTAAAATTACATTTTATTTAATTCCGAAGGTCGTGCAAAATCGGTACGGTACTGCGTACGTTTTAACGAATAAAAAAATTACATAAACAATAAACATTCATTACGGTACATCGTAAATTCACTTTTAATTTCAGATGAGTCAAGTTACACGATCATGAAAAAAATGTTTCAATACTTATTCAACTTTACTTCTGTCAAAACGGAATCTTTAAAGAATGCATTGTACGTTGCATTACGGTTTACCGATATAAATCTCTCACTCTTTGATTCGAAGAATCGTTCCGCTTTACCGTCTGCATGGCTTCAATTGAGCTCCCGCGTACCGTCCTGCGTGAATCCTACCCGTGTGAATTTTAATTTCGAACATTTGATATATAAATTTCTAGTTTAACAGGAGGTTAACGTCGAGAAGCATGAAAAATGCATGAACTTCGGCAATTTTTTTTTTAATAAAATACATAATTTTGGAAATGGATTTCAACGTAATTTATTCTATCAATGGAGAGTAAATTCTAATTTTATTTATTTAAAAAATCCAAAATGCGCGAGGCGCTCCACAGCCTGGCCAGTCCATTTGAAACAAAATCGGGTTAAAAATTATTAAACTAGACTAAATTTGAGGCGCCTCATCGTTTTTTGTTTTCTGAACAACCCTTCGATACAAAATGGCAGCTGGTTGAAAAAAAAACCAATTTTTTTTGCTTCAACGGACGAAAAAAATATTTCTAAATCAATTTTTGGCAAAAATCGCTTTTTGATGACTCCGCAAATTGAGTTTCCTTTCAATTGCGCGGAGATACATGTGAATCGGTTCATCCGTTGAAGCTGCAGAGCGCCCCGCACGCTGAAAGAAGCTGTTTCCAAAAAAAACGGATTTAAAGTTTAACGTTATAAAAAAATCGTATTTAATGTTTGTTTTTGACAACCCAAACAAACAAAGCCACGTGTTTCAAACACTTCAAGGGGGTCATCCCATGCGACAGCTATTTTTGTCGCTTTTTTGGAATTTTTTGTTATGAACCATTAAAACGCTACCTTTCAATTTTGATCACGCATTTATTAACATTTTTACAGTCCCTCAGAATTTTATCAAACTAAAATAACGAGTTGAATCGACTTTACACAGTTCGGAAAACACTCATGTGTCAAAAGTTTGTTGACGGCTGCCGTGATTTCGGAGGTTTTGCTCATCTCAAAATAAAAAATCAAACGCCATTTTTATTTGTAGACCTAAGGCTATCGCCGGAACTAGAGTAAAGTAAAAATATCGAAAATTGAATTTTTGGCACGGTTTTAAAAGTTAAGTTCCAAGTTTCGTCATTTTTTTCGACTTTGTCAGCTTAAAAAAAAAACTATGGCAGATATCAGAAATATTCTAGTTCGGGTGAGAACTATAGATGTGCTGACTATACCATAAAAAATTGAGCTAAATCCGTTCAACAGTTTTTAAGATATCATGGAAGCCAGTTTGAAAAATACAGTTTTGAGAACAACGCGTTTAGAAGTTCAAGTATGTTTACACAAAGAAAATGTTGACTCACCATTAACGGGTTACACCTAGTTCGCGGCCGGAAAAAAGAGGTGTTTTCGTGAATTTTTTTCGGGAAATGGGTGCAGGTTTTTAACTTTTTTTCATAGTAAAGGGTATCATTTCAAGTATCTTTGACAACTTTTTTATTGGGAAATATTTATAAACGACGAAGATACAGTAAATAGGGATGTTGCCTATTTTTGGAAAAGTGTTAAAAATTGTTCACATATACATAATATGGCACAAAATGTTATATTTAATGTACTTACATGCAGCAAATTCTTAAAAAATCGAGTTTTACTTCATCCGTTTAAAAATACGCGCCAAAACGCGCAGATCTGTCATTGGACGGCGCCCGACGTCATACTCTGCAAAATACGGGTCTCTAAACAGAAACAATGACAAACATTTCAGAATTAAGGGGAGATATACACCTAGGAACTGGAAAAAAGGTCATTTTTGTGAATTTGTTCAAGGAAAACTATTTGAAATTTCGGATTGGGGTTTAAATGATCTAAAAGTATATACATTCAAAAATATGTTTAATTTTCTTCATTTAAAAATATCAAAAATATACAAGGATATTGTATGATCCTTGGAGCGTCGTAAAAAATCTGCGTATACGGTACCCACTAGCGATTCTTCAAAAATCATCTGAAAAAAAAACCAAAAACATTATTAAATTAGATACTATAATCTAGTTCTTGTCATAGCCGGTTTTGAAAATATCGTTTTATGATAAAATGGCGGACGTTTGAACATAAATCGTGATTTTTGGGCCAAAAATTAGTTATTATTTTGCCTATAAAACAAAAACTAAGTAACGGAAAAAAAATCCTATGACAAGTACTAGATAATGGTGTATAGAATAACCACAAAAAACCTCAAGGCAATCGGTTCATTGGTTTTCGAGAAATTTTCGCTACCGATTTGAAAAACGTGGTTTTGAGAAAAACGCGTTTGAAATTTTGGGAATGAATAAATCATGAAATTTGTCAACTTACACGGAATCATCGATACCAGGCCCATAGTGTAGGTCTTCTACGGTCGACGGAATGTTCATAGCTTCTAAATCCTATACCTCGACCATCTAGGTGTATATCTCCCCTTAATATGTTCAAGGATGAATTCTAAATTTTATTCATCACCGTATGACTGTCTTAGAGACCTGCAATTAAATAAAACAAAACAAGCTGTAAAACGAAATATAACCTCGAAAATTTGTTCAAATTATTACAGAGTTTGTAATATTATTAATGCTATATACATTATTTGTTGCACAAATTACAATTCTTACGGGTATACTTACATGGAAGTCTTCACGTTTCTGAATTCTGCAGAGCAGAAGTCGTTGTTTTTCGTAAAGAAATTGGCCACCATTATGCAGTCAATCCTAGGCAAATTCGAACTATTTGCCTTCACGAATCCAGTTTCTATCATTACAGTTCGAGGAAAATTCAAAATCAATCTAGAAATCTCACAAATTCTATTTTAAGACAAAGTAAACAGTAACAGCCTAGTATAAACAGCATGCTTAGAGCTTAGACTCGTTCGTGTTTTGCAAAGTGTGACGTCATGCGCTCTGATTAGTGTTCTTTGTCACGTGACTTATAGATATTTTTTTACAATTTATTTATCTAAATTTATCTACAATTTTCACCAAAATGAAATAAAATAGGCACTTCCGAACGTTGCTTCAATTATAAGCTATCACCTCATAACAATATTTTTTGAATTCTTGGTTACTGGAAACATCTTATTGCACAGACCGCTGTGCAAAAAGGTCCTTCGCGGTGACCACTCCTGTTCGGGAATAAATAATCTGAAACAAAAAAACCAAATGAATTTAGTTTTTGTACCGTATTATCTAGTCTTTAATCGAAGGATTCAATAAAATAATGATTTTTGAAAAAATGGTCGGCGATCGGAAGTGATCGTGGAAATTTCAGTGAAAAAAAAACACTATTTTCCGTAATATAAAAAAGTATGCATTGAAAAAAAATCCTTCGATTAAAGACTGCCTTTTGATATACAAAAAATTCTGTGAAATTTGAAGCAGATCGGTTTAGTTCTTTTTTACATATTTTGGTCACCGATTCTGAAAAAGTAATTCCGAGAAAAACGCGTTTAAAATTTTACCTTTAAAGGTAAAGCGGTAAACGCGAGGGGCTATTCACTATTAAGTGAGGTGCAGAAGAGATTTCCGTGTGAAGTCGATTTCATATGATTTTTGTGATTTCATAAATGATTCGAGCTATTTTTAAAGTCATGTGATTTCACGTACTTTCACGTAATTTCAGTTGATTTCAATTGATTTCATTTGAATTCATCAACTCAGTTTCAAGCGATTGCTGAAATCATTGGAGGGAGAAAAAAGCTCGAAAATGGTTAAATTTCTCTTTTTTTTATTATTGACTAATCTTGAGACTCAAATTTGAATTAAAAATTTTTTAAATTAAAAAAAGGGTTTAAAAAAGACACAGATATAGATATTAAAAGAAATGTTTAATTTTTTCATACAGAGCCATGTCAATATAAAGACCCGTTTCGGCCATACAAGGCGACGAAATAGTCAAACAATATTGCTTAATACTAATAAAACCATGTACATCCATCGATACAGGAACTAAATTTGGTGATTTTTGTACGATTTCGTACCAATTACAAAGAACACCAATTTCTTTGGTATTGTAATAATTTTCTTTGATAGTAATAATAATTTGTGAGAACGTGCACATTCTTTCGGATTTTTACACGAAAAGACGTTTCTTATTTTCTCATTAAATTAGAGGGTGTCTAATGATCGCTTCGGTTTGTTATTCGTCAATTTAACGAGGTACACCAGCTTCATACAATGTTGCCATGCTAAACCATGGTAAAATTTCAAAATGGTGATAGATCAATAAAATTTGGTGAATATATTCTTTAGTATTATATATGTCAATACAATTTTTTTCAGATTTTTTCATTGTGCCGTTATCGAGTAATTGAACATTGAAGTTCACGTGTATAAGCATAGCGTTTTTATAGATATAGGTATATATTCCGGGTATAAGAATAAACGCTTGTGAATTATTTGTAAGAAAACGGCACAACCAAAAAATCTGAAAAAATTTGTATCTACATGAATAATACTAAAGAATATATTCACCAAATTTTATTGATCTATCACCATTTTGCTGAAGCTAGTGTACCTCCTTAAATACATTCAAATTTGAAAAGATTAAAAAATTAATTTAAGATATACATACCTTCAGTCGATCTTCAGTCGAACTCGAAGTCGAACGCAACGCAAAGTGAGGCAAGATTTTCAACAGTTTTGTTTTCACAAATAATTATCTCCCGGTATATCTCTCTGCATGCGCTGGCGTTGAGCCGCAGACTGACTGCTCGAACGCACGGACAAAGGATTATGAAAAATCATAATAAAATTTCCTTGTTTCGAGAACCAGATGATTTCTAGCGATTTCCTGAATCAAGTGACTTCGTGCTGATTTCAGACGACTTCAAAAAATGTAAACCTGATTTCAAGGGATTTCAACTACATTCGAATAATGGTGATTTAGTAAGACGCTTCGCGATTTCAGGCGATTTCTTGTAATTTCGCATTCGATTTCGAACAGAAGTGCTTGAATGATTTCACAAGTGAATAGCCCCTCGGGTAAAACGGACACAACTCCCCCAATTTTCAACGGACCGACTTGAAATTTCCGAAGAATATTTTCGAAAGGTTATATTATAACAATCCGTCGAAAACGAAAAATCGATTTTTTCTAAAATTCCAATTAGGTGTAACCCCTTAATCTGCTATGCCGGGTTCATATAACACTCACACATTTTTCACAATATGTGCAAAAAAAATCGATTTTTTGGACCTGTCACATGCGACGACCGCCTTAAGGACACAGTTTATGTCAAAAAGAAAAACAAATTATTCCGAATTTTTCATCGTCATGAGCGGTAACCTGTCCTTAAGGGGAGGTACCTGAGTAAACAGCGAGAAAAACAGGTAAACTTCGGGAATCTTTATCTCAAAAACTAATGTTTCGATTGGATCCGGGTTTTTTTTTGTTAGAAAATATGTACATTGAGGTACGTTTAGGAATTTTTGAAAATAAATTCGTCGACTGGAAGCGATTCGAACGCGATTATCTCGAAACGTAGTTTTAAAAGTCGGTGCCAGATGTATCTCGGAAACGGCTAGTCCGATTTTGTCCACATTTGGATACAATATTCTTCGATAGTTTTTCTCGTTCGCCACGTAGGATTTTTTTGAAATTTTCATTTTTGACGGAATTGCGACCGTTTTAATTTAACATTCGTTTTTCGTTCGCAATTCCCGACGATTTTGGATTGCCTACACATTGCATTAAAAAGCAATGGTTCAATCAAATGAAAACCCCCTACGTGGCGAACGAGAAGAACTATCGAAAAATATTGTATCCAAATTTGGACAAAATCGGACAAGCCGTTTTCGAGATACATCTGGCACCGACTTTGAAAACTATGTTTCGAGATAATCGCGTTTGAATCGCTTCCAGTCAACGAATTTATTTTAAAAAATTCCTAAACATACCTCAATGTACATATTTTCCAATAAAAAAAAACCCCGGATCCAATCGAAACATTAGTTTTTGAGATAAACATTCCCGAAGTTTACCTGTTTTTCTCGCCGTTTACTCAGGTGCCTCCCCTTAAACGAAGTACAAAAATATAACCGTATTTCTTTGTTTCTCTTATTTCACGCTTGTCTCGTGCAGGAGGCGTCGAATCCACCGAAGAGCGGTGGCAATCAGCTGAAAGCTTCGGAACCAGCGAGAAAGCCACCGAGCTGGCTCGGACGTTGTTCCATACTCTGACCCCCCCATCAGGACCGTATTCTCCATCACCTCAATCAACACACGTTTCTTTCGTCGAACAGAGTTCACGTTCAACGAGTCTCCGCTCGGGGCCTTCCACTACGGGCCGTGTGATTTAAATCCTTGACGCCCTGGACCCTCCTCATCGTTTGGTGGTTTTCGTTTTTCTTTTTTTATCGAAATATTTCTTTTTTAATATTTAATTATCAGTATATCTTCGACTCGGGATCAAGGGGCTGGAGGTATGGGGAGCGGTTTGTTGTCTCAGGGTAACAGAATGTGGGTTGCCGTTTATCGAATCCGCTATTGCACACTACCCTCACGTTGGACTAGCCGCTGAAATCTCGAACTTTATTACGAAACGCTACAATACTTAGTAATACTTGCGTTAAACTGAAACGGGAATACGAAAGAGAGGAAAAAATAAGCAAAAAAAAGGTGGGGAGGATATATAAAAAAAAATCGTTGGCCTTGAACAAGTCGATATTAACGCTCATTGAATAATTTGTAAATGAAACTTGTGAGTCGACCTTCGTGGTGTGTTCGTTCTCCTCGCGCTTCGTAACGGCGTAGCTGTCAAACCGAGGGGCCAATGAGATTCAACAAAATTACAATCTTTCACGTGCAAAGGAACAAGTATCATGTATGCAATAATAAAACGGAGAAAAAAAAACGTCGAACGCAAGAACAATGGCGCTCGTGATCGAGACAAAACAAAATGGTAATTTTATCAAGGCAAAAGAAAAGCACTGAGAAGCGTGTGACGACAATGAGCCCTTGAGGTTGATCGAATCTTTGCTGTGTGTGTCCATTAAGAGTACACGACTTATCACTAGAGTTTAAACCGCGTGAATCACCGAGGCAGACCATTGCATGTTCGCAAAACGAAGAGCAAGAACAAACGAAAAAGACAAACAAAACATCACACAATCATCCTTTTTTACATTGTTATAAAAAACGATAGCTTTTTCACGAAATTGACGAGCGATAACGTGGTGAAAACTGTGAACACGACGAAGTTGCGTGGCGTGTGCGTGTCTCACTCTCCTCTATCGGTTACAGCGGCGTATCGCTTGTTGATTTATTTACGACGAGACACCGACTGATCTTACGTTGGGACGGATTAAACGACAGAAAAAAAATAGTTATCTCCCATGCGTTGTTGCTCTTTTTTTTATTCTTCGAAAAAAAAGGGGAAATCGAGTTGACGATAAGTTTGTTGAACGATACAAAGTGGAAGTTACAGGAACAGCTGTACTTCGGCTTGTGGCGTTGCGATGAAATTCAATTTTACGCTATTTGGAAGTTAGATGTGACAAACAAAACCAATTTAATGTACAGAGGGCCTCCCGAATGTCGTTTATTCGTTGTTCTCAAACCGCTTGCTGCGCGTTCTTTATCGTATATATATTTCTTTTTGCATTTCAAACGCATCTTGTTTCGCGTCGAACTCGACTATCCAAACAAGAAGGACAAAAAAACGACTATTATAATACATTTTATATTAATCCTACTTGTATACCCATGTGTGTCAATTAATTGATCATTCCCCGACTCATCTCCGGTCCCCTCTCGTTTCAGATCGACCTCATCTTTGTCGCCTTTTTTCCTCACTGTAAAACGTCGTGACTAATCCTTGGCGAAAATCCCGTCCATCTTCCGGAGCTCGGTGCATATTGAGGATATTTTATCGTCGATCGCGTTGCTCTCGAGCTTTGTTTGCAATTCCTTCAGGGTCGCCTCTATCTTTGTTGCGCACGAGATCATTGGGAGAGAAATTGTTCAGTCAGTTTGCGGCACACGGTCGAGGTGCTATTAATTTTTTGTTACGCGACGAACAGTGTAATTGACAATTGTACTTTTAAATGCAAATCTCCAATGTCCGTGTCCTGCGTGGGAACGGGAACAGATTTTTGCCGCGAAAATTCGAGGCTGTCGACTCGTTTTCGCAATTCTTCGATCGTTTTCTTATCTCGCTGACGAACGACGTGGCCATTCTTCAGAATTCCCTGTATACGCTGACCAAATTTAACCGAAGCGTCGCACGACTTTCGTAGCTGTTGTTGCTCGCGTTTCAACTTTTCTACATTGCTGAGAATAAAGAAAAAAGCGCACGGACGTGGAATTTAGACTACTAGGGCGAATAACACGAGCCGGAATCTATCAAGTTCCTCCCTATTTTTCTCATCTAGCAGGGTCTTGTACGAATTCATGGGGATTTTTAATTATTGCTTAAGGGGTCTTCTCACTTTTTACACTAAAAAAGGCTATTTTCATTAACTTTTTGAGAGGTTTATATTATAGATATTGATATAAAAGTTGTTACATTTAATAAATACACTTTCGAAATACATTAAAATTTTTTAAAATCTTTTTATATAACCCAAACTTTAAGGCCTTAGGCCACAGTAACGGGTATAAAATCATGTGCGAATTGAACAATTTTTTTGTATGAAAAAGTGATTGACTTTTAAAATTAGTTACACATCTATTTACTATGAATATCAAGCTGTTAGAAAATATATATTTTTTTTCGATGTTCAAAATGGCCGATTATTAATATTTTCTTTTATCTTTTTTTTGGGCGCTCCGCGGCGTGACATTTAGCATCCACAATTTTTCAAAGGACAACGATTTTCAAAGGTTCAAAGGATTTTTTAATGTTTCCAAAAAAAAACGATTTTTTGAAAATGTTACAGTGGTGTCGTCCCTTAATACGGTTTAGTTTATCTTCAATTTAAGGTATTCCTTTCACGAACCCGAAAACCACGTTAAAACTTTTGTCAGCTATAAACGAATATGCATCATATTTTTGAAGCTTTAAAGGATGTTTCAAAAGTGTTTCCAAAATACGATTTCTCGAAAATTTTACAGTGATGTCGTCAGTAAAGTTAATACGGTTGAATTTATCTTCAATTTAAGGTATTCCTTTTACGAGCGCGAAAACCACTTCATAACTATTTTTTCAGCTATAAACGAATATGCATCAAATTTGGGAAGGTTCAAAGGATTTTTTAAAAGTGTTTCCAAAAAAGCGATTTTTCGAAAATTTTGCAGTGGTGTCCTCCCTTAATACGGTTTAATTTATCTTCAATTCAAGGTATTCCTTTCACGAACCCGAATATTTTACAATTAACTGATTTTGTATATAATTAGATCAAAATAAGTCCCAGTATACCGATAAAATGTCAAGCCAAGTTACCGAACTTTTAACGAAAAAATACGACTCCAAAAATCCTCTCATTTATTCGGCACTTATACGGCACTCACACGTGTAAAAAAATCTAAAGAATCCGTAACGACAATAAAAACAGAGGGTTACCGAATGTTGAAAGAAAATATTAATGATAAAACATTGAAAAATGTGATCAGCGAAGGAATTTTCGTAGCCGCGACTTTTCAGAGAAAATGTTAAAATGTCTAAATATACTACATTTGCCCGACATTTTTTATTCCAGTTTATCGTTGGGTATAATAATTGAACGTAACTTTTTTCCTCAAGGCGCCACTGTAATTTACCAATGATTCAGAAAGGCCTGGCGCATGTGCCCACAAAGTACCCTCTGCGAAAGGAATACCTTAAGTCTCTCGTTTTTCAATTCATGCATAATTAAGATTTAGCCGTCTCCTCTTTTTTACTCCTAACCATTGGAAGCTACTGAAATTTCGCTATTGTGTAAACTGAAAGAATAACATATGAAAAAAATAATTTCCTATTTCACAAGATATCAGCCATACTTTCAGCAATATTCGAAAAGTTTCAAAATAGTAATTAAGTTTTTATCGAATATTTAAAAATAAATTTGACTCTAACATCAAACTATCAGTGAGTCAGTTCATCACAATAGATATTAGTTACTCTACGTAGCACGTGGTGAATTATTTTGACTGCTATTTTCTTTCTATTGTTATTTTACGACACCGTCAAGTTGTCTATTTCGCTCGTCACGTGTATGAGTAACTAGATCGCGCATGCTATCGAGATCCGAAACGTGTTCACCGTGTAAAAAATAGCCATTCTAGTTATTTACAATGTCGCCGGCAAGTGTGCCGAATATTTTACCAGAGATATGGAAAAAGGTCGCCAGACGACGAAAAACACTTCTAATAGTCCAGACAATACGCATGAAAGTAAGCACGTTTTATATAATAAATACGCAAATTTCATCTAAGGGTAATTGGACGTCACTGAATCGAATGGCGATAATAATTTTGCAATAAACCCCCGAGAAAATGTTAAAAAATGTTGAAAACCCGTTAAATCCGGAACCTAATAATTTTATCGAAAAATATGTCAAACGTATGGCGTTTTAATACTCAAAATCGCCACCTAGCGTTGGCCGTTATGTGACAGCCTTCGGCTCTAAATACTCCGATCAGCTGAACGATTCGATACTTTCGTTTCGTGCTGTTATCGTTATTGCGATGACAGCAATTCATAAAGTTTTCATAAAGTTATCTACACTAGACTTTTATTCATGTAAAATATTCGAAACACCGGTGCAACGGACATGTATATGCATGCCTGTCACACGACTACTAGCGCCACAGCGCGGCATGGACATTTTGCGAACAGCATTTATCTACTAGTGTCAGCCCCCTGCCATACAGGTCTTGAAACGACTGTCGTATGGGCCGTCCATAAATTATGTAACGCAATTGGGGGGGGGGGGGGGGTGTTTGGCCAGGCGTTACGGTCTACGTACGTAGGAGGGGGGGGTCAAGGTTTGCGTTACGTCACGATTTTAAAACTGCCAGAAATAGCAAAATGTCTGCATGTTCAAGTTTTTAATTTAAACCTCGAGTGCAATTTTACCGTGGACAGCTCACAGCTTTCTATACGCAGTGTCAATTAAGGGGGAAAATCACTGTGCAAGAACTTGCACAGTAGCTTTCCCACATCTCCCCAGCAAAATTTGAAAAACATTTTTTTTATAATTCTTGAAAGTACATGTATTGAAAAATATGTTGGCAACATTTTTATTCACAAGTCCGAAAATTGACGGAGTTATAGTCACTTTAGTGAGAACAGGTAGCGCGACCGGCTGGTGGCCTCAGTCCCTACAGGTGTGGCATAATTTACAATAGATAAAGTACAGGCTCTTATTATTTTGTGAACTATCATGAAAATGAAGAACCGTCATATCGCCCGCGACTAGATACTCCAATGTAAATATCAATATTCTAGAAAAAATCGTAACTTGATATCAAGAAACACGAAACGAAAACTTTGAACGCGTTTTTCTCGAAACTAGTTTTTTCGACCTTGTCCGAGCGAATACTTAAAAACTTATCAACCTATTTTCAATTTTTTTAAAAACATTTTTGTAATCGCAGTGCCTAAGGCTGTACATATCCGCGTTTTTAACATTTGATAATTACTATTTTTAAAGACTGCTTGAATACAGAAAAAGGGCCTTGAGAATAGAAAAAATGTTCAAACTGTCGGCATTATGTAAAAAAAACAAAAAAAAAACGGCTACGCATAACGACAGCTACAGTTGTATAGATATCGATAAATTGTTAACTCTCAATTTACAGATAACCTTTCATAAAGATATCGATGGAACAATGAAGAGAATTTTTTTTTCGTCGTCAAATCAAGCTACATGTCTCGGTTAATTTTCAAGATTTTGTCATAAAAATTGGAATAAAACTAGAGGAATATAGACTTTATAAAATGAGTATAAGCCCGATCCTTTCATAATTAGTTACGTTTATGAAAAAAAATCGCCATTATTGACGACAAAGCACCCGTTACGTAACGGAATAGGGGGGGTTCTGGCCAAGCGTTACGGTCCCGTTACGTGGGGGGGGGGGGGGGTCAAAAATTGGGAAATGTTGCGTTACGTAATTCATGGACGGCCCCTATTAGATAGGCAGCGAGTGGGCCGCTTAGTGTCTAAGCTTTTAATTCTTATCGTCGCCACCGTGTGTCGTGATCGGGGGGCATCATGAGCCTAACCTAACCCGATCATAAAATGGCGTAGTGCACAGGCGTAGTGGCGTGGGCGTATCGCGTTCAACAGTTGAAAATCGTTACGCGTATAAAAAAGTTGGCTATACCTAAATAATTGTTATCGACAATTTAATTCAGTGACAATCCAGAACGATCGTGTCCAGAGTGCGCCGTGCAACAATTCAGCTCAACTACCATCGCAATACGAAGAACAAAATATCAATTACTTTTATCATAGTCGCTTGAGTTTTGCACGCGGTTAATATGGGTTTGGTTATATTTTTAAGCATGTTCGTATTCATTTGTTCATTTTAGCACGCAAATACGTACTTTTTTAGTTTACTTTCCGTGTAATAGATATTTCTCACAAAAAGGAAATAAGAACTCGTATATCGAGACATTACATTGCTGTCTTCTTCGCACGCAACACCCCCTTTCCTATGCGCACCATGCGGCTGAAAATGGAAGCAAAAACTGAACACTAAGTCAACCTTCCCCCACTACCATTCTTTCAATACCTGTATCCAAGGCCTTGGCCCTAACGGTAAAACTTTTGTCACCTCTGACTCCATATTACCTGTGAATTTTATTATGCAATCCCGTCACGTTGTTTTTCAATTCCGCAAGGGAGACTTCGAGAGTCTGGTTGGTCTTTTTTGTATTCGCGAGACTTCTCTCGTATTCTCGAAGCTTTATCTTCAGATTCATATTGTCGAGTCTCGCTGTTCTTGCCTGATCGATCAAAACATCACGTTCGATCAAGGCGGACTCGCATTTCATTTTCATGCGCACTTGTTCCGTCTGGCTCTTGATGCTTTCCTCCTCAAGATGTTTCGCCGTTTCCGACGTTGTTCTCAATTGCATTTCCAATTGCCTCGACAGTCTACGCTCGTCTTCGAGCTCGGTTTGCGTCTCGTAGAGCATTCGACGAGCCTCGGAAAGTTCCTTCTGAGTTTCCTCCAAGGATTCCTGCTCAACGGAAAATTGTACAAGAACATCGTATCGGGCATACAGTGGGATTACAATAACCGGATGCAGACACTTTTCCACTGCAACTCGTTGATCCTTTCGCGCAATTGAAGCTCGAAATTGTAGATGTCGAAGAAATCATTTTCTCCCGCGGAAGCCATCTTTGATTCTTAGTACAAACCTTTCCCGTTCGTGCGCGCCGCGACGAATAGTAACCGGATATGAAAACAAAGCTAACTATCGCGGGAGGAGGAAAACTCCAATAAAGGAACAGTGAGTCATGAATTTTAACAAAATATGTGTATTCAATATATCAAATTTTCCATGTCGTTTCTTGCTTTCTTGTACAGTATCGTTACTCGATTTTGCAAATTTTTCTCTCAATGGCTGTCCATAAATTGTATGTCCGATAGGAGTAAAACCGTATTCGGCAGCGGTCGTGGCTGTGGACTGAGAACCGTAAAAGTTTGACGCTCGACGTCGACGTTCGTTCTGAAAAAAAGTAGATAAAAAATATAGTTCTTTCTTTACGTTTTAGGGGAAACGTTAACTTGGATTCGAGACAATAGGGAATTTGACTGTTGCACGGAAATCGTCCTAAATGGTTAATTATTTTATATTATGCTGACAATATTTTTTTATCTTCGTGAATGTCAGTATTTACGATATAAATCGGCAGTAAAATTTAAATATTCAACCGACCGCCAATACGCTCCCGTTGTCAGATATGTAGTCACGTGACGCCTGTGACGTCATATCCCAGTAAACAAGTTAAAGGACCTATACCGTCGCTGTGTTGTTGCACAGAAAACCTTCCTCTCTATCCTTATTTATAGTCCGGTAAAAAATTCGAAAGTAAGCCCTTTTTAGATATAAATACGCAAAATGGATATAAGGGTAATTGGATGACGCTGAATCAAATGGCGATAATAATTTTGCAATCAACCACCGAGAAAATGTTTTAAAATGTTTTAAAAGGTTTAAAAGCCGTTTAATTCGGAACCTAATAATTTTATCGAAAAATATGTCAAACAAAAGTTGTTTAGGACATAAAAGTACGAAAAAAGGTATTGAACGTTCGTCTTCGTATCTTCAAAAATGAGGGAGAAAAAGACGAATATAAATTTGTTTGCAAGGCAAAATGGCTTTGCAGCCGAAGCGCCACTGGGAGTGTAAGGGACGCAAGATACTCGTTGGAGCGCGTTGCGCGCATGCGCATATAGCCATAGTCATATAGTGCGTCTCTGTCTGACAGTGATGCTCAACCAGTAATTTTGTCAATGTTCAGTCATCATTTTCGAATACTTATACAATAAATAAAAATAAATAAAATCTCCAGAAAGTTATACTAACTCTTACTAAAGCACTATGTAACAAAAAATTCCGAGATATTTACGAATTCGATATTTATTTTATTTTTTGAAACGTCGAGGTTTTCGTCCTCCAATCGTATGATTTTTCGTTTTTTTCTTCCTTATTTTTGAAGATATGAAAATAAACGTTCAATACTTTTTCACATACTTTTATGTCCCAAACAACTTTTGTTTGACATATTTTTCGATGGAATTATTAGGTTCCGGATTAAACGGGTTTTGAACATTCTTAAACATCTGCTCGAGGGTTGATTGCAAAATTTTGCGTATTTATATCTAAAAAGTGCTTAATTTCATGCTTGTTGCCTGGAATATTAAGAGTTCATAATATGGTAACTATTACTACAAATAACTTGGAATGAACGGAAAATGCACAGAAATACACTGAAATAAAGTAGAAAATCGCTCATTACTCGTCACAGGACTCGCAATGACAATTTGTTTACCGGCATGTGGCGTCACTAGAGACCCAACTAATGCTGGAGCGTTTTCGTTCACGTGACCAAACGTTCAAATTATTTATTTGAATTTATTTATTTATTTGAATTCATTTATTTATTTAGTTCAAATTATTTATTTAAATATATCTAATTTTAAAACTGAAATACACGAAAATCATGCATATTTTTTCGATAAGATGATAGAAAATGCTTTTCAAACACTATATTCGGTAAAACTATAGAATCGTGGCACCAGACCAATTTCGATGCCAAATTTTTGTTGTTGCTATGAACGCTTTTATAATGTCATCACTATTGACATTCAGTTGGGGGAGGGCGACATTTTTTAATAATTCCATAAATTATGGAATTTTGAAGTTTGCGGAAACGAGGGACAAAATCGCGCATTATAGACACACACTTATACACACGAATGCATGTACGCACACATGTACACGCATACGCACGCACACACACACACACACACACACACACACACACGTGTACATATATGTATACTCGCACGAAGCAAATTGAATAGATGAAACATAAACACGGTAAGGCTGACAGTAATTGTTAATAAGATGGCTAGTGATTGTTGACAGTGATGGTCAATTAGATGGCTAGATTAAAAGGAAAAGTTTAAAAACAAAAAATCATATTACGTATTTCGGGACCGAGTTGAAATTCCGAACTTTGAATGATCAGAACACTCAAAACTCCGAAAGAATACTACCCCGAAAGATCAAAACTGAAAGAATTTTACCCGAAAGACCAAAACTCCGAAAATCTGAACGGGGCCGGGTTAAAATTCCGAACGTTGAATGATCAGAACGCTCAAAACTCCGAAAGGATACTACCCCGAAAGATCGAAACTCCAAAAGAATTTTACACGAAAGACCGAAACTCCGAAAATCTCAACACCGTCTAAATGATTCGGCTATGGAAGTTTTTAAAGTTTCAAATTTTTTAATAAATCGACGAATTATTTCAAGAATTTTTTTGATTAAGAAGTGATTTTACGTCAATTTTGAAATTTGTCTAGACAATGTTATACGTTCTTCATCATTTACAGTCAACTGTGTAGACTTTCGCTGGCATAATCTTGACGAACCTTGTAATTTCGGAAAATTTAAATTAGGAATTTTAAACCGTCGGCGCATCTGAAGTTCGAAAGTCTACACAGTTGACTGTAAACGATGGAGAACTTATAACATTGTCTAGACAAATTTAAAAAATGACGCAAAATGACTTCTAAAAAAAAAAAATCTTGAAATAATTCGTCCATTTATTGAAATTTTTGAAACTTTTAAAACTTCCATAGCCGAATTATTTTGACGGTGTTAAGATTTTCAGAGTTTTGGTCTTTCGTGTAAAATTCTTTCGGAGTTTCGATATTTCGGGGTACTATTCTTTCGGAGTTTTGTGCGATCTGACCATTCAAAGTTCGAAATTTCAACCCGGCCCCCGTATTTATTGTTTACCCCCCACCGTAATGACACTTTTCAACGTTTTTTTTTTCATGTAGGGCTTGCCCCACCTTAATTCAACATGTAACATCGTTTTTTATCCATAACAATACCCCCCAAAAAAATTGGACCGATTTTGGGCTGGAGCCGTGATTCCATAGTTTTACCTTATATTCTTTTAGGGGTGACGCGATCATGAACCATATTTTTAATATAGTCAAATACCCTATCGAGCCCTGATTCTTGTATCGCAATTTAGTCTAAACGTGAAGCTTACACGCAAACGAATCCCGCAACGTTGGTTTGGACGACATCGTCTTCGGGCGAGTCGGCGAACGACACGGACAAAAGATGATGCAGCAAGTTGGGTCCAGGTGAAACCGCGACAAGTTTCGTAAGATTGTCTTCAGCTTTCATGCCAAGCGGCATACAGGAAGCGGGCAAAACGGGTGCGCCGATCTTGTAGAGTCTCGCTTCGTTCCATTTGACCTCGAAACTGTGAGGATAAAGGGGCGTTCTCGAGCCGTAAAAGTATTCCCTGACGCGCTGATCTCGCGCCTCCGTTCTCGTTGTCTGACTTCGCTCAACGACGCCGCCGCTCTTCGGCAGAAAAACGACTTTCACAAAATCCGGCATATCGCGCACCAGCTCGTTGTAGAGTCTCTCCTGATCGAGAACGAAAATAGCGTCGACCTCGAAAGCCTGTGCGGCGTGAGTGAGTAATTTGTAACCGCCACCTTTGACCCAGCCGCAAGTATTGATCACGATGCCCGAAACTTTGGCCTTTTTATTCGCCTGTAGGCGATCCGAGCAGACTTCGGCAAGCCGCGAAACGAGAAGATTGTAGAGGGCTATATTCGAGACCGGAGTCTTGTGACCAAAGTGGAATACCAGGGGGGCCTGTTGGCTGAAGCCCTCGACGACGTTGGACGGCCTCTCGACCAGCAACGCACCCACCGTGCCGGGTATTGCTATGTGACCCTGTCCAACGTCCAGATCAACGAATATAGGCCGTCTGCCCATTCTCACCGCATAATTCAATAGTAAGCGGCAAAGCGTCGATTTCCCCACGTCGTTAGGCCCTACTATCATAGTTATCGGCCCCCTCGTGTCGTCCTTCTCCGCAGCTTCTCGCATTCGCTCCATAGCCGCGTGACAGTTCAGGTAAAGTCCCATCGGCGTTTCCTTCGCCACGTAACTCACGTCCGTCTTTCCGACCAGCTCGAGACTGCATCCCTGCCATGTGAACACCGCCACTTTCGCGCCTGATGTGAACTCGTACTTTTTGCCTTTCACGAGCTCCGTACCGAAGACTTCCGCCAAACCGCTCCTCAGCTGAGACATTTCAATTGTGTTACCTCAAGTACATTGTTGCTTTTTGTCTAGCGATGTTTCATTTTCACCTTATTATACCTGATACCGCCGCGGTAACGCGAGACTCTTAATCGGTTCGGCCACAGTAACGGGTATGACGTCATGTGCGATTTTAACCATTTTTTTCGTATGAAAAAGTGACTCACGCATAAAATTAATTACGCATCTATTTAGTATGAATATAAAGCTATTAGAATTTTTTTTTCTTTCGATGTACAAAATGGCCGACTACTCGAAACTTCTCGAAACAGCTTTTTTCCAATTAGCGTGACAAATAACTTCAACAATTTTCACTCGATTTACTTCAAATTGAAAAGTTATGTTCCTAATTGCATTTCGCAGAGATGTACAATGAAAAAAAAATTCGTTCATCCATCCAAAATTCAGTTGGTTTAACAAAATGTATCTTTAAATACGTTCAACTTGATTTTTGATTGGCATAACAAAACAGTATAGTTGGTGGTAAAATAGTATAGTGGTGTGAACTATAGCTTATTTAGCATATCTGAGCAAACTGAACAGTCTGAGCAGTGTACGTACGGACTTTCTGATTAATCGAAAACTTCTCATTTTATGGGCAGTTTATGAGCAGTTATAGCGAAATTTTTCACTGAAAATTCATTTCTTAAGTTCAAATACCTACAATTTTTGAATTAAAACAATATTTTTTTAATTCCGTACGTACTTCTCTAGGTATTCTAATGTAGATTGCCGAGAATTTTTGTTTTTTGTTCTCGGTAAAAAATTGTGGATGCTAAATATCACGCCGCGGCGCGGCTAAAAAAAATAACAAAAGAAAATATTAGTAGTCGGCCATTTTGTACATCGAAAAAAAAAAATCTAACAGCTTGATATTCAAACTAAATAGATGTGTAATTAATTTTATGAGTGAATCACTTTTTCATACGAAAAAAAATTGTCAAATTCGCACATGATTTTATACCCGTTACTGTGGCCTAACCCCTTAAGGGCATGTACAATGTCAACATAACCTCACACATTTTCCAACCCAATTTTCTCATAGATGGTTAAATTTTTTAGGAAAAACAAAGCATTAGGCTCTGGAGAATTCCCTGACGCAGAGCTTGATGATTTCCTTTTGCCCTAAATATTATTCATCTCTGAGAAATCTCTGTTCGAAAATTCCAGCCATCTCTCTCGCACTCATATGTCACGTGGTAGATCTTCTACTTCACCTTAAAGAAAACTTCCAAATTTACGGTTTGTATAGGGGAGACTGAGGACACTTGATCCTTATGGGAGACTTGGTACACGACATTTACATAACTTATATGAACATTGTATTACTTTTGACTGCCAACACTGTCTATGGTTCCCACAAACTTTCTAAACTAGTGCCGTCTGCCAGACTTGGCAACTTTGCAAATGGCGGGCGGCTTAGTGTTTGGCGCGACGGATCATTATTTTTCGTAAGTTTTAATTTTGATCATAGTGTTATTTGGAAAAGCTGTTCTAGGGGTTCAAGTCTTTAATACAAGTGATTATAGATGTAGTTTACAGTTTTGTACAGAAAAACACTTTGATTGAAATAGCTTTTGTCTAAATATAACTTTTTTGCCGTAACCTGGTTAGGGGATACTTGGTTCACGTTCTTCTGGGAGAATTGATCCCCAGGATCAAGTGTCCCTTAGTTATTGTTTTTCTATTCTCTCAGAATTTCTCTCAGAAAACGTTTCAAGCGCCCTACTCAAGAGGATATTAGTGCAATCGCGAAATATCAAGTTGTGAAGAAACTGCCTGCTCCAAAGCTAAAATCACCATCAAATAGAATAATCAGCATTGCATTTCCGAATTCATTGAGAAAGTTCAAAATTGAACAGTAGATGAAAAACATACAGGTAACTTTGAGAAAGATCATTAATCAAAGATGAAATGAAAATACTTGATTACCTTTACGATTTAATGATACCCAGAAGATTTAAGATCATTTAATAAAAACGGAACATTTGTTAAATTATAAATAATAATATTTTGAATTGATTAGATACTTATGTGTTTTTTAAAAGGCAGGTTTTATTATAGATGGTACCTACAAATGTTGATTGTTTTGATATAAGTAAAGCTAAGAACGTAAAGTTCATAAAAGACCAAATTAAAATAAAAAGAAAAAACTTGAGTAGATTTAAAACTGAAGGGATAAAATAAGTAGTACGGGGTATTATTTGTTGATTTAGATTGAGAAAAAGGCCGTAATTTGACTATGATGAAGGCGTTGATAAAAGTCAGTTTAACCCTTCGTTGCCACTGTCACCTACATTATCCACTTTTCGGTCTTGCAACAATTAAACTTTTTGGAGCAAACCCATTTTCTATTTTCTTAAATGCTCATAATGCAAGGTACAAAATAGTAAAAGTATTTTCTTTACCATCTTTAATTATTGCAAAGTTATGAACTTTAAGCAAATTCTCGTTTTTCTCTCCATTTATTCCCGAGTCTATCGAATTTTGGATGATACATGATACACTTTGAGAAGTCACCCTCATTTTTTCGGGAGTTTTTCAAATCCTGGTAAAAATTTAAAATCTTGGAAAAGTCCTCTCTATTCACTCAGAGGGTGAAAAAGTGTATGGCTAATTGATCTTGTATTTGTGTAGACAAATATACGCCTGCCCCATAAATATAATAACCAAAAATTATCTTAGATAATCTATATGTATATATAAATTATAATTGTATAAACAATTATAATTAAACTTGCACAAACGTATTGAGTTTTTAGTTGTGAATTGAACATTAATGTTACTTTTTCTGATATTTGTATATTGAATCTACTCCATTCGTACAATGGTACGACGGACCCACGTCTTTTCGCACCTTGCAGCCCCAGTTAACTTTTCCTTCTGTATTGCATTCACTATCACATTTCTGCTATGAGCATATGAAAACCATGGAATTTCCTCAAGAAATTAATCACGGGTTACGGAAAATGGACACAATACGTCCGAGGTAGTCACGCCTTCATTTTTTTTCACCCACACTGCAAGACTCGGCTTCGAATCCGCAACTTCACGATGTTCTGGCTAACGGCAAGCATGCTAACCGCCAGACCAGCATAGTAGTTTTAGTTTTTTTTTCATATTCCCTCGCTCGATTAATATTAATGGGTGAAAAAAAACAATAACCTTGCACTATTTATTAGGTGCACAAGTTTGCTTCCGCCGTTTTTCGGTAGATGGCTGCAGCGGTGAGTCGTGGAAATAGGCAGATAAAAAATGTCACACAGTAAGCTTGGACATCTTTCGACGTAACGACAGCACCGCATTAGTGAATTTGTGTTTGCATCATAAATTTATTCTCGATCTAAGATGTCAGTTTTCGAGCCAAATTCTCGTCATTTGCGGGATCTCCTGATTTTCTGCTTCGATTTAAAGAAAACTGCGTTTGAGTTGCGTCAAATGCTCTCAAGTACTTACTGTGATTCTGCCTTTACAAGGAACATCCCTCAGGTGACACCCTTCGATTTTGTTGAAATTTGGATATGTTATGAAGCACCGAAAAGTAAGCGATACGTTTTTTTTTTATCGGCGGAAAAACAGTTTTAAGGGGTGAAACTACCCCTCAAAAAAAGGCATCTCCAGGAGTAATATAGCAGTTTCACACACAAGGAGTCCACCGATTTTAATGAAACAAAAACGAAAATTCTTCTTATCCAAAGCAATGAAAAATCCACTATAGTGACATTGCAAAAAAAATGAAGGGGTGAACCACCCCTATATTAAGGGGTGGTTTCACCCCTTAAATTGTTTTTCCGCCGATAAAAAAAATACCAGCATTTCCGCTCTTATGAACAAGTCCAAAAATGGATCAATTCGTGGATCGCTTCAAAAGACAAATCGTTTTTTCAACGGTATCCGACAATTGCCAAAAAGAAAGGAAGTAGTCGCTAGTGACGGACAATACATTGAATCATGAATAAGTAACCACTTTTTAAGAATAAAGCTTCATATTTTTTAAGAAAAATGGCAGAAGCAAAGTTGTACAGCGATTACATAGGATTGAATTTAGCAACATCTCTACTCCAATAAAACTAAACTTGTGTGTAAAAATCATATTCAAATAGTTCGAGAGCTACTTTTACTCACCTCCAATGTAACTTTTTCATTCTTATTTTCGACCTCGAAGCGTAATTCACAGTCGGGATCGAGTTTGAACTCCTGGGTCGGTGCCTTTTCTTCGCTCATTGTGAATTTCTAAGCTGCCGAGTAGCGGGCTGTATAAAACCTGCGGTTGGCAAACAAAGCGTGAGACGTAACTTTGTATTTTGATTGTTGGAAAAAAGTTTTGCCAAAAGTGGGGTTACAAACCTCAATTTTCATCAGAGTAGATGTGTATTTGGTACAGAACGCTGCGACCACCGCAACTAGGTTATAATCGTATGAATATTTTTTTCATTCGTTATTTTACTATACGAGTCGTTTCAGTCTACGACAAACATATCGGCTACGCGTCAATTTTCATTTAATAGTTTGAATACGAATTGTGACATATGTATGTTTATGTGTGTGCCGTAACCTTGGGGTGGCTCAGGCAAAAGTGCGACGGACATGCATAGATACCGACGGAGAACGCCGTTGCTGACCACGGTCTTACATACAGTTCTGACAACGACGGTAGTGGGGGTAGGCACCCTTAGCGGTTCTGTTTTTTATTCCGATTTCTGCCGCTTGATGCGTGACGGCAAGGGGAAGTAGTGGTGCGACGAAGAGAGAAATAACTCTTCTGTCCTTTTCCCTCCTGAACGCAACGCATGCGCCGTTTGCCCTAACTTAATTTACCGTACTGTCGTGTAAACTGCATAATATACGAAACAAATAAAAAAAATGTGTTGATTACAAAAAAGATGACTACTTTCATAAAAAAAAACTGAAAACTTTTTGAATACATGAATTCATACCAGCGCATATTACGACCATTTACATCCTTTTTTCTCCAATGTCTCACAATACATCGTTCTTCAAAATGTTTTTCGCACACGTACTGAGACTCTTTCAGTCCCGGAATAGCGTCGAGCCATTTTTTGTATCGTTCGATGTTTCTGGGCACGCGAAACACGGAGCATTTCTGCTTACAATTTTTGTACCCCGTTTTACAATTGCGAGCCGCGCAACCCTTAGCCATTTCGCATTTTTTTCGTAAATACTACCAAAAAAAATTCCCACTTATGCGTAAAAACACGATGAAAAATGTATCACGGTAAATCGCGTAGAAGCTTCTGGTATATGGTCGCAAATAAAGGTTATTTCGACAATCGCGCCACAAAATCATACGTAAAGACCTTGGGCCCATTCGCCGGTAAGAGGTAAAGGGGAAACTACTTCCCCTTGTTAGTAGCGATGCATAGCGGCGCCTAGTGAATCGAAAAGTGAAACCGATAAGTGTGCCTACCCCCACCACGAAAATAGAGCTTCGTTGCAAGACCTGTATGTAAGACCGTGGCTACAAAAAAGTAGTCAAACAGGGATGGCGCTACTATCTCTAAGACCTCGAGAAGTAAGCTGAGTATCGATGTCGTGTAAGAGAGATGGAAGAGGATCGAATACGCATTCTAACCTCCATGGCAAATACAGTAGACCCTCGCTTATCCGAGGTAATGTGGGGAGAATGTACCTCGGATTAGTGACATCTCGGATAATCCGGAAAACAGTAGCAATATAGGACTATTCCACGCATAGGTATAGCAGATTCTTCCGTTTTATCCGAGATTCTGCGTATTATCCGAGGATGCACCTCGGATAATGCGCAGAAATCGAAGGTCGGATAAACGAGGTTCTACTGTACCAGCAAATACGATAATACACACACAATATTCGAACAATTTGAGGATTGTTAAAATCGAATTTTCGAGACAAACCAGCCTTGATGTTGACAAGAGGACACAGATATTTTATCTTCAAAACATTGAAGCATGTTTTTATCTTGAAAACATTGAAACAAGCAATATCGCTTCTACTTTATATTGTTATTACGGTGTTTTTCTCAAATCGAAAAATAGCTACTGCCATTTTTTTATATTTCTTACCTCAGTGAGTAATTGCAATTTCTTTCGTGTAATTTTCTTCTTATTTTCATTCAAATATGTTATCGTCAGAATAAACGCGTTACCGATTCGCTGTTTGTGAGTTTTAATATAAGCAGATCGCAAAGTATTGTTCTTTGACAGCGGGGATTAATTCACCGTCGTATTTACCGAGGAAAAGAAAAATTGATTTAAAAAAAAACAGTATTATTTAAGACATTTTCTACCGTTCGTTGTACAATTGAACACTTATAATAAAAATATTTTTCTATCACTAGGTATTGCATTATAATTATTTTCGACCTTTTTCACTGTTAATTATGCAACTAATGCATATTGTTCATTGGGCATTGCTATGTTAAAAATATTCTTCTATCTTTACGCATTTACGGAGATCTCTCTGGTATTTATCATTTTACATCTCTTTCGCACGCAGCGCACTTCTCAAGATCATTCTGCCTCATACACAGCTAACTTCTCATTATTTATTTGTCTCGTCTCTGTCACACTCAGCTCACTTCTCGAGGTCTTAGCAATAGTGGCGCCATCCCTGTTTGACCACATTTTTGTAGTCACTTTTTTCAAGTCTCTCCGGTCTCTCCATAAGAGTTCGGACTCCTCCCACTCTAGCCTCCATGTTACACAGCGTGTGATGCACGACCATAATGGCCTCTGCACACTGCGCGCGATTTGCGATGAGCGATATCCAATGGGAGCTCAGGTATTCCGGAAATGTCCTAGGAGAGTGAAGCTCCCATTGGATATCGCTCATCGCCCGTCGCTCATCGCGCGCAGTGTGCAGAGGCCAAAGGCGAAATCGAAGGTGCGCACGTGACATTCGAGTGCATGAGAGGTAGCTAAAATTTTCGAATAGACATTTCGGAAAGATGAATATTGTTTAGGGCCAAAAAAATCGTCGAGCTCTGCGTCTGGTAATTCTCCAGAGCCCGATCTTTCATTTTTACTAAAAAAAAAACTTATCCATCTATAACAAAAATGGGTTGAAAGATTTGTGAAGTTATGTTAATCTCGTGCCCATAATTCGTAGAATCTTTACGATACGGAAATACCGGAGATATTTTCGTCGCGACACAAATAATTCACTCACTAGCCACTTTCTACATTTGAATTTTGTAATCGTATACAGGGTGAGTCACGCGAAACAGAACACCCGAATATCTCTATTGGGTTTGAAAATATGAAGTATGTACATATCGAAATTTGAATGATTTGGAAGGACGCACATGGCCATCATAATCCTTTTTTGTTCAATATGTTTGCGGTTTTTTCAAGGTCATCAAAGTTTAAAAAAACGGAACGGCATACTTTTCCCCCTTGCGCATTGTGGCCGGCATCCAAACGAATTCAACCATGTAACTTCGTATGACCTTCCAATGACCTTTAACTTAGAAATACTGAATGAATAATAACTCAACGACTAACCCAGCTCACAGGAGTCATTTAGCGTAACGGAAATAAAGAAAAAGAACTCTTACGCGTTGAATTATTATTTATTCAATATTTCTGGGTTGAAGGTCATACTATGTTGAATGGTTGAATTCGTTTGGACGCCGGCTACAATGTGCAAGGGGAAAAATCTGCAACTCCATAAAAAAAACTTTAATGACCTTGAAAAAACAGAAAATAAATAAATATATTATGATGGCCATGTGCAACCTTCAAAACCATTCAAATTCCGATATGTACACACCTCGTATTTTAAAATCCAACCCGGCAAAAAAATGGACATATATACGCATAAATAATCATGTATGATCTTGTCATAAATGATCATGAACGAAATTTGTCTCTATAAAATCATATATAGTAATGTATAGCCATATATGATCACATGTAATCATATATGATTATATATACTCATATACTATTGCATATAACGATATATAACCATGTTCTGTCATACATTGATTTGCATACATACGCATAAATAAGAAATTACGAGAAAACACATTTGGTATTTTTATAAAAATTATATTGTCATGTGTATCGCAAATTCAATATGTATATATATTAAGCAAAAGATTCTTCGTATAATCTTTCATTAATAATAGTAATGATGTGCAGTCTTAAAATGTAAAATGTTATATAACATTTCATAAAATAATGCACCGTTCATAAGGCTTATACATTATTATTTAACTCAGCAACCAAAGTAACATATTAGTGTTGACAGAAATATTTAGAAATATAAAAATACTTATTTAAAGGAGACTTTGTCCTTGGAGTGCCATATTTCAGGTGTTTACATTTTATTTTTTTTAAAGGAAACGAGTAAAGCTTTTTGTGTGCGGTTTTTTTCTTGCTTTAATTCATGATATACAGAACGTTAAAAAAAAATTTTTTTTTGAAAAAAAACCAAAATGGCGGCCGTTGCAGCTCCGCGAAAACAGGTCCTCAAATCGCGGGAGGTAAACGGCTGACATCACTGCCCCCTCTTTGTTGATCTGAAACACAAATTCAAAGCATATTATCAATCTGTGACCCTTTGGTCATGGAATGACGGATGGGTTTTTCGTTTAGTACAAATTTCGGAAAATGGCAGCAATTTAAAAAAAAATCGAATTTTCGCGTTTTTTCGCATAAAAAGATAAATAATAAATGCAAAAATGTATCTATCGAAAAAACGATCCGTCATTCCGTGAAGACATATTTTCTGAGTATGCTCTCCAAATTTCAGGTCGATATGTTAATTACAGCGGTCAGGAGAATGTCAGCCATTTTTAAAAACGTGTTTTCGAGAAAAACGCGTTTAAAGTTTTGTAATGTGTTTACACAAATGTGTTTATAATTACCGCTAATCGGCAATGCCTGGTCCATAGAGGCATCCCTCCTCTTCTTCTAGCTGCTCATGTTGAGCTCAAATTGATTTTTTGAAAATTTCAAGGACAAAGTCTCCCTTAAGAAAAGTATCACATTTTTACTTTAATACATAACAGTGGTATATATATATTTTTTCTTACAGCAATTTTTGGCTGTAGTAACTGTACTAAACTTTAGCTGTATTAACTGGTATATAGATAGAAAAATACTGATTGGATGGGTGGCATTCACTCTTATTATATATGGAATAATATGCATGGTTATATATGTTTTCGTTATTATATATGTTCAAATATGGTTGTTGCGGATAATTACGATTACATATATGATTATATACGACACCAAAATAGTTTGTACATCATATAAGAGTTCCTATATGCAACCATATGTTCATATACGAGTTCAGAGTACCAACTTTTGAACACACATGATCATATATGGGCATATATGATCCACACCTAGAAAAAATAAATACTATACATCGTAATATATCTACATATAAGATCATTCATCATATCATGTTAGGGCATATATAATTGCATATAATGTTATATATGAGTATAAAAAATTATATATGTTTATATACGTCCATTTTTCACGGGAACAGAGATATTCAGGTGTTCTGTATCTCGTGACTCACCCTGTATATCGAAACCGCTCACTTTGGGCGCATGCTTCTAAACCGTGTTACCAGTGTCTCGTGACCTTAGCCGGAACATTCCACGCATACGATTATTCTACAAAGAACATTACAACACAATTGATAACACTTATCAGCGTTTCTAACGCCGTCGCAAGATTTTCAATGAGCATGCAAGAAATTATATTCTATTATGCATCTTCGATGGTCGCTGGGTCGCTTTCCGGTTGGAAATAGCACTACCAAATTTTAGCTTGAGAAAAGAGCAATACCTCGCATATTCGGTTACAATACAGCGGACGAAAATAGAACATACAATAATGCATAACTTTTTGTGAAGTCCGCTGGCGACCAAGGAGTCCGAGTTAAGGGCTATACCAGTGTGACACTTTAAAAAAATCGATTTTTTTTTGCCTTTTTCGACAATTTATACTTTCAAGAATATCCTGTAAAAATGTCAAGGCCGTATCTCTATCATTGTATCTTGCAAAAATCGATAGTTAAATCTTTAAACGCGTTTTTCTCGAAATAAGATTTTTCAAATTCGCTGACATTGTAACTCAAAGAGCAATTATCCGATTGACTTGAAATTTAAACTGAGTACTCTTGAATATATTTACTCTACAATGACGTAGGATATTTTTGATTGGATGAAAATTGGCGATTTGGCATTGAAAAAAACGACCATTTTATAGGCAAGAAAACAGACTTTTTTCATAACTACGCCATTTTGTTAGATTTTGATATTTTTCGAAAATCCTACGTTATTGTACAGGAAATACCTTCCAGTTTAACGACATTTTTCCCTTTTTCGGTTTCAGCTACTCAATCGGCCGGAATCATGTCAGCAGTGGAGGAAGTTTTTTTTTGGCCCCTCCGAAGGCAGCGCATAAGTCGCTTGGATCTCAATATTTTTCTATGCAAAAATTATGTAATATAGGTCAAATATAGCCAAATATATTCTTAATTTTTCGAAACATTTAATTGAGTACTTTTCTTCAAAAAAAATTAAAAAATCACGCAAATTTTCAGCGTTCACACTGGTATAGCCCCTTAACACAAATGTGACGAGTACGAAAGAAAGAGCGCGGTGTCTTTTCATTTGTCAGCGATCCTGACTAGAGCATGGATACCGGTTTTCGATAATATCGAAAAACCGGCATATCGGACGAAAAATCCGATATTGCAAAACCGATATTGGACTCGAATGATACCGATATTTCGATATCAGATTCGAAAACATTAAAACATCATTGAAATGGTTATATTTTCCATTTAAGTTACTTTTTTTTACTACGTTTGACAGCCTTAGCATATTTTTACATACATTAAATATTTCCGTGTCAACTTACTTATCCACGAGTGTGGAATCGGAAAGGGCCTTTTCCTCCGCGGCTTACACCTGCGATAAGGTGAAATCGCCTCTGAAAGACGAAACTAAGGCCACTCTAGTGAGGAAAAAATAAGTATATTTTGGGAATTTTTTTTAGCGGGACAATGGAATTAATCAAAATTCTGAAAAAGGTCCTTTGTTGTACATATCATAAACTGTATAATCTATTTTTTTCAAAGTAATATAAAATAAAATGGCGGCTGCACAGCTTTTCTTCGACGAAGCCTTTTTTTCATAGGCGCGCGGCCGGACCAACGGCACCTGCAATTTTTAATTTACAGTGAATTAAATATTTTTTTTCGATTATACTTGTGAGTAGCTACAGAAGTACGTAGGATTTTTTTGATATATCGATTTTTGCAAAAACAGCGCGTTTTTTAAATAAAAGTTCAAAGTTCTCAAAAAAACATCGTCCGAAAATTGTTTATGAAAAAAGAACTATGTAATATATCAAGAAAATCCTGGGTATTTCTATGCAGAAGGTGATTGTGAATATACAGTTAAAATTTCAAGTCAATCGGTCAAGATTTGTTCGAGTTATGAGTCCGGCCGATTTGAAAAATGTAGTTCCGAGAAATACGCGTTTAACGCGGTCCTCTAGTTTCTCGGCTGTTTTTTTACGGCTTTTTCAATAATTTTTTACGGGCAAAGCATCGAAATAATCAATCTCATTGTTTTTGCATAATCTTTATTAACATTTAAATAAGCTTTACAAATTTTTTGAAGTCAAAATATGTAATAGAATAAACGTTTTAGTGGCTGACAGGAAGACATCAAGTAAAAGAGGTGCTTGACGGTGACTAAGATTGCGGCTGTTCTGCTTATCCGAAATCAAAAAACCAAACGGCATTTTAATCTTCATATTTAAGACTAGGGATTGAACTAGAGTGAATTCTAAATAACAAAAATTGACTTTTTTATACACTTTTGAAAATTACATTCTAGTTTTTACTCATTTTTTCTTAAGTTTTTCGCTCGTACAAAAAAAACTATCGAAGCAATCATGATAATCCTAGTTCAATCGCTGGCTTATAACATATTAAAGATGCTGTATAAATTTGAACAAGATCGGTGCAGTAGTTTCTGAAATATCGTGGTCACCGTTTCGAAAAATGGTGTTTCGAGAAAAACGCGTTTGAAAGTATACCTGCTCCGTATACCTGCACCGTTCCAGGGCCGTAACTTGTGAACCACTTCGAATATCGAAAAATCCTTTGGCACACATTTTCTACACATGTTGTAGATGTGATTTATGAAGAAAAAAAATCGATTTTTTCGACCCGAGAAACTAGAGGACTGCCTTAAAGTTTTCGGTATGGATTGCATCGGACTGAGAGGGCCTGCGCCAAAATTCAAAACAGAAGTATTTAGACATTTTTTCCACCTTAATCTTTTAAGAAAAAAATCGAGTTTTTGAAATTTCTACAGTGGCCTTACCCTTCAACGCGAAGACTAGCACGTTTCGGCTTTCACCACGAAAAGAAGCAGATTTCGATATTCAGTGGGAAAATTAACATGTTTCAGTAACACTGGAATTGTTTTCGACTTTTCTTCCATGCTTTTTTACGCCTTGCCTCTATTTTTTTTACTCCAATTCCTTTGACCGTAATCGAAAATGTACGATTTTTTAGATCTCTCAAAAAATTGTAATTGGACTTCAATTAAAATTGCAAGTATTCGGGAAATATCCATTCAACCTTACGTCGATACAATCCACGTTAAATATGATTTTGACCAAGAAGGACGAGAGATGAAAATCTTAAAAAAAAAACAAAAACATGTATGATGTTCGAATGTTCCAATTAAATCAGACGTCAGATAAAAAATTGCCTCTTGCATCAAGAAAAAAAAGCTATACAGGCCATGCTCGACAGAGATTTTATTCCAATCGAGCATCAGCAAGATTTTTCAAACATATTCGACGATAATCATCTGCAAGATTACAGTAAATTTTTTGAATGATATTTTCAATAACGTCATTTTTTAAATAGAACATTGCAATAAATATTTCATTATATTTACAATTTCGATATTATTATTTTATAAAAATTACTACTATTGATTTTAATTGATAATTGTTATCAAAATGTTAATGAAAGCAACGAGTATAAAATTAAAAAGTCATTCCGCAAAAAAATTGTCATATTAAAAAAAATACTATATAATGTTTTATTTTTCCAGATTTTTACCTGAGCACGAAGGACTTTAAATTCTCACCAAAACTCTTTTTGGTTAGATTGTACGAGCGATGAGATCCTCGAGGTTTTAAACTTACTCCTTTTACACTAGTTCTTACAGTGAAAATCAAACAAGCTAGTTTCCGCCTCAAAAGCCGAAACATGCTGGTTTTCGCGGTGAATATGGAAACATGCTAGTTTTCGCGGCAAAAGCCGAAACATGCTGGTTTTCGCGGCGAATATGGAACCGTGCTAGTTTCCGTGGCGAAAGCATAATCATGCTAGTTTTCGTAAGAACTTTGAACCGTGCTACTTTTCGTAAGCAGCGTCGATATACTGTTGCCTGCCTACCACAAGCTATCCCTTTTGTTTGCGTTCTGGTACCTACTACTGCACTGGCTTGCATATAATTTCCCAATTTTAATTTTGCTTGTTTACTACTTTTTCGATTTGCATTAAAGTTCCTATTTTTTGTTTTTCGATTCTTTATTTAAATTAGGTTGGGTTGGTTGTTTTAAAGAACAGAGCAGAGTATGTTTGGAAATGTATAACAAATGAACATCTCAATAAAAGACGGTGATTTTTAATAAACACTTGTTTCACTTAGCTATACACTATTATTTCTTCAACTTCCATCTTCACTTTCAAACTTCTGAAGTTTGTAATCAAGATTGACCATAAATATAGGAAAATATCGCAATAATATCGGGAATATAGGGTGTCTCAAAATGGCCTGGGATTTTTATTTATTTGAGGATGAGGTTTCGAACCCCCACCTCCGCCCCTTCCGATCGAACTGAAATTTTACACAGACCTTCCTACTAATATTTTAAGACAACCCCTAAAGGGATTTTTGGCGACTCGCAATAGTTTTCGAGATATAGATTTTTATAGAAATTTATTTTAACGCGCGCCAACTATGTCTATATCTGCTACGTTTTGTGCGGCTCTTCGCCTTGTCCTCGCAGAAACCCTCCCCCCCTACCGCCGGCCCGTATTGGCTGGGTTTTTCAGTCAATGTAACGCTGAATTTTTTTTTGATCTTCGATGGAGAATGCATTGATTTGCAGAGCAGGGTTGCAATTAATGCATTACTTTTTGTAATCCATTAGCGTTTTCATTACTCATTACTTTACATTTTGTAACGAAAAAAAAAAATGTCATTACCCATTACATCACATTTTGCAATGCAAACAATTGCCATTACTCATTACATTGTATTCTGTAATGTAAACAATTTTCATTACTCATGACATTGGAATTTGTAATGTAAAAAATGTCCATTCTTCGTTACATTGCATTTTGTAATGTGAAATATTTTACATTACAAAATGTATTATAATGAGTAATGGATTTTCTTTACATTACAAAAGTAATGTAATGAACAATGAAATTTTTTACATTACAAAATAAAAGGTAATAAGTAATGGAATTTTTTTCACATAACTAATGCAATACAATGTAAAAAATCTCCATTACTCGTTGCAATGTAATGAGGATTATCATTCGTTGCACTGGGTCGATCTGACCCGATGGGAAACGAATAATAATCCATATTACCTTGTAAAGAGCAATAGAGATTTTTTACATTACATTAGTAACGTGAACAAATTCCATTACTCACTACCTTATATTTTGTAATGTAAAAAAATTCCATTACTCATTGCATTCAATTTTGTGGTGTTAAAAATGTCCATTTTGCTCATTACATTACACTTTGTAATGTAAAAAAATTTCATTACCCATTAAAATGTAATGTGTAATGGAAATTTTGTACATCACAAAATACAATGTAATGCGTAATGGACATTTTCTACATTACAAAATCCAATGTAATGAGTAATGGAATTTTTTTACATTACTGAATGTAATGTAATGGAAAATAAAATACTTTTTTATTATCCATTAAAAAATTAATGAATAATGCATTACTTTCTCATTGAAAATTTCGCGACTCTGGTGCAGAGAATGCGCATATGGTACCTTGAGTGTGCGTGTGGGGTCGTGGGTGCGTGGAATACTGGGGCCTTATTACGGTTCTCGAATGAGACTTCACACTTCTCGCACTTTCATCTCACGTGAATTTTCTCACTCTGTTACGGATCAGTCGGGTGAAAATGTGAGATCACTAGGAACTTCCGGCTAGTGATATCAAATTTTCACGACGCCGTAGAAGGGGTTACTAGCACGCCAATCGAATCCAGCCCAAAACAAAGCACGTGTGCATCAACGAAGACATAATCTCTTTACTCGCGTATTCAGCAAGATAAAATAGAATAGAAATTTGCAACTTGAACGTTACAGAAAAACAAAAAAAAATGTTCTTAGCTTTTATGAAAAAACACGAGGACTTAGCACAACACACATTGCGGTACAGCAGCTGAAATAAAAAATACTAGTGGTTTGTACCATATTAAAATATAAGGGGAATCTTATAACAGTGGTAGAATGTTTCTTTATTTCTAATAAATCGAACTATTATATAATATATCCAGGACAATTTGTGGCTCAAATTTCCACCTCTTTAATTTCGGCCGAAATGAGATCCAGCAGACATAGGTCGTGTTCGTTGGGTCTCATCATTTTGATACGAACAAGTGCGCATGCGCATGATGACACGCAACACGCAACTGCGCAATGAAACGAGCCGTGACTTGTGCGCAGTTGCGCGTTGCGCATCTATATGCGCATGCGCACTTGTTCGTATCAAAATGATGAGACCCAACGAACACGACCATAGAGTCGGCGCGCGGTAAAATAATTCACTTTCAAATTCAACATCTCAAAAACTATTGCGCATCGCCAAAAATCCCTTTCGGGGTTGTCTTAAAATGTTAAAAGGGAGCTCTGCGAAAAATTTCAGCCCAAGCGGAGGGGCGGGGGTTCGGAACCTTACCCTTATTTGAAAAGTACGAATATTTTTATTTCAATATAAGATACAAACATGAAGGTTATGCGTGGAATATCCGATAAATGGCCGCCTCGTCCCTGTTTCCAAACGATCGCTCTTTTGACGAAATCTTCAATAACATTTTGGCATAACTGCGGACTAATTTCATTAAGGTAGTTCTGTAAGTACACAATGCCTATACGATGCTGTTGGTTGTAAATTTTTGACAGAGCTTGTACCCTCTATATGTCCCACACATTCGCATCTCATGCACAGATAGGTCTCATACTCCTATAGACCGTAGTGCACATTTTTTTTTGATTTTTTGAAATCATGAATTTTCAGTATAAAAAAAAATTGTTTTTGGGAAATAGACCAGTACTTGAATCTGTTTTAAATCATTTTTTCTCCGAAAATCTCAAATATGACTAAAATATGAGAAATTATGAAACATTTGGAGAAAAACTTGCACTAGCCCTGATGGAAATCCGCTTATTGGAATTCGACAAATAATGTTGAAATCTGTTAAAAAATGTCAGAAACTGTGAAAATGAATAGATTCTAACATAATTTGATGGAATCGTACATATTTTGATAGATTCTGTCGGAAATAATCTATGAAAATCGGACAGAACCTCACATATTATGTTAACTTTACGGAATGTCATAAAATCACAGAATTCGATACTTTCTGTCATCTTTTTGTCAGAAAATGTCATCTTTTAACAAAAAATGATAAAATTGATTTTCCATTTTTTGACATATTGTTGCATCGAAAAAAATGACAGAAAATGACAAAAAATGATAGAAAACGATAATTTTTATCATAATTTGTTGTCACATTTTTGTTGAATTCTGACAGATTTCAGCTGTCATTAAATCACAGAGTTTGATACTTTCTGTCATCTTTATGTCGGAAAATGTCATCTTTTAACAAAAAATGATAAATAAGTTTTCCATTTTTTGACATATTGTTGCATCGAAAAAAATGACAGAAAATGTCAAAAAATGATAGAAAACGATAATTTTTATCATAATTTGTTGTCACATTTTTGTTGAATTCTGACAGATTTCAGCTGTCATTAAATTACAGAATTTGATACTTTCTGTCATCTTTATGTCGGAAAATGTCATCTTTTAACAAAAAATGATAAATCAGTTTTCCATTTTTTGACATATTGTTGCATCGAAAAAAATGACAGAAAATGTCAAAAAATGATAGAAAACGATAATTTTTATCATAATTTGTTGTCACATTTTTATTGAATTTTGACAGATTTCAGCTGTCATTAAATCACAGGATTTGATACTTTCTGTCATCATTGTGTCGGAAAATGTTCGGAATAGTCGGAATATTCAACCGTGCTAATTATATTTTTATCTATGTATTTTATCTGCGTCTCTGTATGTTGAATATTTTTTAAGATCTCAACAGTTGCCAAATATGTGTCACCAAATAAAAGTATTATTGAATATAAAGTCCCAAATTTCTTTCTATCAGCATTTCCATTAAAATTTAGAAAATTATATGTAAATTCCATCAAATATTGACGAATTCTGACAACTTATTATCAGAATCGATAATTAAATGTCAAAATTCATCAGAATATATCATATATTTATAATGCAAAATGTCAAAAGTTAACAAGTTCGGTCATTATATGACAAAAAATAAAAAAGAATGATATAATTTGACAGATTCGGTCATAATATTTCATGAATGTTAAGGAATTCCATTTCATTCCATTAAATAATGACATTTAATGACGAAAATCTCACAAAAAATAAGAAAGAATGATATAATTTGACACATTCGGTCATAATATTTTATAAATGTTGAAGAATTCCATTATATTCAATAAAAAAATGACATTTAATGACGAAAATCTCACAAAAAATAAGAGAGAATGATATAATTCGACAGATTCGGTCATAATATTTCATGAATGTTGAAGAATTCCATTTTATTCCATCAAAAAATGACATTAAATGACGAAAATCTCACATAAAATGGAAAACTCTTACGGCATTATATGACATATTATGTAAGATTCTGACAGAAATTACTGAATTATAACATTACTTTTCTGATAAAATATGACAGATTCTGTCGTATAAATGACATATTCTGACATTATTTCTCATTGAAAGTTGACGGAATATTATCAAATCTGACATTTTTTGTTAAAATCTGACGAATTCCAATAAGCGGATTTCCATCAGGGAGGGGAGAGCGGCGCTGTAATTGTGGCACCAGCGCGATTTTCCTGCAGTCATAGCGTTGAACTTCCTACGATCCGTCTTTCGCGAAATATTGTATGTAAATTTAAAATAGCGTGAAAATGTCAACCCAAATGCGATACAAAGGAAAGTTTACAAGAAAAAAGGCGCTTGCTGAAAGACTGAAAGCTGTGGCAGCCACGTGTCAAGCAAATGCGGCTAAACGCGATGAGAATACCCATAACCTCAATGATCAGCAACAAAAATTCGCTATCGAAGGACGTCGGATCGTGGATTTACAAAATCTTGCCGACAGTTTAAATTGTATTCGCTGTAACAAAGACAAATACATGCATAAATACACGCATGAATTGAATAAATTAAATTTGTTTGCAGATTAAATTTATTTCACATCCGTCTCAGAATTACTAGAACTCGGGGAAAAAACACGCTTCGAGTTCCCAGACCACGCGCCGATCAGCTGGCTGCAGCGTACACTGTTGCCATTCCGTTACAGATGGTTGGACCCGAGTTCGGTGTGGAATAAAATTACCACTCATCATAAGTCGATATCTCCGAAACTAAACGGTCAGAGTTTGTCATTTATTTAAAAATCAATCCCACAATAGTACTGCGTATACGTGTATTTTTATTTTGAAATCGTAAGATCCGTTTAGAACCTATATCGAGAAATGCGAGCAAACTCCTATCGGTTTACGTGTTAGGTATAGGGATCGCGTACAAAAATGCCCATATTCAATTGCAATTATCTCATGAACTAAACGGTGAATCGAATTGAATTTTTGCGCATCAGTCCATGAAGGTCATATCTACACCTTACTTAGATTGAGCTCCGGAATGATCTTTGAATCGTTAGCATACACATATCCTTTCAGAAAACCCAAAGAACGAAGTCCAATGACGTCAAATTGCACGATCATGGTTGCCGATTTACATCGCCGCGGCGCGAGATAACGACACATGAAACTTAGTCTGCAATAACTGCATCGTTTCGCCCGTAGTGTGGCAGGTTGCGCCATCTTGTTGAAAGAATGTGCCTTCCAAGTCCATGCAGTTTATGCCATCCCTGACAGATTGCAACACCCAAGCGATGGGTGTCAAATGACTATCTGACACCAAAAAAACGGTGTCAACACGAATTTGGGTGTCGATATAAAAAAAAAACGGTGTTGACACTGATCTAGACCGAGGCTGTTTTCGGTGTCAACACCTAAATAATTTAGTGTTCACTCCATATTCGTGCACGTGCATGAATTCCGTGTCGTTATGGCTTTTTTGAGTGTCAACGCCGAAATTCTGAAAATTTACATTGCACACTCCTTCCTACAAACAATGAATACAAACATATGTATGCCCAACTTATTTTTCAGTTCATTCCAGGATATTGGGATGAATTAATGAAAAACGGGAGTTTTTCGAAGATTTAACGATTATAAGAGCAATAACATTTGAAATTATTCTTGGAACGTTTAGAAGAGCGGTACAATTTAAAAATAAAAATCAATTTTTTTATTAAAATTTCAATAAACATATTACTTACCTCACACATTTCGCAAATATTTCGTATAAAAAACCACACTTTGGGACTAATATTTGTACTCCACTCGAACGTCAACACCGTTTTTTTGGGTGTCGACACCTAAATCAGTGTCAACACCATTTTTTTGGGATGTCAACACCCAAAACGGCCTCGTTCAGATGGGTGTCGACACCAAATTTTTTCGGTGTTAATATTGTAATTTGACACCCTACACGTGACACTCAACACCAACAAATTACGGTGTTACGATCTGTCAGGGATGTATCGGATATTGTGTTCCACGCCTAACCTCCATGTTTGTACCTTACATTGAAAAAAAATATTCGTACTTTTCAAATAAATAATACGTTTTGTCAATAAATTAGAATGTCCAGTCATTTTGAGGCACCTCTTAGAAAAAGCTCCGATATTCTGAGCTCTAATCGTGACGGGCTGCTCACACATGCGTCGAGTGATGGTCCCAAGCGATACGTCACTCGAAAACACGTGCGGGAGAGATAGCTATACGTTCCTAGCTCGTGAATACCATTCGCGAATGATTGACATTTGTAACAAAAGCGTAGGATTTTGCGACGCGGAGTTCATTTCCAATTCCGATAATGCCTTTTTCCTCCATATAAAGAATTCACGCTCTATATATAAATGAGGTGTTCACAAGCGAGTCGCTTCTTATCGACCGAGGCGCGCAACATACCTTCGATTTCGCGCGCATGTTTGCGTGTGTACTTATTCCTGGCGCGGTCACGTCGTGGACTTGGTGGTAGTCCGGGAGTCACGTTCGTGCTTTCGTCGAGTGAGGTTTGCGCGAGGCGGTAAGACTGGAAAACACGAACTTTCATTTATAACCCGAGGAACGCGGAAGAGCAACGATGAGGGGCAAATTGAGAGAGACCTTAAGAGGATTTTCGTTGATAGTTGGAGGTCGAGCGAAGCTGAATATGGTTGCGCCACTCCAAGAGGCGGCACTCGACGAGATGTGTATCCTAGTTGACGAGCTTGACAGACCGCTCGGAGAGGCGAGCAAGAGACACTGTCATCTCGTCGATGAACGAGGCGATGTTCCGTTGCATCGCGCCTTTAGCGTTTTTCTTTTCGATACTGACGACAATTTGCTGCTACAAAAAAGAGCCCCCACCAAGGTACATATCTGTGAAATCCTCATATTGTTTCTAACTTCGGCCTTTCACGAGCCCACTACTAGTCTTTCAACTCCGCTGCATCAGTTTTTCACCCAATTTCAGGGAACTCTACACTCTCGACAAAATTCATTCAAATTCTTCGTACGTGAAAATAATTGTAATTTCCAATTGTGATATTTCGAGAATCTTCGCCTTTCCTCACTTGCGACATTCGATATTAAAGTTGGCAACTTTCTGCTCATCGCCTATAGCATGGGTCGGCAACCTTGTGTCGTAAGAGGGCCAAATATTTTATGTCATAACGGTATGAAAAATTGTCACTGCCTGAATCATCTTTTGAGCGGCTAAAAAGGATTGACTTCCGTTACATTGGATGCAAACTTCAAGGTCGTTGCAATGACAAACCGTAAAGTGTTCGAAGACTCGTGTCTACCCTATATTTTACACCGACGTACCTTAAAACTACACAACTATGATCCAGATTCGTCAACTATGGTCCATACTTGTCAGGTTTCGAATTTGTGTTACTTCCACTAAAAAAATGGATTTATATCTATACTTACTAGGTGCGCAACTAAGTTTCCGGGCTTTTTTTACCAATAAAAAATTGAAAATTTCCAGACAAATACAAAAAATGGTTCATTTGGAGTATTGTGTCTCACTATTTACACATTTTTGCCATCTCTCTGGCAATATAAAAATACCGCTATGATAAAAAGACGTGTCTTTGGACTGAAACCATTTGTGAAACCAATTTTGTACTGCATCGTAATTAGCGAAGTATAGCCAAGTAACAAGTGATAGTCTGAAGGGGCCAGGTCCGGCGAATACGGCGGGTGTCGTGCTGCAATATCACACGTTTGTGTCTCGTGCCCCATTCTGGCCATTTTTCGAGCAATGCGTGGTTCAAATTGATTAGTTGTTGTCGGTAGCGATGCCCATTGACAGTTTCGCCCGGTTTCAGCAGCTGATAGTACCCGATTCCTTTCTGGTCCCACCAAACGCAGAGCATTGTCTTTTTTCCGAAGCGATTTGGCCGTGCTGTCGATGTTGACGCTTCGCCAAGTGAAAGCCACGATTTTCTGCGTTTGGGATTCTTGAAATGTATCCATTTTTCATTGCCAGTAACAATTCGATGCAGGAAACTCTTTCTGTTCTGCCGCAAAAGCAAAATTTTGGAAGTGGCTCTTTGATTTTCCATTTGCCTCTCACAAGGAACATCTCTCAGGTGTCTGCCTCCGATTTTGTTGAAACTCATATATGTGATAGAGCATCGAAAACTTTGAGACACGTATTTTTTTTTATCGGCGGAAAAACGGATTTAAGGGGGGAAACCGCCCCTCAAAGAAAGGCGTGCGAGGGATGATTTTGCAGTTTCACCCAGAAGCAATCCACCAATCTGAATGAAACAAAAACGAAAATTCTTCTAATGAAAAGCGATGAATAATCCACTATGAAAATGTTAAGAAAAAATTTAATTAGGGGGTAAACCACCCCTCAATTTGCCTTTTTTCTCACCCCACACTTAAGAGGGTTATATGCAAATTAATAAAACAGGTATCATTTTGAAGGGCAATTAAAATTAAAGTTGACGGGTTTTTACGTTTTGGCGGCATAGCAAATTTAAGCGGGTAAACCACCCCTAACATAAATTTATTTATCATGGTCGTTTTTTCTGTGTTTAAAGTGTATCCGCTGATTTTAAATATTTCTATAAGCTACAATAAAAAGTTTTATCATATTTCAAAATTATTACATTCGTCCTAAGGGGTAACTACCCCTCCTCTAAACACAGAAAACACGACGGTGATGAACAAATTTATGTTAGGGGTGGTTTACCCCCTTAAATTTGCTGTCCCGCTGAAACGCAAAAACGCGTCAACTTGAATTTTGATTCCCCTTCAAAATGATACCTGTTTTATTAATTTTCATACAACCCTCTTAAGCGTGGGGTGAAAAACGGCAAATGGAGGGGTGGTTTACCCCTTAATTATATTTCTAATCAACACTCTTGTAGTGGATTTTTATCGCTTAATATTAGAGGAATTTTCGATTGTTTCATTCAGATCGGTGGACTGCTTGTGGGAGAAACTTTGAGGGGTGGTTTCATCCCCTAACACCGTTTTTCTGCCGATACAAAAAAAAACATGTTTAATAGTTTGCAATGCTTTAGCACATATATGAGTTTCAACGAAATCGAAAGCGGATACTTCAATGATGCTTCTCGTCAGAGGGGTAGTTACCCCTTAAGACGAATGTAATAATTTTGAAATATGATAAAACATTAAATTGTAGCTTATAGAAATATTTAAAATCAGCGGATATACTTTAAACACAGAAACAACGACCATGATAAATAAATTTATGTTAGGGGTGGTTTACCCCCTTAAATTTGCTATGCCGCCAAAACGCAAAAACCCGTCCACTTTAATTTTAATTGCCCTTCAAAATGATACCTGTTTTATTAATTTGCATATAACCCTCTTAAGTGTGGGGTGAAAAAAGGCAAATTGAGGGGTGGTTTACCCGCTAATTAATAGCTACAGCGCATATTATACGATTTTTGATATATGCAAAAATAACAAAATAGCGGAGATTTTTCGAAAAAACAAAAGAAAACGTGTTTTTTCACCGTTTTTGGTAAAAAAATAGTAAATATAAATATCTAAAAAAATCCTTGATATGCGCTATAGCTGTGGTTGTAAAGAATATGTGGTTAAAATTTCATAAGGTTCGGTTCAGTAGTTTCGATGATTTTATCAACAAGCCGTCGAAAAAAGTTGTTTCGAGAAAAACGCGTTTAAAGTTTGTTTGGGTTACATAAATACATAAATAATTTTTTTTTTACGTATTTCGGAAGTGTATTTATTAAGTGTAACTTTTATATCAATATCCATAATATAAACCTATCAAAAAAATTCATGAAAACAGCTTTGAAGGCTGAAGTGAGAAAACCCCTTAATACCTCGCTTTTATATATTTAATAGTCGGCCCCAATGCGATTTTGTTTGAAGAGGTAGTTGGACTATAGTTGAGAGCCTGGACTACAATTGTGTAGTTTTATGGTACTTTGAGTCCCGTATGTGAGCCAATGATCTGTGATCTCTCCCCCCCCTCTCTCTCTCGTCCCGCCCGTACCATAATCACAATCATCATCCCTTCTGCCAGCGCAACAACTTCCTCTCAAATGCCCAATATATCATGGCTCAGTAGATTTGCTTGCAACCCACTGTTCCGGAGGGTCATATCTACTACGGTGTTTAAAAAACGTATACTCCCTTTCACCTACATACGCACGTCTCCATTTGCGCATGCAGGATTCATATGGTTACATTCAACGTGCGATGCATCGCAGCTAGACGAAGTTCCGCAGGCGTTGCGCTCAATGTCGAGAATACGGAAAAAGCTCTTGGGTCTCTTGCAGATAACCTTTCCCGGCCACTACACAAATTCTTGCTGCAGTCATCCTCTGGCGAGAATACCCGGCGAAACCGAGGAACATCTCGCTCTAGGCATCAAGAGGGCAGCCCAACGCAGATTGCATCACGAACTCGGAATACCGGAGAGTGAAGCGACCCCGGAGGAATTCAATTATCTCACGAGAATCCATTATCAGTCGGTGGGCGATGGGAAATGGGGCGAGCACGAGATAGACTATGTTCTGTTTCTTAGAAAACATAATATAACGCTTAATCCGAATCCCGACGAAATTAGCGAGATTCGTTGGGTATCCAAAGACTCGATGAAAGAATTCGTTGAGAGCGTAGACGCGCCGCTGACACCCTGGTTTCATCTGATCTTGAAACACAGACTGCCAATGTGGTGGGACCACTTGGATAATCTTGACAAAATGCAGGACCACACTTCCATTCAACGATTCAATTGAATACCTCCGATCGCTCGGAAGTTATGCAAATTTTGTGACAAATGACGAGACGAGGGTTCCGTCAGAATTTATATTTGACGTTTCGGATGGCAAAGAAAGGGCATTTAAGCATTAATTTTATATAAAGATGCGTAGTACCAAAACAGACCTATTTTTGTTACCGAAAGGATCGTTGACGTTGTAACGTGTGCGGTAGGATCCTTTTAATAAAATTGAATGTACATTAGATACGCGTATCTATTTGCACGCATACCCTCACCCACTTGTTCGATTGCTCGATTGTCACGTGCATTCGAGTATGAGGCAACTCCATTTTGATGTTGAATGGAAATCAGATAAACTTTTACTTGTGGACATAATACCGTATAATAATATATTCGAATTGTATAATAATCATTAATATATTCCAAAACAAAATTTCATTCAAATATTTACCGGCCCTTAGACATTGGTTATTTATATTTTATTACATTTTTGCCTGAAACTTTGGCCTGGGAGCGAATTTCTCGTTGGACACTGGAGTTCGCGGGAAATTTGAATTTATATTTGAGGCACGTGCATACGAGGCGCCAAGTGGCCAATAAACGAACTAAAGATCTTGGCGGGTTTCGCCGACAGTGCAATCCCAGGTAGCAACATGTTATCAATATGGCATCCGAAAGATATCGCGAAACGGATACGGATAACTTTTTGGTTGTCCAAAATACACCGTTTTGTATACGCCTCTTGGATATCTCTAGTGGCGCCGCTTGGTGGCAGATTCAGGTAATTCGTGGACGTTCGATTGCGGTCAGGTGTACGCTGTCCGCATTAATTTCATTGAAAAGCGCCGTGTAAAATAAATAATAAATGGGTGGTACGAGGTATTGTTGTGTTGTGGGGTGCAAAACTTACCAATCTCGAAATCGGGAATTTACTTTTTATTCATTTCCGAGACGAAATTGGGAAATCAACAAGAGAAATGAGCGGATAAAAGCTGTCAGAAAAATGTAAGTGAATATTTTAACGATTTGATACAAGGAACGTATTGAAAATATACTAACGTTGGATTTTCTGTAATGTTTTATTCTTCTAGTACATCAGATAACATTTTTAGAGAACCACGTGCAAATTATTTTTTATTTAATTTTTTTCATCTATGTTAAAAATATTAATTCAACATTTCATGCTTATTTTCAACGATTAAATAGTATTCACCAATAATATATTATTCATTTAACATTTCATACTTATCATTCATAATTAACGAGAATCCGTCATTTGTTAATGCTGTTATATACTGAAATAAAAAATACGGTTTACTAAATCTAATTTCAATTACCAATATACTTATTACTTCATTATTGATATTTCTTTGATAAGGAGATACATCTTCATTTTCCATTTCTGTTTTACATGTATGGTTGAAAAGTTGCTGAAAAATATTTCTTTTCCATTATTATTCAACTAGTAATTGATCACATAATTAATACATACCTCTACTTTTACGTCGTATGGTGGATTATTCACTTTAGTCTGTGGTATTACTTTCTCGCGGATAATTCGATCTCCATTAGCTGTATCGTCGATTTCGACGACCTCTTGAACGTGGTGACTTTGAAATAGTTTATGCCCTATAATTTTTTTAATTAATTGATCATTATACGATAATCCTAAAAATAAATACGTAGTAGAATAAATTACAGTGAATTTGACAGAATATCTCATGTTTCGTGTATTTACTTACCTTTAAACACAGATTTTCCGCGAAAAAAATCTCCATAAATATTCTGGAAGCCACTCTTGATACGAGTGTGGCTCATAATTGCACTTTAACAATGTGGTATTGCACCTTCATTCGATTGAAGAGTGTGGAGCACTCGCTGTATGTTTACCAGGTATTTGAAATACATACCACACATATGTCATATGGAGTTCTCCACACTCTTCAATCGAATATTAAAAAAAAAATAAAAAATAAAAAAGCTGTTACTTCACGGTGTTTAGGAATCCCATAATATAAAAAATACCAAAAATCCGTTTTTCGTATGCACAAATCGGGAAAATTTAAAAAAATAAAAGAACGAGTGCCTTTCCTTGAGAAAAAAAATATTTTTGCATATTTTGCCCTGAAACGGACTTTCGACTTGCTCAATGAAATCTAAATTAATTTTTCTGGAAAGGTAGAAAAAGACGCACATTTTCGTTTTTTACGAATGTAAATACGTCAAATCCTGCCAAAGATATAGCCATTTGAATGGAAAAATGTTAAAAAATGGCAATCAGGGAGAAAAAACGTCAGAAATTTAAAAAAAATCGACACTCGGTGAATATTTTTCAATTAAGTAACTCGATTTTTCACAATTATTTGTGGATTTTTTTATTTTACTGGCTGAAGTAACGTGGAATGCCTCATATATATATCAGATATATAACAATATCCTATCCATTTCTTTATAAAAATTAACATATTAATAGTCTAGAATATTTAATATAGCTCAATATTCTAGCCTGTTAATAAGTTAATTTTTATAATCAAGAAATTGATAAGATATTGTTATGTCGGTTTCGAAGTGGGCTAGGTCATTATGAATAAAACGCCAATTAATTCATTATAAGTGAAATAAAATTTAACATTATAAAAACGGTACAGTCGTTATTAGACTTCTCTCCCGTTACGGTCACGTCTTTTGGTGGTTGCCATGCTCCAAATGATCCCTTGGATAACCTCAAAAGCAGACGTATGCTTTAAGAATAAAAATACAGTACATTAAATACATATATGTATTCACAGAGACGAAAAGAATAGTAGAATTTACACGCAATTTTTTGCGTATAATGTAAAAAGTAATGTAAAAAGTGATCCGTTGGATGTCATCTCTAGGACAACATTTGGATGATTTTTTACTATTTCCCGCCAATACAAAATGTCTTAAAAGACAGCATATTACTGATATTTGAAAGATGTCGTGAAAAAGACGTCTCATGCAATTCGTCTTTATGCCATTCTTTGGACAACGTTGAACTAGATGCAATAGATAACAGTAAATAGATAACTTAAAAAGTTATCAATTGGACAATATTTCGGGATACCTTTGAGTTTTCATCGCCGAAAGATATAAAAAATATAACTTTACGGCAGCATTATACGGGATGTCATTTGAAAGATGTTGAATAGTTACCCAGGCAGCATAAATGTCCAATTGACGTCGATAAGTTACCGTTGTCAGGTTACCTTCAAGACATGACCGTAAGATAACTATTCGACATCTTTCAAATGACATCTCGTATAATGCTGCCGTAAAGTTATCTTTTCTATGATATCTTTCGGCGATGACAACAGATGTCTAAAAGGTATCCCAAAATATTATCCAATTGATAATTTTTTAAGTTATTAAAAAGTTATCTATTGTACCTAGTTCAGCGTTATCCAAAGGATATCATAAAGACGAATTACATAAGACGTCTTTTTCATGACATCTTTCAGATATCGGTAATATGCTCTGTTTTAAGATATTTGTAGTTGTCCTAAAGATCACATCCAACAGATCACTTTTATCATAGTGCGAATGTAGCGTGTTATATTTCATTTCAACGGCAAAAAAATGTGTGTAACAACAAGTAGTTAAAAAAATAAAGGTGTTGAAAGACATATACGTGAGTGCCTTTTATCCTACTATTCTTTTCGCCTCTGTGAGTACATATATGTGTTTAATGTACTATCTTTTTATTCTAAAAGCGTATGTCTGCTTTTGAGGTTATCCACGGGATCGCTTGGAGCATGACAACCAGCAAAAGACGTGACTGCAACGGGAGAGACGTCTAATAACGACTGTACCGTTTTTATAATATTAAATTACATTTCACTTAAAATGAATTAATCGATGTTCTATTTATAATGACCTAGCCCACTTCGAAATCGACATAACAATATCGTATCAATTTCTTCATGATAAAAATTAACTTATTAACAGACTAGATTATTGAGCCGTATGGAATATTCTAGACTATTAATAGGTTAATTTTTATAAAGAAATGGATAGGATATTGTAATACACATATATCGTCAATAAATAGATATCTTTTCGATAGTACTCTTCGATACCGTTTAGATGGCGTTTTGTTAACCTCATTCGGATGAAAATTGGACGAATTTTAGATGGCAGTGGTATCTTGGCATTTTTGTGCCTGTAAGAAGATATCTTCAAGATATATCGATTTGATGACTTTGCGCTGACGTACCGACAACCGAAAAGAGTTATCCTTTTGCCGACACTTTGATAACCATTAAAAGTTGCCGTATAGTTAACTATCGGACAAAAATAAGTTATCTGGCAAGCGGACATAAGTGATACGTTTTGTAATACAAAACGGCGTCTTTTTGGACAACCAAAAAGTTATCCGTATCCGTTTCGCGATATCTTTCGGATGCCATATAGATAACATTTTGCTACCTGGGTATCTTAAGGTCATGTGTCAAAAGTAACCTGACAACGGTAAATCATCGACGTCAATTGGACATTTATGCTGCCTGGGACACTTTACATGAAGTCAATTGATTTGAAAAATGAAATGCAACAGGCAGTTTCGTTCTATCCTGCGATTCCGGCAATAAAACTTCAGCTATGCGCACACGGCAGTAACAACCGTTGGAGGCGTTTTTAGAGTTTGTTTTCACGATTTGACGACGTACTTTGGACGATGGATATAGTTCTATTTCAGCCGATAAGTGTCGTGTTTGATTTCTACCTTACCGACCGAAAGTCTAGGGATGTTTTTTCACGTTTGATCCTAGAAATGTTTGATGTCCGGCGGTTGGTTGCGTGCAGCCGGCTTTTGACGTGTCCTAGCCCAGTTGGAACGAGCGATTCGGTGCTCTTGGGCAGCCTGTGCATTCGTGGTCGGTCTGTCTTCGTCGCCCTCGTCGTCGTAGTGCCCGTCGTGCTCCGATAAAGTTCGCTACGTGTCGTACCGGGGATGGGTGTAAATCTCACCTGCATATGGATATACGTTTCTCAAATGATTTGACGAGTGAACTTTTCAAAGCAAAGTGTGTCGTTGCTTGTAACAACGTGCAAGTTTTTCCTCTTTTTCTTCTTTTCGAAACGAAAATACGATCCGTGAGGCAGGAAAAGGAAGGATAACGAAACAATGCAGCAGAATAAACCGGCCACGGTGCCGTACACGAAGAAAGTCATGTTTCCGGACAAGAAGCCATCGTCCAAGCAAATGAAATCTTCCACGCTGACAAACGCCGCTGGCTTTAGTTCCCTCCTGACCTTTACGATTCTATTGCTCGCATGGATATCTGGCTTTGCATCGCGTTTATTCGCCGTCATACGCTTCGAGAGCATAATCCACGAGTTCGATCCATGGTACGCGTTTTAACTCGATTTTCATAATCTCCCGTATCTCGAATTGTACAATTTCAACACCCCTTCCCTTCGCCACTTATTTTCTTCCTGTACCAACAGTCGGTACGTCAGACCCGCCGTGAATAAGACGATAATTTTGAGGTATTCGTTTCACGAACCCGAATATTTAACAATTAACTGATTTTCGTCTATAATCGAGTAAAAAAACATCTCGGTATACTGGTAAAATTTAAAGCCTCATTACCCAACTTTTAATGAAAAATTACAACTCACCAAAATTACACTCATACAAACTTATAATTAATGTTAGAACTTGGAAAAATGTGACTAGAAGAATTTTCGTAGCCGCGACTTCTCAAAGAAAATAAACAAATGTCTAAATCTACTAAATATGCGCAAATGTTTAAATTCCGGTTTATCTTTGGTTGTAATAATTGATTGTGATTTATTTTTACCAAGCGCCACTGTAATTCACCAATGATGCAGAAAGAAAGGCGTATCTTGCGGCGGGATATACATTTAGACGGGAAAAAATTAAGCAATCTTGAGGGATTTTTTAAACTGAGAAATAATTATTCTACAATTATTAAACTTTGGGTTCGGTTGGGTTTATAATACTTTAATAGTATATTTAAGTATATAAACAGGGTATCTACCGACCTGAAAAGTCATGAAAAATCTTATATGTCATGAAATTACACTCGACCCTGAAAAAGTTATGAAATGTCATGAAAAATTACCAGTCTACCTGAATTATTATACCCTACTAAATTATCGTTGAGTCTATATTCAATATGAACTAACTTTGTGGTACTTGTCGATAGAGAAGCAAATATCGAATCGATAGAAAATAAAATAGAAGAAAGTAAAAGAAAATGATGCGTTATCTCAACATATTAGTTTTTCTTTGTTATTCGTGTAAAGCGACTAGATGATGTTACTCAAAGTTCCTAAATGTATGTAATATTTTTCTAGATGTTTCCAAAATATATTTCTTTACAGCAATCTTGAAATTATGTTTGTCTCACATTTTTTACTACATATGGAATTGCACAGTTTGGTGACTTTTCGTTTATTCCGTATAATTTTTATTGGCATACAACACACATCTGTTTGAAAGAGCAAACTAAAAATATAAAAATTTAGAAAATCGGTCGCACTGTAGACTCATTAAGTATACTTCTATGCCAGAAAGTCATACTAAGTCATGAAAAAATCTCCATTCCTTGCCTTAAAAATCCTTAAATATCATGCAATTTCAGTTCTGGTCAAAATTAGACACCCTGATAAAACTATATACAAATTATAGTATATAAATAAAAAATAAATACATTATTGATATAGAAATAGTAAATTTTAGTATACAAAACAATTTTTTTAAATTCATTCATCGTCAAAATGGCGGAGCTGTGGCAGAGTGTTACACACGGCTGTTACGCATAAAGAAAACCGGAGAAACTCAGGGAATTTGTTTCCTCTTGGAATAATAATGGAAAAATCAGGAGATTGTGAAAATTCTCTGGAATTTTTCCAGAATTTACTTTTTGCAGGAATTACGAAAAATAAAACCGAAGTGAAAAAACAACTGCGAAGTATAAAAATGAAAAATTTTGTATATTTTTAATATTTATATTATTCTTCATTATATAAAAAAAAGTGATGTCAGTGCCAAACATTCAAATTTTCAAAAACTAATTTACTCTGAAGTTCTGTATATTTGCATTCGATTCGTCGATATACAATCGCACAATTATTATAGTTAAGTGTTTATATTAATTTTTTTACTTATTGTAATTTATTATAATATTTTTTATATTTTATTTATTATATTTTATATTTTTTTTTACTTTCAGTGTGTTGATTTTTTTCGAATCTCAGTTATTCAAAAAAATTTATTTTAATTTTTCACATTTTCGTATATTTGTTCTTTAACAACATTATGTTCTTTATTTGACTCTAATTACCCTGGAATATTTGCAAAACCTGTTTGCCTGAGTCAATAATGCGTAACAACCATGTTACAGCAAGGTTGCCGCAAATTGCGAATCGGTGTGCAGTCTAGCTCCCGGCAGGCTTTGATTTGCAAAAAAAATTCACACATTTAGTTAGTTAGAACACGTATAGTTTCTATTTGATGGTGATTAAAATGAGGAAAATAAAAATTTAAGAGAACGGCACGCATTTCCAAAAAAAAGTCAACATATCACGCAACATTTCTGTAAAACTTCGATTAAAAAGTAGTTTTTTTTCTAATTTTTCAAAAACAATTTTCGTCAGGTAGAAAATAGCAATATTATCAATATTTATATCAAGTTTCAACTCAATCCTCTTAAGGGATGGTCCTGCCTTGTTGGGCCAAAAAATGTTCAATTTTTCATCAATTTTTTATGCGAAAAGTATTAAATATAGGATGTTGATAATTGGTATGTTGACTAAGCGGTGTTTATTGAACATCAAAATATTTTTTAAAGTTTGACAAAACATGGTGATGGGAGTGGGAGGAGCCACGTATGTCGGTGCGCGATGACATTCTTCGCATGCGGAAGTCCTAAGTCCTGGACAGGTGATCTGAAGCGAAAACATCAAACATATTTTTACTTTGTACAATATTGTGTATAAGTTAACCGAGAATCAAGAAGAAAAATTGAAAAATAAAAAAATTGTGAGCAATCGGAAGGAAGTTTATTTTTTTCCCAATAATGTTTGCAGTTCTTTGCTCAGTAATTTAATAAAAATCTAAAAATTGGTGTGGATATTCCGTTTATGGGGTACAACTTAACAAAAAAAATCAGGAAAATAAAAAATGGTCGGGGTCACCCACTTTCATGTTCCTGATTTTTTTTTTGTTAAATTGTACCCCATGAAAGGAATATCCACACCAATTTTCAGATTTTTATCTCTTTTCTTTTACGAGTTATAATTTTCCAAAAAATTTCGATTTCGGAAGTTTCGGAAAAGTTTAAAGATGATGGCCTCTTTTTCAAAAAATGATTTAAAATCTAGTGACCATTCTATGATTTTTAAGACTAGTCTTATCGTGGGCCTATTTTTCCTTACCTGAGGAAAAAAATTATTTTTTTTTCGTCAAATTCTGCACAAATTAAAAATAAACCGCTTCAGGTTTGTTGAAGCCGAATTGGAAATCATAAAATCATTAATAGCATTATTGGAGATGAAAGTGATAAAAATATGATTTATTCGGAAAAAAAATAGAAGGAAAAATGGGACCACAATGAGACTAGTCTTAAAAATCATAGAATAGGTCACTCTATTTTAGAGAATTTTTTTTTTAATAAAAAAGGCAATCACCTTAAAAAAATATAGTTTTTATTTAAGAAGCAAAAAAAACGTTGACATTGATAATTGATCATTTTTTCAAAGTATGCTCCAAAGTGGAAAAAGGTTATATATCGACATTCGTCGATATCTCAATTAGTCCATGAGTTATCAGCATTTAAACGTTTCCAAAACTTCCAAAATCGACATTTTTTCGAAAATTATAACACCTGAAAGAGACTAGATAAAAACCTAAAAATTTGTGTGGATACTCTTTTTAAGATGTACAGTTTTCCAAAAAAAAAATCAGAAAAATAAAAAATGGTCGTGGTCCCGGGCTAGGTGCAATGACGGAATATCCGATTCATAGTTCTATCGTTAAAAGAAGAAAAAAAAAAGAAATCGTTTTTTGATCGCTGCAAATGTACCAAGCAAAAGTTTCCGGACACTTCAAATAATTGTAAAACTTTCGATCACTGAATAATTACCAAATAACGTTAGAATAATATAGTTCCTTCCATGTATTATTTTATTACCATATTATATAACTCTGTATAATCAATAACATTATTCCAATAAAACTTTGCAATTATCCAAAGTGATCGAATGTTTTCCAATAATCTGTAGTGTCCGGAAACTTTAGGCCGGTAGTGTATATCCCAGCTTAAAATATTCTTTCGAGCAATAAGAATGAAGTATTTGCCATTGATAACTCACGAAAATGATCGTTTTTTTTTGGTTCCGTAGGTTCAATTACAGAGCGACGGCTTACATGGTGCAGCATGGTTTTTACAACTTTTTGAATTGGTTCGACGAGAGAGCGTGGTATCCGCTGGGTCGTATAGTCGGCGGTACAGTCTATCCGGGTCTCATGATAACCTCGGGTTCGATCCACTACATCTTACACTCGCTGAACATACCGATTCACATAAGAGACATATGCGTCTTTCTCGCGCCCGTCTTCAGCGGCCTGACGGCCATTTCGACGTATCTCCTGACCAAGGAATTGTGGAGCGCAGGTGCCGGTTTGTTCGCGGCCTGTTTCATCGCCATCGTGCCAGGCTACATATCGAGATCGGTGGCCGGTAGTTACGACAACGAGGGCATCGCCATATTCGCGCTGCAAATAACTTATTTTCTGTGGGTGAAGTCGGTCAAGACGGGCTCCATATTTTGGGCCTCGATGACCGCTCTGTCCTACTTCTACATGGTCTCAGCTTGGGGCGGTTACGTTTTCATCATAAATCTCATACCTCTTCACGTTTTCGTTCTACTCGTGATGAATCGATACAGCAATCGGCTCTTCACCAGCTACACCACCTTCTACATACTCGGCCTTCTGCTCAGTATGCAAATTCCCTTTGTCGGCTTTCAACCCATACGCACCTCGGAGCACATGGCCGCCGGCGGTGTATTCGGCTTGATCGTGTTCGTAGCAGCCCTCAGATATCTTCGCACGATATTGACGAAAAACGAGGTGAAGTATTTCGGCGGTGTGGTCGCGGCCACCGCTGCCGTACTACTCGCCGTTCTCGTCGGCCTCACTTACGCCGGCTTCGTTGCACCCTGGAGCGGAAGATTCTACAGCCTTTGGGACACCGGATACGCCAAAATTCACATACCCATAATCGCGTCCGTCTCGGAACATCAGCCGACAACGTGGTTCAGCTTCTTCTTCGATCTTCACATACTCATTACCACCTTTCCCGTTGGGCTTTGGTACTGCATCAAACGTATCAACGACGAACGCGTCTTCGGTAAGATTTATTCACTGTTCAAGGCCTTGGGCCACAGTAACGGGTATAAAATCACGTGCGAATTTAACCATTTTTTTTTCGTGTGAAAAAGTGATCCACTCGTAAAATTTATTACACATCTATTTAGTAGGAAAATCAAGCTGTTGGAAAATATATTATATTTTCAGGGTGTCTACCGACCTGAAAAGTCATGAAAAATCTTAAATGTCATGAAACTACACTCGACCCTGAAAAAGTCATGAAATGTCATGAAAAATTTCCAGTCTACCTGAATTATTATACCCTACTAAATTATCGTTGAGTCTATATTCAATATGAACTAACTTTGTGGTACTTGTCGATAGAGAAGCGAATATCGAATCGATAGAAAATAAAATAGAAGAAAGTAAAAGAAAATGATGCGTTATCTCAACATATATTAGTTTTTCTTTGTTATTCGTGTAAAGCGACTAGATGATATTACTCAAAGTTCCTAAATGTATGTAACATTTTTCTAGATGTTCCCAAAATATATTTCTTTACAGCAATCTTGAAATTATGTTTGTCTCACATTGTCTCTTTACTACATATGCAATTATACAGTTTGCTGACTTTTCGTTCATTCCGTATACTTTTTATTGGCATACAACACACATCTGTTTGAAAGAGCAAAATAAAAATATAAAAATTTTGAAAATCGGTCGCACTGTAGAATCATTAAGTATACTTCTATGCCAGAAAGTCATACTAAGAGTCATAAAAAAATCCCCATTTCGTGCCTTAAAAATCCTTAAATGTCATGCAATTTCAGTTCTGGTCAAAATTAGACACCCTAATTTTTTTTTCGATGTACAAAATGGCCGACTACTAATATTTTCTTTTGTTATCTTTTTTTTAAGCGCTCCGCGGCGTGACATTTAGCATCCACAATTTTTTACCTAGAACAAAAAACAAAAATTCTCGTCAATCTACATTAGACTACCTAGAGAAGTACGCACGGAATTTAAAAAATATTGTTTTATTCATATTTGTAGGTATTTGAACTTAAGAAATGAATTTTCAGTGAAAAATTTCGTTATAACTGCTCATAAACTGCTCATTAAATGAAAAGTTTTCGATTAATCAGAAATTCCGCACGTACTTCTCTGCGAAATGCAATTAGGAACATAACTTTTAAATTTGTAGTAAATCGAGTGAAAATTGTTGAAGTTATTTGTGACGTCAATTGGAAAAAAGCTGTTTCGAGAAGTTTCGAGTTGTCGGCCATTTTGTACATAAAAAAAAATTTAACAGCTTGATATTCATACTAAATAGATGTGTAATTAATTTTATGAGTGAATCGCATTTTCATACGAAAAAAAATGATAAATTCGCACGTGATTTTATACCCGTTACTGTGGCCTAAGTCCCTAATCGTCGAACGCGCGGTTTATCCCTTGGAAAGATTCGACGATGTTCGACGATGTTTTTCGTTGATTTGAGCTTTTTTACCTGTGAGTAAGTCTGAATTTGCCTTTTCATTTAACCAACATCAAATTTCAACAAATTTCTTTTACTTCGCTCCTGAACAAAAATAAAGCTTCTTGAGCTTTTTAAAATTGACCTTTTTAAAACTGAGCTTTTTATTTTGAGCTTTTTTACTTTGAGCTTTTTCACACATAGCTACCCCTGTAAGTTTGAATTTTAATCGTCAGTATGTCAGTACCCTACATACGTCTATCTTTTTATTTAACAAACAACAAATTTCAACTAATTTTTATTTCGCTCCTAAAGCTGTCGATGTGAACTTTTTTGTACACACAGGTACCCCTCAAAGTTTGAATTTTAATCGTCAGTACGTTAGTACCCTGAATACGTCCGTCTTTTAATTTATCTTTATGTTGAAAAAAAACTGCTCACAGGATCAGCTTGCACAATTTTATTTCATACAACACAATTGAACAATAACTTTTTCTATGAAATCGTTTTATCATAATGCTCGCTTTTTACCTTCAAATTATGTGAAATATTTAAACCTACTTCAGCTCTTGATTGTTTGTCCGTTTCCCACTGAAATGATGGACTACATTTATTTTATAATGCAATACTTTCGCGCCAACAATATTATTTGATATTTGAACATATATTATTCAAGTATCTCACATTTAGAAAAAGTTGCATTGTGGAAAAAGATTTTATTGAAAATTTAAGGGGCTATACCAGTGTGAAGGCTGCAAATTTGGGTGATTTTCGGGAATTTTTTGAAAGAAAAGTACCCAATTAAATGTTTCGGAAAATCAAGAATATATTTGGCTATATTTGACCAATATTACATAATTTTTTCATAGAAAAATATTGATATCCAAGCGACTTATGCGTAACTTCGGAGGTGCAAAATAAAAGTTCCTCCACTGCTGACATGATTCCGGCCGATTGAGTAGCTGAAACCTAAAAAGGAGAAATGTCGTTAAACTGGAAGGTATTTCCGGTACAATGACGTAGGATTTTCGAAAAATATCAAAATCTAACCAAATGGCGTAGTTATGAAAAAAAGTCTGTTTTCTTGCCTATAAAATGGTCGTTTTTTTCAATGCCAAGTCGTCAATTTTTATCCAATCAAAAATATCCTACGTCATTGTAGAGTAAATGTATTCAAGAGTACTCAGTTCAAATTTAAAGTCAATCGGATAATTGCTCTTTGAGTTACAATGTCAGCAAATTTAAAAAATCTCATTTCGAGAAAAACGCGTTTAAAGATGTAACTATCGCATTTTATGCCTACGAGCGGTTGCTCTTTAGACGGCTGCCATTCGAGGAGTATTAGAGATACGGCCTTAAAATTTTTGCAAGATATTCTTGAAAGTATAAACTGTCGAATAAGGCAAAAAATCGATTCTTTTAAAGTGTCACACTGGTATAGTCCCTTAAGGGGAGGGTAGGGGTTTCAGCGTGAAAAAAAAAAAACACTTTTTTGCGAATTTTTTTCATCTTTATGGATAGAGTAAATTTGTTGAAAGCTTTTGTACATTGTTAAGTGTCATTTCAAGAACATTCCGTGAAATTTGTACGCGAAAATATCCACAAACAAGCCGGTGACAGCTTTTCCAAGAATGCCTTTGGAAAAACACGATTTGCGGTGTTCTCTGTATCTCAGCTAGAAATTATCTGAAATCAAGTACCATTAAAATTTAGTCAAAGTATCATCGAAGCCTCCCCCAACGGTCTTTGATAATTTTTTTTTTCATTTCTAAATTTTTGATGGTCGTGTAAAGTGAAAAGTGCTATTTTTCACGAAAAATTCCGCCATTTTGGGGGAGGAAAACCCCCTCAATGTAAAAAAAATCTCAAACTAACCGTTGGGGGGAGGTATTTTATATGTAGAAAGTGTGTCCCAAGTTTGAAATAAATCGGTCATGTAGTTTTCAAATGGCAGTGAACACGGACTTTGAAAAAGTGGTTTCGAGAAAAACGCGGCACCGGCTTGTTTCTGGATATTTACGCGTACAAATTTCACGGAATGTTCTTGAAATGACACTTAACAATGTACAAAAGGTTTCAATAAATTTACTCTATCCACACAGATGAAAAAAAATCGCAAAAAAATGTTTTTTTTTTTCACGCTGAAACCCCTACCCTCCCCTTAAGCCTCCGTAAAATCTGTACCGTTTCATCGATTTTCACGAAATCGATAATTCTCAGTCATGGCAAAAAACGAAATTCTTCTCAAAGGTTCTATTTTTGAACCAATCAAAATAACCCTTTTCACTCAGTTTATTTGGACACCGTTGCTGTGCAAAAATTCAGCCAGATAACTATACAAGTTTTTGCGTGTACAAAAAAATCCGCGCAGGCATATGTATATACAGACATTTTGTATGTATAAATTTGTGTGTATATACAGACATTTTTTATAGAAGATATCTTCGAGATTTACGAATATTCCGGCCACAACATATCCGTAATAATCTTTTTAACGCGGTCCTCTAGTTTCTCGGCTGTTTTTTTACGGCTTTTTCAATAATTTTTTACGGGCAAAGCATCGAAATAATCAATCTCATTGTTTTTGCATAATCTTTATTAACATTTAAATAAGCTTTACAAATTTTTTGAAGTCAAAATATATAATAGAATAAAAGTTATAGTGGCCGACAGGAAGACATCAAGTAAAAGAGGTGCTTGACGGTGACCAAGATTGCGGCTGTTCTGCTTATCTGAAATCAAAAAACCAAACGGCATTTTAATCTTCATATTTAAGACTAGCGATTGAACTAGAGTGAATTCTAAATTACAAAAATTGACTTTTTTATACACTTTTGAAAATTACATTCTATTTTTTTACTCATTTTTTCTTAAGTTTTTCGCTCGTACAAAAAAAACTATCGAAACAATCATGATAATCCTAGTTCAATCGCTGGCTTATAACATATTAAAGATGCTGTATAAATTTGAACAAGATCGGTGCAGTAGTTTCTGAAATATCGTGGTCACCGTTTCGAAAAATGGTGTTTCGAGAAAAACGCGTTTGAAAGTATACCTACTCCGTATACCTGCTCCGTATACCTGCTCCGTTCCAGGGCCGTAACTTGTGAACCACTTCGAATATCGAAAAATCCTTTGGCACACATTTTCTACACATGTTGTAGATGTGATTTATGAAAAAAAAATCGATTTTTTCGACCCGAGAAACTAGAGGCCGCCTTAAATAATCATGGGTACAAAGCTTCCTCGCGATCTTGAAGTTTGCATGGTTGGAATGCAATAAAAATTATCAATCAATCATTTGATAGAATTTCATTTCAGCCGATTCAGACCATCAACATCACTGGAATAATTTTACGTATTCTTATCAGAGATTCACACCCACAATTCGCAAAAAAAGATTTTTCATAATAATAAAAATCATCGCGTTCCAACTATGCAAATTCCAACGTCATGCTTCCTCCACGAGGAAGCAAAATAACACGAGGCCCATTTCACTGACTCTCGGGACTAATATATTTCTTATTACCCTTACAGTTATTCTTTACGCGATAAGCGCTGTATATTTCGCGGGCGTGATGGTACGGCTGATGCTGACGCTGACCCCGGTCGTTTGCATGCTATCCGGAATCGCGTTCAGCGGTATTCTCGAGTTGTATCTGAAAGAGGAAAATCGCGAGAACGGTGATCGCGAGGGTGGCGAAGGAAGCGAGGAGGAGAGCGGCGAAGAACGTGAAAGAAGCCCGGGTCGTAGCCTCTATGACAAAGCCGGAAAATTGCGAAGAATGAAGCACGAGAGGCCAAAGGAAAATGGCGACGGCTTGGGTTCGAATTTACGCAAAGGTGTCGCGATTGGTATTTTGATGCTACTAATGATGTTCACCGTTCATTGCACGTGGGTGACGAGCAACGCGTACTCCAGTCCTTCTATCGTACTTGCCTCGTACACGAACGACGGCGGAAGAACCATACTCGACGATTTTCGCGAGGCTTACTATTGGCTAGCTCAGAACACGGACAATGACGCGAGAGTGATGAGCTGGTGGGATTACGGATATCAAATTGCTGGAATGGCAAATAGGTAAACTTTATTCTTCCCCTCGGGAATTCTAATAGGCGATTAAAACGGGTAATCATATAGTTTAGTGACTTTTCCTGAAAATGGCCTCCGATTGTTTTTTTTCGCGATTTATCGCTTTTTTGTGGTGTAAATAATGATGTTATGTTGGGGGAGACGGTTTCATAGGTTCCAAATGTTTTTCACGAAAAAAAAAAAAATACATTTTTTGAGCTTTTTTGAAATTTGAGCTTTTTTTACCCAGCTACTCCTGTGAGTAAGTCTGAATTTGCCTTTTCATTTAACCAATAACAAATTTCAACAAACTTCTTTTACTTTGCTCCTGAAGTAAAATAAAGCTTCTCGAGCTTTCTAAAAATTGAGCTTTTTAAGCCTGATTTTGAACTTTGAGCTTTTTAAACTCGAGCTTTTAATTTTGAGCTTTCTAAAAATTGAGCTTTTGAAATTTTGAGCTTTAAAAATGATGAGTTTTTTTAAATTTGAGCTTTGAAAAGAATGATGAGCTTTTTTAATGAGCTTTTTTATTTTGAGCCGTTTCACTTTGAGCTTTTTCACACATCTGTAAGTCTGAATTTTAATCGTCAGTATGTTAGTACCCTGCGTACGTCTATCTTTTCATTTAACAAACAACAAATTTTTATTTCGCTCCTAAAGCTGTCGATGTGAACTTTTTTCTACACACAGCTACCCCTCAAAGTCTGAATTTTGATCGTCAGTACGTTAGTACCCTGAACACGTCCGTCTTCCAAAATAATACATTCGAAAAAATTGTAAAAATTTGCGTATTTCAGGGCTTTCACTTTTTGTTGGCAATTATTCGTTACACTGGTACATCATTGGTCATATTTTCCACGTTCTCGTCGAATCACAATTATTTTCCACGTTCTCAGTATCACAAATACGTGAGACCTCCCGATGCGTTAAAATGCACTCGGGACATGCTGAATTTTCGTCAATGTTCTCATTCGCATCCATATCTTCGAGTTGATAGAACTGTGCGGAATAAAAATGCACTGTGAGCAAGATATTCGTTAAACGAAATTGAATAAAACCGAAGAACTCCAAAATAACGTAACACCGTTTGGGATCACAAATCGAAGCACGTTGCATAAAATTGAATATAAGAATAAGAAAAGAAGAATATAAGACACATGAGACTTTCGAATATTCGCACTATTACCGTTTTTGTTTTCGTCGTGGGAAGAAGACTGAGGACGTTACAAACAACACACAATATATTACAACGATGTAAACAAAGACATAGAAGTAACGGATCGAACAATCATTAGGAATTTCACTTGAAATATCGTACGAAGTTTGAAATTATGAAAATTCATTTTTTGCTTAAAAAACAATTCGCAGTTTAAAAAGATTGGTTCCCCGACATAACACCATTACTTATGTTGTTTTATAGTTAAACATTGCGAAAAATAAACTTTAGCGCTATATTTAGGAAAAGTCACTAAACTATATAATTACCATTTGAACGTTTGGTCACGTGAACGAAAACGCTCCAGGATTGGTTGGATCTCTAGTGACGTCACATCCCATTAAATAGATTGTCATTACGAGTCCTGCGACAAGAAATGAGCGATTTTCTAGTTTATTTTAGTGTATTCCTGTACTTTTTCTGCTCATTCGTAGTTATTTGTAGCGATAGTTACCATATTATCAACTTTTAAGGGGTTAGGCCACAGTAACGGGTATAAAATCATGTGCGATTTTAACAATTTTTTTTTCAAATTATTGAAATTTTGTCAAATTATTTAATTATATGAAAAACAACAGTGTAAATTTTTTCAAAATTTTGGATCGCATTTTCTCGAGTTTTTCTAAATTTCAAAATTTTCAAAATACCGTTATATCTTGTGAGCATTTGATTTAACAGAAAAATGTTAAAGACAAAAAAGTCGCAATTTTACATGAACTTTGTGAAACATTTTTTTTTTTGAATTTTTCGTGTTTAAAAAATGCCCATTTTCGCCAAAATTATACAAAAATATTTTTTTCGGTCGGTATTTCACTTTTGATTTTTCTCAAAAAATTCCAGAAAATACTCTGAAGTGTGTACAGTAACACCTATTTTTTCAGAGTGGCTTGATTCGTTGTTCCAAAGCTGTGCTTTGGTTTATTATTATGAGATATTTTTTTTAGACAAATCAATTATTATTAAAAATTATTCTCTCCCAAATTTTTCTCACATTTTTCAGGTAATAAACATCCATAACAGTGATAATTTTTTTGAGTTTAATCATAAATTATCGGTAAGGTATACAAAGTTAACCTTGCCATACAAAGTAACGTTCGTCGTCCAACCTGAAAATTGTGATACAAAGTAACGTCGTCGTGCAATATGGACATATTATTCGTTGATGCCATCATCAAAATAATTAATCATGAATTAGTTTGCAACAAGGCACTCGAGAAACCACCAAGAAAATTCAAAGGAAGCATATGACTTCTCTGCTTGGCTCACACCGTGCAACCTAGTGTAAAAAATCAAAACACACTGAGAACTCCGATAGTATTTTGGCATGGAGGGGGAATGTTGACAAACTGAAGGATTTACAAGGCATTTGACGGCGCACATTACTTTGTATGACAATGTTTATATTGGGCGGTCAACGATACTTTGTATCGCATTTTCCATATTGCACGACGACGTTACTTTGTATCACAATTTTCATGTTGGACGACGAACGTTACTTTGTATGGCAAGGTTAACTTTGTATACATTACCAATAATTTATGATTAAGCTCAAAAAAATTATCACTGTTATGGATGTTTATTACCTGAAAAATGTGAGAAAAATTTGGGAGAGAATAATTTTTAATAATTGATTTGTCTAAAAAAAATATCTCTTAATAATAAAAAAACACAGCTTTGGAACAACGAATCGAGCCACTCTGAAAAAAATAGGTGTTACTGTACACACTTCAGAGTATTTTCTGGAATTTTTTGAAAAAAATCAAGTGACATACCGACCGAAAAAAATATTTTTGTATAATTTTAGTGAAAATGGGCATTTTTTAAACTCGAAAAAATCAAAACAAAATTTTTTCACAAAGTTCATGTAAAATTGCAACTTTTTTGTCTTAAACATTTTTCTGTTAAATCAAATGCTCACGAGATATAACGGTATTTTGAAATTTTGAAAAACTCGAGAAAATGCGATCCAAAAATTTTGAAAAAATTTACACTGTTCTTTTTCATATAATTAAATAATTTTACAACATTTCAATTTTTTTGAGTGGTCAACTGTTTGACCGTTCGAAATGGTATGGAACGCCCCATATATTTTCTAACAGCTTGATATCCATACTAAATAGATGTGTAATTAATTTTACGAGTGAATCACTTTTTCATACGAAAAAAATGTGTTAAATTCGCACATGATTTTATACCCGTTACTGTCGCTTTAGGCCTTAAAGAAAAGAAAAGAATCCGATTTTTGTATCCTTATAAATATATATTCCGTCTCAAAAACTCCCGCAATATTGCGTGGGTCGATTTGAAATTTTCAGAGAATATTTTTGAAACGTTGCACATAGAATCCATTGAAAGCCAAAAATCGATATTTAAACAAATTTCCAACTAGGCTTAAGTCTCCAACGTTAAGTGGATCGACTTCAAATTTTCAGAAAATATTTTTGAAACGTTATATACAGAATCGTTCGAAAACCAAAAAACGACATTTCTAAAATTTCAACTAGGTCAAAGCCCGCAAGATGAGTTCAAAGTCGTCTGTACAAATTTGCCGCATTGACACATCGCCATTTTATCATTGTCTTCCTAACAATAGTGTTTTATTTCGTTCACGTTTGCAGGACAACACTCGTCGACAATAACACGTGGAACAATTCGCACATAGCGTTGGTGGGAAAAGCCATGAGCTCGAACGAGAGCGCAGCTTATGACATAATGACGTCCCTCGACGTCGATTACGTTCTAGTCATATTCGGCGGAATGATCGGCTATTCCGGTGACGACATAAACAAATTTTTATGGATGGTACGAATCGCGGAGGGTGAACATCCTCAGGACATTCGCGAGAGTGATTATTTCACCGAGAGAGGCGAATTCCGTATCGACTCGGAAGGCTCACCTACTCTCCTCAATTCCTTAATGTACAAATTGAGCTACTTCCGTTTCGGCGAAGTCACCGTAGATTATCGCTCGCCACCGGGTTACGATCGCACCCGCAATGCCGAAATAGGAAATAAAAATTTCAAACTCACGTACTTAGAGGAAGCTTACACGACGGAACATTGGCTAGTTAGAATTTACAGGTAAGATCAAAGCGATTATCATCGGAGTAATCATTATTTTTCGATCATCCTTCGTGCAAGACAACCGAAGTAGATTGACGTTTAAGGAGCAATACAAGTGCTCCTTTAATTTTTAAGGCACAACACCACTGTGACCCCCTGTTTTTTTGCCATTTTTCAAGAATATTTTTTTGTGGGAAAAAAAGAGATAGTCGAAAATTTTTTTTTGTTTTGTTCGTTGTTTATTGAAGATACATAAAAAAAATTTTCAAATTTTTCACGCCCCATGATGACGCTGGGGAAGCTCCCGCGTCAGGTACTGTTGCCTCTGCAGTGGTTCGCGGCACGCAGCAGAACTCTCTTCAAAGTCGATCTGAAAAAAATACCGAGTGTTTTCGTTAATAATATGATATTTTGAAGAGAAGTACATAGGGATTTGAAAAAATATTGATTTTTTAAAAATAGGCACGCTTTTGAAATTAAAGGACGATTTTCGAGCACAATTTCTCGTCGAAAATAGGCTATAACTTTTTTTTATTATTGAGATATCGAAAAAATCCTATGTACTTCTTTAGATAATCTAGTTTTATTGATGCAGTCCAAATTTGAAGTCGATCGGATAAAAATTGCTCGAGTTCTGCTGCGTGCCGCACTCAAAAAAGTGGTTTTGAGAAAAACGCGTTCAAAGTTTTAGGTTTGTTAATTTATGCGATAAATTGGCAGAAAATTTTTTTCTCTTTAATCAGCGATGCCGGCACCGTATAGTTGGCCTTCAAGAAGCAAATCATTGTCCCTAGCATCTTTTCTCGAACTTGTAGAGGCTCTTCTTGCCTCTTTTGCAGCGTCTGTGAGCGAGCGCTCCGCCAGCTCGATCCGCGCTGCGTCGGTTTCAACGCAAAAATTGAAACAATTTGGGCCGATAGTTATCCCCAACGTCTCCAAAACTTTCATGAGGCTTCTCAGGCCATCATTGAATAATAATACCGCGATATCAGCTGCAATATCGACGATTTTTTTGCTCCCGGACTGACACTTGGGGGCTATTGCCCAAACTGATTTGTTGTAGCTTTCGTTGTTGTTTTGCGTGAAGCCGCCCAAACAACGCTGCGACAAATCGTCTCTGCTCAAATTTATATATCCCGGTATACCTGCCGACCATGAGGCGCGCAGCTGCGCGGGACCCCGAGCGTCACGGAGCGCTGCACCGCTCCACAAAATATTCAATATCTCCGAAAATAATTATTTTTTCGACCTGGGTCCAACGGCATCTTAATCTTAAATGTATTTTAGATTTTTCTAGATGGTTTTCAAAAAAACGATTTTTTGAAGCCGTCACAGTGGTGTTGTCCCTTAATAAATCTGATGATTCGGGTACAAAACGGTTTAACCGATCGATTTCAAAACTTACAAGGTCTTTGGGCATGTATTGAGCTCAGAAAAAAACTGGAAACAATGTCCATTTTCGCAATATTTGCAAAGTTGTAGTGGATTTTTCAAAACGGCAGAAGAAGTCATTTTTTTTGTACTTTTCAAATCATTATTAAGTTTTAAAATAAGGATTTCCTCTAAAATACCAAATGGAACTTATAGAGGATTTATTCAAGTTTCCGAGACCCACCTTCCGTTCGCTGTACGATCATTAGTTCATGAGACATCGATAATCATAGAAAAAAAGCTGACTTTTCATTCAACCGGCGATATCTCAGCGACAAATGGTCGTACAGAAAGCTAAAAAATACCAAATTGAAGCTAAAGGATCAAGCTAAAAGACCTCAGCATTGATTCAGCCAGGACATTTTTTTGAGCCTATGGAAGATTTTGGAAAAAACTTAAAAAAATCGATTTTTTTTACTCGCACTATTTTTTATGACAACGCCGAGCGTGATGCTCAAAAAAAATTCTCCGCGAGATTCTTAAACTAGAGATTTCAAGCTTCAAATTGCTTTTTTTTTCTTCCAAATACGACAATTTTTCACGAAGTTACGGCTTTCAATATCACAGTAAAAAATTTTGAAATTTTTCAGCTTCTTTAATTTTTTGCTGAATGTATAATATTTGAACAATAACATTCATTTTTTATTTTATCGTTATAAAAAAAGCGGGAACGTTAAAGAACGGACGCACATTTTTTTATTCACAACGTAACGTATTGAACTTGAACGTTGCAAAAGCAGTAGCAATCGTGAATAATTTTCGAATAAAAAAATCGGTATTTTCAGTTTTTGTCGGTTAAAATGAATGATTATGATAAACGAAGCTCAAACATTGTACAATAATGATAAATGTCACTTTATAACATATTAGCTTTCCGCTCCTTGCTGAAATGTGCTCCTGAAATGTTTCATTAAGGAACACGGAGAATTGTGTTGACGAGCATACGAAGATTCAAGTAAATCTGAACAGATATTTCTTTTACCATGGAAACATTGCTACCCCCTTTTCCCCTTAAGGATTGAATTTCCAAAAACGCTGAAATTTCATTAATTGTGTCTGAGAGCAGTTATACAAAGTTTCAAGTACATTTGACCCGATTATTTTTATTTTCCGTACAAACGTTGCCTTTCGTTTCGGGGTTGAATCTCGAAAAACGCTAAAATACGTGTTTCATTAATTGTGTTGAAGAGTTTTAATACTAAGTTTCAAGTAAATCTTCTGAACAGATTTTTGTTATTTTACATCCAAACTTTGCCACCCCCTCTTCTCCCCTTAGGGGTTGAATTTCTAAAAACGCTGAAAAGCGTGTTCCGTGAATTGTATCAAAAAGCACGAATACCAAATTCCAAGTAAATCCGACCAGATTTTTTTTAATTTCCATTTTTTCATTTCCACTTTGCCACCCCTTTTCTCCCCTTAAGGATTGAATTTTGAAAAATCCCTTCTTAGTGGGTACTTACGGCACAAAAGGAACCTACTGTCCAAATTTCACGTAATTAGCTTTAGCGGTTTTGGCTCGGCGTTGATGAATCAGTCAGGACATGGTTTTTAACACTGTGACGAACTTTTCACCACACTTCTCAATCGATGTTAAAAGGGTTGTAAATCCGACTCACTGCTCGAAATCACTCCGTACGCAGTGACTGGACAAAAAGTCACGTCAAAATATGTATAGATATAGATATTTGTACGGTAGTACATTTTTTTTATAACTGTGACGATTGTCACTTGATCCCGTGGAGAAAAAACTCCACTCAAAATAACATTTGCCGAAAAAAATTCTCATGAATCGTTGGCCAATGTTGGTTTTGGGCTCGTTTGGGCCAATGCGAGTAATCTTAATAACAACATAGAGGACGTTGGTGATGCGGGGAAGCATTCGCCCGTGGTCATATTCAAAAAATCCGATCTTTTGATGCACAATTAACCGAGAAAATCTTTTTCAGGGTGAAAAAGCCGGATGAGTTCAATCGTCCGAGAATTCCAATAACCGAGCGAACAATAGCGCGCTCATCACGGTATCAGGGCAAAAAGGTGAGCGAAAAGTTGCATGGGACGATTTGACGGGACCAAAAAGAAAATACTGTTTAAGGGGGTATACCAGTGTGAACGCTGAAAATTTGGGTGATTTTCGGGAATTTTTTGGAAGAAAAGTACTCAATTAAATGTTTCGGAAAATTAAGAATATATTTGACTATATTTGACCTATATTACATCATTTTTCATAGAAAAATATTGAGATCCTAGCGACTTATGCGCTGCCTTCGAAGGCGCCAAAAAAAGTTCCTCCACTGCTGACATGATTCCGGCCGATTGAGTAGCTGAAACCGAAAAAGGAAAAAAATCTTTAAACTGGAAGGTATTTCCTGCACAATGACGTAGGATTTTCGAAAAATATCAAAATCTAACAAAATGTCGTAATTATGAAAACAAATCTGTATTCTTGCCTATACAGGGTGTCTACCGACCTGAAAAGTCATGAAAAATCTTAAATGTCATGAAATTACACTCGACTCTGAAAAAGTCATGAAATGACATGAAAAATTACCAGACTACCTGAATTATTGTACCCTACTAAATTATCGTTGAGTCTACATTCAATATGTCGACAGAGAAGCGAATATCGAATCGATAGAAAATAAAATAGAAGAAAGTAAAAGAAAATGATGCGTTGTCTCAACATATATTCGTTTTTTTTTGTTATTCGTGTAAAGCGACTAGATGATATTACTCAAAGTTCCTAAATGTATGTAACATTTTTCTAGATGTTCCCAAAATATATTTCTTTACAGCAATCTTGAAATTATGTTTGTCTCGCATGTTTTACTACATATGGAATTATACAGTTTGGTGACTTTTCGTTAATTCCGTATACTTTTTATTGGCATACAACACACATCTGTTTGAAAGAGCAAAATAAAAATATAAAAATTTAGAAAATCTGTCGCACTTTAGAATCTTTAAGTATACTTCTATGCCAGAAAGTCATACTAAGAGTCATGAAAAATTCCCCATTCCTTGCCTTAAAAATCCTTAAATGTCATGCAATTTCGGTTCTGGTCAAAATTAGACACCCTGCTATAAAATGGTCCTTTTTTTCAATGCCAAATCGTCAATTTTCATCCAATCAAAAATATCCTACGTCATTGTAGAGTAAATATATTCAAGAGTACTCAGTTCAAATTTCGTCAATCGGATAATTGCTCTTTGAGTTACAATGTCAGCAAATTTGAAAAATCTCATTTCGAGAAAAACGCGTTTAAATTGTTAACTATCGATTTTTGCAAGATAAAATGATATTGATATAAATGATCATGATATTCTTGAAAGTATAAACTGTCGAAAAAGGCAAAAAAATCAATTTTTTTCAAGTGTCACACTGGTATAGTCCCTTACGGCGGGATATACATTTAGACAGGGAAAAAATAAGCAATATTGAGCGATTTTTTAAACTAAGAAATAATTATTCTACAATCATCAAACTTTAGATATACTTTAATAGTATATTTAAGTATACGAAACAATTTTCTTAAATTAATTCATCATCAAAATGGCGGAGCTGTGACAGAGTGTTACAGCAAAGTCGCCGCGGGAGTTGCAAATCGGCGTGCAGTCTAGCTTCCCGTAGACTTTGATTTGCAAAAAAGTTCAAACATTTTTTCAGTTAGAACATGTAAAGTTTCTATGTGACGGTAATTAAAATGAAGAAAATGCAAATTTGAGATAATGGCACGCATTTTCAAAAAAAATCAACATTTCACGCAACATTTCTGTAAAATGTGGATTAAAAAAGTAGTTTTTTTTTTTCAAATTTTTCAAAAACAATTTTCGTCAAGTAGAATTTACCAATGTTATCAATATTTCTACCAAGTTTCAACTCAATCGGCTTAATAGTTTCCGAGCTATCCTGCACGCCAATTTCGATAATGCAGTTTTGAGAAAACCGCGTTTGACGTTCACGCCCGCTCAGAATCCGAGCCGTGAGGCCCGTTGACGGGCTGTAACGTTTGAAGTTTTTCGAATTTCGCTTTGAAACTTTGGGAAAATATTCTCCATGCATAGTTCTATCGTTTAAAGAAGAAAAAAAGGAAACCGATTTTTTGATCGTTGTAAATGTATATTCCGCCTTAAAAGTTGTTGATCGATGTGCGGGGTCCCGATCGTATCGTTTGCGTTTTTTTAAATCGTTGAACTAAGATAGATCTGGAAACGTAGTTGAAGTTATGGGGGGCTGGACATTGATGTTTCAGACGGCGAATCGCAAGAAAGGCTTTATCAGCGGCCGACCGAACGTCGTCAAGGGACGTAAACCCCAAGGAACAGCGGCTACTTAAATGTAAATATTCAACGACCCGCATTCCCCCTACACAACACCACCCTGCGATCATTCGAAACGTTTTTATAATAAAAAATAAAACAACAACGATCACCGTCCCGCCCCTTTTAGCCCTCCAGTCAACCATGAAAATCGTCATTGATTGTTCCCCGGAATGCCTGATGAGATAACCAAGAGAAAGAGAGAGAGAGAGAGAGAGAGAGAGAGAGAGAGAGAGAGAGAGAGAGAGAGAGAGAGAGAGAGAGAAGGAAACATTGTTTTTACTCGTCGCAATAGAATTGGCGATCACGATGCGAAAAATAAAGAGAAACGTGATACTCATTAAAAATGTTGAGGAATATTTGGGCATGAATTGTTCTCCGCAAGTGTCCGACGTCAAAAACACAGCCAACATAATTAGTGTATATTGCCTCTGACAAAATTCAGTTATCCCTTTTCGCAATTATTACTTTATCGAACGTTATATGAACTCCGCGTTTTTCAAACCGCCGAAAAAAAAAACACCCGAAAATCCGAAAAAATCCAATTCGAGTATCCGGAGCGATTTACGAAAAGTAATCGCAATAAAGACAAAGTTCTATGTGTTCGAAAATTTCTCGAAATCGAAACGGAATATTTAAGTACCAAAATGATTAAGCATTTCCGAAGATAGTTCGGCGGGTTTTCGTTAATTATAATTGTTTTTTCCATAAGTGTAAAACGTACGATCAGCTTCTGGCAGGCACCGCTGCAACGAAGTGAGAAATCCAATCATTTTTGTTCGCTCTGACTGTTCCACAATGTGCGTGCACACTTTGTCTAGAAAAAACCGTACAATGATTAAAGTAACGATACTGAAGTTTGCATCGTTGTAACGCGTTGAAAACTTGGTAGACCGAACGTTTTTCTCGGCACACTTGGCCTGCCATAACCACCTAAACGTTTTTTGGGATCCCGAGCAGAAATCTACAGTCCACGTTTGCAGGATGAGATCTCGAGTGGTAAAAAATAATGAAAAAAATTGAAAAGACCTTGCGTTGCATTCCAACGATGTGAACTTCAACATTGTTAAAAGTAATCGTCCAGTTTTCCACATGGTGAATTAACGCAAATTGCTCTATGTCGATGTAACTGCAATGTCCGCTCAACGCCAATATTTCATTTGCAATAACCGAACAGTATAACGAACGAAAACTACAAACGTTAAGTAATCGCAGAACATCACGAATGATATTTCATCCAGAATGGCTCCGTACTGATAATTTCTTCGCAACGTGTAGTACACACTGCATTGCTTTCGTGAATCACATAAAACGTCACGTAGTCGTCAGACTCCGAGATATAACAGTATACCAATACAGCGTGTGTTTTAACCAGGGTTGAAAATAATGCATTAGCGTTTTCATTACTCATTACTTTACATTTTGTAATGAAAAAAAATGTCATTACCCATTACTTTACATTCAGGAATGTAAAAAAATTTCATTACTCATTACAATTACAAAATTCCATTCCATTACTCATTACAAAATGTAATGCAATTGTTTGCATTACATTTTGTAATGTAAAAAAATTTGTAATGAGATTTTTTGTCATTACACATTACATTGCATTGTGTAATGGAAATGTTTCACTTTACAAAGTGTAATGTAATGAGTAATGGAATTTTTTTACTTTACTGAATGTAATGTAATGGGTAATGAAGTATTTTTTGATTACCCATTAAAAAAGTAACGAATAATGCATTACTTTATCATTATAAATTTCGACCCCCTGGTTTTAACACATATTGTGATTACAAACGAGAAAATAATCAATTTTTCATCAGCCACATTGCACACAATCAACGATTTCTGTGTATCGTTTCTAAATATGGAGACAGACTTACAATTCTCTCATTACTCATCAACCGAAATTGTCCATTTTGTCAATGAACATGTTACGCAATATTTTTACACAGGTAAAATGCCAACACTATTTTTTACACAGCCCATATCTGGTTAACGAAATTGATTTTAGTCATAAGGGCAATTGACCATTGACACTCTGATTGAAAGATATGAGCGAACGATTCGTCAACGAAGAAATGAAAGGCTCCAACGTCATTGTTTGCGTTACATTCGTTAATTTACATTTGTATGGGCTATCGAAATGAAATTCTGGCGTAATATCGTTTCGCTTGTCAAATGCCAACAATCCGCCATTCGACGAATCGCACGGTGTAAAATAATTTGCGGACTTGAAGCTATGCGAGGCAACGGGTCGATTCCGATATCTTAAATAAACCGATGCAAAAAAGCTGGCGACATGTTGCAACTTTGCCGAAGGACACTTTCACTTCCAAGCATAATGTTCAGCCACGTCAAAGTTGCGTCATGGGTAGATGAAAACTTTTGCGAACATTGCCTGTTGACTTTGTAACTCGAGAATGGCAATTTCAGCCGAAGTTTACGATCCTCGCTAGAGCGCGTCGCTCTATTCCTAATTGGAAAGCATATTTGTTATAGCGATATCGTGCGGCGTACTCAAAGTACGAGGGAATAAGCGACGATGAGAACAAAGAAAAAACTGCCTCGACACTTTTGAATTATCACCGAAGCCCATTGAGGCTTGCGAGTACACGCGTGTCTTGTTTACACAATTTGTTGTATAGGATCTTGTTGAAAAGATGAACATTCGCAATAACGTATCCTTGTGTTTTAATCGCATGACATTCCTGATCCAGTAGCGTTACATTACGAGTAGAAAAAAAAGAAATCTGTTATCTATCGTTCGATCGATACACACTTGCCTTGTGCCGATTGCGACTTTTCGAATATATCGCTCTACATCGCCGGCACGTACAAATATGACTCTCGCGTCCACGAGGGGAGGTAAAATAATCTTTTTATAAAGGGGTTCGTAGAAAATAAAAATTTTGGAACGGGAATTTTACGGTGTTCACGTTCTTTGCAAAAAAAACAACCCTCGATTGTTCGATCGTGAATCAACGGCGATCGACACTTCCAGCTATTTCAAAATTGAACTGAATTTTTAGGTTATAACGTCTCGTGGTCACGAAGATACGTCAAAATCAGCTGATCAACGTTTACCACTCGATTATAAATGCAAATTGATTTTCTTTTATCGACTGTACGAAATACGAAGCTGAAATATACGACAATCCGAAATGTGGCTTGAAACAATACAAAACACGAGGATATTTGATCATTTTAGTTTCGTATCTTTAATATTATCTCAGGTGGTTGCGATGCTTTGAAAAAGTAACGCACGAATTTTCGTTCGACTACCTCGGTATACGCGAATGTTGTATGAACAATACATATTAACATTTTGTTTAACGCCAATGTCATTGTTGATCACGCCACATCGTGATGTTGCGTCGAAGCTATAAACGTACATATTTTCCCGTTTACGTTAAATACTACGTCGTATAATATTGACGCATGTTGTTGAAATCCGCGATAAATTTGCATGTCGGTGACTTTTGAGCAAGCTTCGAAGCAACAAAAATCCGTACCAGCTTGCACACGGGTGTCGAAATATATTTCGCGCGTTTGACTACCGAGCTTGTGTATTTAGAATTCGCTGTATATATAATCGTGTCGAATCGAATATATAGAAAAGCGCGTATCTTCCTGACCGAATAAACGTGAATTCGGTAAATTATATCAAATAAATATCAAAAGTGAAATACGCGCGTTATGAAGTTTCTATTTATCGAGCGGTCGCGAAAATGAGTCGATTGGCGTATTACGGAGTAAAAGAGACTAGACACACAAAAAACAAGAGGCGAAACAGCTCAAGTGAATTAATCGCGATTCGTGATTTGACAAAGTCCAAACTGCGCGATTTAGCAAATTACTAGGTTAACAGAAACCGCAAGGCTGTGATTCTCGATACTCGTAGGCTCGTATTCGCGAATATTTAAGGTTATGTCGAACAACAAGTTTTCGATTGTACCACGAGTTAAGCGTGCGAAGCAGTGAGAAAGAAAAAGAAAAACAAATAGTCCGATAACACGCGGAATAGTTTCCGGTAGAGACGGTGTGAAGAAAGTGTGTTCATCGTTAATTGCGCGTGAGTGTAAAAGAAAGTGGGTTTCTCGCCTCGCGGCATGATCGCGAAATCAACAAATTTTTTCGCGCATACATATCGCACCTCGTAGTGTTTTTGTGTGGTTTGTGAGCGGCCGCCATCTTGCTGCCTTCGCATCTGACATGTCTTTCTAATGTTATTATCGAATAATATTGCGAGCAAATTTTGGGTTTAACAGTTGCCTTAATTTCGCAATCGACACCCCCTCGACAAGGCAATAAAGTTTGCGTGGGAAAAAAGCTGCTCGTTTCGTCGTGATAGGCGAGAGAAGGTTCGAATGTAAGGGAAGCGAACGGAAAAAAACACGAAATTCATCGAATCCAACCTATACACACGGCTTGTTCCAAGCGCTGTTATCCCTTGTGCGCCTATAGCGCACCGAAACGAAAACTTGAAGTGTGCGCGGCCGATTGAGCTTATTTTGTTTAATCGTCGTATCAACTATCGACAATTCGCGACCGAAGCACGAGTGAATTACGAGCAAGCTTCGCAAGAACGACACAGAGAAAGAGTGGAACAAATATTTGACGGACGAAGTGTCGCGGCACATCGAGTTTACGAACGCGTCGACATAACCTCAAATATCTCTTCGGGCGCTTGTATTCTCAATCATCCGTGTGTTTTTATCCGTTTTTTTCTTCTTTTTCGTTGCATTGTCAACCACGTCGATTGTGCGACGTGCAGCCGAAGGCAATCTTCGCGAGATAATCAAATATTACGTTATTTCGTGGAAGCTATGAGCTTTTTCGCGACAATGGAATAGCAGGCCGAAGGATGCTGCGTTAAGTTTATCAAAGTTCAAACAATACTACGCGAGAGAAGATACGATTGAAATTCACTCGCACGACCGCTAAGTCCATGCTTTCCACGAGAGTCGACGATACAGCAAGCAACACTGCCAACTTCCGCTCACTCTCGCCTCCCGGAGGTCTCGAAATTACCACTCTACAGATCGACGGAAGGAAAAATCGAATTTCAGAAATCAGCGCTTCGCTCGTTACGATAAGAATCAACATTCCTAAAGCGGCAAAGCTGTAAGCATCGAAGAAAAAGTTGCTCAAGCTATAAGAAAACTGTACCTGAACCACGAACGTATAAAATTCGTGTAAAGAAGATAAGCGTTAATATACCCGATTCGAATAGGGAAAAAAAAACGATTCCGAAGTTCTCTAGACAACCGTAGCGTACCTCGGTTTTCTCTTTGTTCCGATGAGTTCGTCGAGATTCGCGTTAATCGGCGCGACGGTATTTTTTTCCGCCAGGAGAGGTCAGAGGCGAGCGGCCGTTATCCTCGCAAGAGTTTGAGAATGCAGAAGCGAGGCGAGCGTACGATAGCAGCGCCGATCGATGAAGGTCCCAGCGGATCGGTCTTATCCAAAAATGGACAATAACAAGCTCAAGTTTTCCGATCGTCTGAAGGCTCTGCTCAAGACGGAGTCTCGCCAGGATGTCGATCCGTACGTATTCAGCGAGCCGGAGCCGTTCGCCGCGGGAGCGGGTAAAAACTTCAAGCTGACGCAGAGCAAGGCTCACTCGGTGGCGAAGGGCAACAAGTCGAGAGGCAAGGCTATCAAGAGACGACTCAAGCTGGAAGACGCGGCGGGTATAACGTCGTTGCGCGCCGACGCGTCGGATGAGGCGCGAGACGGCGCGATAACGAGCGTGGATCCAGCGGGCGGCGCGAGAAATTTGGAGCTGAGATACGCGACGGGTGAGAATTCTTGCGACACCGACAATCGCACGGCGATCGAGGACTCGACGGAGAGAAGCTCCGAGAGCGATCGACGCGGCAATCGCGATCACACGCTTTTGTATTATCCGCGAGCAGGTGACGAGATCTCGGACAGCGACTCGAGCGGCGACGAGCTCAGCATCTATCAGCGTCATTGGTTCAGCGGCGTGACGAGTAACTCGTCGCAAAATCGCGCCGTGAGATTGTCTCAGCTGCGCTCCCAGCTGCGTCGTCGTCTCCTCCAGCTCCACGAGGGCGGCCAAGAGTCCGAGACTGCGCTGCGCGAGAGAACGCGCAGTCTGCTGGAGGAGGCTTGCAAAAAGCCGCTCGCCAGTCTGGCCAGAACGCTCGACGAGTTCGTACCGGCTAACGGTAAAATAACGACGGGACCTCTGCTGGTCGGTGGGCCTTGCGTTACCGACGGCTGTCGCTCGACCTCTCTACCCTGCACCCGTCATTGCTCCAGACACATCATGCTCAACGCCGATCAGCTATTGTTCGAGCACTGCACCGCTAAATTCAGCGACAACACCCAATGCTGCGTGCCCGTCTTCGACGTTGCTCACGAGCTGCCTCTCTGCCCGGAGCACGCCAGAAAAAGGGACAACTATCATCGCAAGGCTCAGGAATCGAAACCAAAGAAGTCGCGAAAAAAGGCCGTCTCACCCACCGTACCCAGACCCAAGAGCAAATCGAGACCGAAGAAACGGAAGAGACCGCCCTCGGAAAAACTGGAGACGAAAATTGCCGATTTCATCAACGAGGAAATACACTATCCGAGCCAAGTGATATCGATCAACGAGAATCACACGAAAACTCTGAACAATCTCAATATACCACACACGACGTCCAACACCGCGAGCCTCAACCTTGGCCTTGGCCTTGGCTCGCTCGGACTCGGTGGCGGTCTCAAGGTCGAATTGGGCGATCACGAAGTATTCGCCTCACTTGATCCTGCCGAGCACGACTTTGGCAACGTTCTCAACAACTTACCCGCCGACGCTTTCAATGATATATTCATTGGTGAGAGCACTGCAATCACAAATTCTCGTAGGATACTTTCTCATTTATCGTCCGGCTTTGTGTCACGCGTATGCAGATTCGCATTACACGTGACAAAGCAACTTTTTATGCAACGAAAATGTCGTGTCTTCTCTCACGCTCTCTCGACTCTATCCTTCTCAATGTTTTCGGTTCAATTTTGAATCGCCTACTCTGTCAAGTATTCTTGATTTCCATCAAACTTGTTTTCAAAACGAATACGATATGGACCATTTTTTTTCATTGCAGTCTCTAAGCAATTTCCAACTCGAGGAATTGGTAATTGTGCATAATCGGGGCACCACCCTCATTTCGATGGCAACATGTGTTTTTTTCGCCATGAAGTTGTTGATTCCATTACAGTAAGTGATACTACGGTGGGGGACGCTGACATTTTCTAATAATTCCATAAATTATGGAGTTTTTAAGTTCCCGGAAACACGTGATGAGATAGGGCATTTTCCAACATTTCAACGCCTATGTTGGGGGTGGGGTTTGGCGATTCATAGAAAAAGCCTTCCCGAATACCCAAACACACACACACACAGCACACATAACCCAAACCAACCCAAACACACATACACAAACACAGCACACAGAATCCAAACTCTCTCTCTCTCTCTCTCTCTCTCTCTCTCTCTCTCTCCCCCCTCTCCGAGTGTGCGTGTGTGTGTCTGTGTGTGGAATTCTGGACACCACGTGTTTCCGGAAACTTAAAAATTCCCATAACTTATGTAGTTAATGAAAAATGTAAGCCTCCCCCCGCCAAAATATCATTAACGGTGACCAATTACAGCAGGTTAAGCGAAAAAAATAATGTTGCCATTGAAATTAGGGTGGTGCCCCAATTATACATAATTACTGAGAAATTTCATAGGACAAATCTGTGTAGATTTTTTTTTATTGGGACATTTAACGTTTGCCGAATGCAGATATTGTACAATGAATTGAAGATAAAGGAAGACGTGACGGTAATTCATTGTCGAACACGAGAACTTTGATGTTTGTGATATTGATACATTTTCTGGGCACACGGAAACAACCAAACTGTACACACGTATGATTGATGTGCATCGCGATTTGTTTGGAATTTCCAGAAAGTCGAAACGGAGAGTACGAACCCTCGAGAGAAGAGGAGGAAGAGTTGGAGCGTGCATTGGAGGCGGTCAACAAGGACGTAAGAAATTTGGAACGTATGGGACAGACGCATGGTCTGTTAGAGCCGGCTCTGCTTGCCCAGCTCATGTCTGATATCGCCTCGTAGCCCCCCACCGTCACGCAACCGCGAGCCGAACAGACAATTCGTTGATCCCGAGTCAAAGGATGCGAAAGAAGCAAAAGTTCGCGCGTGTCCTCGTAAACGTAGAAGAAAAAGAAGAAAAAAAAATCAAGTTTGTGTACGTCGTGCGCTGGTCAATGTCAAAGCACTGTATTAACTAATTGTATCGTTGTATAGCGGTCCGTGGTGAGTGACCACGCCGGAAATCAGTCGAAAAACAAACAGTGTTTTGGTGAGGGAAACGAAAAAAAAAAGAAAAGAAAAAACACCGGAAATGTGAAAGCAAAAAAAACGAAAAAAGGAAGAAAAAAACGGGGAAAAATATGAAAGCACGTGTAGCAAAATGATTAGTACAGATATGATTAGTACACAAAGGTATGTCGTATAAATCGCCAATTTTTGTTGGCTCTGTGTATGTCGAGACGTTTGTTTGCTTGTAACCGCGCTAGATTTTAATCCTTTTCACGTATAAAAGCAAAAAGATGAGAGAAAAGGTGCCAGTGCAAAGCGTTGCGAGCACGATACCACGCGTTTATATTGCGAGCAATAAGAGAAGAAGAAAAAAACGAACTTGTGCTCCCATTCGTTCTCGTCTGTAAAGAACGAACGCGCGTGACTACGTACACTTTTTTTTTGTAAGTACATTATACAAAGCGTACTTACACGTGGGACGCATATACGAAGAGTAAATTCACACGGTGAGACGCGGCTGGCGAGATTATTAGTCGCAAAGTTGTCGAGACGGAAACAAGTGCCGGAACTCACACGAGTCTCGTACAGAGACACGTAAGGGGAGGGTGGGGGGTTATGGAAAAACCGCAAAGCAAAGCAGACTCTCTGATTTCGAGGGTATCGTTAATTGTAAAACAGGATCCGGCATTTAGGGAAACTTCGCATTATCAAATTCGAATTTTCGGACCGATTGTTTTCTCAGGCTATATATATACATGTATGTGTGTATGTTTGTATATATATATACAGATACACACGAAGTCCAGGGTCGTCCTGGGCTTTTCTCTCATCTCCTCGAACGTTTGTATTATTAGCACGAATCATTTTCAGTTTTTCTTCTTTCGAAACAAAGGAAAAAAAAAATCACGAAATTGAAAAAAGGGCGTTTCTATACTTGAATTATCATTATTTTTACAAACGAATAGTAGAAGTTTGGACGAGCATTCTCCAGACGATATTATACGTTTCATTTGAACTCTAATTGTTTGAATGTCGCTTTGTACATATCGCTGTGACGGTGGATATTTGTAAATTATAAACAGTACACGTACATGAACACACCGAGTGTGTATGTACAGTAGCGATCATAAGTTTCCGTTCACTTTGGATAATATCAATATTTTTTTTTTCACTCTGGATAATTGCATTATAGAGGAATAATAAAATTCATTTTTGTCGCTCTGGATAATAGCATTATATTGGAATAATAAAATGCATTTTTATCGCTCTGGATAATTGCATTATGTTGGAATAATAAAATTCATTTTTATCGATCTGGATAATTGCATTATATTGGAATAACAAAGATATTTTTTTTTCTTATTTTACGAAGATATTATGTAGGGTAACGTGGCCTTATTTTGGCAGCCCGCCAATTATTGACACTTCTAGCTACACAGTGGTTCTTAAAGTGTCAACAATTGAGCCCCTAAAGTCCCAATAATTGGTCCCTTGAAGGGCCAATAATCCGGCTTGAAGTGTCAAAAATTGGGCACCATGCCCTAGCTCTATAAATTGAATTATGTTATTCCGATATAATTTCGCAATGAAATGTTTTAAAATTGAAAATTTTGCTATTATCCAAAGAGATCGAAAACTTTGGACCGGTAGTGTATATACAAACATACACGGTTCCTCACCCATAAATACAAATCATTTTATGCGCATTTTGTGAATCATGAGAAAAGAACAAAAATTCGTTTCGAGCAGCGGAATTTTCTTTATCTCTTTCCCTCGCTCTCTCGCGCATTCTCGTGTGAAACAGAAAACATTACCAGATTTTATCGATTTATTACCTCATCCATCTGTACAAAAAATTCATTCACATTCGCAAATGATATAGAAAGAAACGAGAAAAGAAAAACAAGTGAAACGAAAAATTTGTTATTGAATAAATTCGGATGAAAGAAAATGTGATTTTTCGATTGCCGAATAGCCTGAGTAGTACACAGACACAAAACACACACACATTATAGATTCCATTTCTGTAAATGATTTCATTATTCATCACCAGCACATTGTATTGACTATCGATACGGGACAAAGTTGAAATTGACGTTTGGAAAGAGAATAAGAGGCGAAAAACAAACTGCGCCGAAACGTAAAGCGAACAACAAAGGAAATAAAACATTTAGTACGGGCTAAAAGATTTCTCATCGAGAGTTCGTTTTTCAAATGTTAGTCTCCGTGCCCACTGTAATAAAAGAGAAAAAAAAACGAAAAACAAATACAATTCATGAAAATGAATAAATAGTGTAAGGATGTAGATGTGTAACAGAGATAAATGATATTCTCGTATGTCAAAATGGAGAAGAAAAAAAACGTGATCGTTTGTATTAGCCAAATGTTGACTGAATCTGCAGACACGGGTGATTTTTCGATTTTGTCGAGTGCAAAACGGAGCTTCGGCGAATAAGCGGTGGATGAGGGAAAAAATAACGGGGAAAGCTATATTGCAACTACACCCCATATTGGGGAGGGTGAACTAGAGTTATCTTTCTATTTGTGCTAACGTCTTTGATTGTTATTACTCTTTACTGTTAATGGTAGTTAGTCGGTTATACGATTATACACGAAGAAAAGAGAAAACACGCGCCCCAAGTCTGTGGACAATGGAACGATGTGGACGAAAAAATAAGGAACTTGACTGCTCCTCGACGTATCCCTATATATATATATACATGGAATATTCCACGCCATTCCACCTAGCCCGTGATCCCGACTATGTTTTATTTTCCTGATTTTCTTTTGTAAAATTTTATCCCATAAAAGGAGTCCACACCAATTATTAGATTTTTATCTCTTCTCTTTCAGAAGTTATAATGTTCCAAAAAATGTCCATTTCGGAAGTTTTGGACACGTTTAAACGCTGGTAACTCCTGAACTAATTGAGATATCGACAAACGTCGATGTATAACTTTTTATCACGTTGAAGCACACTTTCGTTAAAAAAATATGAAAAAATGATGAATTATCAATGTTAACGTTTTTTTTGCTTTTAAAGTGAAAACTATTTTTTTTAAAGATGTTCGCCTCTTTTTATTTTTTTCAAAAAATTCTCTAAAATAGAGTGACCCATTCTATGATTTTAAAAACTAGTCTCATCGTGGGCCCATTTTTCCTTCTATTTTTTTTCGAATTAATCATATTTTTTTAGAAGATTTTTATCAGTTTTATCTCCAATAATGCTATTAATGTTCTTGTGACTTCCAATTCGGCTTCGACAGGCGTGAAACGGTTTATTTTTATTTTGCGCAAAATTTAAAGAAAGAAAAAAATTTTGAATAAAAAATAACTGAATAAAATTTTTTTCGTTAAATTTCGCATTAATAAAAATAAACCGTTTCACGCCTCTCGAAGCCGAATTGGAAATCACAAAATCATTAATAGCATTATTAGAGAATAACACGATAAAAATCTTCTAAAAAATATGATTAATTCGAAAAAAAATAGAAGGAAAAATAGGCCCACGATGAGACTAGTCTTAAAAATCGTAGAATGGGTCACTCTATTTTAGAGAATTTTTTGAAAAAAATAAAAAGAGTCGATCATCTTTAAAAAAAATAGTTTTCACTTTAGAAGCAAAAAAAACGTTGACATTGATAATTGATAATTTTTTTCATATTTTTTAACGAAAGTATTCTTCAAAATGAAGAAAAGTTATATATCGACATTTGTCGATATCTCAATTAGTTCTGGAGTTATCGGCGTTTGAACGTTTCCAAATTTCCGAAATCGACATTTTCTGGAAAATTGTAACTCCTAAAAGAGAAGAGATAAAAATATAAAATTTGGTGTGGATATTCCTTTCATGGGGTACAATTTTACAAAAAAAATCGGGCAAATAAAAAATGGTCGGGATCGCGGGGTAGGTGAAATGGCGTGGAATGTCCCATGTATGTATATGCGTGTGTATGCGTGTGTGTGGGTGCACATAAATATGTGTGTGTATGGCTCTTGTAACATATTATCAACTACTATTCTTGGTTAGCCAGTAACAATTACAATAAGCATATTTTTTACATTGCCTCGTAGTGCTCTATTGTATTTGTCCCCCCTGAATATTCAAGAATCCTTATTGGCAAAAGAAACAAATCGTGCAACACTCACGAAGCTGTCGCTTTTTTCACACGTAACATTATGTTCTCACGATTTATTTCTTCGCACCAAGTGAAACGTCGAATAACACACGCGATTTGATTCGCGCCCATCAATTTGGTATATTTCAGATGTCAATTGTACAACACGTTTACAGTGATCAATCGGGCGTAGTCGCAATCGAGCTTGTATCGGCATACTTTTCGTTGCGTCTCAGTTCTCGCGCGATCCATTTTCTTCTCGCTTTTTCACGTTCGTCGTTGTGTCCACGGCATTTGGAGTCGATTATTTCCATTGGGAAGATGTCCAGCGTCTCGGGATTCGAACCGTAAGCAGGCATCCGTGTGCCGGTTCGATCAGGTTGCTTTTTTTGTAACACAAAGCATACATGTTTTTCCATTACACTTCGCTTATTGTAGAACGCACAATTATTTCGTACGAAGTGGAACGATTTTATGAGAAAGCGTTTTGTGGACTGTGGTTTGCAAATAGTGACGGAATTTATTGAGTAGGGCTATCTTTGAAAGGTGGAAATTCAGTTTTTTTTTATTTGAAGGTTGAGGAAGATATATTGAAGGGTAGAGGATGAAAAGGAGTATTCTTTAGATCTTTATTTTTGGGGTTTTCCTATCGCCAGGCTTCAATCCATGGGGTTTTCATGATTTTTTGAGCTCCACTAAATATAATAATCTCTGTAAAATTTCAGGGTCGTTTATCGACCTAATTACAGAAAAAAGAAATATTCAAATTGCGTATTTTTGTGAAGGAATTCCGAGACGACAAAAATCCAATTTCCGGTCGCTACAAAAGTGTAATATAATAGTGGGAATCCGTCAGATTCTTTAAAATAATCAGATTTACATACTTAAAACTTGTAGTAATCCAGTGCTCTTGGAAAAAATTACGCTTACTGACCAAATTTTTATGCAATATCAAGTTTAATTTGAACTTCCGGTATTGGATTTATTACCACTTGCTACGATGAAGCGACGTGACAGCAAGGCAACAGCTGACTGTAGTCCTAACCTCATCTCACTCATTCGAATTTCCACACATATTTCATTTCTAACCGACATATTTCGCCGACACAAATTTTCCACGCTTTTTACCAGTCGTGGCCCGAATACAATGCTTTATATTTCCCGCACCTGACATTATTTTGACAGATCGACGTTGAAAAGCATAGAGGTTAAACTCGCCTGGTTGCGTAAAAAGAGACGGAGATAGAACCAATATTGCCAAATATCAAACCTAGAAATACTGCGCGAATCGTTTGAATAACTATTTTTTCATTTTTCTAATTAAATGTGAACATTCATTAAACAGTTTACACATGGAAAATTTAGGTATTACCATTTTTTTTGGCGTATGTTAAAAATATAAATTATACAAGTCTCAAGTATGATCAGTGGTATGACTAGCGTGAAGCGATAGGACTACCTTAAGTTACCCTTCGGGAATTTCGACTTCGTGCACTTATAGAGCCAAAAGAAAAATAGAATATACATAAGTAACGTCCGTATTTGCAAGCACCTTAAGGGGTAATGTTTGGGGTAACTTTTTGAAGTATATTTTTAGAAAAATGGTTTTTTTTTATTGAAAATTTACAATTGGTACCTCAAAATATACACAAAGCAGGGATTTTTTGCAAACTTTTATTTAACTTGCTGAGGCAAGGTTTTTGATTACGCCGATGTCTGAATGGCATGGCAAATAAATAAACAAATTCTAATTCTAAATAGTATAAAATAAATTAAACGTAAAAAAAAACTTTTTTAAAACAAGCTTTTATTTAAAAGGTACTGTACTAAAAAGTAAAAAATAATGTTCAATGAAATTGAAAATTAAAACAGTATAACTACAAAAAAGTCTCTTCCTTGGTTACTCGTCATAGGTGCAAGTACTTAAAAGGTACATAAACGTGGATATTTTTAAAATATGAAATATAAATTTTAACAGCTTGAGGCGTCAAATGTCAGAAGTATTAATACTACTTTAAAATTTTTGAAAAAAGGCCTCAAACTTTAAAAATTTATATTTCACATTTTTTAAATATCTGCGTTTATGTACCTATTAAGTACTTGCACCTATGATGGGTGACCAAGGAAAAGACTTTTGTAGTTATACTGTTGTGATTTTCAACTTTACCGAACACTATTTTTTGCTTTTTAGTACAATACTTTTAAAATAAAATCTTGTTTGTAAAAAGTTTTTTTACGTCCATTTTTTTTTCAATACAAAATTACGGCAGCTTAACAGTGCCGTTCTGAAGCTTTCCGGGGTGAATTTTTGAAACTTTTTTGATTGAAGCTAAAGCAAAACACCAAGGTGTATCTCAGCAGAGGTATGAAACACTAGAGAAATACCAACGATTTTCGCGAAATATTGAACATTTTTCTACAGATAAAATATCTTTAAAAAATGTCGTAGCAGTACACAAGTTCTTTAAGGCGGGATATACATTTAGACAGGAAAAAATAAGCAATATTCAGGGTTTTTTTAGTCTAAGAAATAATTATTCTACAATTATCAAACTGTAGGTATACTTTAATAGTATATTTAAGTATACAAAACCATTTTTTTTAATTAATTCATCATTAAAATGGCGGCGCTGTGGCAGAGTGTTACAGCTAGGTCGCCGCGGGAGTTGCGAATCGGCGTGCAGTCTAGCTTCTCGTGGGCTTTGATTTGCAAAAAAGTTCAAACATTTTTTTAGTTAGAACATGTATAGTTTCTAGGTGACGGAAACTAAAATGAAGAAAATGCAAATTCAAGAAAATGGCACACATTTACAAAAAATCAACATTTCACGCAACATTTCTGTAAAATGTGGATTAAAAAGGTAGTTTTTTTCAATTTTTCAAAAACAATTCTCGTCAAGTAGCAGGTACCAATATTATCAATATTTCTACCAAGTTTCAACTCAATCGGTTTAATAATTTTTGAGTAATCCTGCACGCCAATATCGGTAATGCAGTTTTGAGAAAAACCCGTTTGAATTTCACGCCCGCTCCGAAACCGAGCGGTGAGGCAAAGCATCGACGGGCTGTAACGTTTGAAGTTTTTCGAATTTCGCTTCGAAACTTTGGGAAAATATTCTACATATATAGTTCTATCGTTTAAATGGAAAAAATGAAATCGATTTTTTGATCGTAGTAAATGTATATCCCGCCTTAAAAATCAATATTTTTTAAACTCTTGATACTTTGCTAATATGCTATAAGTTCATTTTCAAACACTTTGGTCTATTTTTTCAGGCCCAATACTAAAAATTGGAAACCTTTCAGGTCTCGAAAACCGCAGCATGATAGTTTCGGACTGATTGCTAGTGTGCATTGGTCTTAAAAAATGTACAAAAGCTTTTTTATCCACTGTATTGTGGCCATTACGACGAACTAATTGTAGCATTTTCTATAAAGTTTATGAATTTTCTCTTAATCAGCTTCAAATTCTCGACAGCAATTTCTGACCCAACATGGTGAGACCCCTTAAGGTGGAAATTTCGACTCGGTTCGTCAAATAACATTTTTCGCCAGTGATGCCAACTTGGGGGTGTTGCCCCCAAATTTAGGGGGAACCAAAATGTAAAGGGTTTTTTTAGGGGGTAAATTTATTTAGGGGGATTTTTTAGCGGGTACATTATTTAAGAAACTTTTTTGAGGGCGTGAAATTAAAGTGTATATCTTGAAAAAAAAGGTAAAAATAAAGAAAACAATGTATCTTCAATTAATTCGATCAAAAATGGAAATAGGTCAATTCGTTCGATCATCGAAATTATGTGTGCGATAATATATTTTATATATTCGAAATACATATTCCTGCGAAAAATGTTTCATTCGCAATAAATATTTCTTATAAACTATACGTTAAATTTAAGGATCACTTTTCCTTTTGCTCAATTATAATCGATTGCCTTTCAAACTGTTTTACACCAATGCCATACTTCATGTCTTGTACTAGCAACACAAGTGGCGCTGGTGGCTGAATTTCGCACTACGAAGAACAACAACTTGCTGGTCAAGACCAACGAATTCCGTTTTTACTTTTACCGCTTTTACTGTTCGACGTTTTCACGCTGTCACGTTAAGGTTGTGTCCGTTAGTTTGTTGTCTAATTGCGTATTTTATTTAAAATTTTATTTCGAATTTCGAATTACGACCAACAACTTGCTGATCAAGAGAATTCCGTTTTTACTTTTACGGTTCAACGTTTTCACGTTGTCAGTTGTAACATTGAGGTTGTGTCCGCTAGTTGGTTGTCTATCCGCGAGTTTTATTGGATTGCAAAGTAAGTCAAATACTCAAACAGGGTGTACAATGGAAACTGTAGGGGTTTTTCATCGACATCTAGGGGGATTTGAAGTTGGTCCTAGGGAGAACCTTCTTTAGGAGTTGGCATCACTGTTTTTCGCATCAGGTAGAAGTTTATAAAGAAATTTTCGGAATTCACATTTCCCAGGGAATAAAGGGAAGGTTCTGCGTTGTCGGGCCAAAAAATGTTCGATTTTTCACCAATTTTTTAAGCGAAAAGTATTAAATATAGCATGTTGATATTTGGTATGTTGACTAAGCGGTCTTTATTGAACATCAAAATATTTTTTTAAGTTTGACAAAACATGGTGGTGGGAGTGGGAGGAGCCACGTATGTCGGTGCGCGGACGATGACATTCTTCGCTTGCGGAAGTCCTAAGTCCTGGACAGGTGATCTGAAGCAAAAAAATAAAACATATTTTTACTCTGTACAATATTGTGTATAAGTTGACCTAGAATCAAGAAGAAAAATCAAAAAATAAAAAAAGTGAGCAAAAAACTGCGAAAATTTTTCTGAAAAAACAAACTTCCTTCCGATCGCGCACTATTTTTTTATTCTTCAATTTTTCTTCTTGATTCTAGGTCAACTTGTACACTATATTGTACAAAGTAAAAGCATGTTTGATTTTTTTGCTTCAGATCACCTGTCCGAGACTTAGGACTTCCGCAAGCGAAGAATGTCACCGCCCGCGCACCGACATACGTGGGTCCTCCAACTCCCACCACCATGTTTTGTCAAACTTTAAAAAATATTTTGATTTTCATTATAGACCGCTTAGTCAACATACCAAATATCAACATTCTATATTTAATACTTTTCGCATAAAAAATTGATGAAAAATCGAACATTTTTTGGCCCAACAAGGCATAACCTACCATTAAAAAATGCAAATATCCAGGTTATTTTTTTTATAGCATCGTGGCTTCGTTTAAATGGGAGTTGAGCAATTTATGAAGCCCGTGGGAATCTGGAACTAACAAATATCGATCGGTTCGCCTACTCTCTTGTTCATTACTATTCAATAGCCCAAGTCAATAATTGATTAATGAGCGTAAACGTCCACGTACTGACACTAAAGTGATTATTTTTACGTAATTTTATGTCCGTTTTATATACGAGTGAAATGTCTCGTACAGGCAATTGAGAAATGAAAAGTGAAAACAGGCCTCCAAAGGTCCTTTAAAGGTTCAAGAAGTAGGTCTGCAAAAAAATTCGTCAATATTTCGTAAAACAAGGAATTATGAAAAACGATTCGAACGAATCGATTTTTCGTCAGTTTCAACAAGGCTGCAGTGGAAATATAAAACATCGCACTATTCAGCCTGATCAGCAGCATTGTTACGCCAACGTGAAGAGAAAAAATACTTTCTATGTCCTTAAGGATGTATGGCAACTAAGTTATTTACTACTGTTAGAATTGAAACTCACTGATATTGTAAAGGAAAATATCGAGAACTTTTTGAGATTAAAAAAACAAAATTTGCCCACGTGAATGCTGAGATAAACGAATTCAAAGTTGGGTCATTTAACACGGGGAACATAGGACTGTACGTCCAAAATTCCCTTTACATTGGCAAAAAAGGTATTTCCGGAGTACTCTTTTGTAAAAAAAACTTTTGTGCGGTATCGCTGTAATATGCATGATACGGTAAAAATAAAAAATCGACATGTGCCCATATATTTTGCGAGATATTGCGAGTTAAATGGGACCGTTTTCGTATTTCTTTAGCTCGTATGTCGTAACCACGACAACGTCAGGGAAAACGTACATCAAATCAGCAACTAAATTTGCAGTTAAAAATTGAACATTCTTCTTTCTGTACCGCATGTTTTACTTTGAGCTGTGGTAAATCTCCTTTTTAGCTTCAATGAATACTACAATTATTTTATTTAGTCTTTAAATGCGATTTTTGCAAATTGCATAATCAGTTCTGTAACGACTCTGCAGTAGCTGCCATACATCCTTAAGGTATTCCTTCCACGAATCCGAATATTTAACCATTAACTGATTTTCGTCTATAATCGAGTAAAAATACATTCCAGTAGACTAATAAAGTTTCAAGCCAAGTTACCGAACTATTAACGAAAAATTACGAGTCTGAACATCGTCTCATTTATATGGGGCTTTATGGAGATGACACGCTGGCCACATTTCTATCTGATCATTTATACACTAAATAACTCTAGATGCCTGATATAAACTGCTCACGAGTGAAAAAATCTAAAGATTTCGTAACGACAATAAAAACATGTCACCGAATGTTTAAAGAAAATATAAAAATGTCTGAATGTACTTATTAAGTATGAATTATTAATGTTATTATTATTTTAATATTGATTAATTGAATATTTTAATATTGATTCAATAATTTAAACGCATTTATGTTATTAATATTATTATTAATTTAATTATTTTCAATTTTTAATTGATCAATTCAATTGTATTATTATATTGATTATTATGAAATATGAATGATTTATTAAGCGCCAGTGTGATTTAGCGATGATTCAGAAGGGCCCTGCTCATGCCCCCATAAAAAGGGCCTTCTGCGAAAGGAATACCTTAAAAATCGAGTAGAATTATTCGATGTGTGTGTATACATACAGGGTGCCCCAAAAACCAACGATAATATTGGTGCTGACAGGTCAACTCATGATGATCCAGAATAACCAAATATGACCTCAGTAAAAGTGTTATAGTTTTCGAGATATCGCACTTTTTTAAACTCGTCAAAATTTGTAACTTAAGGCAATATTTCACGTATCACAGCTGCCAATACGGATATCTTTCGGTTCGGTTTTTATCGAGCTATCAATAATAACCATAAATATTTACATTGTAAGCTCTTCGAATTTTCATTACTCAGTTTGATTCATAGTGGCAAAATGAACGCACGACGCCGAACTCGCAACATATCTTCTTTATAAGTAAAAAAATATTTTTATCAAACAAGCGTCTATGTGGTGTACTAAAAATAGAAAATAATTTTTGACTATAAGTGACTATCAATAGGAGCTTGGGGCGCTCAACTATTTAGATGTTTAATAAATTTGATTAATTCAGTTTCATTAACCGTATTTAATTTGGCACAATAGCAATTAGACAAATTATTATCACACGTTTAAACTCAATTTCCGGATTTTTATTTAAGAAATCGAAGGGTGTTTCACAGAAAAATGATTTTCTACTTTTTAGTACATAAAATAAAAGCTTGTTTTTTTAAATATTTTTTTACATATAAATAATGTTCTACTTTTCAGTCTTTAATTGATTTTGCTAGTTAGTTGTAACTAGTAGTTTACTAGTTTACGAATTTGTCCGTTAGAAACATGGAATGCTTGTAAAAAATAACAAAGACTGTAATTGGGATTGCACTCACGACTAATTGCTGCATATAAACTTTTCACATACAAACATCGTCGGCTACAAATTTGTTTGTATGCGTGTTAGTGACATTTTATATGGATCATTAGATATCGCTAATTTTACCCGAAAAGCTGAAAATTTCATGTATATATATATATTTTTTTTAAGTTGAATCATGCATCGTTACCTTTTAGATGCATGTTTGTAAAATTTCAGAGCTCGAAATAGTCGGGAAGCAGGTGAAATATCGATTTTCCATTTTGCATCTCGCAGAAAGTCAAGTTAAATAAAAGTTTATAAATCGGGGTCATTTAATCTAGATTTAAAAATTTATTTTTATTTTGTAGATTTAAAAGATTTTATAGGTTTATAGATTTAAAAGTGTATTTATTTATTTATTGATAGCACGATTTTTTAGGAATATTCAGACAAAAAACCGAACCGAAAAACATATTGCCTAGGCTAGAGAATTTCGCGAGTTTCAAAAAGGTGTAGATACCTTGAAAACTATGACACTTTTACTGAGATCATATTTGGTTATTCTGGATCATCATGAGCTAGCCTGTCAGCACCTGCAATATTATCGTTGGTTTTTGGGACATTCTTTACACACAGACACACACACACACAGCGTACCATGCTTTTGAGTATTCTTTCAGCGAGTGAACTTTTGCGTTTTTCCCACTTGTCTCTTTCTTCCGGCTCTTCCATGGATTCTTCGCAGTCGGACGGCATGAGCATGATATCAAAATCGTCGCGCGATTTCCCAAGTATACCAACTTTTATACCCAATTCGGGTAACTTTTCTTCGGCAGCCAGGAGAGCATTTTCCAAGTAAATGATTCGCGGATCTTTCGACTCCACGGCAATTATCCCTAAAACAAACAATCACACGAATGCCGTATAGGAAATTGGTATCCACGAATGTCCGTACAACTGATAATCGTCGATGATTTGTATCTTGATGTTCCGAAGAAAACGTGCTGATCATCCTCACCCAGGGATAGAACTCGATAGTCGCATTCCCCGTGCAATATTTGGTAGGGAAGTGGAGAATTTCGCAAAAGTTTACGTCTCATCGGCATCCTCGGACCTTGCAATATTCTCAACTCGTCGTCGAGCATGAATCTGTTGACGCTCCCGCCGCTTCTTCGATTCGCAGTGTTGTAAGCATCGGTGCGAAACAGCCTGTGTATCTCAACTTCTGTGGACAGCAACAAAAATACGACTGCTCATTTCTTCATTCGACAAGTATTGAGGACGGAGTTCCAACCACTCGGAATAGAATAAATGTTTGCACAAGCAGGTTTTAAAGTAATCCTATCGCTTCATACCAGTCATGTCACTGATCATACTTGAAACTTGTACAATTTATATTTTTAACATATGCAAAAAAAATCATTTCTAATAACTAAAATTTTCCATGTGTAAACTGTTTAATTAATGTTCACATTTGATTAGAAAAATAGTTATTCCAACGATTCGCGCAGTATTTTTAGGTTTCCCGGGGAAAAAAAGTTCATGTCTGAGTGGATTTGTTCACATATGTTTCAGATATTGTCATATATGTATCAGATATATTCATATCTGACATTTTACAGTATCATATATGATTAGGTCGGATCATATTCCACATCATATATGCATATATAAGATCATATCTGATCAAATACGGTATCTGGCCTGACCATATATGAACTTATATCTGTTTATATCTGACTAAGTACCAAGGAGAGTTGGTACCGTAAATTCGTATCTGAACATACATTATGTGATATCTGAACGTATCTGTTCGTATAAGATCATATCCGATCAAATACGGTACCAGACTCTGCTATATAGATCTCATATATGTTTTTATCTGGTCAAGTACCAAGGCGAGTTGGCAGCGCGAAACCATATCTGAACATATATGATGTGATATATGAGCAGGTACGTTCATATAAAATTCTATTCCATCAGATACGATACCAAACCTGGAAAATATACGAAGTCTTATACACCCATACCTTATCGTATATGCAGTTCAGTTGTTCACACATGAAAACGTCTAAATATATGAAACGATATCCCATCAGATACGGCATCTCACCTGACTGTATTATATGGGATCATGTGAGTTACTATAATATTGTTAATTATTAACACGTCGAGTGATGACGTGTAAACCCGCTCTATATATGTGAACATTTTAATATCTTCAGGACTGCTCTAATAAGGTTTGCTTTATTTCAACAGGGTAAGATTTGCTCTGATATAGTCGGAGTCATACCTGGTCTGATAGTTCAGATAAACTATGATTCTATCATATGGGCAGGTCTATTGTTCATAGATGTCCAGGTCTACTGGGATCCACGGTATTTTATTCTTATATATTCAGATCTGGTCCGGTAGGATCAAATCTGTCTGACAAGATCAGATTTCGTCTAATAAGATTAGATCTGTCCGACATGATCAGATCTGGCCCAAAAAATCAGATCTTGTCTACGGATTGGATCTGGTCAGACCTGCTGTAATATGGACGGGTCTGTTCTCGAAATTATAAAAATGGCTCTGATATGATCATACACGCTCAGATATAAGCATACATGATCTGTCATGACATTACATGATCAGACCTGGCCATTTTTCTTGTCTGATCATATCTGATTCTACAGATATAATTCAAATACATTCAGATATATTCAGATATGAACTTTTTTCCCGGGATTGTTCATAGATGCCCAGGTCTACTGGGATCCACGGTATTTTATTCTTATCTGGTCCAATAAGATTAGATCTGTCTGACATGATCAGATCTGGCCCAATAAATTCAGATCTGTCTGACATGATCAGATCTGACCCAATAAAATCAGGTCCAACAAGATCAGACCTTGCCTGGAGATTGGACTAGATAACTGACCCTGACAATTTACAGAGACGATTATTAATATATTTAGTGATGCTCAAAAAAAAATTATGAAAAGCCTATGGATTGAAGCCTGGCGATAGGATTACCTTAAGGTCTTAGGCCACAGTAACGGGTATAAAATCATGTGCGAATTTGATAATTTTTTTTCGTATGAATAAGTGATTCACTCATAAAATTCATTACACATCTATTTAGTATATCAAGCTGTTAGAATTTTTTTTTTTCGATTAACAAAATGGCCCACTACTAATATTTGTTTTTGTTATCTTTTTTTTAGGCGCTCCGCGGCGTGACATTTAGCATCCACGATTTTTTACCTCGAACAAAAAACAGAAATTCTCGTCAATCTACATTAGAATACCTAGAGAAGTACGTACGGAATTAAAAAAATTGTTTTATTCAAAAGATGTAGGTATTTGAACTTGAGAAATGAATATTCAGTAAAAAATTTCGTTAGAACTGCTCATAAAATGCTCATAAAATGAAAAGATTTCGATTAATCAGAAATTCCGCGCGTACTTTTCTGCGAAATGCAATTAGGAACATAACCTTTAAATTTGAAGTAAATCGCGTGAAAATTGTTGAGGTTATTTGTCACGCCAATTGAAAAAAGCTGTTTCGAGAAGTTTCGAGTAGTCGGCCATTTTGTACATCGAAAAAAAAAATTCTCACAGCTTGATATTCATACTAAATAGACGTGTGATTAATTTTATGAGTGAATCACTTTTTCGTACGAAAAAAATTGTTAAGTTCGCACATGATTATAAACCCGTTACTGTGGCCTAAGGCCTTAACCCTTCGACTGCAAACCGGGTCGTTTATACCCCATTTTCTTCTTCGTGCAAGTACGTATTTTTCAACACATCTCCTACTTTAAACGAACATTTCGGTACTTATTTTTTGTTTGTCTCAAAAAATAAGTTCATGGCGGAAGTGTGTAGTCGAAGGGTTAAATGAAAATTTCGACCGGCGATTGCCTTTTCAAAAAGGAAGAAATAAGTAATCATGGAATGTACAGTGATATATTATTCGGATCGATTTTTGGGCGAGGCAATGGTCTTTCAAATGTTGACATCTTTAACCCTACTTTGACACACTGGGTCATTTTGACCCGGACGATTTTCAAATAAAATTCTCACCTTTCCAAAATTTTCAATAATTTTGTACAGCCAATTAATTTGATATTTTCCGAGTTTTAATTATGCAGACGTATTAATAAATGTTTGAAGTCTATTCCGATTTTTTTTCGCGAAGACCGACCGAAGGGTTGTCAATGGCAGGTGGATAAAGTACTATCCGGGTCAAATTGACCCAGTGTGCCAAAATCGTGGTCAAGTGTGTCAACGAACGGTCAATACGTTCGAGCCTATTTTTGCCCTTATGTTTATTCGGAGTTTTCGCTTCTGATTTTATCAACACAGCGTCGATGTACCATTTATGGCGTTGAAGTTTGTATCGTTGGAATACAACGAAAACACATTGCCTTCGTATTTTCCTACTTTTTCGGCACATTTTGGCTACGAATATCATCGAAACATTATTGACAATCCTTATTCAAATTTCACAACCAAAAGCTGCAAAAAAAGATTTTATATAACAATAAAAAAGAAGTGAAAAAATTTAGCATTTTCGTTGCGTTCCAACGATGCGATCAAGACCATCTTATGGCACTTTTCGAAAGACTCGCTCCCTTATTCGTCAATTGAATTCGATGAATCGACAAATTAGTTAAGGGGTTAGGCCACAGTAACGGGTATAAAATCAAGTGCGAATTTAACAATTTTTTTTCGTATGAAAAAGTGATTCACTCATTAAATTAATTACACATCTATTTAGTATGAATATCAAGCTGTTAGTATATATATATTATTTTTCGATGTACAAAATAGCCGACTACTCGAAACTTCTCGAAACAGCTTTTTTCCAATTAGCGTGACAAATAACTTCAACAATTTTCACGCGATTTACTTCAAATTTAAAAATTGTGTACCTAATTGCATATCGTAGAGAAGTACGTACGGAATTTCTGATTAATCGAAAACTTTTCATTTTATGAGCAGTTTATGAGTAGTTATAACGAAATTTTTCACTGAAAATTCATTTTTTAAGTTCACATGCCTACAACTTTTGAATAAAACAATATTTTTTAAATTCCGTACGTACTTCTCTAGGTATTCTAATGTAGATTGACGAGAATTTTTGTTTTTTGTTCTAGGTAAAAAATTGTGGATGCTAAATGTCACGACGCGGAGCGCCTAAAAAAAAGATAACAAAAGAAAATATTAGTATTCGGCCATTTTGTACATCGAAAAAAAAAAAAATTATTTTCTAACAGCTTGATTCGCAGAGTGACATCAACGAACCGATCAAGTTGTAATACTTCCGTTGTAGAGCTATCCACACGACCCTGTGTGCCATGCCGATGAGAGTTTCAAATATTCTCAGATCTTTTTCGCCCTGCGACTGAGTGGGTGTAGGGGCGGATTTTCTGCTGGCCATCATGTGGTGATACGTAGACCCGTGTTGATTGCCGACAAGCAAATCGCAGTATTCGCGTCCAACGATGCAACGCAGAAGTCTCATCTCTTCGGCACGCCTCAATCGTCCACCACCAGCCAGAGGATTCGTCGCTTTTTGCGTTGTAGCCGCGCGTTTCTCCGTTATTTCTTCCCAAACGTCGATGTAGTATTGGAAGTAGATGATGAGAGAGCGAAAAAAGCGATCGACCACCGGCAAATGGAAGAAATTTATGAATTGCACAGTCATGGGACTCGTGACCAGATACATGACGAGATCCTTGACATCCTGGAGGATCACGACGTTCGCCTCGTTCGGCGTAACCTTTCGCAGATAGCGCTTTCGAAAGCTGATCTAACGAAGAAAAAGAAGAAATCGGCAATGGGGCAACTCTTGTAAGAAACATCACTTGAGTGTCCGCCGTCGATTTTGTTGAAACTCATTTATGAGGCGATCCATGTCACTTCAGCCAGTACAAAAAAAAATCCACAAATAATTTTGAAAAATCACGTTACTTTATTGAAAAATATTAACCGAGTGTCGACATTTTTTTTAAAATTCTGACGTTTTTTTCTCGTTGATTACCATTTTTAACCATTATTAAACATATATGTCATATGTATTTCGAAAACCTGGTAAACATACCAGGTGTGTAAGTATGAAACCGGAATTTGCCCATAGGTGGCGCTAGATGTCGATGCAGTTACGGACACATCACGTCAGCGGTGTCTTGTTATTGTATTGATATCCGACAAAGATTTCCAACTCACAATAACACGAGTTTCATTCAGTAGCATTAGTTTATTAGAGATAAACATGTCGAGTTTTGTGCCAACAAATTACGATTTGCGGACAGCACTACTTTTCTGTTTTCATCTGAAGAAAACCGCAGCCGAATCGCATCGAATGCTTGTGGAGGCGTTTGGTGAGCATGCTCTCGGTAAAACACAGTGTTTCGAGTGGTTCAAACGGTTCAAAAGTGGCGATTTTGACGTGAGGAACGAAGAACGTGGAAGACCACCGAAAAAGTTTGAAGACGCTGACCTGCAAGCCTTGTTGGACGAAGACGACGCTCAAACACAACAACAACTGGCGGATCAGTTAAAGGTGACCCGAGAAGCCATCTCCCTTCGGTTGAAAGCCATGGGAAAGATACAAAAGGTGGGGAAATGGGTTCCACATGAACTCAACGAAAGACAGCAGGAAAACCGCAAAACATCATGCGAAATGCTGCTCGCCAGGTTCAAAAGAAAGTCATTTCTCCATCGAATTGTGACTGGCGATGAAAAGTGGATATATTTCGAGAATCCTAAGCGCAAAAAGTCATGGGTTACTCCGGGTGAACCATCAACATCGACGGCAAGACCAAACCGCTACGGACGAAAGACAATGCTGTGTGTTTGGTGGGATCAGAAGGGCGTAATCTACTACGAGCTGCTGAAACCTGGGGAAACTGTCAATACTCAACGCTACCGACAACAAATGACCGATTTGGATCGAGTTTTGCGTGAAAAACGACCAGAATACCAACAAAGACAACACAAGGTGATTTTGCTGCATGACAATGCACTAGCACACAAAGCAAAACAGGTCCAGGAAACGATAGAGTCGTTCCGTTGGGAGGTTCTTCAGCACGCGCCTTACTCACCGGACCTTGCCCCATCCGATTACTACTTGTTTGCATCGATGGGACACGCACTTGCTGAGCAGCGCTTTACTTCTTACGAAGATGTACGAAAATGGCTCGTACATCTGGATGACTGGTTTGCCTTAAAAGAGCAACAGATCTTTTGGCGCGGAATCCACAAATTGCCAGAAAGATGGGAAAAATGTATAGATAGCGACGGACAATACTTTGAATAAGTTACTTTGTATCATATCATTACAATAAACGTGTTTTTTCTGTACAAAAATTCCGGTTTCATACTTACACACCTGGTACAGCGAGTGCTCCACACTCTTCAATCGAACATTAATAAAAAATAGCTGTTACTTCACGGTGTTTAGGAATCCCATAATATAAAAAATACCAAAAATCCGTTTTTCGTATTCACAATTCGGGGAAAATTAAAAAAATAAAATAACGAGTGTCTTTCCTTGAGAAAAAAAATATTTTTGCATATTTTGCTCTGAAACGGACGTTCGACTTACTCAATAAAATCTAAATTAATTTTTTTTGGAAGGCCATAAAAAGACGCACATTTTCGTTTCTTACGAATGTAAATACGTCAAATCCTGCCAAAGATACAGCCATTTGAATGGAAAAATGTTAAAAAATTGTAATCAACGAGAAAAAACGTCAGAATTTTTTTTGAATATTTCGACACGGTGAATATTTTTCAATAAAGTAACTCGATTTTTCAAAATTATTTGTGGATTTTTTTTTGTACTGGCTGAAGTGACATGAATCGCCTCATATGTGATAAAGCATTGAAAACTATCAGACGCGCGTTTCTTTTTATCCGCGGAAAAACGGCTTTGAGGGGGGAAACCACCCCTCAAAGAAAGGCGTGTCGAGGGGTAGTTTTGCAGTTTCACCCACAAGCAGTCCACCGATCTGAATGAAACAAACGTCAAAATTCTTCTAATGGAAAGCGATGAAAAATACACTATGTAAAAATCGAAAAAATGAAATTAAGAGGAGAAACGACTTTCATTGAACAGTGGTTTCCCCCTTTAAAAATGTTTTGCCGCAGATTTAAAAAAATACGTGTCTAATAGTTTCCAATGCTTTATCAGATATATGAGTTTCAACAAAATCGGAGATGGACACTTAAGGCCTTATATACGCGATTTCGTCGATTTTCGAAGGTACTTTTCTAGACGTGGTTAAAAAAAAGACGCATATATTGACAACATTTTTGTACAGATCATTTATGCACATGGTTAAGTGTATGTAAAAAAATCAGAAATATTAACAAATGGCGGAGATATAACATAATAAAGCAATGTATTTTTTTGTGCGCGCGTTTTTGGTGAAAGTTTTCGGCATTGATGTGGGTGTCTGAAAAAAATGAACATATTTATAATTGCATAATGAATGTATCTTCAGTGTGAACCAACAATACTATTTTTTTTAATTTATAATAAAAATTCGAAACTTAAAATTTTTTTGCTCAATTTTTGGTCGGTATATTATTTTTTATATTTTTTTGTGTCATTGAAATTTTTGTTTCTGTGGTTCACACGATAGGTGATGATACTAAGAGTATGTTGTAAAAATTTCAAAGCGATCTGAACCTTCGCTCAAGAGTTAGAACTTTCACAAGGTTCAAAAAAGTGAATCGTGGAAATATGTTATATCTCCGCCATTTGTTAATATTTCTGATTTTTTTACATATGCATAACCATGTGCATAAATATCTGTAAAAAAAAGTTGTCAATATATATTTACAATTTTTTTTTAACTTGTCAATATATATATTGACATTGAAAAAAAAATCAGAAATATTATCAAATGGCGGAGATATAACATATTTCCACGATTTAAAAAAAATTGTCAATATATATATTGACAACTTTTTTTTACAGATCATTCATGCACATGGATATGTAAAAAAATCATATGTAAAAAAAATCAGAAATATTAACAAATGGCGGAGATATAACATATTTCCACGATTCACTTTTTTGACCCTTGTGAAAGTTCTAACTCTTGAACGAAGGTTCAGATCGCTTTGAAATTTTTACAACATACTCTTAGTATCATCACCTATCGTGTGAACCACAGAAACAAAAATTTCAATGACACAAAAAAATATAACAAATAAAATACCGACCGAAAATTGAGTAAAAAAATTTAAGTTTCGAATTTATATTATTAATTTAAAAAAAAATAATATTGTTGGTTCACACTGAAGATACATTCATTACGCAATTATAAATATGTTAATTTTTTTCAGACACCCACATCGATGCCGAAAACATTCACCATAATCGCGCGCGCAAAAAAAATACATTGCTTTATTATGTTATATCTCCGCCACTTGTTAATATTTCTGATGTTTTTTGACATATACTTAACCATGTGCATAAATGATCTGTAAAAAAATGTTGTCAATACATGCATCATTGTTTTTTAACCGCGTCTAGAAAAGTACCTTCGAAAATCGGCGAAATCGCATATATAAGTCCTTAAGGGGTCTTCTCATTTTAGACGCTAAAAAATGCTATTCTCATGAATTTTTTGATAGGTTTACTTTATAGATATTGATAAAAAAAGTTGTTACACTTAATAAATACACTTTCGCGTACATTTAAAAAAAAATTATTTATTTAAGTCACTATTTATAGACGAAAATGGTAGTTAAAAAAATGTCCTTTAAAAGTTGTAGGTCTGCGCTGCTGATGAAATCTCAGAGATGGATCATCGGAGACAAAAAAATCAAACAGTTTTAGATTCAGTATGTTAATGGCTATAGCGCATATCATACGATTTTTGATGTATGCAAAAATAACAAAATGACGGACGTTTTTCGAAAAAACCAAAAAAAACGTTTTTTCACTGTTTTTGGCCAAAAAATAGTAAATATAAACATTTTAAAAATCCTTGATATGCGCTATAGTTATAGTTGTAAAGAATATGTGGTTAACATTTCATAAGGATCGGTTCAGTAATTTCGAAGATTTTATCAACAAGTCGTCGAAAAACGCGTTTAAAGTTTGTTTGGGTTACATGAACACATAAAAAAAAATTTTAATGTTTTTCGAAAGTGTATTTATTAAGTGTAACAACTTTTATATGAATATCTGTAAAATAAAGCTATCAAAAAAATTCACGAAAATAGCCTTATTCAGCGTCTAGAGTGAGAAGACCCCTTAAATGATGTTCCTTGTTAGATATTGCACGGCTGTAGGCACCTGCTTGTGTTTGTCAAACCTTTTGACTCGGATTCAGAGTCTCGTGAAAATTGAGAATCAAATAGCCATGAGGGCAGTATACTCCGGACTTCCGGTTGCTTCTCGAATGACTGTCGCTTCCCTTGATTGCTTCGACTTCCTCCTTGGATCCTCTGAAGTCATAGAATGCGTCCAATTTTTACGGCTTACTCATCATTTTTATCCGAATTGTATTGCTGGTCCGAGTATGTCACTCACCCCACTAATGTCAAGCCTTCCGAAATCTCGTCCCACACGTAACGCTTCTCCGCGACTCCAGAGTGTTCCGGCATCTTGACATTTTTTTATTTCGATGATTCAACAAAAGTAGACGCGATAACTTCTGGGCTGCCTAACCAATAAAAGAAAATCTAGTCCTCCGATGTGGGTGCTCAAGATAGCTGAAGTTGCAGCTATAATTCGTGTTTATTGATTGTGCTAGGCTGTGCCAGTTGCGTTCAACAAGCCGCGTATCATTTGTATCCAACTATCGAGGGCAGTTTTTTCATAGACGTAACTAATTATGAAAGGATCGGGTTTATACACATTTTATGAAGTATATATTCATCTAGTTTTATACCAATTTTTATGACAAAATCTTGAAAATTAACCGAGACATGTGCCTTGATTTGACGACGAAAAACAAAAAATTCCCTTCATTGTCCCATCGATATCTTTATGAAAGGTTATCTGTAAATTAAAAGTCAACAATTTATCGATATCTATACAAATGTAGCTATCGTTATGCGGAGCCGTTTTTTTATTTTGGTTTTTTTTACAAAATGCCGACAGTTTGGACATTTTGTCTATTTTCAAGGGCCTTTTTCTGTATTCAAGCAGTCTTAAAAAAAAATAGTAATTAGTCAATGTTAAAAAAGGCGGATACGTACAACCTTAGTCACTGCGATTCCAAAAATGTTTTCAAAAAAATTGAAAATCGGTTTATAAGTTTTTAACGGGGTCCTCTAGTTTCTCGGCTGTTTTTTTATGGCTTTTTCAATAATTTTTTACGGGCAAAGCATCGAAATAATCAATCTCATTGTTTTTGCATAATCTTTATTAACATTTAAATAAGCTTTACAAATTTTTTGAAGTCAAAATATATAATAGAATAAACGTTATAGTGGCCGACAGGAAGACATCAAGTAAAAGAGGTGCTTGACGGTGACCAAGATTGCGGCTGTTCTGCTTATCCGAAATCAAAAAACCAAACGGCATTTTAATCTTCATATTTAAGACTAGCGATTGAACTAGAGTGAATTATAAATTACAAAAATTGACTTTTTTATACACTTTTGAAAATTACATTCTATTTTTTACTCATTTTTTCTTAAGTTTTTCGCTCGTACAAAAAAAACTATCGAAGCAATTATGATAATCCTAGTTCAATCGCTGGCTTATAACATATTAAATATGCTGTATAAATGTGAACAAGATCGGTGCAGTAGTTTCTGAAATATCGTGGTCACCGTTTCGAAAAATGGTGTTTCGAGAAAAACGCGTTTGAAAGTTCGCGCATGTGATTTATACTTGTGAACCACTTCGAATATCGAAAAATCCTTTGGCACACATTTTCTACACATGTTGTAGATGTGATTTATGAAAGAAAAAAAAATCGGTTTTTTCGACCCGAGAAACTAGAGGACCCCGTTAAGTATTCGCTCGGACAAGGTCGAAAAAACGAGTTTCGAGAAAAACGCGTTCAAAGTTTTCGTTCAGTGTTTCTTGATATTAAGTTATGTTTTTGCTAGAATATTGATACTTACATTGAAGTATCTAGTCGCGGGCGATATGACGGTTCTTCATCTTCATGATAGTTCACAAAATAATAAGAGCCTGTACTTTATCTATTGTAAATGATGCCACACCTGTAGGGACTGAGGGCACTAATCGGTCGCGCTACCTGTTTTCACTAAAGTGACTATAACTCCGTCAATTTTCGGACTTGTGAATAAAAATGTTGCCAAAGTATTTTTCAATGCATGTACTTTCAAGAATTATATTTTTTTTAAATGTCCTTCAAATTTTGCTTGGGGGATGTGGGAAAGCTGCTGTGCAAGTTCTTGCATAGTGACTTTCCCCCTTAACTGACATTGTAAAGTACGTAAAGTAGTTACGTAAAGTAACACAAACCTTGTCCCCCCCCTCCCCAATTACGTTACGTAATTTGCGTACGGCCCCTAATTATATGTTCATCGAAAAGATGAAAAAGGCATTTTAATGGAGATACAGTTTAATTTGTATTTAGGGGAGGCTGGGGTCAATTGGAACGTTTTTGAGAAAATTGGTTAGTGTGACTTCATTTTATACCTTATCTGTTTGGTAATGGGCTAAAATTATAGCTAAATTATCTGGCTATAAGATAGCATTATTGATTTTACTTCTAATATGGCCTGAACTTAGGTAGAAGATATTTAGAAACTCTTGGAAAACGTTTCATTTGACCCTGTGTCGGGGTCAATCGAAACGGTGCCTGGGGTTAGTTGAAACAGGTGTTCTCAGCTGATTGAACTGATGTTTCTACTAAACCCAGGTACTGTTAATGATGTGTATGAAGTGATAAAGTATGTTTGTTGTGAATAAAATACACTTTTAATTGAAATAATCGGTTTTATTGCTTTTTATTCTAGTTTTGGTATCACCAAAGGCATATTGAGGTGTCAATATTATTTTATTTATCTAGTTTTAATTTACTAAAGATAATCAGTCAGAGAATAGTTTTTGTTACTAGCGAGGTACTCAATGAGATCGACTTATTTTGAAAACAACACTATCAAAAGTTTTTATCTAATATTTATCAACTTCTAAGAAATCAACAAAGACCTATTGGTCCAAACACTCAAATACAAACATTTGGATTCACAATTATGGCACAAATAAATCAGATCGCCTGCTGTGCAAACTCCGTGTGCCCAAAGCCTGCACCCAGCCTTCTCCTGGCCTGCCGTGGCCCTAACTTTCCACGCAAACTACAAAGAAGTATTTTTTAGATTCATCATCTGTAGAAAACTCTCCATTTTGACGTTTATTCTTGTTCTTGCTTTTTTCTTAATTTTTTTCCTTGAGGTTCATTTTTACTCTCTTAGCCTGTTTTCTGCGGTATTTCTTTTCAGTCTCTTTCCTTGTCTCTTCTTTTTCTGGGGTATTGGTGTATATTAATGACTCTCTTTTTCCTACCCCTATTTAGCCTTTTTATATTTTTATTTTTATATATATGTCTGGCATCTTCATATGCCTTTTTATAATTTTCGAAATCGCAGCTTCCGCGGTTCGTAGTTTCGGACGGTCTCTTGGCATCTAAAAAAAAAACAAGATTTGGAAAACTTGCTTGCGTATAAAACGTTTGTTCGGGGTCAATAGAAATACGTTTCAATTGATCCCGAACCGTTTGTTTCAATTGCCCCCATACCTTCGCTTCAAATAATTTATCAAATTACAAAGAACCTAAATGTTGTAGGTAGGTGCTAAACACAATAAACTCACTAGGATATTCATAGTAATGATGATTGTAAACAACGCTGCAGAAGGAACAATAGTTTTGGAGTAATACGCAAAATAATATTAGTAAAAAACTTACTTTTTGCGTCGAAAAAGCGATGCACCCACATAAAATGTTCGACGCTCTCGGAGCCATGTTTCTATCGACCCCAGCCTCCCCTACCCTCTAAAACCGGAAAAACTTACGTCGTAGTTTGTCCGGCAATTAAAAAATGTTCAAACTAAAGTTATTTGATTCTGGGGGGATAGGACACTGAGGACCTTGACTGCAACTTTTGAGGTCCAGTGAAAATCAACGTCAATAATCTAAATGAGAACCCCCCCTTTTTTTATCATAGGTTCTTGTCGATTACTTCGAGATCCTATTATCGGGTTACACTTAGCTGGTGGCCGGAAAAAGAGGAATTTTCGTAAATTGTTTCTGGTAAAACCTGGCCAGATTGTCGAAATTGTTATTTTTACATTAAAGAGTACGGTTTTACGTATCTTTTACGGTTTTTGTATTGAAAAATATTAATGAACGTGGTAGATAAAATGGTTTCCAGCGCATTTAGTTTTGGCACGAAATTATCTAGTGCTTGGACGACGGATTTAACAGAATATTTATTTTTGAAAAAATGGCTGCAGTCCAAAGTGATAGTATCAATTTTCGGTACAAAATAAACGCTCTATTTTCATTGATAAAAAAACTATGCAACAAAAAGTAAATTCCTTCGTTCAAGCACTGGTATTTGATATGTAAAAAAAAGCTTGTATAATTTGAAGTTTAGCGGTGCCGTGATGTTTTAGATATCGCGGTCACCGATTTTGAAAAAGTGTTTTTGAGGCAAACGCCGTGAAAATTCGCTGGTTCGCGGAATTTACCTATAGATGCCCACAACTCCCTCAATTTTAAACGGACCGACCTGAAATTTGCAGAGGATATTTTTAAAATGTTATAATTTGCGAATCCTTCAAAAACCAAAAATCGATATTTTTAAAAAATTGTATCTAGGCTAAAGCCCTTAACTATTCATAAGTATTCCTCAATCAAGTATTTTTGGAGTAATGAACACGAAAGTAGCACAATGGCGCACATTTATTATGCTAATGTACATCATATCGTGACTTACAAGTTTCGTAGCTCAAAAAATTCTCAATGAGCTATATAGTACAGTCGTGCTGTCGCTGAAAAACCGCAGAATCGGAGAAAATTAGAAGAAGGCTAGTTTTTTGACAGGTGATTTTGTAGGTGCCGCGAGTGCTAAATCCAAGTTTGCCTAAAAATCGGGGTGTAGGGTTTTTTCAGGGGATAAAAGGAGATGGGGGTGGATTAATGCCAAACTACAACCCCTACGAGGTCGGCGTCGTGAGACAAAATGTGCAGAAAAATGCGGGCTTTAGTTTTGTCCACAGCGCCGAAGTCGTGGAAGTTCATTTTGGGGGTGAAAAAGTGGGGTGAAATTTTGAAAAATCAGTTTTAATCCAATAACTCTGTAGAAAAAAATCGTACACTTTTTGTTCAAATGAGAACGTCGTCGTCCTTGGAAAGACGCGTCGATCATCACTCTCCGATGCTTCACCCCCAAAAAAATGGTTAAAATACCAAAAAAAATCGTTTATTAAAATAACTCAAAAACAATCGGTTTTTCGGGTATGGTTCAAATGTACGAAATATAAAGAATAATTTTCTCTATATTTTCGTTTCTATACACCACCCTTGAATTTTGATTTTCCAACCCCTCTCGGGGATTGAAAATTCAAAATGAAATTCTGGGAAAACTATTGACCGCACAAATTCGCCGCCGTGGAAGAATTCGTACCTTGAGCCCTCAGCTACATTTATTGTCCACAGCGCCAAACTTGTATCTCTTTATTTTCGGTCAATAGTTTCCCCAGAAGTTCATTTTGAATTTTCAACCCCTGAAAGGGGGTTCGAAATAGCAAAATTCAAGGGTGGTCCATAGGAACGAAAGCATAGAGAAAATTATTCTCTACATTTCGTACATTTAAACCATCCCCGAAAAATCGATTGTTTTTCAGTTATTCAATAAACAATTTTTTTGTTTATACTTCAACAATTCTTTCGGAGGTGAAGATATTATTGGAGAGCGATGATCAAATACTCGATCGACGCGTCTTTTCAAAGGCTACGACGTTCCTATTTGAACAAATATGGTATGAGTTTTTCCTAAAGAGTTATCGAATGAAAAATGATTTTTCAAAATTTCCCCCCCTATTTCACCCCTAAAATGAATTTCCACGACTTCGGCGCTGTGGATAAAAATAAAGCCCGGATTTTTCTGAACATTTTGTCTCCCGACGCCGACCTCGTGGGGGTTGTAGTTTGGCATCAATCCACCCCCATGCCCTTTCATCTCTCGATCTCTCGATCTCTCGAACAGTTTCTCGAATACAATTTTCCGAATGGACAATTTTTTTGTTTAGGTTAAATATAAATATAAAAAATTAAATGTTAAATACAATTAAAAAAATGAATAAAAAAAACAATAGAAAATAAAAAAATAATAAAAAAAGGAGTCAGAACCCACCACGTCCACGTCATTGATGCTGGGTCATGCTGAGTGTGGAAATGTATATTTCTGGCACCTGCTAATGCCGAAAACAGTAACAGAAAAATTAATGCAAGGAAAATTCGGACCGAGAAAATTGGTTTCCCCAAAAAATCGTCGCAAATGTTTGTTCGGGAAATGTTTCATTCGAGGAATTGTCAATTCGGGAAATTGTCTATTCGGGATATTGTTTTCGAGAAATTGTTTATTCGGTACATTGTTTTCGGGGAATTGTATTTGAGAAATTGTTTATTCGGGCAATTGTTATCGAGAAAGTGTATTCCGGAAATTATCAATTGGGCAATTGTTTTTCGAGAAACTTTCCGCAAAGCGTTTCGAATAGCCTTCGTAAGCTACAAGAGTGTATAATATCAAATGATGACATTGGAGTTAGCATCGTTGGAATGCAACGAAAATTAGTATTTCTGAATTCCCTAAATTTCTTTTGGTACATTTTGCCTCCAAAAATCCCTCAACAATTCTCCAAGATTTACATTCATTGCATGTAAAGTGTTGTAAGCCATCTCAAAATACGCGTATAGTAATCAAATTCATTTCAGATAAGAATCACACGGTTCTGAGAGGAAAAAGATATAGAAATCAGTTTTGTTTTTGACGATAACTACCAAGGTCAGGTGAAGGTCAACGGTAAAGTGTTAAATGAGAAACGTTTGCTAATGTGAAAGTTTGCAGCGTTGGAATGCAACGGTAGTTTTTCATTCTTTCATTTCTTCCTTTTTATTATTCGAAATATTTTTTGTAAATTTACATTGCAATATAAATTCTATCTATACATTCGATCTATAAAAAATTTACAAAAAATGTTTCGAATAATTTCGACAACAATAAATTTCAATAATAATTTCAACAATTTCAATAAATTTCAATAATAATTTCGATTTACAAACAATATTTCGAATGATGATAAAAATGAGGAAATGTAAATATAAAAATCTACCGTTGCATTCCACCGCTGCAAACTTCAACAGCATAACAAAAGTTCCTCATTTAAAATTTGAGCATTGACCTTTAGGTGGCCTTGGTAGTTATCGTAAAAAATGACCTCAGCCCTATCTCTTTTTTACTCTCAGAACCGTGTGATTTGTAATTGAAGTGAATTTTATCACCATACGCGTATTTTGAGATGGTTCACATCACTTTGCGTGGGCCACTGTGTAGTTTTCAACTAGGAAGACTGCATCTGCGATCTCCTCGTTCCTATAAGCCACGCGATGAAATAATTGTGACACCAAATTCGAGTTCTTATGATTTATTAGCGAAACCCGCTAGCTATACAGCCGGAGCGGTATCGTCGTTTGTCCAGCGTCTGTGGCCCGGCATAGCGTCTAAAACGGGTTGATCCTCCGGGAAAATGGCGGGCTCTTGTTTCGCCCAGAAGCTGGTGTAGGGTATTCTGTCGTTCTCTTTGGACGTGTAGTGATGCAGCCTGCATCTAACTTTCACCTGTTCCTTACTGTTTATCGTTACGACGACGTAGAATTCTTTATTCTGTTTGTCGAGATCGGGTCCGCTGATCTCGTTTTTTGGCATGGATATGGCGTAATCGGGGACGTGAATATTGATTTTCCTGAACGCAGCTCTGACGTGATACTTCTGGAGTACCCAGGGATGATCTTTGGAGACTACGACGCCGAGCAGCAGGGTCGAGAGAACGTTTACGGTTCTCGGCGACCACTTGGAGCTGTATTCCGGCATTTCGAGTCTGGCCTTCTCTATGATGTCTTTGTACCGTTCGATATTGTCGGGAGTCGCGTACACGGCCAATCCGGGTAGTAGGAGCTTGTTGTAAGCCTGATTGGGCTTTATGCTGAGTTTCTCGCCTATGTTACCCACACCGGCGACGTAAGACGTGAGAATAACATCGATCGGCTGGTGCGGCTTTATGTTCGTGTCTTCCACCAATTCGTAGATCCTATTTTTTGGTTTTAAAGTATGAGGCTGGCCGCCCTTCGGGTGAAGTCTTATGGGATACTTGCGGCGCAGGATAAATGTGTTCTGAAAGAATCCAAATACGACACGTTGGTATAAGCTCTTTAAAATAGTCGAAAATTGACGGATTCTTTTGAGGTTAGGCGACAAGAATAATCGCCGATTCGTGAAATATCGTTGAGAAAATATTTACGTACACGAGTCTGTTGAGCCAAGAGTCCAGTAGACGATGCGAATACCGGTTTGACTGCACGACGGAGAACACCGTTCAAAACATTCGCTAAACTCATTGTTGTGCCTTTTCCGTTTCCCTAGGTTTTTTAGGTTAGGGCCGCGCCGCGAACATCGAATGCGATCGCACGGCGTTCTACCATAGATGGCGCTTATCGAACAATTCGGTGCGCGAAAAATACGGATGAAATTCGTGGTTATTTTTACAAAACTTTATAGATCAACGTGAGTGCCCCTGTGTTTGGAAAGGGCTATCGCAGATCAGGGGCACGACGAAATTGAGAAAGTGGAACAATTAACCAAGCGCAACGGTGTTGCTATAGTAGATTGAGGTCTTAGGCCACAGTAACGGACATAAAATCATGTGCGAATTTACCAATTTTTTTTTTTCGTATGAGAAAGTGATTCACTTATAAAATTAATTACACATGTATTTAGTATGAATATCAAGCTGTTAGAAAAAACATATATATATTTTTTTTTTTGATGTACAAAGTCGCCGCCTACTAATATTTTCTTTTATCTTTTTTTAGGCGCTCCGCGGCGTGACATTAGCATCCACAATTTTTTACCTAGAACAAAAAACAAAAATTCTCGTCAATCTACATTAGAATACCTAGAAAAGTACGTAGGGAATTAAAAAAATATTGTTTTATTCAAAAGTTGTAGGTATTTGAACTTAAGAAATGAATTTTCAGTGAAATATTTCATTATAACTGCTCATAAAATGAAAAGTTTTCGATTAATCAGAAATTCCGTACGTACTTCTCTGCGAAATGCAATTAGGAACACAACTTTTACATTTGAAGTAAATCGAGTGAAAATTGTTGAAGTTATTTGTCACGCCGTTTGGAAAAAGCTGTTTCGAGAAGTTTCGAGTAGTCGGCCATTTTGTACACCGAAAAAAAATATATATACTTCTTTTAACAGCTTGATATTCATACTAAATAGATATGTAATTAATTTTATGAGTGAACCACTTTTTCATACGAAAAAAATTTGTAAATTCGCACATGATTTTATACCCGTTACTGTGCCCTAAGGTCTTAAAAAAATGCCGCCCAAGGCTAACAGCATTTAAAGAGAAGAAATTTGTTGGAATACTAACGACGTGCTTCCAGGTACGATTTGAGAAGAAATGAAACATACGTCACAATTAATTGGGCAATTTTGATTATATTCCTTTCTATCAATCGTAGTAAATATTACATAACTGTACTATTTGGATGTCAACTAAATTGTAGAACTATACATGGGAGAGCAACGTTTTTCGAGCGCAACATTAAAGTCCGTTTTGGAAGGTAACCCGAGACGTTTTTAAAGAATCATCACAGTGTAACGGGTTGAAAAATAGCGGATTTTCGCGATTTTTTTTCTTTCGGTGGTTAAAATACGCTAATCAGTCGGATGTTTTATGTCAAATCAAAGCACCCATGAAGAACACCCATGAAGAAAATAATATTTTCGATGTTTATTTTTATTTAACATTTTTTTTAACGGTTGAAAATTTCCGAAAAAGGTAGTTCTTGAGATAAGTGACTTTTCCGAAAAGTGAGCCGAAAATTTGTTTGCTATTTTCTCATTTAGCGGGTTATAAATTATTATATTCAGTCGGGGGAAGCTGAAACCCCCCCTCCCATAAAAAGTTATGGGGTTTTCAAGATCGCGGAAACACGTGATAAAATAGGGAATTTTTGAAAATTTCGTTACATGTATATTGGGTTTGTTTGGGTTTTTTTTTAAACTTCAGACTTATTTTTACCGCTTTTTTGCTCGTAAAAAATTTGTTAATGAAAAATTTCGACTTCCCCCTATCGAATATCAAAATTTATAACCCAATAAATGAGGAAATAGCGAAGAAAAATTTAGGAAAAGTCACTTATCTAAAGAATTACCAAAAAGTATCGAATATAACCAATTTTTTGGAGTGCCTTGTTAAAAAAATATGAAAATTGAAAAAAAAGCTTCCATAGCAAGATAAAGAATAGCGTGAAAAATGTGTCAAAATTTGAGACGGATAGCTTAAAAACTCTTCCTTGGAGAGTGTACACCGTTTTAAAAAACGGCATTTCGAGAAACGTGTGTTTAAAGTTTAGAGTGCGGAATTTTCATGTAACTCGTCTACTTACGAAAAATCGGCGATGCCAGGTCCATGTATACTATCGGATAATGCAAAAAAAAAATCGATTTTTTGAACATTTTACACTGTGATGATTCCTTAAGGGGAGATATACACCTAGACGGTCGAGGTCGAGGATTCAGATGCTATTCCGTCGACCGTAGAGGACCTACACTATGGGCCTGGTTTCGATGATTCCATGTAAGTTGACAAATTTCATGATTTATTCATTCCCAAATTTTCAAACGCGTTTTTCTCAAAACCACGTTTTTCAAATCGGTACCCAAAATTTCTCGAAAACCAATGAACCGATTGCCTTGAGGTTTTTTGTGGTTATTCTACACACCATTATCTAGTACTTGTCATAGGATTTTTTTTCCGTTAGTTTTTGTTTTATAGGCAAAATAATAACTAATTTTTGGCCCAAAAATCACTATTTATGTTCAAACATCCGCCATTTTGTCATAGATCGATATTTTCAAAATCGGCTATGACAAGTACTAGATTATAGTATCTAATTTAATAATCTTTTTGGTTTTTTTTTCAGATGATTTTTCAATAAACGCCAGTGGGTACCGTATACGCAGATTTTTTTACGGAGCTCCAAGGATCATTCAATATCCTTGTATATTTTCGTTATTTTTAAATAAAGAAAATTAAACATATTTTTCAATGTATATACTTTTAGATAATTAAAACCCCAATCCGAAATTTCAAATAGTTTTCCTTGAAAAAAATCACAAAAATGACCTTTTTTCCGGCTCCTAGGTGTATATCTCCCCTTAAACTTGCTCAAGCAAATCATCATTACGTTCGCAAGGTCATTCAAAGTCTTCGGGGAACTGTTAAATTTACAGCATGATCAATTGTTTATTTCTGTGACTAATCAATATCAAGCTTCCCTTTAATACGCTCATTTTGCAGAACTCTTTGTTCAGCTGTAAATCTATTAGTGTCTGTACAAATGTAATCACGCATACGAGTAGCGTTAACAACTCATTTAATTGATAACATCTTCAGTGATGATGTCGAAGCCTCGCTAAGTATTGGATTAAAAATTTACGGTATTCATCCCTTTGCAAAAACGTCCAACGTTGCCAATATTATTCGTATATGTGTTCCTATACATATAAATATAGATAATCATCGGACTATCTTCGAATGGACCAGAGGGGATCGAGTTGACTCAGCGGATCAACTTTGTCAGTCTTCTCTTGGGGAACCGTCGGAATCTTCGGTTGCGAGCTCGTCTGCTCGCCTGAAACGAAACATAAGATCGTAAATTAAGCGGCGAGCCTCTTTTACTTGACGTAACAAGGGTAACGTTTCTAACCTTGCTGCCTCGCTATACCATGCTGCATCCCAACCCCGAGATTATGCAGAAAATCATCCGACGGATGACACAGTTGTGGCTTCTTCGTGGCACGTCCTTTGTTGCCTTTCATGCTCTCGAAACACTCGAACGTTGATCTCGTCGACGACAATATACCTCCTGTTTCATAATGCAATAAGCAACTGATAAGTTGAACGGCGTTTGTTTCACTTACGCAAAAAGCTTTTGCCCTAACTCTCGCTCCGTACGCAATTGATAAGCGGAAGGCAGAGAGAAAATCGAGTGTAACAATTGCATGATAGAATGCGCTAAAAAGAATGCACAAAAAACAGCATATTACGAAAGTAAAGGTCGTGGTACGATCAGTTGAGGGGAGGGTAGGGGTTTCAGCGTGAAAAAAAACACTTTTTTGCGAATTTTTTTCATCTATATGGATAGAGTAAATTTATTGAAACCTTTTGTACATTGTTAAGTGTCATTTCAATAACATTCCGTAAAATTTGTACGCGAAAATATCCACAAACAAGCCGGTGCCGCGTTTTTCTCGAAACCACTTTTTCAAAGTCCGTGTTCACTGCCATTTGAAAACTACATGACCGATTTATTGCAAACTTGGTACACACTTTCTACATATAAAATACCTCCTCCCAACGGTTAGTTTGAGATTTTTTTTACATTGAGGGGGTTTTCCACCCCCAAAATGGCGGAATTTTTCGTGAAACATAGCACTTTTCACTTTACATGACCACCAAAAATTTAGAAATGAAAGAAAAAATTATCAAAGACCGTTGGGGGGAGGATTTGATGATACTTTGACGAAATTTTCATGGTACTTGATTTCAGATAATTTCTAGCTGAGATACAGTGAACACCGCAAATCGTGTTTTTCCAAAGGCGTTCTTGGAAAAGCTTTGTCACCGGCTTGTTTGTGGATATTTTCGCGTACAAATTTTACGGAATGTTCTTGAAATGACACTTAACAATGTACAAAAGATTTCAATAAATTTACTCTATCCATATAGATGAAAAAAAATCGCAAAAGTGTTTTTTTTCACGCTGAAACCCCTACCCTCCCCTTAAGGTAGTTCTCGGGTGAATGGCTCTTTCGACAAAATTGCAATGTACTGTTTGCGAGGAACTTTATGGCTTGACATGTCGCCTGTATCAAGTGCTGATAGCCCCGTTCTTTTCAGGAGGTTGGAGCGTTAGCCACAATTCAAGATTAAGGGGTCTTCTCACTTTAGACGCTAAAAAAGGCTATTTTCATGAATTTTTTTGATATGTTTATATTATAGATATTGATATAAAAGTTGTTACACTTGAGGAAAGATTCTGCCTTATTGGACAAAAAAATGTTCGATTTTTCACCAATTTTTCATGCGAAAAGTATTAAATATAGAATGTTGATATTTGGTAAGTTGACTAAACGGTCTTTATTGAACATCAAAATATTTTTTTAAGTTTGACAAAACATGGTGGTGGGAGTGGTAGGAGCCACGTGTGTCGGTGCGCGGGCGATGACATTCTTCGCTTTCGGAAGTCCTAAGTCCCGGACAGGTGATCTGAAGCAAAAAAATCAAACATATTTTTACTTTGTACAATATTGTGTATAAGTTAACCTAGAATCAAGAAGAAAAATTGAAAAATAAAAAAATAGTGACCAATCGGTAGGACGTTCCCATCTTTTTCCCAAAAATTTTCACAGTTTTTTGCTCACTTTTTTTTATTTTTCAGTTTTTCTTCTTGATTCTAGGTCAACTTATACACAATATTGTACAAAGTAAAAATATGTTTGATTTTTTTGCTTCAGATCACCTGTCCGGGACTTAGGACTTCCGCAAGCGAAGAATGTCATCGCCCGCGTACCCACATACGTGGCTCCTCCCACTCCCATCACCATGTTTTGTCAAGCTTTAAAAAATATTTTGATGTTCAATAAAGACCGCTTAGTCAACATACCAAATATCAACTTTCTATATTTAATAATTTTCGCATAAAAAATTGGTGAAAAATCGAACATTTTGTTGGCCCAACAAGGCAGAACCGTCCCTTAAGGCGAGAAATCCCTTTAGAATTTTCAAAAAATCGATTTTTTTACATATTTCGAAAGTATGACACCCAAAGAAGATACTGCCCAAAGGGAAACTCGAAATATTGAATATTTGCGGAGTTATCGCATATAGTTTAGAGCGCGGGGACAGCATGCGGTCAGGTAGCGAGTCACATGTTGAAACTCTAAACGCGATTATCTCGAAACTACTTTTTCAAAAACTGCTCGTGTTGTAGGTCAAAAAGTTATCGACCGATTTGGATGAAATTTTGGGAGGTTACTCTTAGTAATATTGTCGGAAGGATATACCTAAAGTTTGAAAGGTAGCGTATAAAAAAATACATTTTTTTGGGGTCAAATATGTCGAAAAAATGGTCGAAAATTCGAAGAGTAAAAAGTAAAAAAACTTTGGAGTAAAAAGGCTCCAAAATTTTCAATTTTGCACTTTTTCACAATTTTTTAGGTATATCCTTCCCCTTAATACGTCAGTAAACGAATGACACTTGTTAAATCTTTTCCAGATCAACAGAAAAAGAGTGACAACTGCAGCACTTTTCGATGTCGCGGAAAACAGGCGCCCGAAGACCCTTAATAACGCCGCCATTTTGTTGGTCAACCCAAAATTTTTTTTTCAACTTGACAGTTATAATATACTCATGTCCAAATTTGAAAATGATCAGATTATTTTATCCCCTCTAAAAAAATTCCCGAAAAATACCTATTTTTCACGCTCCCAAAGGGATTTCTCGCCTTAATGAAGACACTTTCGAAAAACATTAAAATTTTTTATTTATTTATTTAAGTGACTATAGACCAAAATGGTAGTTGAAAAAGTCCTAAAAAATTGTAGTTCAGCGCTGTTGATGAAATCGCGGGGATGGATCATCCGAAACAAAAAAATCAAATGGTTTTAGATTCAGTACGTTAATGGCTATAGCGCATATCATACGATTTTTGATAAATGCAAAAATAACAAAATGGCGGACATATTTCGAAAAAAAAAGTGTTTTTTCACCGTTTTTGGCAAAAAAAAATAGTAAATATGAAAATTCAATAAAATCCTTGATATGCGCTATAGCTATAGTTGTAAGGAATATGTGGTTAAAATTTCATAGGATCGGTTCAGTAGTTTCGAAGATTTCATCAACAATCCGTCGAAAAACGTTGTTTCGAGAAAAACGCCTTAAAAGTTTGTTTACGTTACATAAATACATGAAAAGATTTTTTTAATGTATTTCGAAAGTGTATTTATTAAGTGTAACAACTTTTATATCGATATGTATAATATAAATATATTAAAAAATTCATGAAAATAGCCTTTTTCGCGTTTAAAGTGAGAAGAATACTTAACCATTACGAGAAAGACTTTTTTTCACCATTGTAACACGAGAACTACTTTAATTGCACTTGCCAACAATTAACACGAAAAATCCGAATAAAAAGTCGGTACAACGTACACTTAAAAAATACCTCAAGCAGGAATTACCTTCGTCTTTATTGTCAGTCGATTCTCGGTTTAAGCAGCGCGAATCATTTCGTATAGTGTAAAATTAATTTTTCGAAGAAACACACACGAAAATAAACGCAAATTGAAATTTTGACAAGCGTTCGTTTTTTTTAAACCTCGCTTCGACCAATGCTTTCCGTCTACTCACGTTTCATAAGAGTATCCTGAGCGTGATAGAGCACCATGCGATAACCGAACAGCAAGGAATCCTTGTCGAGCATGCATCTTCGGTATTTCACGAGAGTCGAGAATAGAAGCGGCACATCGAGGATTCCGTGGCCCGCCCTCACGTGGCAAACGGCCGCTGCAGATAGAAGGAACAGCCCACTGAGCGAGCCACCGTTCAAACAGTGAACGATTATCGGCTTTGGGGAACAATGTCGAAGCGCCTGCTCGGACAATATGTCCGTAGCGAAAGCCAACAGCGAACCCGGACTGCTGGGTAATCCACTGAAAAAACCAAAACAAGACCAGCGTCACAGTTGTGTTATAATTAAATAAAAAACTCCGACATTCATTTTTCCAGTATTTCTTTGATTTTCGAAAAATACGTCGTTGCTCACAATTTTGCGAAAGCGAGTTGAAAAATGTCATCTTTTGACACGTTTTTTATCGAATAAATTTAAAGTAAATACTTTGGAACCTCGGCCTCCCTGTTGATCGTCCTTATTGCGAGAATCGCTGGAAAAAATATCTCAAGGCGAAATGACATACAATTACGCCGGTGAATAAATCCACGAAAAGTTTTTGCAACTTTTACAACTAGTACAACCGTGCTGTATATTGGAATCGGAAAAAATTAGAAGGCTCGTTTCTTGACAGGTGATTTTGTAGGTGCCGCGGGTGCTAAATCCAAGTTTGCCTAAAAATCGGGGTGTAGGTTTTTTTAGGTATGAAAGGGGATGGGGGTGGATTAATGCCAAACTACTACCCCCACGAGGCCGGCGTCGGGAGACAAAATGTTCAGAAAAATCTGGGTTTCATTTTTGACCACAGCGTCGAAGTCGTGGAAGTTCATTTTGGGGGTGAAAAAGTGGGGTGAAGTTTTGAAAAATCAGTTTTCATTCGATAACTCTTTAGGAAAAATTCATACAATTTTCGTTCAAATGGGAACGTTGTAGCCCTTGAAAAGATGCGTCGATCGAGTATTTGATCATCCCTCTCCAATAATATCTTCACCCCGAACAGAATTGTTGAAGTATAAACAAAAAAATTGTTTATTGAATAACTCAAAAACAATCGATTTTTCGGGGATAGTTTAAATGTACGAAATGTAGAGAATAATTTTCTCTATATTTTCGTTCCTATGGACCACCCTTGAATTTTGCTTTTTCGAACCTCTCTCAGGGATTGAAAATTCACAATGAAATTCTGGGAAAACTATTGACCGAAAGTAAAGAGACACGAGTTTGGCGCTGTGGACAAAAATGTAGCTGAGGGTTCAAGCTACAAATTCTTTGACGACGGCGAATTCGTACGGTCAATAGTTGCGCCAGATTTTCATTTTGAATCTTCAACCCCCGAGAGGGGTTGGAAAATGAAAATTCAAGGGTGGTCCATAGAAACAAAAATATAGAGAAAATCATTCTCTACATTTCGTACTTTTGAACCATACCCGAAAAATCGATTGTTTTTGAGTTATTCAATAAACAATTTTTTTTGGTATTTTAACAATTTTTTTTGTGGTGAAGATATTATCGAAGAGTGATGATCAAATACTCGATCGACGCGTCTTTTCAAGGGCTACAACTTTCCCTTTCGAACAAAAAGTGTACGATTTTTTTCTAAAGAGTTATTGAATTAAAACTGATTTTTCAAAATTTCACCCCACTTTTTCACCGCCAAAATGAACTTCCACGACTTCGGCGCTGTCGACAAAACTAAAGCCCGGATTTTTCTGAACATTTTGTCTCGCGGCGCCAACCTCGTAAGGGTTGTAGTTTGGCATTAATTCACCCCCATCTCCTTTCATGTCCTGAAAAAACCCTACACTCCGATTTTTAGGCAAACTTGGATTTAGCACCCGCGGCACCTACAAAATCACCTGTCAAAAAACTAGCCTTCTTCTAATTTTCTCCGATTCCGAGGTTTTTCAGCGATAGCACGACTATACTACAGAAAACTACGCTTGAAAAATGATCTTTCGGTTCGGCTAATCGCAAATCGAAGTCGCCCCTAGCTATACTATGCATTTTGGCAATGGAATCATTGTATCCTGTGGGGAAATAACTGACAAGGAACATCACGCAAGTGTCCGCCTTCGATTTTGTTGAAACTCATGTATTTCTTTTTATCGCCCGAAAAACGGTTTTAACCCTTCGTGGTCACACTTCCCATTTCGATCACGGTGGTCACACTGGGTTGATTCTACCCAGTCAATTTTCAAACCAGTATTGTGACCAAGCTATCTATCCAAAAAGGTTATAAAAATTACCGAACATGCTTTAAGGGGTTATATACAGTTAAAATTTTCGAAAAATCGATTGGTTTTTTGTTTCAGTCGAGAATTACGAGTTGCATCTTTCCCGCCGATTAGGAACTACAGTGGCGAGACGCACATGGAATAGGCTGATAAATCTGCAGTCATTTATAGTTTCATGTTGAAACATTTTTTTCATACATTTCAAATATACATGAAAAGATAGCTCAATGTTTATTAGGCTCACTTGTTTATTCCCTTCTTTAAAAAATCCCCAAAAAACGCTTTTTTCGGACCTTCTAATTCAGGCTCCCGGCTTGAGAGATGCTTTGAACCATCTAGAATAAAAGGAAAAGAGTTTGGTAGCTGTAATGAAAGGCCCGCAGGCCCGTGTGGGTCTGCAGTGGCTGCCCCGTGTGTCAAACGTCGACCGTTTTTCTCGGAGCACAATTTTTCAAAACGCCACGCAGCATAACTCCAACAATTTTCCTTCTATTCACTCCAAATTTTGAGCACATCTTTGAAATAAAATTCCGAAGAGAAATACGTACGCGATTTTTCATGAGTTAATTATGACATTATTTATTGACAAATGATTGTCTTTTTCTGGTGAAAATTAAGTTTTTACTTTAATGCTTGCCAATTACACAAAAATTAATATTTTTAAAATGACCTACGTGCTTCTCTAGCTATACTCATGTAAATTAAGGCGGGATATACATTTACGACGATAAAAAAATCGATGTCTTTTTTTTTCTTTAAACGATACAACTATATACGTAGAATATTTTCCCAAAGTTTCAAAACGAAATTCGAAAAACTTCAAACGTTACAGCCCGTCAGCGATGTGCCTCACCGCTCGGATTCCGAGCGGGCGTGAACATCAAACGCGTTTTTCTCAAAACTACATTGTCGAAATTGGCGTGCAGGGTTACTCAAAAACTATTAAGGGGGTGAGGTATTAAATTTTTTTGCATTAAAAAAAATGCATAATATCTCAAGAATATTGTGTCAAAATTTCAAGTCGTTTGGAGCAAAATTGACGAAGTTATGAGTATTTGAGCGTCCGTTGCTCCAGGCCGGGTGCGACAAGATGACGAGTTGCGAATTAGTAGAGTAGAGGAGCAAGCGACGCACGACAGTATAGAAGGAAGAGTTTTGCGTAGACAAATGCAAAAAGATGCTCTAGATCATGTTGATCGAAGCTTTTTGCTCTACAGACCTGGCATCGACGACTCTGTGTGAGTATAAGAAAATTGTCGAGTTTTATTTTGAATTTTTCAGTGTGCAAACCTTTAAAGCGTTTTTCTGAAACTTGTCATGTTTGAAGTCCGTGTACGCCATAACTCAAAATCTACTGTACCAATCGTTTTGAAATTTTGCACAGTACTTCTTCACATAATTCACCAGGTATTGTCGGGAGCTTTTTTGTTTTTCAAAAATAATTATTAATTTTACAACAACAAATTAGCCGATTTTTTTAGCGAAAATCGGTTTTTTGGCTCCCAAGTGCTACGAAAAATTGAAAAATCGAAAAAAACATCCTCCCGTGGTTACCTCGAGAAACATCTCCTTTAACAAATGCATTTTGATTTTTTTGTTTCACATCATTCTGTCGCGAGTTATGATGTACACCGCAAAACAACTTTTTTTGAGGCGCCTCCGGAGATTCACCGTCACTCGCTCAATTTTCAATATTTTGCAATGAAAATTTAGGAAAGTGTTGTTCAAATGTTGCATTATTATATGGAAATTGACTGAATAAACTAACACTATCTGTATCGCCAAAAAAATCTTCAAAACATGCCTTTTTTCACCGAATTAACCTTACCCCGCCCTTAAGGAGGTACACCAGCTTCATACAATGTTGCCATGCTAAACCATGGTCAAATTTCAAAATGGTGATAGATCAATAAAATTTGGTGAGTATATTCTTTAGTATTATATATGTCAATACAATTTTTTTCAGATTTTTTCATTGTGCCGTTATCGAATAATTGAACATTGAAGTTCACGTGTATAAGCATAGGGTTTTTATAGATATAGGTATATATTCCGGGTATAAGAATAAACGCTTGTGAATTATTTGTAACAAAACGGCACAACCAAAAAATCTGAAAAAATTTGTATCTACATGAATAATACTAAAGAATATATTCACCAAATTTTATTGATCTATCACCATTTTGCTGAAGCTGGTGTACCTCCTTAAGCCGATTGAGTCGAAACCTCGGTAGAAATATTGATAATATTGGTACATTCTACTTGGCGAAAATTCTTTTTGAAAAATTGGAAAAAAACTACTTTTTTAATCCACATTTTACAGAAACGGTGCGTGAAATGTTGATTTTTTTTGTAAATACGTGCCATTTTGTCAAATTTGTATTTTCTTCATTTTAATTACCGTCACATAGAAAATATACATGTTCTAACTGAAAAAATGTTTGAACTTTTTCCAAATCAAAGTCTACGGGACTAGACTGCACGCCAATTCGCAACTCCCGCGGCGACCTTGCTGTAACACTCTACCACAGCTCCGCCATTTTGATGATGAATTAATTTTTAAAAATTGTTTCGTATACTTAAATATACTATTAAAGTATACCTAAAGTTTGATCAATTATGGAATAATTATTTCTTAGTTTAAAAACCCCTCAATATTGCTTATTTTTTTCCTGTCTAAATGTATATCCCGCCTTAATAGATTTTTTTTCCCACATTCAAATTTGTGTCAGTTATACTGCGTGCCGCGGAGCGTCTCAAATTTAACATGCTTATGTATAATTGTTTAATATCATTTTTTTTCGTTCGCTTAAAGAAATGACTAATAACATCCTTGAACATTATTATTCTTTTGTCCTTCCACCAAAAAAAATCGTGAAAAATCGCTTAATTTTAGACATTTACAGTGGTGTAAGCCCTTGCGTGATGTTCCTTGTGAGAAAAGTTCCGAAAAGATATCGTGTAGGTAATTCCTAATAACTGCGACACAATGTGTATGAGGGATTCTCCGTCAATTCAGCCACTTTTTTTCGACCATCTCAGATCTGCCCCATAATTGGTTATATCAAAGTACCACTAAAAGGCATTCTATGTGAATTTTTTCAGATTTTTTAATTCAACATTTTAGAAAATGCCGTTTTTTTTTTCAAATGAATATATCCCGGAAACTAGAAGTAACTGAAAAAAAATGTCTGTACATAAAAGTTGTAGTTTTGTGTTAGCTTTCAAGCGGACGATTTGAAATAATTTTTACGTTCCGGTAACGCTGATTTTTTACCAAAAAAGGGGAAGATTATTTTTTTGATTAAAAAACGGCGATTTTTTTGCTGAACAAAATTACAGAGTCTTCCAGTATATCTGACGATATCGCAAAAAAATCGCCAGAGTGGCACGGATCGAGGTTCTAGGGTAAAAAAATGAAACCACACCAATTAATTTTTTTATACCGGAACCTCGCTCCGTGCTACTCTGGCGATTTTTTTGCGATATCGTCAGACATACTGGAAGTCTGTAATATTTTCAGCCGAAAAAAAACGGCTGTTTCTGAATGAAAAAAATAATTTCCCGCTTTTTTGCTAAAAAATCAGCGTTACCGGAACGTAAAAATTATTTTAAATACTCCGCTCGAAAGCTAACACAAAAGTACAACTTTTATGTACAGACATTTTTTTTCAGTTACTTCTAGTTTCCGAGATATATTTATTTGTAAAAAAAAACGGTATTTTCTAAAATGTTGAATTAAAAAATCTGAAAAAATTCACATAGAATGCCTTTTAGTAGTACTTTGATATGACCAATTATGGGGCAGATCTGAGATGGTCGAAAAAATATGGCTGAATTGACGGAGAATCCCTCGTATGTGGGTTGTCCACTCACACAGAGCATGCGGTAAGCAGCGGCGTAATGTCACCAAAAACCAACGGAACCAACATCAAAAGACGTTGCCATCTAAATTAGTCAGCGTGTGTCATTTAGTCTCGATTTACGATTCACGGCGATTTCGTAGACTTACGTTATCGGCCAAGCCAGATACTGCATGTGAACGACTATTCTTTCAATTCTTCGCTCCGAATTCAGAACGGTGATAACTCTCTGAACGTAGGATGCGTGATTGGTGGAATTTTTCAACGATAGAGTGAATCGGCCAATAGTCAAACTGTTATCCTTGCTCGTGGGCCAATATATCTCGTTGTTCAGCTACGCATGAGAAGAAAAAGAAAAGCAACAAATCACCTTACTGCACAAAAGTTGGGGATGTTATGATATCTGTGGCCCCTAATTCTAACCGCGCAGCCTTTATGTTTGACCCAAAATAAGACTTTTTTCAAGAGTGGTCAAAATCGAAATTCGACCCTTAAGGGGATGAAACAGGGGTTTTAAAGTTTGGGTTTGTTTGGATGTTTTTTTAAATGCTCACATATGTGTGGCATACACAGTTAAGGCCTTAGGCCACAGTAACGGGTATAAAATCAGGTGCGAATTGAACAATTTTTTTCGTATGTAAAAGTGATTCACTCATAAAATCAATTACACATCTATTGAGTATGAATATCAAGCTGTTAGAAAATATATACAGTAGCGTGCAAAAGTTTCGGGCCACCCTATTTTTCGTGTTGCATAGAAATACGATAGTACGGGAAATACAAACGAGTGATGACACTTATAATTGGCGTCGAGATGCTTGATATTAAAAAAAAAAAGTGGTATAAACAGTAATATCACTCTTCAACAATTAATTATCCAACAGTTTTTATTTAATGACTGTGCAAAAGTATTAGGTCATATACTATTGCGTATGAAAACAAAAAACAAAACATTATAAAAATAGCAAAACATGGTTTAGTTTTCACTCTAGAGTCAATACTTCGTTGCCATGCCCTTAGCAGCGATTACAGCAGCACATCGTTGGGGTATAGACGCAATTAATTGCGAGATGCAATCTTGTGGCATCTTTTCCCACTCATATTGCAAATGATCCCATAATTCCGTCTTGTTGGAGTGATTCTTCGTTCCAACGCGAACCTTGAGCTCTTGCCACAAATGTTCAATCGGATTTAAATCCGGTGACTGCGAGGGCCAGTCGAGAAGGCGCACTTTTCGGCTTTCAAGGAAATTCTTCACAAGACGCGAAGCATGTTTGGGATCATTGTCGTGTTGAAATATCCACCCATTCGGCATATTTTTCTTTGCAAATGGGAGCATATGGTCTTGCAATATATTTCGATACATTATAGCGTCCATATTGCCTTGGATTTCTATTAGCGGACCAATACCGTTATCAGAAAATGCTCCCCAAACTTTAACATCTCCGCCACCGTGTTTTACAGTTGGAATTTGATATCGTACATCGTATCTGGTACCTGGTGGACGTCTTACGTACTTGCGACCATTACTTCCGGACAATTGAAATTTGGATTCGTCGGAAAAAAGAACTTTCCGCCAATTCGATACTGTCCAATGTTGAAATTTTTTGGCAAAATTCAATCTAGCCTTCTTATTCTTTGTGCTAATGAGTGGTTTCTTTACACCGACGCGCCCAATCATTCCCACAGCCTTCAGACGTCGGGATACCGTACTCCGACTGATATCAGCAAGATTTTCACTGCGTAATTCTCGCGAAATTATTGCTGCAGTTTTTCGCGGATCTATGACACACTTTCTTTTAATGATTTTGTCCACGCATTTTGAAGTTCTTCGTGGTCTACCGCTTCGACTTTTATCACACAACGAATTTGTTGATTTTGATTTCGCAATAATACGGTTTACTGTGCTTTTCCAAATACGTGGGTCATTTGATAAGTACCTAGCCTGAAAATGAATACACCAAAATTTTGCTAAAAATAAAATTTATTTTTCAATGTAGTCTCCTTTTAGTTGAATACACTTGGCCCAGCGGTGTTCCAATTTTTTTAACCCCGTTGAAAAAAATGTTATCTCTTGGGCTGCAAAATAGGCCTCCGTGGCGGCGATTATTTCGTTATTGGAGTGGAATTTCTTCCCGGCGAGTGAATTTTTTAGATTCGGAAACAAAAAAAAGTCGCACGGAGCCAAATTTGGAGAATACGGTGGATGGGGCAGCAGTTCATAGCGTAATTCGACCAATTTAGCCGTGGCGAGCGCGGAGGTGTGAGCAGGTACATTATCATGGTGGAAAAGCACTTTCTTTCTCGACAAATGGGGCCGTTTTTCTTGTAACACGGCGTTAAATCGGCTCAATAGTTCGGCGTAGTACTGTCCCGTGACCGTCTTGCCCTTCTCCAGGTAGTCAATAAAAATCACACCTTGAGAATCCCAGAAAACAGTGGCCATCACCTTTCCAGCCGACGGGACCGTCTTCGCCTTCTTTGGAGCAGGTTCACCGGGTAAGGTCCACTGTTTTGACTGCTCCTTGGTCTCTGGAGTATACCAGTGAATCCATGTTTCGTCGACGGTCACGTAACGACGCAAAAACTCTTTTGGATTGCGATTAAACAGCTCCAAACACTGCTCTGAAGTGGTCACACGAATGCGCTTGTTGTCTGCAGTCAGCAAACGCGGCACCCACCTTGCCGACAGCTTCCTCATGCCCAAAGTCTCATGTAGGATATGCCACACGCGTTCTTCTGAGATGCCTACTATCACAGCTATCTCGTGCACCTTTAATCGGCGGTCTGACAAAACGATATCGTGTATTTTTGTCACGTTCTCCTCCGTAGTGGCTGTTTTTGGAGCACCTGGGCGTGGATCATCAAAAACCGACGTACGACCACGTTGAAACTCGTTATACCAAAATTTAACGGTCGCCATCGAAGGAGAAGCATCCCCATACACTGCATCCAAGCGTTCTTTAATTTCACTGCGCGATTTCCCTTCCAAAAACAAGAATCGAATCACCGACCGATATTGTTCTTTCTCCATTCTTTCAAAAATCAACGGACACACTTGCTTTCACACGCTCTCAAAAGAGAACTATAAGTCCGATCCGGCTGAAATTTTGTCAGTAGCCGTCGACAAGACGGTACTACACTATAGTGTATTTCTCTTGCAATAGTGGCACCATCTAGCGGTGAGGCTAGGTACTTGTCAAATGACCCACGTAGATAGAGTATTTGCAATGTCACGAGAACTCTTTCCTTTTTCAAATAGTTTTAACACAACTACACGGACCTCAATTTTTGTGTGTTTCGCCATTGTGGCAGAAATAGAACTGATTTTGTCATGGTTCTTTATGTTTCGAACTAAAACGAAAGAAAACGCGCAAGAAAACGTAAACAAACCGTGTGGCTGGAGAAGGTGAGACAGCGGCCCAATATTTTTGCACACTGACCGAACGCGTTCGACGCTGTACACAAAGGATACACTATACAAACAAAATAATATACCACGCTGTTATGCATATCATAGCTCCCTCAAATATTTGAAATGATGGAGAGGTTCAGGCATTAAATATTTTATCGAATAACTGAGAAAAAAAGGTTGGCCCGAAACTTTTGCACGTCACTGTATATATGTACAAAATGACCGACTACTAATTCGATGTACAAAATGGCCGACTACTTATATTTTGTTTTGTTATCTTTTTTTAGGCCCTCCGCGGCGTGACATTTAGCATCCACAATTTTTTACCTAGAACAAAAAACAAAAATTCTCGTCAATCTACATTAGAATACCTACAGAAGTACGTACGAACTTTAAAAAATATTTATTTATTCAAAAGTTGTAGGTATTTGAACTTAAGAAATGAATTTTCAGTAAAGAATTTCGTTATAACTGCTCATAAACTGCTCATAAAATGTAAAGTTTTCGATTAATCAGAAATTCCGTACGTACTTCTCTGCGAAATGCAATTAGGAACATAACTTTTAAATTTGAAGTAAATCGAGTGAAAATTGTTGAAGTTATTTGTCACGTCAATTGGAAAAAAGCTGTTTCGAGATGTTTCGAGTAGTCGGCCATTTTGTACATCGAAAAAAAAAATTCTAACAGCTTGATGTTCATACTAAATAGATGTGTAATTAATTTTATGAGTAAATCACTTTTTCATGCGAAAAAAAATTGTTAAATTCGCACATGATTTTATACCCGTTACTGTGGCCTAAGGCCTTACGGATTTATAAGTATTACTTGACTGTCTACCCGTACCGAACAGCGCGGAAAACATGATATAGTGTTATATATAAAATCAATTTGGTAAGTTTCAAGTAAAGCTGGTCAAAAAATAGGTTTTTTTTCATACAAACCTTAACACTCCCATTTAACCCCCTTAAAGGTTACATTTTGGCAATTGCTGAAATTCATGCTTAATTATATGTATTGGAGTGTATTTATACCAAGTTTCAAATAAATCTGGTAAAAAAAAATAGGTTTGTTTTCATTCAAACCTTAACACTCCCGTTTCTCCCCCTTAAGGGACGAATGTCAATTTCGACCACTCTTGAAAAGTCTTATTTTGGGTCAAATATGAAGACTGCGTGTTCAGAATTAGCAGGCCACATATATCGTAATACCGCCCAAAAGTTCGATCGCTCGAAGGATATGAAAGATCGAAATACCTGGGCGTCGGTGGCCAAACAAGCCACGACTTCGCTCCCTTGTTCCCAAATCATTGTCCAGAAAGCTTCGTAAGATTCGGACTTTGGCGCTTGAGCTACGATAAATGCGGTTGGTGTCCACTGCGTCAAATCATTGACGTGCGACGCGTTGATATAATCGGACGAGCCATCAGTGACGGAGAGTCTCACTCTGGTCGAGTCGTAGGGTATCAAATTCGTGGTTCTATTTGCGCTGGAGTGTGCTTGAGCCACGTAACACGTTTGTCTCTTCATTTCCCGTTCCTGGAGAACGAAAAGCAAAACGTTACGAATTTCATAGCAATCCTGATATGGCGGCGTACACAAATTACGTAACGCCAAATTTCCCAATTTTTTACCCCCCCCCCCCTCCCCCACGTAACGGAACCGTAACGCTTGACCAGACCCCCCCCCCCCCTATTCCGTTACGTAACGGGTGCTTTGTTGTCAATAATTGCGATTTTTTTTCATTGGCATAACTAATTCTGAAAGGATCGGGTTTATACTCATTTTATGAAGTATGTATTCATCTAGTTTCATACCAATTGTTATGACAAAATCTTGAAAATTAACAGACATATATGCCTTGATTTGACGACGAAAAAAAATTCTCTTCATTGTCCCATCGATATCTTTATGAAAAGTGATCTGTAAATTAAAAGTCAACAATTTATCGATATCTATACAAATGTAGCTATAGTTATGCGTAGCCGTTTTTTTATTTAGGATTTTTTTTTACAAAATGCCGACAGTTTGGACTTTTTTTTCTGTTTTCAAGGCGCTTTTTCTGTATTCAAGCAGTCTTCAAAAATAGTAATCATCGAATGTTAAAAACGCGGATACGTATAACCTTAGTAACTGCGATTACAAAAATGTTTTTAAAAAAATTGAAAATCGATTGACAAGGTTTTAAGGGGTGAGATGCAGTCAGAATTTTCAAAAAATCGATTTTTTTACATTTTCTTGAAGCATGATGTTTCGAAAATATTCTCTGAAGATTTCAAGTCAATCCGATGAATAGTTTCCGGGATATCCCACAATTAGTGAAGGGGCGTCGATATTTTGGAAGCTTCCACATCGGCAGAAGCCATATTGTATGGGCCAGGAATTGATGATTCGATGTAAGTAATTTTTTAATTAGTATTTCTATACATAAATCGTGTTTAAAATTGGAAAACTCTTTCAGAAATTTTCAAAAATGTATTGCTCAAAAACTATGAACTTGAGCAAAATTTTATACAGAATACTTTCGTTTTAAAATTGTCCAAAATATTTTTAAAAAATAATAATTCATCCCGAAAAACTTTAATTTCGGATTCAGCGGATCAAAATACATTTAAAAAGTTTAGCTTCATCCATCGATCTCAAAATTTTATGAACTTATAATACCGTATCCACATAAAAAAACTTTAAACGCGTTTTTCTCGAAACTATGTTTTTGAAGTCGGTGACCACTATAATTCCAAAACCACTCGATGGATTTTAATGAAATTTGGTGTGCTTATTGATAGCATTAAAAACTAGTCCTTAATCGAAGGATTTTCATTTTTGTTGAAAATATATATATTTTTTTAACAATAAACGAGCGATTTTTTGGTCGAAAATCGAAAGTTATCGGTCGGAAGCCGCCATTTTGTTAATTTAAAAAAAAAGCATGGATTAAGGACTAGATTTATTATTAAACTAATGATTTTTTTTTAATTTCAGATGATCCAGTAAAATTTTATGATGGTCACCGCAAAGCACTACATGCCGAAGACAAAGATGGCGATATTTTTTATAAATAATAAATATTTTTCTTTGAAAATTTGTACAAGTCAAGTTGAAATGTAACATACAAAGTCTGTGTAACCACTTTTGTAAAACAAACTTAATTACTACAAAAAAATATTGAAAATGCTCGTTTTTTCACGCCTCTGACTGCATCTCACCACTTAAGGGGAGGGTAGGGGTTTCAGCGTGAAAACAAACACTTTTTTGCGAATTTTTTCATCTATATGGATAGAGTAAATTTATTGAAACTTTTTGTACATTGTTAAGTGTCATTTCAAGAACATCCCCTGAAATTTGTACGCGAAAATATCTACAAACAAGCCGGTGCCGCGTTTTTCTCGAAACCACTTTATCAAAGTCCGTGTTCACTGCCATTTGAAAACTACATGACCGATTTATTTCAAACTTGGTACACACTTTCTACATATAAAATACCTCCCTCCAACGGTTAGTTTGAGATTTTTTTTTACATTGAGGGGGTTTTCCACCCCCAAAATGGCGGAATTTTTCGTGAAAAATAGTACTTTACACTTTACATGACCACCAAAAATTTAGAAATGAAAAAAAAAAAATGATCACAGACCGTTGGGGCGAGGATTTGATGAGACTTCGACAAAAATTTAATGGTACTTGATTTCAGATAATTTCTAGCTGAGATACAGTGAACACCGCAAATCGTGTTTTTCCAAAGGCGTTCTTGGAAAAGCTTTGTCACCGGCTTGTTTGTGGATATTTTCGCGTACAAATTTCACGGAATGTTCTTGAAATGACACTTAACAATGTACAAAAGGTTTCAATAAATTTACTCTATCCATATAGATGAAAAAAATTCGCAAAGAAGTGTTTTTTTTCACGCTGAAACCCCTACCCTCCCTTTAATTTAATTGCTATTTAATTCACTATGTGCATAGTGGATAGCGATATTAGATGGTGAGAAGGTGATATGAAATGAGAATCTTCTTCTAATAGACTCAGATTTTTGCCATTTCGGTCCATAGCGGAAAAAGAATTTACTGTTTGTTTTTTTAATTTATTCAACGTACGTTTACGTTTGCTACTCTGCTCCAGAGAAAAGACTCATAGTGACCAAACGTATAGAAAATATTCGAATCAATATTTTTTCTTTATTGTGATTATTAAATGATTGCTCCTTCAATGTGTACATAGAATTTCACCATATTTCAACCACTTGAAAATCATCTTGTTATATCTCTACAGAATAAAAGGTTTTGAAGTTTGCATCGTTGAAATGCAACGAAAATTCTTTTCAATATTTATATTTCGTCATTTTTATTATTTTGCAATATCTTTTTTATGCAGATTTAAATTCAAGATTTCTACACAAGCGTATTAAATGATTGAGGGATTTTCGTAACGAATATTCGGCAGAAGAAATTCGAGCAATTGAAAAATAATAATTATCGTTCAATATCATCAGAATAAATGTAAATTAAGAAAAAGATTCGCAATAAAGTTTTTTTCACGCTGAAACCCCTACCGTCCCCTTAAGTATTCGCTCGGACAAGGTCGAAAAAACTAGTTTCGAAAAAAAACGCGTTGCAAATTTTCTTTCCGTGTTTCCTGATACAAAGTTTTGTTTTTTCTAGAATATTGATAATTACATTAGAGTATGTAGTCGCGGGCGATATGACGATTCCTCATCTTCATGATAGTTCACGAAATCATAAGAGCCTGTACTTCATCTATTGTAAATGATGCCACACCTGAAGGGCACTTACCGGTCGCGCTACCTGTTCTCACTAAAGCGACTATAACTCCGTCAATTTTCGGACTTGTGAATAAAAAAGTTGCCAACATATTTTTCAATACATGTACTTTCAAGAATTATTTTAAAAAATGTCCTTCAACTTTTGCCTGCGGGATGTGGGAAAGCTGCTGTGCAAGATCCTGCACAGTGATTTTCCCCCTTAACCAACATTGCCTATGGAAGCTGTGAGCTGTCCACGGTAAAATTGCACGCGAGGTTTAAATTAAAAACTTGAACATGCAGAAATTTTGCTATTTCTGGTAGTTTTAAAATCGTGACGTAACGCGAACCTTGACCCCCCCCCCCCCCCCCCGCGCTACGTTATTTGCGTACGGCCCCTATGCGGTAACAGGAAAGTTTAGTGAAAGACTTTGTCTTTTTACCTCGACGTCAGTTATTTCACTCCACTTGATGTCCAAACTGGTCGAACCACTGAGGGTCTTTACCGTCAAGCTGTCCACGAACTTTTCATACTTCTCGATGTCGGTGATGAATTTTTGCAAAACTATCGGATCGCCAAGTGGATCACGTTTTGGCTGAACGTCGGTGTACCACGTGTCCCACACGATCTGAAGATTCTCGTGTTTGTCGTCGGTTTGATGCATCCTTTCGAGACTATCGTCGCATTTGTTTTTGACTTCCGGCAACATTACGGTCGATATTGTCACTTCCTTGGGTGCTTTCTCGATGGAATGTACTACGGGCACCAGGGGTGCGTGATTTATCGTTATATCGAGTTCGGCAAGAAGATCCAGATTCGATTTTGGAGCCTCGGGTTTTACATCCGCTGGTTTCGTGGCCACTTCCGGTTGTGGAATCGTCGCACTGTTCGATTCACCACTGGATACTGGTTGGTAACTTTGCCCGTTATTGCTCCCGACTTGATTGTTACTCGCGGTTCCGGTTTCTGAAAGAAATGGACAATGACAATTTCTAAATGTAAAGCGTACAATTCAGCTTGAGGCTTCTTTCCGCTCTCAAGCATCAAGGCCGTCGTCTACTGTGATGGGTCGAAAAGAGCAATTTTTTATTGCATTTTCTGAAAGTATAATTTCTTTAGAATATTTACGTTTTTGGGACATTAAAAAGTTCGAAAAATTACCCGAGTTACCGACTACCTGACAGCCTGTTGTCCATTGAGATTTATTATTATTAGTATTATTATTAAATCGCAATGCTCAAATATTAATGAGCTCTTTGAGCAAGAAGGTGTGATGTATGGCCCTGGAATCGCAGACTGAGTGTAAGTTTGAAGCTTTCATCACATTCGTGCATGTACCGTTCTTCAAACTTAAGGGGTTACCCCCACTTGCGATTTTGAAAAAATCGATTTTTTTTATTGCATTTTTTTGAAGTGCAATTTGAAGTGGTTTTTTTTTGATGCCCGGAATAGATGACTCTATGTAAGTTTACAAAAAAAAATATTTTCTTCGTGTAAACTGAAATTGAAACTTTAAACGCGTTTTTCTCAAAATGGCATTTCTGAAGTCGGTGACCAAGATTACTCGAACACCAATGAACCGATCTTCTTGAAATTTTGCAGGCTTATTTAATACATAAAAATTTAGTCTTTAATCGTTCGATTTTTTTTCGAAAAAAATGGCCGTTTTATAGCCAAAAAACGGCCGTTTTTTTTCGTTAAAATCGAACCATTAACTTTGACTGTCCGCCATTTTGTGAAAAATGAATATTTTTTAAAATCCTTCGATTAAAGACTAGTTTATACTTATATTTGACTAAATCCATCCGCATTTTTTTTTCAGATGATCCACTTCGCCGCAATGTTGGTCACCGCAAACCGCGTATATAAGAACATTGTTTCATTGACGGCCATTTGCCACTAAACAATGTAATATTTTTCAATAAAAAAATTACTGAAAGTTCTTCAAGATGTGTTCTTTAAGATGGTATATTGATCGATTAAAAGTTTTGTAGTTTTCTTTAAAAAAATTCATGAAAAAGGCCTTTTTTTGCGCTACAAGTGGGGGTAACGCCTTAAGGTGTCTTCTCACTTTAGACGCAAAAAAGGCTACTTTCATGCATTTTTTTATAGGTTTATATTATAAATATTGATATAAAAGTTGTTACACTTAATAAATACACTTTCCAAATAGATTTTAAAAATTTATTTATTCAAGTCACTATTTATAGACGAAAATGGTAGTTAAAAAAAAATCCTAAAAAAATTGTAGGTCTGCGCTGTTGATAAAATCTCGGAGATGGATCATCCGAAACGAAAAAATCAAACGGTTTTAGATTCAGTATGTTAATGGCTAGAGCGCATATCATACGATTTTTTATATATGCCAAAATAACAAAATGGCGGACAATTTTTGAAATAACAAGAAAAACGTGTTTTTCACTGTTTTTGGCAAAAAATAGTAAATATCAAAATTTAGAAAAATCCTTGATATGCGCTATAGCTGTAGTTGTAAAGAATATGTGGTTAACATTTCATAAGGATCGGTTCAGTAGTTTCGAAAATTTTATCAACAAGCCGTCGAAAAATATTGTTTCGAGAAAAACGCGTTTAAAGTTTGATTGGGTTGCATAAATGCATTTTTTAATTAATTTTTATGTGTTTCGAAAGTGTATTTATTAAGGGTAACAACTTTTATATCAATATCTATAATATAAACCTATAAAAAAAATCATGAAGCTTTTCATGAATTCATGATTTCATGAATCATGAAAATCATGAACCTTTTTTAGCGTGGAAAGTGAGAAGACCCCTTAAAGGACTATTCTAGTATGACGGCTCAAATTAAGTTATTTTTAAGATTTTTTCAACTGTTGCCTGTATCAGTTCAATTTTTTTTTTCGTTTAAAGGTCCACTTTTCTAGAATGGAAGACAATTTTTTTGTTGCATATGAATGTATATTTACTTAACAATTTATGATTGTGTGATGGCATGAAAAAAATATGTTGCTGGCGTTGGGGATTGGCGCTCTCCAGGTAATCTCATACGAAAAATTCAAAAAGATTCTTAATCTGTATGAGTGTCGTTATCGCCCGAACAAGAATTATTATTTTATATTCCAAAATAACAAAATGGCGGCATTTTTTTGCAAAGGTGTTCGGTAAACACGTTTTTTTTCGTCATAATTCGGGTGAAAGTATGAGTTAAAACTAATATTTTTGAATAATTCTAGTTCGGGCGATAGCTATACATGTGCTGAATATGCAGTACAAATTTTAGCTCGATTGGTTAAGGGGACGGTAGGGGTTTGCACTTTTGAAAAATCTATTTTTTTTTGTATTTTCTTATAGTTAAACATTTCAAGAATATAATCCCAAAATTTCAAGTCAATCAGAGCAAAACTCTCGAAGTTATTGACTATTTAGTCCCGCTCCTCTAACACTGTAGCTCCGACTTCTCTAAACTTCAAACGCGTTTTTCTCGAAACCACTTTTTCAAAGTCCGTGTTCACTGCTATTTTAAAACTACATGACCAATTTATTTCAAACTTGGTACACACTTTCTGCATATAAAATACCTCCCCCCAACGGTTAGTTTGAGTTTTTTTTACATTGAGGGGGTTTTCCACCCCCAAAACGGCGGAACTTTTCGTGAAAAATAGCACTTTTCACTTTACATGACCACCAAAAATTTAGAAATGAAAAAAAAAATTATCAAAGCCCGTTGGGGGAGGATTTGATGATACTTTGACTAAATTTTAATGGTACGTGATTTCAGATAATGTCTAGCTGAGATACAGTGAACACTGCAAATCGTGTTTTTTCAAAGGCGTTCTTGGAAAAGCTTTGTCACCGGCTTGTTTGTGGATATTTCCGCGTACAAATTTCACGGAATGTTCTTGAAGTGACACTTAACAATGTACAAAAGTTTTCAATAAATTTACTCTATCCATTTAGATTTTAAAAAATCGCAAAAAAGTATTCTTTTTCACGCTGAAACCCCTACCCTCCCCTTTAGCCGTTTCTCCGAAATCGCCATCGCCAGGTGAAAAAAACTCGTTTCGAGAAAAACGTACGCGTAGCCGTACTGGAGCCAAGCGCGCGCACCGAGCCCTTATACTTTAAGAGCTGTACTGAGTAGACAAAGTGAAAATCGACTTTACCAGCAGTTGGATAACAATTCATGATGGTATAGAGTTGAAAAATGCAAAAAAAATCGATTTTTTCATCCTGTCACACTAAAATTCCCCCTTAAATGCATTTTTCTCAAAATTATATTTTTCAATTTTTTGGGCAAGATATTTCGAAAAATAATCGATCGATTTACTTCAAATTTCAACGACATTTAGCGTGTACTGGTGTCTATTACATATACTAGAATCAATTCGATAAAAATATATTAACTATTTTTAACATGCAACATAATTCATAATTATTGCATGAAAAATCGTTATGTTCGGCTACACCGTCGATACTCTTTAAAGAAAAAATCTCTTCCATTCTAGTAAGCGTGATAGCGACATGCTTACAGATTATGACATTTTTCTAATTTTTTGTTTCAGGCCACTGGAAGCTGAGATATGCCCAAAAAACGGCGGCATCCATTTTTTCTAGCCATATCAATATACGTGTAACTTTGTTAATAATTAAAAAATTTTTAATCTGTGAAAATGTATGTGTTATTCATTTCTTGTTTAATAAACCACGAAAACCCGAAATGTACTATGTCGGATGGTTTTCGAAAAAAAAAATTCAAAGAATGCCTGCGTTTCTCTATCTTCACACTAAACGACGGCAAGTATTCGAATATTTCCCAGGACAATCTCATCGATGGATGCGGCACGAAGTGCACGCTCGAGCAATCTCCGTTTGAAAAAAGCATTTGATCTCGAATAATAGGGTATTTGACTATATTAAAAATGTGGACCATTCTCTTGTCATCCTAAAAGTATATGGTGCTTGAAAAGCTTTTTCTATCATTTTATGGAAAATATATGCATTGTTTTAGTTTATTTCAATTTTTTATGGTAATCCTATCGCTTCACACTAGTCATAGCACGGATCATGCTTGAGACTTGTAGAGTTTATATTTTTAACATATGCAAAAAAAATAATTTGTAATAACTAAAAATGTTCGTGTGTAAACTGTTTAATGAATGTTCACATTTAATAAGAAAAATGATGAAATAGTTATTCCAAAGATTCGCGCAGTGTTTCTAGGTTTGATATTTGGCAACATTGGTTCTATCGCCGTCTCTTTTTGCTCAACCAGGCGAGTTTAACATCCACGCTTTTCAACGTCGATCTGTCAAAACAATGTCAGGTGCGGAAAATATAAAGCATTGTATTCGGGCCACGACTGGTAAAAAGCGCGGGAAATTTGTGTCAGCGAAATATGTCGGTTAAAAATGAAATATGTTTGGAAATTCGAATGAGTGAAATGAGGTTAGGACTATAGTCAGCTGTTGCTTTGCTGTCACGTCTCTTTATCGTAGCAAGTGGCAACGACCGGAAGTTCAAATTAAACTTGATATTACATAAAAATGAGGTCAATAAGCGTTATTTTTTCTGAGAGCATTGGATTACTACAAGTCTTAAGTATGTAAATCTGATTATTTTTAAGAATCTGACGGATTCCCACTATAATATACACTTTTGTAGCGACCGGAAATTGGGTTTTTGTATGTCGTCTCAGAATTACTTCACAAAAACACGCAATTTTAATTTTTTTTCTCTGTAATTAGGTCGATAACTGACCCTGAAATTTTACAGAGACGATTATCACTATGTTCAGTGAAGCTCAAAAAAAAATTATGAAAATCCTATGGATTGAAGCCTGGCGATAGGATTACCTTAATTCAATAAATTTGAACGTCTGGTCACGTGAACGAAAATGCTCCAGGATTGGTTGGATCTCTAGTGACGTCACATGCCAGTAACCAGATTGTCATTACGAGTCCTGTAACGAGCAGTGAGCGATTTTCTAGTCTATTTCAGTGTATTTCCGTGCGTTTTCTGTTCCTTCATGGTTATTTGTAGCACTAGTAACCATATTATCAACTTTTAAATAAGAATGGAGAGGAAGGTTTGCTGTGCCTTGTATACTGGCATGTGACGTCACAGGCGTCACGTGACCACATATCTGACAACGGGAGCGTTTCGGCGGTCTGATTGAATATTTTCATTTTATTGCCGATTTATATCGTAAATACTGACATTCACGAAGATAAAAAAATATTGTGAGCATAATATAAATCAATTATCCATTTAAGGTAATCGTATCGTCAGGCTTCGATCCATAGGATTTTCATTTTTTTTCGAGCTTCACTAAATATATTAATAATCGTCTCTGTAAAATTTCAGGGTCGGTTATCGACCTAATTACAGAGAAAAAATATTAAAATTGCGTATTTTTGTGAAGGAATTCCGCGACGACATTCAAAAACCCAATTTCCGGTCGCTACAAAAGTGTATATTATAGTGGGAATCCGTCAGATTCTTAAAAATAATCAGATTTTCATACTTAAGACTTGTAGTAATCCAATGTTCTTAGAAAAAATTACGCTTATTGACCTAATTTTTATGTAATATCAAGTTTAATTTGAACTTCCGGTATTGGATTTATTACCACTTGCTACGATAAAGGGACGTGACAGCAAGGCAACAGCTGACTGTAGTCCCAACCTCATCTCACTCATTCGAATTTCCACACATATTTCATTTTTAACCGACATATTTTGCCGACACAAATTTTCCACGCTTTTTACCAGTCGTGGCCCGAATACAATGCTTTAAATTTCCCGCACCTGACATTGTTTTGACAGATCGGCCTTGAAAAGCATGGACGTTAAACTCGCCTGGTTGAGTAAAAAGAGACGGAGATAGAACCAATATTGCCAAATATCAAACCTAGAAATACCGCGCGAATCGTTGGAATAACGATTTTTCATTTTTCTAATTAAATGTGAACATTCATTCAACAGTTGACACATGGAAAATTGTAGTTATTACAAATTATTCTTTTTGCATATGTTAACATGTGGTATGACTAGTGTGAAGCGATAGGATTACCTTGAGATGATTTTTGTACAACAGTCACATACCCTATTCCCAGTTCTTTCCCTCATCTCCGAGGATTCTCTATTTCTTTAACGGGTTATACGCAGTTAGAAATTTCAAAAAATCGATTTTTTCTATTGCATTTTCGGAATGTACAAATATGTGAGTATATTCCCTGAAAATTTCAAATCGACCCAGCGAATATTCTCGGAAATACACACATATTTGTAAGGACGCTCGGAGCGCTACAGAGTAATCGCGCGAAACTTCAAACGCGTTTTTCTCAAAACGGTGTTTTCAAAGTCGGTGAGCACGATTTCTCAAAAACGGCTCAACCGATCGGTCTGCAATTTCAACACAACCTTGTCAGATATATTCTTCAGGTATTGATCGAAGGAATAAGATTTCCAATAATTATTTCTATTTTTTTTCAACGATTTAACGAAAAAAAATTGGTCGAAAATCGAAATTGTTTCTATCCGGAGCCACCATTTTGTCAAAAATTAAAATTTCGACTATTCCTTCGATCGATACCTGGATTCATCTATCCCCTAAAAGAATCTTTTTGGTTTTTCTCATTTCAGATAATCCAAACCGCAGATACTTTGCTCACCGCCGCACACTTTTTTTCGGGTACCTCCAGGAGACTTCCTGCAGGAGCAATGTTAATGAATATTTTGAAAATAAAAAACGCCAATCTAAAGCTAAAAGATGCCACTACACTGCCCAATACTTTTCGTTTTGCCCAAATGAAATCCTTTTCCAGCAAAAAATCGTGAAAAAACGACTTTTTTTTACCTTGATTCGGCATCGCGTGAGCCGTGGTATAATAAATATTATCGGCCGTTGGTGTCTGATGAGAAGAGCCGTTCGAATACTGTGACGAGGGTGTGAGATTAGTCGTTTCGCCATTGCTGGCACTGGTGTATCTCGAGTTGGCTTCCGGTTGCACGTACGCCTGTTGACGCGCGATTTGTCCGTCCTGTGGCAAAGCGTACGAGGCCTCGTTGTTCGTCACATTGGGATCGCCTTGGGAATCCTGATAGCCGGAGCTGTACGAATAAGAGCCAATTGCCGGATCAAAAGCGTAGCCGGGATGTCCTCTGTACGAGTCCGTCGCCGAGTTCGCAACAGCCGCGTTCGTTTGCGAAACAATCGCGTAATTATCAGCGTAAGTCTGCGAATAATTTGTATACTTGATTACACCGGCGTTGTGTGCTTGCAGGGGATACTGATAATTGTTCAAATAGCCGGGATTGTTCGTCGATTTCGTATGGCTCTGTATAATGTCCGTTTCGTTGGCGTAACTCGCTGCGTTGTCGATTTGCGAGGCAATCGAGCTCGCCACCGCGGGATACCCGTGAATCCCCGTATCCGTCTGATAATTCGCGTAACCGCTCTGATAGCCGGAAACAGCCGGCTGGCTGTTTGGAGCTTGCGAATTGTGGGGGTTCTGCGAAAGTGCCGGATCTTGGTAACTCTGCGGAATGCGCGACGTATAATCCGTTTGATACTGTTGAGGTGTATTGGGAGTTTGGTTCGCAGCGACGTAAGGAACGTTCGTCAAAGCGCTCGACACGTCCGCGGGATAAACAGGGTGAGGGGAAACGCCCGTGGTTTGCCGATTGTGTACGTATTGCTCGGGCATCGCGTACGGTGAATTGGCAGCTGGCATCTGAGTGGAATATTGTGGATTCTGTAGATTGGCATGTCCAACGGCGTTGGGATATCCATGGGTCCCCGGGCTGTCGGATCTCTGCCACACGGGTGCCTGAGATATTTGCTGTTGAGAAACCTGATAAGCGTAGTTCTGTCCGCTGTCGTAAGTCTGCTGTTGTCCCTGATGGGGGCTACTCTGGGGCTGGATCGGATCTTGTCTGACGTTCTCCGTGCAGTAGGGATTCGGCACTGTTTGCTGCGCCTGTACGTGAGAGGGTGACTGGTTTATTCCCATTGCCGTGTGCCCTGCGTTTCCTTGATTGTAAGCCAACTGATGGCTGGACGAAGCGTGATATCCGGCCGAGGATAAAGCGGGTTGCTCCACGGGCATACCTTGATAGCCTCGATTGTCCTGAACGTTGTAGTCGCTCGGATATTGGTGATATTCGACGTTTGGATTATTCTCGCTGGAATTTTGTCCTACCACCGGAAGTTGCGAGTAAGGAGAGGCTGAAATTTGCTCGCTTCGGGAAATATTGTAACCGGCGTAACGTGTACTGTTGCTCGATACTTCGGTACCGTTGGACGAGTGCCTTGTCGCTTGTGGATACATGCTGTCGGTGTTTGTCGTGCCGGTCTTTGGGAAACTCTGCGTACCACTGGCGCTGTTGCCGTTTGTGAAACTCGATGGGTCTACGTAGTGGGTGTACTGTCCTGTGTGATACTGAGTTTGCTGCTGGCCCGTGTAATAACTCGTGTAATCGGTCCCGTAATATTGCTGATACATCTGCTGGTTCGAGGGTTGCAATTCGGCGGCTATCGGGGCTACGGCGTTTATGGGTATTCCGCTGGAATCGTTCGCGCTCGAATCGATCGGATACGCCTTGGGTAAGGTGTGGGAATTTGGCTGTACCGAGGCAACGGGACTGGCGTGTTTTTCGTTGCCGTAGTTGTTCGGCTGGTGCTGCTGATAGCTCGGAGGGATACTGTTTTTCAATCGAGCTGCCAAATGATCGCGCAACTTCATACCCGAACCGGCTTTCCTCTCCGTATTCGCTGACGGAGCTACCGGATTATCCGTGGAATTTCCAACGATGCCTCGGTCGTTGCGCGCCATTATCTGCTCCCTCTCTTCCTCCTGGACGCGGCACGTGCTCTTGACGCGTTGCAACAACTTCGTCACGTTGACCTCGAGCTTGCGATAGAATTCGAGGCCCTTGGTCGACTTCGCCAGGAGATCCTCGTACGCGTCGTACGACGTTATCAGCGAGGATATCGTTAATTCGCGACGCTTGAGGATCTCGTCGACGACCTTTCGCGTCTCGGCGGTGCGAGCGTAAGCGTCCGTCAAGGCGGACAGTATGTTGTCCTGGGCGGCGAGATTCTGGTCTATCAGATTCACCAACGACTGATGCTTGCTCAGTTGTTCGGAAAAAAGAGCATCGAGGGAACCCGTCTCGGCTGTTGCCGTCACTAATAAACGCGTCAAGTCGTCCTGGGCTATGGAATCACGGAGTTTAGCGTGCAATTCGTTTCTTTGGCGTTGCATCTCGTCCACTTTGCTCAATATACGCTTTAACTCCCTCGCGTGGACTTTGTCGCTTTCGTTTTCACTCTTCTGACCTGCGGAATTAAAACGAATAGGTATTGTCTCGGTGTTATGTTGTCGCGAGATTGAAAAAAAAAACGAGTTTAAGGGGCTATACTAGGTGCGCAACTAAGTTTCCGGGCTTTTTTGACCAATAAAAAATCGAAAATTTCAAGACAAATACAAAAAATGGTTCATTCGAAGTATCGTCCCTCGCTATTTACATATTTTTGCCATCTATCTGGCAATACATAAATACCGTGACGATAAAAATACGCGTCTTTGGACTGAAACCATTCGTCCAACCAATTTTGTAATGCATCGTAATTGGCCAAGTGTAGCCCACCCAAGCCATGCGCCATCGACCGGAACAAGTGATAGTCTGAAGGGGCCAGGTCTGGCGAATACGGCGGGTGCGGTAGCAGATCCCATTTCAGTGTTTTTATGGTGTCCTGGACGATGGAACTGCGATGGCACGGAGCGTTGTCGTGCTGCAATATCACACGTTCGCGTCTCGTGTCCCATTCTGGCCGTTTTTCGAGCAATGCGTGGTTCAAATTGATTAGTTGGTGTCGGTAGCGATGCCCATTGACAGTTTCGCCCGGTTTCAGCAGCTCATAGTACACGATTCCTTTCTGGTCCCACCAAACGCAAAGCATTGTCTTTTTTTCGAAGCGATTTGGCCGTGCCGTCGATGTTGACGCTTCGCCAAGTGAAAGCCACGATTTTCTGCGTTTGGGATTCTCGAAATATATCCATTTTTCATCGCCAACAACAATTCGATGCAGGAAACTCTTTCTGTTCTGCCGCAAAAGCAAAATTTCGGAAGTGGCTCTTCGATTTTCCATTTGTCTCTCAGTCAACTTAGGCGGCACCCACTTTCCTTCCTTATGAAGTTTTCCCATGGCGTGCAAACGTTTCGAAATACATTGCCGAGTAACATTTAATGCCTCGGCAAGTTGATCTTCTGTTTGAGTGTCATCTTCATCCAATAACGCTTGCAGATCGGCGTTCGCAAATGTTTGCGGTCTTCCCGAGCGCTCCTTGTCCCCAGTCTCAAAATCGCCACTTCTGAACCGCTTGAACCAATTTTCACACGTTGTTTTTGATGGTATATGTTCGCCGTAGGCGTCCTCAAGTAACCGACGTGCTTCAGCTGCTGTTTTTTTTTAGGTTGAAGCAGAAAAGCAATGCTTCCCGCAAATGCTGTTTATTTGGCACAAACTTTGACATTTTCGAGGTTAGAAAAAAGGTCGTTGTGTTGCGATATTTGTTTATATTACGACTGGGTATTCTTAACAGATGTCCAAGCTATAAAGACACCCAATTTCAGACCGGTATGCCGACTACTGGTGTTGCTGGCGCCATCCATGTGTTAAATCCGGGAACTTAATTGCGCACCTAGTAGCATTGTGACACTTTCAAAAAATCTTTTTTTTTTGCTTTTTTCGACATTTTATACTTTCAAGAATATCATGTAAAAATTTCGAGGCCGTATCTCTAATCATTTTATCTTGCAAAAATCGATAGATGAATCTTTAAACGCGTTTTTCTCGAAATGAGATTTTTCAAATTTGCTGACGTTGTAACTCAACGAGCAATTATTCGATTGACTTGAAATTTGAACTGAGTACTGTTGGATATATTTACTCTACAATGACGTAGGATATTTTTTATTGGATGAAAATGGACGATTTGGCATTAAAAAAAAAGAACCATTTTATAGGCAAGAAAACAGACTTTTTTTTTCATAACTACGCCATTTTGTTAGATTTTGATATTTTTCGAAAACCCTACGTCATTGTACAGAAAAGGCCTTCCAGTTTAACGACATATTTTCCTTTTTCGGTTTCAGCTACTCAATCGGCCGGAATCATGTCAACAGTGGAGGAACTTTTTTTTGGCGCTTCCGAAGACAGCGCATAAGTCGCTTGGATCTCAATATTTTTCTATGAAAAAATTATGTAATATAGGTCAAATATAGCCAAATATATTCTTAATTTTCCGAAACATTTAATTGAGTACTTTTCTTCCAAAAAATTCCCGAAAATCACCCAAATTTTCAGCGTTCACACTGGTATAGCCCGTTAAAAAATTACGTAATTAAATTGCATAATTATGATCACGTTTGTGCGGATTAATATTTTTCTCGGTTTTGGCAGTCGCATACCTGAAGTAATCGCGTGGGGCGATGGAATTTTTGCCATAAGATCGGCAAGCGGCTGCGCCAGAACTTGCAAGTTATTAACGTGCAACGTCATGGCTCTGTGAAGAGCTTGATTGCTCTCGGACGCTTTCGCATGAGCTTCCTCGTATTTCTTGGCCTCTCTCGTAAGATCAGTTGCTACTATCGTGGGCGGTCTTTTACCCACTGCTTCTTGATACCGCTTTTCACTGAAGGACACACAGTAAGCCACAAAATTCGTACCGAATCTCTGTCAAAAAGAAAACCGCGATAACGGTTCCTGAAAATGGTTTACTCACCGCTGTTCCTCGTCGGTAAGCATAGAATCAATTTCCTTTAACATCGCCTCAACATCGCGATACGTGTCCGACAATTTGCCCATTATGTCAACGAGATCTTCTATAGCGTTGGGCCTCGCATTGAGCGCGGCGCATCGTTCGGCCAATTCTTCCGGCGGAAGAAGCTCCGATTCCGAACTCTGCGCGTCTGGATCCCACAAGCTGAGGTGCTGAAGTTTCAACGAGGCCAGATACGTGTCCAATTGCTGATCACGTTCCTCGATCTTCTTGCCCACCGAACGAAGAATTTTCGCTTTTTCCTCGGAATACAGGGAACTCGCCTCGTGCACCTTCATTGGCACTAATCTGCGATAAAATTAATTCAACGGTTCATTAAACTCTCTCAGCGACGAAGTTTCGCTGTGGAAACGAATCAAACCTGCACATAGCGTATTCGACTGTATTGAGGGAGACTTCGTCCTTGAAATTTTCAAAAAATCAATTTGAGCTCAGCATGAGCAGCTAGAAGAAGAGGAGGGATGCCTCTATGGACCAGGCATTGCCGATTAGCGGTAATTATAAACACATTTGTGTAAACACATTACAAAATTGTAAACGCGTTTTTCTCGAAAACACGTTTTTAAAAATGGCTGACATTCCCCTGACCGCTGTAATTAACATATCGACCTGAAATTTGGAGAGCATACTCAGAAAATATGTCTTCACGGAATGACGGATCGTTTTTTCGATAGATACATTTTTGCATTTATTATTTATCTTTTTATGCGAAAAAAACGCGAAAATTCGATATTTTTTTTAAATTGCCGCCATTTTCTGAAATTTGTACTAAACGAAAAACCCATCCGTCATTCCATGACCAAAGGGTCACAGATTGATAATATGCTTTGAATTTGTGTTTCAGATCAACAAAGAGGGGGCAGTGGTGTCAGCCGTTTACCTCCCGCGATTTGAGGACCTGTTTTCGCGGAGCTGCAACGGCCGCCATTTTGGTTTTTTTTTTCAAAAAAAATTTTTTTTTAACTTTCTGTATATCATGAATAAAAGCAAGGAAAAACCCGCGCTCAAAAAGCTTTACTCGTTTCCTTTAAAAAAAATAAAATGTAAACACCTGAAATATGGCACTCCAAGGACAAAGTCTCCGTTAAGGTAATCTTATCGCTTCACACTAGTCACACCACTCATCATACTTGAGACTCGTACAATTTATATTTTCAACATATGCAAAAAAATAATTTGTAATAACTAAAATTTTCCGTGCGTAAACTGTTCAATGAATGTTCACATTTAATTAGAAAAATGAAAAAATAGTTATTCCAACGATTCGCGCAGTATTTCCAAAATCGTAAATACTGGCATTCACGAAGATAAAATAATATTGCGAGCATCATATAAAATAATTAACCATTTAAGGGATAACACCACTCTAGAATTTTGGAAAAATCGTTTTCTTTTTGGCTTAAACAATACTTTGGGGTGATAAAAACAATATGCAATTGGTCCTGTAGCAAAAAATGTTTTTAAAAGGTTCAATTATCGATTTTGCCGCAGCACCTCGGACTTCTTACAGGCGCCTCGTACAACTTTAAACGCGTTTTAAAGTTGTACGAGGTGGTCTCGAAACCACTTTTTTTTAAACTGGGAGGACGGATTACTCGAACATCTTTGCATGGATCGATTTGAAAATTTGATAGTAGCTTCACAATTACATTCTCTATGGGAGTACGTAGCCGTTTTTCGATTAAATGTAAACATTTTTTTTTTATAAACAATTTACTGCTTATTTTTTGGGCAAAAAATCGATTTCTTCCTTTCAAAGTGCGCCATTTTTTCAAAATTTGATTTAAAAAATCCCCACGTAGTCCCATAGCTAATAATATACAGATTATAATTTATTTGGTTTTTGTTCCAGGCTTTATACTTTACGAGAAAACCGTCCTCCCATGAAGCTATTTGTAAAAAAACACGTTTTTCAAGATGGGTTCTGTCACCTCCATTTTGTATGAAAATTATGTCATTTTTTTTTAATACTTTAATATGTGTTAAAAAAACCCTCCCAAAAGAAATCCTATTTCTTTTTTCACACTCCCAAAATAAATTGTCAAATTTAGGGCTTATTTTCTGCCGCTAGAGTGCTGTATCCCTTAAGGTAGTTCTGTAGTTTTGGTCAAGTCTTAGGAATTGGCTGAAATCTAATGGTGTAGATATGACTATTTAGGGTATTATAGAATATATACCCTAGAATATGGGTATTTTTGTGTAGGGTAGAATATATACCCTAGAGTATGGGTATAGAATATGGGTATTTTTGTACGCGATCCCTATACTTAACACGTAAACCGATAGGAGTTTGCTCGCATTTCTCGATATAGGTTCTAAACGGATCTTAGAATTTCAAAATAAAAACACACGTGTACGCAGTACTATTGGGGGATTGATTTGAAAAAAATGGCAAACTTAGACCGTTTAGTTTCGGAGATATCGACTTATGAAAAGTGGTAATTTTATTCCACACCAAACTCGGGCCCAACCATCTGTAACGGAATGGCAACAGTGTACGCTGCAGCCAGCTGATCGGCGCGTGGTCTGGGAACTCGAAGCGTGTTTTTTTTTCCCGAGTTCTAGTAATTCTGAGACGGATGTGAAATAAATTTATTCTGCAAACAAATTTGACTTGTTCAATTTATGCATGTATTTATGCATGTATTTGTCGTTTTTACTGCGAATACAATTTAAACTGTTGGCAAGATGTTGTAAATCCACGATCCGACGTCCTTCGACAGCGATTTTTTGTTGCTGATCGTTGAGGTTATGGTTATTCTCATCCCGTTTAGCCGCATTTGCTTGGCACATGGCTGCCACAGTTTTCAGTCTTTTAGCAAGCGCCTTTTTTCTCGTAAACTTTCCTTTGTAACGCATTTGGGTTGACATTTTCGCGCTTTTTTTATTTATATAAAATATTTCGCAAAAGACGGATCGTAGGAGGCTGAACGCTATGACTGCAGGAAAATCGCGCTGTTGCCACGATTACAGCGCCGCTCTCTGTACGAGAATGAGACCTATCTATGCATGAGGTGCGAATGTGTGGGACATATAGAGGGTACAAGCTCTGTCAAAAATTTACAACGAACAGAATCGTATAGGCATTGGATGTTACTATACGCTTCGACCGAAACTTTTGGCTCATACGTGTACCTACGGAACGACGTTAAGATGATTTTCGTACACAGTCAAATACCCTATTGCTTTTTCGAAGTCCGCGAGACTCAGGAATATGTGAAATTTGATCGTCGCGCAGTTTTGGGTAATTTACCTCGCAAATATATCCGGTCCGGATACTTCGGGATCGTTGACACTGAACGGAATGCCTTTGACGAGGGATGCACCGTTGACCGTTGGTAACGCATCCTTATCCGGAACCTCCTCGTGGTATATGAATTCGTTCTCGTTCTTCGCAGCTTTTCGCTTTCCCTCTATAACGTCATTGGTGAATGTCAATGCCTCCTCGATAGCCTCTTTTTCGCCAGCGATACCCATTGTGCCTTTGGCACTTGTGTACATGGCTCGAGCGTCATTGAGAGCGGCCAATGACGCGTTGTAAAACGCCACGCGTTCGCCCATTTTTTGTTGTTCCTCAGCTGCGAGACCCTGATACAACTGAGTCACCGCTAGGTGATAAGACCTCTTGAATTTCACGTATCGCTTCCAATTCTGGGGACAAGTAATTCCGTAGTAACTGCTTAATTTCATGCTGAATCTTTTCTCTACAATGTGCTTCGTCTCAATTGCGTTGGTGGTTGACAAAAACAAAAATACCGAGTTTCTTGTATGGGTTTTGAAAAATACGTCGTGCTTGGATGTAATTTCTGCCCGAAGTTGCACAGCTCTGAATACGATGCTCAAAAAATTTCGAGAATTGAATAGATAAGGCAATTTTTTTTAATTCCAGTCAAACTTTCGTTTAATTTAACCGTAGAACGTCGCACTCTGGTCCCGTAGACCGACGGCAGATTACGTATCTCCGTAGATCTTCCGTTGGTACATTACGGCGGGATAGACATTTAGATGGGAAAAAATTAAGCAATTTTCAGGAATTTTTTAAACTAAGAAATAATTATTTTACAATTATCAAACTGTAGGTATACTTTAAGGGGTCTATTCACTTTAAAAACTAAAAAAGGTTTTTTTTCATGAATTTGTTTGATAGGTTTATATTATAGATATTGATATAAAAGTTGTTACACTTAATAAATACACTTTCGAAATACATTAAATTTTATTTATTTATTCAAGTCACTATTTATAGACGAAAATGGTAGTTAAAAAAATGTCCTAAAAAAAATGTAGGTCTGCGTTGTTGATTAAATCTCGGAGATGAATCATCCGAAACGAAAAAATCAAACGGATTTATATTCAGTATGTTAGTGACTATAGCGCATATCATACGATTTTTTATATATGCAAAAATAACAAAATGGCGGACATTTTTCGAAAAAAAAAAACGTTTTTTCACCGGTTTTGGCAAAAAATAGTAAATATCAAAATTTAAAAAAATCCTTGATATGCGCTATATAGTTGTAAAGAATATGTGGTTAAAATTTTATAAGGATCGGTTCAGTAGTTTCGAAGATTTTATCAACAAGCCGTCGAAAAACGTTGTTTCGAGAAAAACGCGTTTAAAGTTTGTTTGGGTTACATAAATACAGATTTTTTTTTTTAGGGGCCAGTTCACTGAAACTTTCATAAAATCGAAAGCCAGCAAGACTTGACGAAATCGACGATGATGAGCAATCAGAAGGAATTTTGTACGGTGCAGGAATTGCCGATTGAGTTTAGCTAAGAGTTTTTCATAGTATAAACTTCAAAGGCGTTTTTCTCGAAACAACGTTTTCAAAATCTAGCTTCATCGTATCTCTAAAATTAATAAACCGATTCTCTTGAAATTTGAACCACATATTGCAAACATGATTCGCAACAAGATGACCCTCGATGGTTTTAAAATTTTGATTTTTACTCTTTTTTTTTGGGTGAAAAACTGTGAAACAACGCGTTTTTTTTACCTTTTTTCGTTTTTCATCTGCCATTTTTTTATTTTTTGTTAAAACTTTATATCCGAGGGTCATTTTGTAGCTGGTGTCATACTGAATCTAATGAACTTTCATTTATTTGTTTGAGACAAGCCGTTGCCGAGTTGTGAGGGAGTTACCTAGCCCACCTTTTTTGAGGCGTTACGTTAAACTGTAGTTTTTGTACTTAAAAATGAATAAAAATGAATTAAATTTTTTTTAAATTCTCCCTTTAAAAATCCTCAAAAAAAAATCGCGAAAATAGCCTTTTTTTCGTGGGTCCAAAGTGGACTGGCCCCTAATACATTATTTCGAAAGTGCATTTATTAAGTGTAACAACTTTTACATCAATAGCTATAATATAAACCTATCAAAAAATTCACGAAAATAGCCTTTTTTAGCGTCTAACGTGAGAAAACCCCTTAATAGTATATCCAACATGGAAAGGTTGCGAGGTCGATCTCTCCGATTTCGATGAAATTTGGCATGCTTGTAGAATGGGTAAAAATAGGCGACACGTATTTTTTTTATATCTGCGGAATCCAATTTGTAAGGGTCGAAACGCACCCTCGAAAATTGGGGTGTTTTTCGTCGATAACGTTTTAACGGTACGAGATATGAAAAAATTTCGAATTGCAACAATGTTTATTTTTTCGTGTACATACATCGGAGATGATACCGGTAACGTTATCAACGAAAAGCGGAAAACAGCGAAAAATTGGGTTTTGCAGATATGTAAAAATACGTGTCATCTATTTTTACCCATTCTACAAGCATGCCAAATTTCATCGAAATCGGAGAAATCGACCCCGCAACCTTTCCTTGTAAGTATACAAAACAATTTTTTAAATTTCATTTATCATCAATAGGGCGGAGCTGTAGTAGAGTGTTACAGCAAGGTTGCTGCGATTTGCAAAAAAAATTTACCATTTTTTCAGTCGGACATGTATAGTTTCTGTTTGACAGTAATTAAAATACAGAAAATGCAAATTTGAGAGAATGGCATGCATTTACAAAAAAAATCAACAATTGACGCAAAATTTCTGTAAAATTTGGATTAAAAAAGTAGTTTTTTATCGATATCTCTACCAAGTTTAAACTCAGTCAGGTTGATAGTTTTTGAGTAATCCTCCACGCCATTTCGAAAATGCAGTTTTGCGATAAACGCGTTTAAAGTTTACATAGGATTTGAAGTAAATTGCATTAGGCAATTGTGGTAACTAATTACTCGAGTGATCTGTTATAAACTTATTAAATTATCAATTACAGTAGTAATTGTAATTGTTAACTCAATTACTTTTTGCCCATCTCTGTCTGCCTCTCTGTAAAATGTGGATTAAGAAAGTAGTTTTTTCCTAATCTTTCAAAAACAATTCTCGTCAAATAGAAGGTAGAAATATTGATATAATTTCTACCAAGTTTAAACTCAATCGGCTTAATAGTTTTTGAATAATCCTACACGCCAATTTCGGAAATGCGGTTTTGAGAAAAACGCGTTTGAAGTTTACACAGAATTTGAATTAAATTGCACTGAGTACTTGTGGTAAATAATTACTTGAGTAATCTGTTACAAAGTTATCAAATTATCAATTACAGTAGCAATTATAATTGTCGGTTGTTAATTTAAGGGGTAAGGCCACAGTAGAATTTTCAAAAAGTCGATTTTTTCTTTTCGCTAAAACGGTGCCTTATAATCATAAGAATAAGTTACTATTCGATTTATAGCAAGAACATTTTTTTTCGCCGACTTTGAGCGTATAACGTAAGCCCACCACTGGCACGGCCATAGAGTACCTAAAGCTTTAAACGCGTTTTTCTCGAAACAGCTTTTTTCCAATTGGCGTGACAAATAACTTCAACAATTTTCACTCCATTTACTTCAAATTTAAAAGTTATGTTCCTAATTGCATTTCGCAGAGAAGTACGTACGGAATTTCTGATTAATCGAAAACTTTTCATTTTATGAGCAGTTTTATACGAAATTTTTCACTGAAAATCCATTCAAATACCTACAACTCAATTCAAATACCTACAACTTTTGAATAAAACAATATTTTTTAAATTCCGTACGTACTTCTCCAGGTATTCTAATGTAGATTGACGAGAATTTTTGTTTTTTGTTCTAGGTAAAAAATTGTGGATGCTAAATGTCACGCCGCGGAGCGCCTAAAAAGATAACAAAAGAAAATATTAGTAGTCGGCCATTTTGTACATCGAAAAAAAAAATTCTAACAGCTTGATATTCATACTAAATAGATGTGTAATTAATTTTATGAGTGAATCACTTTTTCATACGAAAAAAGATTGTTGAATTCGCACATGATTTTATACTCGTTACAGTGGCCTAACCGCTTAAATTAATTATAATTGTTATGAAATATTTCGAAGATGTGCGTGCGATATGTTATTCGAACATTCAAGCTCTATTATTGTTTATAGATGCGGAAGGAAATTTCGATAAAAGCCTTCGACAATCGATACCTTGTATATTTTAGATCCGACAGTATCAGAAATTGGATTATCCTCGCTGTTGTTGGGGTCCAGCGTAGCGAGCGATTGCGAATAGTAATCCACTATCTGTTTGGCAACTTTTGCTGCATTGTTAAGAGAACCGTTAGATCAGCCGATATAGCGAAGCGCTCTTTGCAGCGATAAGAAAACGACATTTCTGGCGCCTCATTGGAATACTCGCCTACTATGGTCGGCTTCCTGTTGTCGAGCATACTCTTTTCCAGTATACATTCCTGGGCCTGGGCAAGGCACAATTGATGCATGAAACTCCTGAGTTCGGGAGCTGAATCCAGACCGGATATATTGCTCTGTACGTGTAGATGCTCGAAAGCCCAAGCGGCGCATTGAAAATGGGCGCACGCCATTTTCATACCTTCGGCCGAGGTGCGCTCCGTTCTAGCGCCCAACTGGGTGTGAACCGCTCCGATGTTGTACAAAATTGACAGAATCTCAAACCGTACGTTCGCTAATGAACAAACCATATTCGCGTACGCGCCGTTCCTGCAATAAAACGTCCAAATCAAGGAAAACAATTGAACGATGCGTTACTTTTCGCCCTATTTTTTTCTTTACAGTTTGTCAGTAACATTGTTGTTTTATTACGATGCTGAAGTTTGCATCGTTGGAATGCAACGAAAATTCTTTTTTTTCCCTTATTTTCACCATCATCTAGAATCGTTTTTTTAAATATTGGGGCTGAAAATTGATGATGAGGAATTTGAAAAACGTTTGAATGATTTTGGAGGGCTAAACGTGCCGAAAAAAATTGGACTACGAAACTTTCGTTGCGTTCCGACAAACTTCAATATCAGTTTCATTTCCGATATACGTCGATTGTTGTTTTGACGAGAAGTTTATTAGAAATTGAGAAATGAAAGAACGATAATGAACAAATGGTGAATTGATTCGGAGAACAGTGAGGGGAAATCCTAGTAGTTATTCTTCATCGATGTTACTTTTAATTGTCATGATTGAGGCAAGTGAAGGAAAAAAATGGAAATGAAAAAAGGAAAATGGAATGGAAATGGAAAAAGAAAAAAATGCAAAATTTTGGAAACAAAAATTCTTTCAAAATTTGAAGAAAAGAAAATTGGAATTTTTGTTTGGAAATTTTGAAAAATTAATTTGGATTTTTTTGTTGAAATTTTGAGAAAAATAATTTTTTTTCTTCAAAATTTGGAATTTTTTTCTTTTTCCAAGATTTAAAGAAAAGTTATTGCAAAAATGTGAGAAAAAATAACGGATTTTTTTATTTATTTTAATCACCATTAATTGACATTTAAGGAACGATAAAAGTGTTCCTTTAATTTTTGATAAAACTTTGACGGTTCGGTAAAAAATAACGGTTCAGCCGATCAATTTTAAATTGTGGGGGGTCTTAGGGCATGTATTGAACTCAAAATAAACCTAGAAACATGAGTCATCTTCGCAATATTTGCAAAGTTAACGTGAATTTCCCAAACCAGAAAAAAATTCTTTTTTCGTACTATCTCAAATCAATATTAAGGTTAAAATTTTTTTTAAATTATCTAAAGTACCAAAAAGTGCTTTTAGATAATTTATTCCAGTTTACGAAATCCACCTTTAACTCGCTGTACGATCATTTGTTCATGAGATATTGATGATATACGAAATAAGCTCCTTTTTTCTTTAAACGCCGATATCTCAGCGACAAATGGTCGTACAGAGGTCCAAAAAATACCGTTTTGAAGCTGAAGAATCAGGCTAAATGACCCCAGTATTGATCAAGTTCAAAAAAAAAAATTTCGACCGTGGACGATTTTGAAGAAAAAAAAATTGGAAATTTTTGCCTCGCGCTAACTCTTAGATTCACGCCGAGCGTGTTGCTTAAAAAAATGTTTGCCGGTGAGTTTCGTAAACTAGAGATTTCAAGCTTTAAAACCCCATTTTTTTCACGATACGACCATTTTTCACGAAATTATAGCTATTCAAAAATTAATGATTTTTTTTTAAATTTTACTGTTCCCTTCATTTCTGTAATGAGTGTATTTGGTCTTTTTATTTGAGATAAAGCTATCATCAGTCATCTTCACCACCGTGAGGATACTTTTTTCTAAGAGGTATTCGAACTCTAGTGCTCAACGGCCGAATTTTCTAAATTTTTGGATGAAAATTTTATAAAATATTGTTTAACGATGCGAGGGCGATGGTGCGTGGTATTGAACTTTCCACCGTTGGAATGCAACAAAATGTTTTCTTCCGTTCGTATTGCAGAAGTCTTTTTTTTTGTACGTTTAGGCTACAAATACGACTGATATATTTTTGAAGATCCTTATTAGCGATCTATAACCTAAAATTGCAAAAAAAGGACTTTGGGTGGTAATAAAAATAACGAAATGAAAAAATTAAGGTTTTTTGTTGCACTCCAACGATGCAAGCTTCAACACCATGATGGTGCGTGGTATCGAATGAAAATGTCCGTAGTACTTTGCCATTAAGGGGGTATCCCTCTCTGGAAACTTTAAAAAATCGGTTTTTTTTTCTTCATATTTTTCTAGTGTGAACTTTTAAGAATATTTTAAGACCAACCGGACCCTGAAAATTCTAAAAATTGACAAAGTTACACCTATTTTAGTGGAACATTGTGTCTCGCGATTATCTCGAAACTACATATCGACGCTGCTTACGAAAAGTAGCATGTTTCAGAATTCTTACGAAAACAAGCACGTTTGATATCACCGCGAAAACTAGCATGTTTCGGATTCTGACACGAAAACTAGCAAATTTCGGTTTGCGCCACGAAAACTGGCACCTTTCGATATTTAACGCAAAAACTAGCACGTTTCGGTTTTCACGACGAAAGGAAGTAGATTTCGATATTCACCACGAAAACTAACATGTTTCAGTAACACTGGAATTGTTTCCGACTTTTCTTGGATGCTTTTTTACGCCTTGCCTCTATTTTTTTACTCCAATTCCTTTGACCGCAATCGGAAAATGACGATTTTCTACACCTCTCAAAAAAACTTAATTGGACTTCAATTAAAATTGCAAGTATTCGGAAAATATCCATTCAACCTTACGTCGATACAATCCACGTTAAATATGATTTCGACCAAGAAGGACGAGAGATGAAAATCTTTAAAAAAAACTTGGATGTTCGAATGTTCCAATTAAAACAGACGTCAGATAAAAAAATTGCCTCTTGCACCAAGAAAAAAAAGATTTGCAGGCCATGCTTGACAGAGGTCTAATTCCGAACGAACATCAGCAAGATTTTTTAAACATATTCGACGATAACCATCCGTAAGATTACAGTAAATTTGTCGAATGATATTTTCAATAACGTTATTTCTTTAATAGAAAATCCAATAAATATTCCATTATTTATTTACACTTTCGATATTATTTTTTTATCGAAATTACTACTATCGACTTTAATTTATAATTATTATCAAAATGTTAATAAGAGCAACGAGTATAAAATTAAAATGTCATTACGCAAAAAATTGTCATATTTAAAAAAAATACTAATGGTTTATTTTTCCAGATTTTTACCTGAGCACGAAGGACTTTAAATTCTCACCAAAACTCTCTTTGGTTAGATTGTACGAGCGATGAGATCCTTAAGGTTTTAAACTTACTGTTTTTACACTAGTTTTTACAGTGAAAATCAAACAAGCTAGTTTTTGCGGTGACAGCCGAAACATGCTAGTTTTCGCGGTGAAAGCCGAAACATGCTGGTTTTCGCGGTGAATATGGAAACGTGCTAGTTTCTGTGGCGAAAACATAATCAAGCTACTTTTCGTAAGAACTTTGAATCTTGCTACTTTTCGTAAGCAGTCTCGATATCTTGACACGGCGAATTGATACCTTGAGTAATTTTCGCACTATTGACTTGAATTTGTACAATTAGTGTTCAAACAGTAGTCATTTTCGGTTCACGATCGCATTTTTTTATTGGAAGAACAACTTGTTAATAACAATGACTTCAGCATGCTGTTTTTCAAGTGAAAAATGAGGTTTTCTTTGGAGAAGCTGTCATTTTTCGTATTTTTCGAAATTTCGTAGTGGATCGTGAACCCATAGCCAGTTGGATATATTCGAAGAAAACATTATTTGTTTTCGTTTCAGATTACATTTGAGCCTGGTAGAGATCCCGCCGTTTTGGGCCTCGCTGCTGAAGGACTGCAACGTCAACTGCACCACCATGAACACTTTGAAAGATTTTCTTCCGAAAAAATTACATTGTAACCACAAACACGTGTACAACATGCTGGGAAAAAAAAATAATTTATTCCAACCACTGTGTTACTAGAAGAAAATTCATCATTCTGACCCTTCAGATTGGGCTTCCAGAGAGAGATAACTCTGCTAAATGTTGTCCTGTTACTAGGTGCGCAACAAAGTTCCCGGGTTTTTTTTACCGATAAAAAATCGAAAATTTCAAGACAAATACAAACAATAGTTCATTCGAAGTATTGTTCCTCGCTATTTACACATTTTTGCCATCTCTCTGGCAATACATAAATACCGCGACAATAAAAAGACGCGTCTTTGGACTGAAACCATTCGTCCAACCAATTTTGTACTGCATAGTAATTGGCCAAGTGTAGCCCACCCAAGCCATGCGCCATCGACCGGAACAAGTGATAGTCTGAAGGGGCCAGGTCTGGCGAATACGGCGGGTGCGGTAGCAGATCCCATTTCAGTGTTTATATGGTGTCCTGGACGATGGAACTGCGATGGCACGGAGCGTTGTCGTGCTGCAATATCACACGTTCCCGTCTCGTGTCCCATTCTGGCCGTTTTTCGAGCAATGCGTGGTTCAAATTGATTAGTTGTTGTCGGTAGCGATGCCTATTGACAGTTTCGCCCGGTTTCAGCAGCTCATAGTACATGATTCCTTTCTGGTCCCACCAAACGCAGAGCATTGTCTTTTTTCCGAAGCGATTTGGCCGTGCCGTCGATGTTGACGCTTCGCCAAGTGAAAGCCACGATTTTCTGCGTTTGGGATTCTCGAAATATATCCATTTTTCATCGCCGGTAACAATTCGATGCAGGAAACTCTTTCTGTTCTGCCGCAAAAGCAAAATTTCGGAAGTGGCTCTTCGATTTTCCATTGGTCTCTCAGTCGACTCATGCGGCACCCACTTTCCTTCCTTATGAATTTTTCCCATGGCGTGCAAACGTTTCGAAATACATTGCCGAGTAACATTTAATGCCTCGGCAAGTTGATCTTCTGTTTGAGTGTCATCTTCATCCAATAACGCTTGCAGATCGGCGTCCGCAAATGTTTGCGGTCTTCCAGAGCGCTCCTTGTCCCCAGTCGCAAAATTGCCACTTCTGAACCGCTTGAACCAATCTTCACACATTGTTTTTGATGGTATATGTTCGCCGTAGGCCTCCTCAAGTAAGCGACGTGGTTCAGCTGCTGTTTTTTTTAGGTTGAAGCAGAAAAGCAATGCTACCCGCAAATGCTGTTTATTTGGCACAAACTTTGACATTTTCGAGGTTAGAAAAAAGGTCGTTGTGTTGCGATATTCGTTTATATTACAACTGGGTATTCTTAACAGAAGTCTAAGCTATAAAGACACCCAATTCCAGACCTGTATGCCGACCATGTGTCGCTAGTGCCATCCATGCGTGAAACCCGGGAACTTAGTTGCGCACCCAGTATGTGCTTAAAGTTTGAATACAATAGTAATTTTATTATATTAAAAACAAATGAGAGAACATGTACTTTGCCCTTCAAAACCCATGTAAGCCGTTAACCGTAAGGTCATTTTGTAATTTCTTTCGAAAACAGCTTTCTGCGGCTGATAAATTTCTACATTTTCGTTCAAAATCACCAATATCTATCACTCCCGCCTCTAGCAATTTAACGTCGACTGTGAAAATTAGCATCATTCGGCCTGACGTTTTGCGACAAAAGTTCCGTAACGCTCGCCAGATTTCCATGGATCGTAACTTCACGTCGACCGGACTCACCATGTGAAAGTAACAGCGGCGACTTGGTCGGGTCCCATAGGGAATCGGCTTTGTAGAAAGTGCAACTGGCAATAGTATTTCTGAAGTAGAGAACAGCCGGTGACAGTGATGGACGGTCGTACCGCCATGGCGCGCAAGTTTTCCAATTGGTGTATCTCATTGGAGTAGGAATCCGGATCTTCTTTATAAAAATCGCGTATATACTGAAAAACAGGAGGGACGATGTCTCATTCTTATCGATAAACGTCGCAAATATCGATATGATCTATCGTACTTTAATCGTGAAATGAATCGGAGCGAGATGGAATGCAGGTCTAATGCACTTTTATCCAGCATTTGTAAAGTATGATACAAATTGGTGATCAACGTCTTTGACGGTCTATGCAGTTGTAATTCGAAAGATATCGCATCGTCTTACCTGCTTCAATTTAGGACCAAAAGCCGTAGGTTCAGGACTGACTCGCAATTGAAACGATATCATTGGCAATCTCGGGACTGCCTCCATCTTTGCTGGCTTTCCGTATTACCTTGTTTGTCTCTCGATTTTATCCTTCGACGGCGACACTGCAGTATCTTTTTTCTCCGTTCTTAACCGCAACCGAAACGTTGCAGAGAATATATGGAAATAACTATTCGAATAAAGTTTTTTTCCTTTTCTCAACGTCGGGTTTTACGCGTTACACACCACACAAACACACCGTACGATACAAACGTCAAAATTTGTCTTCCTTTATGGATGCCATGAATGCCGCTGTATTGCATCGCCAACCAGTGCGTGATGTTTCATTAGAACCGGCGTTTGAAGGGGAAAAAGGGGCAATTCGGAAAAGCCTGCGCGAAATAGTCTACGAAGATTTCGGGACTTTTTTTCTCGTACTAAATGCGCAACACGGGAACGGGAATTTTCTCGATAAGACGCGAGGAATTCCAACTGAATGGAATAACAAACTGTTTGCCGTGAGGGAAAGCTGCAGTTTCAAGTCACACTTTTCGAGGTGACAAATTGGGGGCATAGAAAAGTAGGGAGTAGGGATAGACGGACATGAGCGATCGCGGTGGCGTGTTTCGGTACTACGATTCATCCGAAAGCACGGTCCAAGGCACGGTCTTACATACAGGTCTTGCAACGAAGCTAAATTTTTGTGGTGGGGGTAGGCACGCTTATCGGCTTCACTTTTGGATTCACTAGGCGCCGCTACGCGTCGCTACTAACAAGGGGAAGTTTCCCCTTACCTCTTACCGGCGAATGGGCCCAAGGTCTTTACGTATGTTTTTGTGGCGCGATTGTCGAAATAAGCTTTATTTGCCACCATATACCAGAAGGTTCTAGGCGATTTACCGTGATACATTTTTTATCGTGTTTTTACGCATAAGTGTGATTTTTTTTTGGTAGTGTTTGCGAAAAAATGCGAAAAGGCTAAGGGTTGCGCGGTTCGCAATTGCAAAACGGGGTACAATAATTGTAAGCAGAAATGCTCCGTGTTTTACGTGCCCAGAAACGTCGAACGATACAAAAAATGGCTCGATGCTATTCCGGGACTGAAAGAATCTCAGTACGTGTGCGAAAAACATTTCGAAGAACGATGTATTGTGAGACATTGGAGAAAAAAGAATGTAAATGGTCGTAATGTGCGCTGGTATGAATTATTGTATTCAAAAAGTTTTCAGTTTTTTAGATGAAAGTAGTCATCTTTTTTTTAAACAACACATTATTCTTTATTGGTTTCGGATATTATGCAGTTTACACAACAGTACGGTAAATTAAGTTAGGGCAAACGGCGCATGCGTTGCGTTCAGGAGGGAAAAGGACAGGAGAGCTATCTCTCTCTTCGTCGCACTACCACTTCCCCTTTTCGTCACGTACCAAGCAGCAGAAATCGGAATAAAAAAACAGAACCGCTAAGGGTGCCTACCCCCACTACCGCCGTTGTCAGAACTATATGTAAGACCGTGAGAGTGACTCAGATAATGAGGCAAAATGGTAGTTCTCACTTACGCCATCTGAAGCGCTGTACTTAGGGGTGAGTCAATCAAATGCATGTCTGAACAGTTGGGCAATGGAGCAGATTTTTCGGACCAAAAAATATTTTCAAGAGCGATATGAATAGAAAATTATTCAATTTTTTTGTAATTCTTTAGATAAATGACTTTTCCGAAAATGAGACCAAATGTTTTTCTTGCTTTTTTCTCATTTATTGGGTTATAAATGATGATATTCAGTCGCGGGAAGCTGAAAGTCACCGCCCATAAAAAGTCATGGGGTTTTGAAGTGGGCGGAAACACGTGATAACATTTTTGAACATTTCGACGCCTTTATTGGGGTGGGGGGTGGGGGATTTATAAAAGAAACCTTTTTGAATACAACCAAACCCAACCAAACCCCTTCACGCCAGAGGAGGTTGGGTTTGTTTGGGTTTGTTAGTATTCAGGAAGGCTTCTTTTACAAATCCCCCCACATTTGGGTTTTAATCGGGTAAAATTCAATTTCTAGGGTAACTAAAGATTACCAATAAAATAATTGTTAATCACGACTATAACAATTAACAATTCATTAATTGTCATTTTGAAAACTCACGATTAACAATTAATTAATTGTTCATTGCTGTAGTCGCAATTAACAATTAACCATTTGTTGATCGTGGCTTTCCACAATTGGAAACTAATTAATTTTCAAGCTTTTTTAATGTACTTGAATGAAAACTACCAATTAAAACTGAATATTGTATAGGCCGCGGAGTGGCGTCAAAACAAATGTATAAGTTATTGAAATACCCCAGGTAGCAATTTCCAAAGAGTCGTCCAAAAGTTGTCTAAATGGCTACTAAACGTCCGCTTGGAAGCTACCTATAAGCTACCATGTGTCCAACAGTTATCTTTTTGGATGGTTGTTAGCTTTAAGACAACTTCCAGGCGGACATTTGGTACTCACTTAGCCGACTTTTGGACAACTTTTTTAAAATTGCTACTTGGGAGGTGTATGGTTCATTGTTAGTTTAAATTGTTTCTTAGAACAATTAAAAAGTAAACAATCCAAATAAATTAATTGCAGCATGCAATAAATAGTGTAATTACAATGAATGTTAATTGCTCCTAAATTAAATGCAAGTACTTTTTTAGTTAATTAATAAACCGATTGAAAATTTCATTGTTCAACGCTCAACACTGCCCAACAATAAAAAAGTAAATAATCCAAATAAATTAATTGCAACATGCAATAAATAGTGTAATTGCAATTAATGTTAATTGCTCCTAAATTGAATGCAATTCCTTTTTCAGTTAATAAATGAACTGATTGAAAATTTCATTGATGAACGCCCAACACTGCTTTCGGCACTACAACGGAAAATGGTAACTCGATTCAAAGACTTCGAGGCGGCTATTTATTGCTGTATACCCATATGTACAAGACCCCTACGTGACAGCGCTTCCAGTAGATAGATGAAGAACTAATTATTGCCTCACTACCGTTACACCCCGCCCCCCACTCAAAAGCGCCGGAGCTTCAAGACCAGTAAGAGCGTGTCCGAGAGAGATAGAGAGCGAGCTATAGACCGCGTCGTCTGCTAGAGTATTGCCAATTAACACTTTCAAGTACACCGTACGGCGAATATATCTCATGCGCCTGTTAAAAATAAATTCGAGGTTAAAAAAGAAATGACATAGAAAACTTTCGCCAATCCGTAAAAACGTGTGACTCGTGTATACGAGAGATCGTTCCGGTTGGCGGGACTCGGCACTGCGATCACGGTCTTACATACAGGTCTGACAACGGCGGTAGTGGGGGTAGGCACCCTTAGCGGTTCTGTTTTTTATTCCAATTTCTGCCGCTTGGTGCGTGACGGCAAGGGGAAGTAGTGGTGCGACGAAGAGAGAAATAGCTCTTCTGTCCTTTTCCCTCCTGAACGCTACGCATGCGCCGTTTGCCCTAACTTAATTTACCGTACTGTCGTGTAAACTGCATAATATACGAAACCAATTAAAAAATGTGTTGATAAAAAAAAGATGACTACTTTCATCCAAAAAAACTGAAAACTTTTTGAATACATTAATTCATACCAGCACATATTACGACCATTTACATCCTTTTTTCTCCAAAGTCTCACAATACATCGTTCTTCGAAATGTTTTTCGCACACGTCTCTTTCAGTCCCGGAATAGCATCGAGCCATTTTTTGTATCGTTCGACGTTTCTGGGCACGCGAAACACGGAGCATTTCTGCTTACAATTTTTGTACCCCGTTTTACAATTGCGAACCGCGCAACCCTTGGCCATTCCGCATTTTTTTCGCAAACATTACCAAAAAAAAATCACACTTATGCGTAAAAACACGATAAAAAATGTATCAAGGTAAATCGCGTAAAACCTTCTGGTATATGGTCGCAAATACAGGTTATTTCGACAATCGCGCCACAAAAACATACGTAAACACCTTAGGCCGATGCGCCGGTAAGAGGTAAGGGGAAACTACTTCCCCTTGCTAGTAGCGACGCGTAGTGGCGCCTAGTGAATCGAAAAGTGAAGCCGATAAGCGTGCCTTCCCCCACCACGAAAATTTAGCTTCGTTGCATGACCAGTATGTACGACCGGGGTCAGGGGGCTGCTCGGCACTGCGATTGATACAGAGAAAAACGCGGGAGTAGGGGCAAACGTCAGCTGTGATACTATTCCGCAGTGTGGGAGCTGCGGCAGGGGGAGTTTTCGCACAGTGGATGTCAACCGCGCACGTTACACGCGTGTACGTAGTTGAAACACACGAAATTACAATTCATACGCCTCCCACCACCCGTATTACTCTGTTAGATACACTGTTGCCGTTGCGAAACTATATGATTTCCATTCATCTAAATAACAGTTCACTCGAGCTGCGCTGAACTTTGTCCGATAGAAGAAAAAAAAAAGTGTTTCGATGTGTACAAATTTAACGAATATCCGATTGTGATTTCAACTCAATAATATTTCGCCAATTTGAACTGGTTTCTGATATTCGTTTCTTTTTTAATCGGCGCTCGCTGTTTCGTGTTCCAGATAAAATTAAGTGTTACAGTTCTATTTATTTGCTTGACGCGAAGCAAAGTGTGTACGTAGGTGTGTGCGTGTGTGTTTTTCTCTCAGCGTTCAAAGTTTGAAGTATACATATATCGATATCGTTCGAACGCCCATCGCTTTGTATTTTCGGCAGTATATTGTACCTATTTCGCGAGAGAGACGAATTACACTTTGAAGTGGTTGTGATGCGTTGAAAAATGTTGTATTTATCGTAAAATGGTGAAATCGGGAGGACACGAAGATCGAAAGAGAAGATCGCTGAGGATATTCCAGTCACTGTCATTTCTATATCTCCGTCCCCGACGTTATTGTTAACGTTGGGAGGAAAATTCACGCCAATCGTCAACAACGGCGTTCGAGAGATGAGTGTGGTCGTTTCGGAAAAAGTCGCGAGCGAAAGACAGGACAAAGACGCTAGAACGAGGACGAAGATGAAGAGAACGAGGAGAGGAAATTGCAAACTCAATGCCAACGACGGCATCAGCCTTCATGATATCTTGCAATGCTTCAACGGTCCCGTCAGTCGCGAACAAGCTTGGGCTCTGTGTCATCAAACCGTCAAGAGCCTCGCTCGGCTTCCCTGCGACGGCATCCGAGAAATATCCGAATTCTCCCAAATAATACTTCACAAAGACGGCTACGTAATTTTGGATTTGCCCAAAGGTGAGAAGCTTCGGACCTGGACAATTTGATGGACTATATACATGTTTATTTTCAAACTTTGAATTTTGACGCTACATCTTACGTCGTGTTGCAGATTCTCAGAGTTCTTTGCCGACGGAGCAAAAGGTGAGTGAGAATAAAAGAAAAGCCTTGAGGAGAATCATTCTAAATGAGTTATATTTGCCCTCTAGCGATTGAAGGAAAGCAGAGCAAGTGGCTGAAATAAAATATGTATCCGTGCTGCATATTTTTTCTTATTTTTGTGTTTTGTTCATTATGTTATTAGTCAATTTAAGGGTCGGAGAGGGGTTTCAGCGTGAAAAAAAACACCTTTTTGCGATTTTTTTTCATCTATACGGATAGAGTAGATTTATTGAAACCTTTTGTACATTGTTGAGTGTCATTTCAAGAACATTCCGTGAAATTCGTACGCGAAAATATCCACAAACAAGCCGGTGACACAGCTTTTCCAAGAACGCCTTTGGAAAACCACTATTCGCGGTGTTCACTGTATTTCAGCTAGAAATTATCTGAAATCAAGTACCATTAAAATTTAGTCAAAGTATCATCAAATCCTCCCCCCAACGGTCTTGGATAATTTTTTTTTTCATTTCTAAATTTTTGACGGTCATGTCAAGTGAAAAGTGCTATTTTTCACGCAAAATTCCGCCACTTTGGGAGTGAAAAACCCCCTTAATGTAAAAAAAAATCTCAAACTAACCATTGGGGGGGAGGTATTTTATATGTAGAAAGTATGTACCAAGTTTGAAATAAATCGGTCATGTAGTTTTCAAATGGCAGTGAACACGGACTTTGAAAAAGTGGTTTCGAGAAAAGCACCGGCTTGTTTGTGAATATTTTCGCGTACAAAATTTCACGGAATGTTCTCGAAATGACACTTAACAATGTACAAAAGGTTTCAATAAATTTACTCTATCCATATAGATGAAAAAAATTCGCAAAAAAGTGTTTTTTTTTTTTCACGCTGAAACCCCTACCCTCCCCTTAAGGCCTTAGACCACAGTAACGGGGATAAAATCATGTGCGAATTTAACAATTAATTTTCGTATGAAAAAGTGATTCACTCATAAAATTAATTACACATCTATTTAGTATGAATATCAAGCTGTTAGAAAATATATATATATATATTTTTTTCAATGTACACAATGGCGCTACTAATATTTTCTTTTTTTTTGGCGCTCCGCTGTGTGATATTTAGCATCCACAATGTTTTACCTCGAACAAAAAACAAAAATTCTCGTCAATCTACATTAGAATACCTAGAGAAGTACGTACGGAATTTAAAAAATATTGTTTTATTCAAAAGTTGTAGGTATTTGAACTTAAGAAATGAATTTTCAGTGAAAAATTTCATTATAAGTGCTGATAAAATGAAAAGTTTTCGATTAATCAGAAATTCCGTACGTACTTCTCTGCGAAATGCGATTAGGAACATAACTTTCAAATTTGAAGTAAATGGAGTGAAAATTGTTGAAGTTATTTGTCACGCCAATTGGAAAAAAGCTGTTTCGAGAAGTTTCGAGTAATCGGCCATTTTGTACATCGAAAAAAAAAATATATTCTTTCTAACAGCTTGATATTCATACTAAATAGATGTGTAATTAATTTTATGAGTGAATCACTTTGTCATAAGAAAAAAATGGTTAAATTCGCACATGATTTTATACCCGTTACTGTGGACTACAGCCTTACGGATTTATAAGTATTACTTGACTGTCTACACGTAAGGCCTAAGGCCTTAAGACGGAATGACACCTCATCGCGGTCGGTATGGTAGAACAATTATAGATTCCCAAAAATCTCTGAAACGGCTCTTCAGATCCCGTCGAAACTTTGCCAAACGACGTCAAATAGATAGACGAATAGCTTCTAGCCCCTCAAATTTTCTGAATTTGAGAAAAAAAATGTAGATTGGCTTATCATAAGCCAATCTAGTTTTTTTTTCTCAAATTCAGAAAATTTGAGGGGCTAGAAGCTATTCGTCTATCTATTTGACGTCGTTTGGCAAAGTTTCGACGGGATCTGAAGAGCCGTTTCAGAGATTTTTGGGAATCTATAATTGTTCTACCATACCGACCGCGATGAGGTGTCATTCCGTCTTAAAGGGAGATATACACCAGGAGCCGGAAAAAAGGTCATTTTTGGGAATTTTTTCAAGGAAAGCTATTTGAAATTTCTTTTTATTTATCTAAAAGTATATACATTCAAAAATATATCTAATTTGCTTTATTTAAAAATATCAAAAATATACAAGGATATTGTATGATCCTTGGAGCGTCGTAAAAAAATCTGCGCATACGGTACCCGCTGGCGTTTCTTCAAAAATCATCTGAAAAAAAAAACTAAAAAGATTATTAAATTAGATACTATAATCTAGTACTTGTCATAGCCGATTTCGAAAATATCGATTTATGACAAAATGGCGGACGTTTGAACGTAAATAGTGATTTTTGGGCCAAAAATGAGTTATTATTTTGCCTATAAAACAAAAACTAAGTAACGGAAAAAAATCCTATGACAAGTACTAGATAATGGTGTATAGAATAACCACAAAAAACCTCAAGGCAATCGGTTAATCGGTTTTCGAGATATTTTGCGTACCGATTTGAAAAACATGGTTTTGAGAAAAACGCGTTTGAAAATTTGGGTATGAATAAATCATGAAATTTGTCAATTTACATGGAATCATCGATACCAGGCCCATAGTGTAGGTCTTCTACGGTCGACGGAATGTTCATAGCTTCTAAATCCTCGACCTCGATCATCTAGGTGTATATCTCCCCTTTATTAACTAGGTGTATAACTTTGCTTTCGCCGTTTTTTTTCCAAAATTTGAGCCTTTATTCTCAAAAAGTGATGGCCTATTCATGATTCAAAGTTCCGTCCGTCGCTAGCTACTACTTTATCTCATCTTTTTGGCAATTGTCGGATACCATCTCAAAAAAACGCTGCGTCTTTTGAGGCGATCCACGAATCGATCAATTTTTGGATTTCTTGATAAGAGCGGAAATGCTGATCCGCCAGGCTGTGTGCCATCGATTGCAACAAATGGTAGTCGGAAGGAGCAACGTCCGGAGAGTACGGCTGGTGGGGTAAAACCTTCCATTCTAGCGTTTCCAAGTATGTCTCGACCGGTCTTGAGACATGTGGCCGAGCCCGGTCATGCTGGAGGATAACTTTGTCGCGTCTCTCTTGGTACTGTGGCCATTTCTCCTTCAATGCTCGGCTCAAACGCAGCAATGGTGTTCGATATCGAATTCTTCTTGCGTTTGGCACGAGTCTTTATCACCGAATGCCTCCAGTTCGGAATCTTCCAAAATGTTCTCTCTTCCACCGCCATGCCGGTCCTCGACGTCAAAATCACCCCTCTTGAAGCGTTGAAACCACTCACGGCATGTTCTGTCGCTAAGAGCAGACTCACCGCAAGTACTTGAGAGCATTCGATGCGCCTCAGCCGCAGTTTTCTTCAAATGGAAGCAGAAAATCAAAACTTCCCACCAATGACGAGAATTTGGCTCGAAAACTGACATTTTCGATAGAGAATAAATTTATGATGCAAACACAAATTCACTAATGCGGTGCCGTCGTTACGTCCACAGATGTCCAAGCTTACTGTGTGACATTTTTTATCTCCCTATTTCGACCAGCACTTACCGCTGCAGCTATCAATCGAAGAACGGCGGAAGCAAATTTGTACACCTAATATTCTGGGTACTATTTTTACGAGATGCCACCGCTTCTTTTTCATGTACGATTTGTTCCACACAGGTGATTTTCTCGCTCGGCATCTTGATTTTCAAGGCGCTCGATTTTGGCATGGACGAGAAGGAAGAGAGGCCTCTGTCTCCTGATCTCGAGGATCTCATAACGACAATGACGCACGGGGACGAAGGTGAGCCACCGTATCGAGAAGAATCAACGTGACAAACGTCTTCGTAGTTATTTCTAGAGAAAAGGATTTTTTCGTGTAACATTAATTTGTTTTTTTGTAGAATGCGAACCGGATACCGAGGAGAGGCTGCAGGAAACCGACGATGAGGGTATAGAGCGCGACTCTGGAGAAATGGACGACATGCCAATGTCCCGAAGCAATACGTCTTATGGAAAGAATTTGGTTTATTGCAGTATACAAAGTATTTTACAGGTATGCAATCGTTGTAATCATTCGTTGTAGCTTTACGCTATGTGCAATGTAAAACGTAAAGGAACATTGAGGAATCAAGTAAGAAATGTCGAATTTTTTGTAAACAGTTGATATCACTGACGTTTATTATGCGGCAATGCATGCAATGAGTTTTTACCACGCACGCTATTCATGCACATTGGTTTTTATCGCATTTCGGGCCATTTAAAGCTCAAACATGTGTGGGTCATTGAATTTTTTGTTTCCTAACCTTAGACAAAGAAAATATGGTAGTTCTTTAGATAAGTGACTTTTCCGAAAAATGAGCCTGATTTTTATTGATATTTTCTCATTTATTGGGTTATAAATTATTATATTCAGTCGGGGGAAGCTAAAAATGTTCATTAACCCTTAATTGTCACACTGGGTCCACGGGACCCAAAAAAATTATTTTGATGCCGTACAACTTTTTTTTTCCAATAAAACATACATTTTTTTATATGCGTAAGCGTTTCATTCTTTCCTTCTAAATCGCACCTGCGTTGGATGAAATAAATATACTTTTTGAAAAGCCCACAGAAACCGATATGTCTATTTCGAAGTACATTGTTTCCAGATTATAAAACCATTTTTTTTGTCAACAATTACAAGAGTTACAGCAATTTTTGTAAAAAAAAGTCATTTTTCACGTTTTTTTTGCATATTTAAAATTTAATTTTTGATTTCTAACCAATATCCTTGTATTAAACAAGGTTCAAATTATACCTCGCTATTTTTTTCATATCGCTCAATGCATTATTTCATTATTTATAACAATTTAAAAACGCCTGAGTCCCATGGATCCAGTGTGACTATAACATGATTCTAGCTAAGTGTGACTACTAAGGGTTGGCAAATTTTTTACGAACAAAAAAACGTTAAAAATAGTTTCGAATTCTTAAAAAACTCCCGTATTAAAACCTAAATGTGGGGGGATTTATAAAAGAAGCCGTCCTGGATACAAACAAACCCAACCCCCTCACGCCAGAGGGGGTTGGGTTTGTTTGGGTTTGTTTGTATTTAGGAAGGCTTCTTTTGTAAATCCCCCCACCTGCCCCATATAGGCGTCGAAATGTTTAAAAATGCCCTATTTTGTGACGTGTTTCCGCGAACTTCAAAACCCCATAACTTTTTATGGAGTGGCCGGGGGAGGGGGTGAATTTCAGCTTCCCCCGACTGAATATCATCATTTATAACCCAATAAATGAGAAAATAGCAACAACAAAAATGTTAGGCTCATTTTTCGGAAAAGTCACTTATCTAAAGAATTACCGAAAATATAAAAATCAATACATTTTTAGCGCCTCCCCCTAGATGAACATCAATCATCGCAAAATTAACTTTCATCTCTGATTTTTTGTTTCACCATCAATATTTGACAAACAATCTGCAGATCCAAAATTACACACCTCACCCTGTATAGCGTTAAGGGGTCTTCTCACTTTAGACGCTGAAAAACCCTATTGTCATTAATTTTTTTGACAGGTTTTTATTATAGATATTGATGTAAAAGTTGTTACACTTAATAAGTACACTTTCTAAATACACGAAGAAAACAAAAATTATTTATTTAAGCCACTATTTATAGACGAAAATGGTGGTTAAAAAAATGTCTAAAAAGAATTGTAGATCTGCGCTGTTGATGAAATCACGGAGATGAAATCTCGGAGAACAAAAAATCGAACGGTTTTAGATTCACAAGGAGACGGCACGACCGTGGGGTCGGGGATTTGGCCGATTTTTTTTTGTGGTGGAAGAGGACCCCTAGCACCTCACGTGGTTAAAGTAGTAGGACGCACTACTCCGAAAATTCCGAGAAAAATCGATTCAAAATTTCTTAGGCGCCTTATGAGTTTAAAATGTCAGGCACTTGTCGAGCCGCCTTGTCGAGCTCGAGGTCTCGAGTTCGATTCCTCCTTCGAATCTTATTTTTTTTTCTTTTTTTTTGCTATCCCAACAATTATTCCAAACGTTTCTCATCCCGACATTATTTTTTTTAATTTATTTACATTATTTTTTTTTAATTATTATCATTTTTTTTAATTATTATTTTTTTCCAATAAAACAATTCATAACGGTGGGTTTTTTATTTTTCATTGTAAAGTATATGAGGAGGAACATTGGGTTTTTAATGAGAACAACAAAGTTGATTAGGAAAAATTCAACTTTTATTCATACTTTTTTTTAGAATTTTTTACAATCGCAGGGAGTTTGCGATACATCCGTACAAAAACATGTCCCATTAACATTCATGAAAATGTTTCTAGTAACTGATAATTTTGAGGCAAACCAGGCGTATTGAATCATAACTCGGAATATTGGTGACGATAATTGATGGTGAATTATTGAATGGATTTTTATACAATCTTCCCGGGAATTAATTTCACGGTTCTGCTCTAACAATTCGCTGCAATTTACTAGAAACATATATATGCAAAAATAACAAAATGGCGAACATTAAAAAAACGTTTTTTTCACTATTTAGCAAAAAAAGTAATACATATCGAAATTTAAAAAAAATCTTGATTTGCGCTATAGCCATAGTTGTGAAGAATATGTGGTTAAAATTTCATAAGGATCGGTTCAGTAGTTTCGAAGATTTTATCAACAAGCCGTCGCAAACCGTTGTTTCGAGAAAAACGCGTTTAAAGATTGTTTGGGTTACATAAATACATGAAAAACATTTTCTTTATGTATTTAGAAAGTGTATTTATTAAGGCCTTAGGCCACAGTAACGGGTATAACATCCTGTGCGAATATAACAATTTTTTTTCGTGTGAAAAAGTGATTCACCCATAAAATTAAATACACATCTATTTAGTATGAATATCAAGCTGTTAGAAAATATATATATATTTTTTTTTCGATGTACAAAATGGCCGACTACTTATATTTTCTTTCGTTATCTTTTTTTACGCGCTCTGCGGTGTGACATTTAGTATCCACAATTTTTTACCTAGAACAATAAACAAAAATTCTCGTCAATCTACATTAGAATACCTAGACAAGTACGTACGGAATTGAAAAAATATTGTTTTATTCAAAAGTTGTAGGTATTTGAACTTAAGAAATGAATTTTCAGTGAAAAATGTCGTTATAACTGCTCATAAACTGCCCATAAATTGAAAAGTTTTCGATTAATCAGAAATTCCGTACGTACTTCTCTGCGAAATGCAATTAGGAACATCACTTTTAAATTTGAAGTCAATCGAGTGAAAATTGGTGAAGTTATTTGTCACGCCAATTGGAAAAAAGCAGTTTCGAGAAGTTTCGAGTCGTCGGCCATGTTGCACTTAAATATATATATATATATATATATTTTCTAACATCTTGATATTCATACTAAATAGATATGTAATTAATTTTATGAGTGAATCACTTTTTCATACGAAAAAAAATTGTTAAATTCGCGCATGATTTTATACCCGTTACTGTGGTCTAAGTCTTTAAGTGTAGCAACTTTTATATCAATATCTGTGATATAAACCTATCAAAAAGAATTATGAAAATAGGCTTTTTTTAGCGTCTAAAGTGAAAAGACCCCTTAAAGCTTTCCTCTACTAGTCTCGTTCGCGCTTATTGTCAATCGTAACAACGTATTTTCGCAACTTCAAGATGTGCGTAAGACACGCGCAAGGCTCCGAGGATCACGCGGACACTCACTTTCGTGCCGTCATACGTGCATTCGTCTCCGAAGCGCTTGAGCTCTCGCAGTTCCTCGAAAAAGTAACGAGCGAGCGGAGGCAGGCGAATCTGAAGAATTTTACGAGCTGCGCTGGTACGAGACACGGGACCGCGTCGTCGCAGCATCTGGAAAATTTGAATTTCGACGATTGGGTAAGACACCAAATTCGAAAAAAGAATCGGCCAGTCTCTCGTGACTAGGTAGGATGATCAATTTGCAAAGTCAAAATTCTCGTCTACGGAACGTAAAAATGATCCACGAATTCACATTTTCTTGTTGGTTTGTGAAAAAAGCCTTGAATAAATTTCGCTAAAAACATTCACGAACGACTGGAAATGTAATGTTGAAAATTTCAACGGCATTGACAAATTGGATTTTCCTCAGTCCGGTGGTGAAGAGGTCCAGATGTAATATTGACGACGGTGATTCTGTTTTATTATAGACAGACATTAGGATTTGGCGAGCGATACAAGTACGTAAGCATCGTTAGGCGTGCTTGCGCGTCTTTAGTACACCGAGCCTGATTAGCATGCAAAAGCTATACGCCCCCGAAAAATAGTTTCCTTTATCAAGCGCGATTTCACACGGAAGGACAAGTGTGCGCTCGTTAAGTGACAAAGTCGCGTTTTCAACAGGCAAGATTTTGGGTACAAGTGATCGGTGAGCTGCGAAACGGTGTGAAACTCAAGAAAGTCGAGGAGAACTTGGGCAAGCGCGGCCGGTCACGGGGACGCGGGAGAGGCGCCGAATTTGAGCTTACACCGTATGAAATTCTCATGAACGACATCAGAGAGCGTCGATATCGTTTGAGGAAAACACCGGCGCCCGTTCCACACACGCGACAAGATGCGCGAAATGTTGTACTCGATTTTATACGGAGCAGACCACCCTTGAAAAAAGTGAGTTTTGGACATGTTTCTTTTAAAAAGACAGGCCACACCAAATCCAAAGTGCCAACTACTGAAACAACGTATTTCGCTGCGAGAACACGTTTTTTCCTTCAAAGTCGTTTTTTTAAACGTATCGTCAATAAACTACGGTTTATTACGTTGCCACATACGATCGCAATAATGGTATATTTGAAATAGTAATATGTGTTCGTATTCGGTTAACGGGAGGGTAGGGGTTTCAGCGTGAAAAAAACACGTTTTTGCGAATTTTTTTCATCTATATGGATAGAGCAAATTTATTGAAACCTTTTGTACATTGTTAAGTGTCATTTCAAGAACATTCCGTGAAATTTGTACGCGAAAATATCCACAAACAAGCCGGTGACAAAGCTTTTCCAAGAACGCCTTTGGAAAAACACGATTTGCGGTGTTCACTGTATCTCAGCTAGAAATTATCTGAAATCAAGTACCATTAAAATTTAGTCAAAGTATCATCAAATCCTCCCCCCAACGGTCTTTGATAATTTTTTTTTTTCATTTCTAAATTTTTGGTGGTCATGTAAAGTGAAAAGTGCTATTTTTCACGAAAAATTCCGCCATTTTGGGGGCGGAAAACCCCCTCAATGTAAAAAAAATCTCAATCTAGCCGTTGGGGGGAGGTATTTTATATGTAGAAGGTGTGTACCAAGTTTGAAATAAATCGGTCATGTAGTTTTCAAATGGCAGTGAACACGGACTTTGAAAAAGTAGTTTCGAGAAAAACGCGGCACCGGCTTGTTTGTGGATATTTGCGCGTACAAATTTCACGGAATGTTCTTGAAATGACACTCGACAATGTACAAAAGGTTTCGATACATTTACTCTTTCCATATAGATGAAAAAAATTCGCAAAAAAGTGTTTTTTTTCACGCTGAAATCCCTAACCTCCCCTTATGACGGGATATACATTTACAACGATAAAAAACTATTTCTTTTTTTTCTTTCGTTAAACGATAGAACTATATATGTAGAATATTTTCCCAATGTTTCAAAGCGAAATTCGTAAAACTTCAAACGGTACAGCCCGTCAACGCTGTGCCTCACCGCTCGGATTCGGAGCGGGCGTGAACTTCAAACGCGTTTTTCTCAAAACTGCATTATCGAAATTGGCGTGCAGGATTACTAAAAAATTGTTAAGGCCTTGGGCCACAGTAACGAGGATAAAATCATGTGCGAATTAAACAATCTTTTTTCGTATGAAAAAGTGATTCACTCATAAAATTAATTACACATCCATTTAGTATGAATATCAAGCTGTTAGAATATATATATTTTCGATGTACAAAATGGCCGACTACTAACATTTTCTTTTATCTTTTTTTTAGGCGCTCCGCGACGTGACATTTAGCATCCACAATTTTTGACCTAGAACAAAAAACAAAAATTCTCGTCGATCTACAATAGAATACCTAGAGTACGTACGGAATTAAAAAAATATTGTTTTATTCAAAAGTTGTAGGTATTTGAACTTAAGAAATGAACTTTCAGTGAAAAATGTCGTTATAACTGCTCATAAACTGCTCTTAAAATGAAAAGTTTTCGATTAATCAGAAACTTCATACGTACTTCTTTGCGAAATGCAATTAGGAACATAACTTTTAAATTTGAAGTGAATCGAGTGAAAATTGTTGAAGTTATTTGTCACGCCAATTGGAAGAATGCTATTTCGAGAAGTGTCGAGTAGTCGGCCATTTTGTACATCGAAAAAAAAAATATACATTTTCTAACAGCTTGATATTCATACTAAATAGATGCGTAATTAATTTTATGAGTGAATCACTTTTTCACACGAAAAAAAATGTTTAAATTCGCACTTGATTTTATACCCGTTACTGTGGCCTAAGGCCTTAAACCGATTGAGTTGAAACTTGGTAGAAATATTGATAATATTGGTACCTTCTATTTAACGGGAATTGTTGTTGAAAAATTGGAAAAAAACTACTTTTTTAATCCACGTTTTACAGAAATTTAGTTTTTTCTCCAAATGCGTGCCATTTTCTTTAATTTGCATTTTCTTCATATTAATTACCGTCACATAGAAACTATACATGTTCTAACTGAAAAAATGTTTGAACTTTTTTGCAAATCAAAGTCTACGGGAAGCTAGACTGCACGCCGATTCGCAACTCCCGCGGCGACCTTGCTGTAACACTCTGCCACAGCTCCGCCATTTTGATAATGAATTAATTTAAAAAATTGTTTTGTTTATTTAAATATGCTATCAAAGTATACTTAAAGTTTGATAATTGTAGAATAATTATTTCTTAGTTTAAAAAATGCCTCAATATTGCTTATTTTTTTCCTGTCTAAATGTATATCTCTCCTTAAGTAAATTTATTTCAAAGGAAATCATTTTACTAGATGAATTCATGAAAATATATGTAGACAAGAGGTACTTTATACAGATAGTATATTTTGAACATTACAGTTTGAATATTTAACATGTGCTTTCATTTTACAAGCTTTTATTTAAGGGGTTACGTGCGTTTCGAAGCAAAAAAGCATATTTTCTCTATGTAAAAAATATGTAATATATACATTATTTTATTTAAAATGTTAAGCACAGAAAAGAGCAACATTTCAGCAATTTGAAAAAAATTTACTCCAAAAATTTGGGAAGTTCAGCCAGTGGAACCTGGTTTTCGGAGACCCCTTAAAAATAGTGTCCTCGTGGTGGTCAGGATAACTCGAGATAGCATTATCTGAAATTAAAAAAAAACATTTTTTCTGTTAGTAGCCAAGTATAGCTCGTGAATGAAGGAAGGATTCTTAAAAAAATTGAAATTTGAATTTTTGGCAGAGTTGTATGCAAAATCGTTCAATTTTTGGTACAATTTACACTTCGTATAGCCTTGTAAAATTAGTTGTAATCGAAAAAAAACCTTCGTTCAATCACTAGTCAATGCTATTTTGAAGAAGTGTGCAAAATTTCTATAAGATCGGTGCATTCGTTTCTGAGAAATCGTGTCCACCGACTTCAAAAATAACGTTTTGAGAAAAATGCGATATACCTGCGTCGCTCCCGGCCGGTCTTTCCTAACGGGGGGAATTCCCACAGGCTCTCTCTCCTAGACTTTTAATCCGATTGATTCAAAACTTTGGGAGAATATTCTAGACATATTGTATTATTGGATAATAAAATTTGAACAAATGGATTTTTTGAAATTTTCAAATCCACGCAACCCCTTAACTTCACTCTCTGTGAGATGCAAAACGAAGAAACGAAATTTCACCCACTTCCCTACTTAGAGCTCTCAAATTTCGCAAACATGCATGTAAAAGGTGTCAATGCATGATTCAACTTGAAAAAAAATATATACATAAAGTTTTCAACTTTTCATGTAAAGTTAGCGATATCTAATCATCCATATAAAATCTCACTAATACATACAAATAAATTCGTAGCCGATTGGGTTTGTATGTAAAAAGTTGATTTGCAGCAATTAGTCGTAAGTTCAATCCCAATTACAGTCTTTCTTATTTTTTACAAGCATTCTAGTAAACTACAAGTACAAGCAAACTAGTATACTACTAGTAACAACTACCTAGTAAAATCAATTAAAGACTAAAAAATAGAAAATAATTTATATGTAAAAAAATATTTAAAAAACAAGCTTTAATTTAATGTACCGAAAAGTATAAAATATTTTTTTCACCAAGTCACCTATATGTGACTATAAATAAAAGCTTGTGGCGCTGAAAATTTAGACATATAATCTTTAATTTACATAAATCCGTTAATATATCAACTGCATTTAAGGGGATATCCCAGTGTGAACGCTGAAAATTTGGGTGATTTTCGGGAATTTTTTGGACGAAAAGTACTCAATTAAATGTTTCGGAATATTAAGAATATATTTGGCTATATTTGACCTATAATACATGATTTTTTCGTAGACAAATATTGAGATCCAAGCGACTTATGCGCTGCCTTCGGAGGCGCCAAAAAAAGTCCCTCTACTGCTGATTCCGGCCGATTGAGTAGCTGAAACCGAAAAAGGAAAAAAATGTCGTTAAACTGGAAGGTATTTCCTGTACAATGACGTGGGATTTTCGAAAAATATCGAAATCTAACAAAATGGCGTAGTTATGAAAAAAGGTCTGTTTTCTTGCCTATAAAATGGTCGTTATTTCCAATGCCAAATCGTCAATTTTCATCCAATCAAAAATATCCTACGTCATTGAAGAGTAAATATATTCAAGGGTACTCAGTTCAAATTTCAAGTCATTCGGATAATTGCTCTTCGAGTTACAATGTCAGCAAATTTGAAAAATCTCATTTCGAGAAAAACGCGTTTTAAGATTTAACTATCGATTTTTGCAAGACATAACGATTAGAGATACGGCCTTGACATTTTTACAGGATATTCTTGAAAGTATAAACTGTCGAAAAAGGCAAGAAAAAATATATTTTTTCAAAGTGACACTGGCATAGCCCCTTAATTACTGTGAAGCAACCATAGATTTTTTAAATCCTAAAACTGAGTATAAACGTGTGATAATATTTTTTTTCTCTAATTACTATCGAGCCAAATTGAATGCGGTTAATGAAACTGAATTGATAAAATTTATTAAACATTTTAAAAGTCGATCGCTCCAAGATTTTATTTATAGTCACTTATAGATGACTTTGTAAAATAAATATTTTTAGTACATTAAATGAAGGCTTGTGTTTATTAATTTTTTTTGCATATCAATCATTTCTTCAGTATTTACCCTTAAACATGAATATTTTGAATTTCCAACAAATATGAAATTTTTATAAAAAAAGTTTTTAATGTAAAATGTATTTGTCAACTTCTTTCATATACGCCATCCATATATAAAATTAGTGTTGTTTATTTTATTTTGTAAATCAAGGCGTCAGATCGAAAGCTGCCACCTGTTAAAAAGCAAAGCACCGTCCGGGAATTACTTATGGAAAGTATAAAGAAGCCACCGAGACCGCTGAGATCGTGCAGCCAGAGGTTGCAGCAACAGTCACGCCTGAATAATTCGTTGTTTTTGCAGCAAGGTGAGACTACGATGTACGGTCAAACTATTCTGTGCTTCACGCTTCGTGTAACACCGACAACGTCATAGTAACGTACCAAAAAAAAGAACAGAAAAACAGGAACTCTATTATTTGTTCACACGTGGGAATAATGAATGGTCATGCGCGGTGATCTTAAGGTCGCGCATGGGTCACCGTACGCTCTACTGCATCCTTTTATCCCCAACCCACACTATCAGACGCGTAGGTAGTCTCCGATATTCTGTGGGAGGATATTTATTCCGTTCGAAGTCAACTGAGAGACACGGTGAAACAAAATAAATATATCTTTGGCTAGTTCTCATGAAAAAACTTCTATTGTTCGACAAATAGGAGAATTTTCGCTGATGTATTTATTTAAAAATATTTATTTACATAAAATCTAACGGTTTATGTGGAATTAGATAAGTTCAACGTTTTCTTTCAACTTAATATGATTTTTAACAGCGAACGGGATATATATATATGGGGCATTCCACCCTAAATCGGACACCATTTAGCTTTTGCATCTCCGATTTTCTCCATAATTTTTTGTCATTTAGTATCTTTTGAGAAAGGCCTCCACGCCAATTTTCAGTTTTTTTTTGTCCAGCCACTTCCGAGATATGAATTTAAAAAAACGGTCCTTTTCTTTGAATGCCCATAACATCGCGAAAAATGATCCGATTGGGATGTTTCTTTTTATTTTCGTTTTTAGAAGTACTTTTAGAAAAAAAATGGTACAAAATCAACAAAACCGTATTTCCATAAGATTTTCAAGTTCTAAATATTAAATATTGATTTTTGAAAAACACGTAGCGATCGATTTTCTTCAAATTTTTGCTAAAAATACTGTCACTCATTATGCAAATTTTAAGCCCGGCACGTTAATGGGATAACGTTGGGATCCATGTTTTTTCGAATTTTAAAATTTTCTCATTTCACTTATATATGTTAAAAAATATCTGAAATCAAAATACTTTTCATCAAAGCTGCTCTCGAGGTTTATCTGACACATAATGATTATGAATTAGTTTACAGATTGATTACAAGCAAAAGTTCAATGCTTTTCTACACGATGGACAAAGGAAATCATCCTTACTCAAATTATATAAATTTTGTTAAGTAACAGAAGCTCGTTGAAGACTTTTCTTAACTCTATGATTTTCTATTTGCAAAGGATTGCAGCACAAATTATATATCCCAAAATTTGACATGGCACAAAAGTTCACAATAAGTTATGCTTCAAAAAATATATCGTGATATTACACAAATAGTTCTTTAAAGCAAATTAGTAGAGGTTACTCACAGGACACACTGTCAACAGGTGATTAAAAACAACACTGAATTCTTGTTCTGAAATGGAGCCGTAGATAAAAAAGATACTCAGCCACTAGGCTATGTTGTCGAAGTTTTTATTACCGACTGTAGTTAAAAGTTAAAAATCATTTAAAAAAGCGCCGACTTTTGAACACATATATTAACTAAATTCTTTTAAAATAAGTTTTGTTCTTTAGATAGTAATGATCTTTAGGTACCTCTACTCTCCATACACATGAGATATTGGCTCAATATAAAATTGAATAAGAATTAATACAAAAAAGTTATGTTGTTATATATTTAACTAAGATGAAAGGGTCATTGTCCATTAAATTATTAAGACATATCCATTCAACTTCATATATAACAATAACCATTGCCCATAGGTCTGAAAAAATTATTATTATGTACTTTTAGTACGGATTACTAAAAAATAAAAATGTTAAAATTTGAAAAAAACATGGATAACGTTATCCCATTACCGTGCTGGGCTTAAAAATTGCATAATGAGTGACAGTATTTTTAAGAAAAATTAGAAGAAAATCGATCGCTACGTGTTTTAAAAAAATCAACATTTAATATTTAGAACCCGAAAATCTTATGGAAATACGGTTTTGATTATTCTGTACCATTTTTTTTTGTAAAAGTGCGTTCAAAAACGAAAATTAAAAAAACATCCCAATTGGATCATTTTTCGCAAAGTTATGGGCATTAAAAAAAAACAGTACCGCTTTTTTTTTAAATTCATATCTCGGAAGTGGCTGGACAAAAAAAGCTTGAAATTGGCATGGAGGCCTTTCTCAATAGATATTAAAAGACAACAAATTATGGAGAAAATTGGAGATGCAAAAGCTACATCGTGTCCGATTTGGCGTGGAATGCCCCATATATATATATTAGGGTGGCACCAATTTGAGCTCTATTTTTTTTCCTTTTTCTCACCATCCAATTATCTTCAAAGAAAAAAAATGGTGGCGAAAGCCGCGAGCGGTCAAAAAATATTTATAGGTCGGTCAAGCCTCCCAAAAATTCAAATTTTCATTTAAAAATCGATTTTTTTTGTCCGTTTCTCATCCACGAATTTTACGCTTTATAATTTTTAAATTAACCTCGCGAAAGCTCGCCGGCCAATGAATATTTAGTGGTCGCTCAAGAGCTTCGAAATTTCCAATTTTCGCCGATTTTTTTTACTCTTCTCACTCATAAATTTGACGCTTTATAAAAATTTCAAAAGAATTAATCCTTTTTTCTTTAGAAACAGATTTTTCAAATTTACCTCAAACTTACCCAAGAGTTATAATCTTTGTTCTCATAAAATAATTCTTTAAAGCTGTTCTCCGTAAACAAAAATATAGGTCGTTGTATTCGTAAAACTGAAATGGCAGCTGTTTTCCGCGCATCGTAATGCGTCCGACAGTTGGTCTCGTTAGTCAAACTGCGGACCAATCGTAGCTGTACTCTGTGACGAGCAACGCGATGATACAATAATACATAATAATACATAATAACACATATCGTCTAATTGGTGTTTGTTACAAATTATTATAATAAATTATTCAGAAAATGTAACACTTCGCTGTTTCATTTGCCGGCTAGATCTTTCGCGAGGTTAATTTAAAAATTATAAAGCGTAAAGTGGAAAGTGGACGAAGAAAAATAAATCGATTTTTCAATGTAAATGGCCCGCGCACCTACATATGTGGCTCCTCCCACTGTCACCGCCATATTTTGTCAAACTTTAAAAAATATTTTGATGTTCAATAAAGGCCGCTTAGTCAACATACCAAATATCGACATTCTATTTTAATACTTTTCGCATAAAAAATTGGTGAAAAATCGAATATTTTTTGGCCCAACAAGGCAGAACCTTCTCTTAAGGGAAGGGTAGGGGTTTCACCGTGAAAAAAAAAAACACTTTTTTTCATTTATATGGATAGAGTAAGTTTATTGAAACCTTTTGTACATTGTTAAGTGTCATTTCAAGAACATTCCGTCAAATTTGTACGCGAAAATATCTACAAACAAGTCGGTGACAAAGCTTTTCCAAGAATGCCGTTGGAAAAACACGATTTGTGGTGTTCACTGTATCTCAGTTAGAAATTATCTGAAATCAAGTACCATTAAAATTTAGTCAAAGTATCATCAAATCCTCCCCCCAACGGTCTTTGATAATTTTTTTTTTCATTTATAAATTTTTGGTGGTCATGTAAAGTGAAAAGTGCTATTTTTCACGAAAAATTCCGTCATTTTGGGGGTGGAAAGCCCCCTCAATGTAAAAAAAAAATCTCAAACTAACCGTTGGGGGGAGGTATTTTATATGTAGAAAGTGTGTACCAAGTTTGAAATAAATCGGCCATGTAGTTTTCAAATGGCACTGAACACGGACTTTGAAAAAGTGGTTTCGAGAAAAGAGCGGTACCGGCTTGTTTGTGGATATTTTCGCGTACAAATTTCACGGAATGTTCTTGAAATGACACTTAACAATGTACAAAAGGTTTCAATAAATTTACTCTATCCATATAGATGAAAAAAACCGCAAAAAAGTGTTTTTTTTTCACGCTGAAACCCCTACCCTCCTCTTAATAATAAAAAGATTCTTGAAATAATTCGTCGATTTATTGAAAATTTTGACACTTTTAAAGCTTCCATAGCCGAATTATTTTGACGGTGTTCTAATTTTTGGAGTTTTGGTCTTTCGTGTAAAATTCTTTCGGAGTTTTGATCTTTCGGGGTAGTATACTTTCGGAGTTTTGAGCGTTCTGATCATTCAAAGTTTGGAATTTCAAGCCGGCCCCATCTTGAATTTCGGAATATTAAAATTCGGAATTTTAAACCGTCGGAGCATTCAGTGTTCGGAATTTCAACTCGGCCCCGCCGCGGGCGGAAGCTAGTAACCAATATTCATACAAGGTTCAAAAACCTGACATATCAGCACGTCATGAAACGTCCAAGTTAAGGCGTTATACGCAGTTGCAAGGCCAAAAAAAGTCGTTTTTTCACGAATTTTTTCTGGAAAAGGATTTCATTTGGGCAAAACGAAAAGTATTAGGCAGTGTAGTGGCATCTTTTAGCTCTAGATTGGCATTTTTTATTTTCTAAGATATTCATTAACATTGCTCCTGTAGGAAGTCGCCTGGAGGTCCTCGAAAAAAAAGTGTCCGGCGGTAAGCAAAGTATCTCCGATTTGGATTATCTAAAATGAAAATACCAAAAAGATTCTTTTAGGGGATAGATGAATCCAGGCATTGCTCTAAGGAGGCGTCGAAATTTGAATTTTTGACAACATGGTGGCTCCGGAAAGAAACAATTTCGATTTCCGACCAAATTTTTTTCGTTAAATCGTTGAAAAAAAAAGAAATAATTATCGGAAATCTTATTCCTTCGATCAATACCTGAAGAATATATCTGACAAGGCTGTGTTAAAATTGCAGACCGATCGGTTGAGCCGTTTTTCAGAAATCGTGCTCACCGACTTCGAAAACACCGATTTAAGAAAAAACGCGTTTGAAGTTTCGGACGCTTACTTCTTAGCGCTCCGAGCGTCCTTACAAATACGTATGTATTTCCGAGAATATTCGCTAGATCGATTTGAAATTTTCAGGGAATATACTCACATATTTGTACGTTCCGTAAATACAATAAAAAATCGAACTTTCAAAATTTCTAACTGCGTATAACGCCTTAATTGCGCCTATTGCATCGCAAAAGAGCTGTACTACGAAAAATTCCTCATTTCTCAATGAAAATTATCAGCATTTACCAATTCTATAATGTTTTCTTCAGGGGAATAGCCTCCCGGGATTTTTAACTATAACGACAATCATAAAACATTCTATAACAAGCAAAGTATGAAAAAGAGAACATCCACTGAATACTTTTAAAACTTGACAATACAAGTGCCATCGCAGTGGCGACTATTATTCCGACAGCCGTTCCAAAAATGGAATAAGAAAGAAAACAATTATGGGCGAGCCGACCGAGCGAGTGGACGACTTACGAAAACTTCGATAAACTTCCGCATGAATCATCCAGAGTTCGATATTACTTTAGAAAAGGTAGCCAAAGCGAAGTGAGTCTCTCGGTATTGCGTGACTAATAATAAACGTGACTACTGGTCGTTTGGTCGACGAGGAACGTGAGGCCGGAGGGTGTTGGAGGTAGGGAGGGGGTTGAATCGTACGTCGCACTGTAGGGTACAAAAGACGATCAAGGGCGCATGTGTAGAAGGGGATGCTTTTTTTCCCGTGGCTCGTAAATTCCTAGGCTTGGCAGTCCAGTTATTAGCCCTGAGAAACGGGTTCACCCATGGAGTGTCTCCGGTCGGAGTCAGTGACGGTGGTGGTCGCGCACCGTCGCTGCACCGATCAATAATCCCACGTAGCATCCAAGGAGAAATAAAATGGTATACACAAAGCGTGCCTGGCTGCGCGTGTGAGTGCGTCTGATCGAGTGTTCGCATCTCAATGGGGGACGGTGTTGTGTTATAAAAAATTATACATCGATACAGTTCGACGACCATGCGTCCCATTATTTTCAACAATTCTAGTCACGCCGTGCAACCCTCTGTCCTTCGTTAGAAACCTTCGAATATCGCGTAGGCCTCAATTTCCAATTTTTTTTCGCTCTTCGGCTTTTACAAAGTGCGTAGGAAATTAAAAAGAGCAACGAACAGACATACGGTGAAGAATTCGCTTTTCTGTACTCAAATCCGGATTCTCTCTCTGCGAATCTGCACGGAAAGTTCCTCGCGAGCGTGAAATGATCTCGTTCGTACTGCTGAGGAGTGTACCCCGAAAATCGACCGAGCCATGAAAGGCGCGAGGGTAAAGACTCGCGAGACGGTGGTGCATGGGAGAAAAACAATTAGGGTCGAGAGTGAAAAAAATTGCTGATAACAGAAAGAGCCGAGGTAGGGGTGAAAAGCTCGAGTTTGGAGACGATGCTGCTGGCGGTGGGCGGTGAATCCCGTAGGATTGTACTCGGTGAGGTGCCGCCCGCGAAGCCCGAACAGGAGCAAGAACCCGCTCAGGATGTCGCTGCACAGTGGCGACATTCGGAGGGTCAGGGATCCGCGTTTCCTATACCGCAGCCTCGTCAGCGCACTGGCAAAGCACCAGAGGCACGAGCTCGCGGAATTGGGAATCGTAAGTCTTGTAGAAGGCGCTTTAGGGTTTCAGGTAAATCATTTCATTCACCATTCTCGTTGTGTCGTCGCATATTTCGTTTCCATGCACCATTTCCACCAACTTTTATTTTCGCCGCGAAACATCTCAATACGACTCTACTCATCTTCCCTTGTTTTTTGTCTCGAGCTTTTTCGCGCAATCGATCATCTCGTAGAGCCTTGTGAGAGACGACCTCCAAAATTACGGCCTTGCACACGTGTGGAGGGGATGTTTATAAAAATCGCAACACGTCGGATTGCGGTGGTTATTCGAGTCGCCTCGATTTTAATTCGGAAGAAATCAGGAAGCAGTGGTCGAATTAAGGGGCAGACCAGTGTGGACGCTGAAAATTTTCGTGATTTTCGGGAATTTTTTTGGAAGAAAAGTACTCAATTGAATGTTCCGGAAAATTAAGAATATATTTGGCTGTATTTGACCTATATTACATAATTTTTTCATAGAAAAATATTGAGATCCAAGCGACTTATGCGCTGCCTTCGAGGCGCCAAAAAAGTTCCTTCACTGCTGACATGGTTCCGGCCGATTGAGTAGCTGAAACTGAAAAAGGAAAAATGTCGTTAAATTGGAAGGTATTTCCTGTACAATGACGTAGGATTTTCGAAAAATATCAAAATCTAACAAAATGGCGTAGTTATGAAAAAAGTCTGTTTTCATGCCTATAAAAAGGTCGTTTTTTTCAATGCCAAATCGTCAATTTTCATCAAATCAAAAATATCCTACGTCATTGCAGAGTAAATATATTCAAGAGTACTCAGTTCAAATTTCAAGTCAATCGGATAATTGCTCTTTGAGTTACAATGTCAGCAAATTTGAAAAATCTCATTTCGAGAAAAACGCGTTTAAAGATTTAACTATCGATTTTTGCAAGATAAAATTATTAAGGATACGGCCTTGAAATTTTTACAGGATATTCTTGAAAGTATAAACTGTCGAAGAAGGCAAAAAAAACGATTTTTTGAGAGTGTCACACCGGTGTAGCCCCTTAACGAGATCTTTCGAGCTTTCTATTCTCAACCAATATCGATAGGGATTTTTTGAAAATTATTTTCGAGCAGCGGGATATTTATGCATTTTTGAATAATAGCCTTATGTATTTGTTTTTCAGAGAATACTGAGGGTGGCAATAGCAAAGAGAACGATTGCACGACGAAACCTTGCCACGGATCAACCGAGACCGATCACGCAGTAATGAAGCAGCCTCGAAAATTAATACCCGTAGATTTCGATCTCAAGGTGGAGACGCGTTTCACATTTTCTATTCAATCGCGCAAAAACTTATTTTAACGTATACGGGGCTTGACTAAATTGGTTTTTCTTGCCAGCTGGATGGGGAGGAGGACGACGATGACGACGACGAGGATTTCGCCGTGACGAGGTTCGAAGACGAGGACGAGGCTACGAATGTCTGGGAACCGAAAGACACTTACCGCTCGAGGGTCGGTCCGAGAGCCGGGGCTTGCGGCGATCTCGAGGATGAGGACGAGGACAAAAGCTCGGCGAACCCGTGGCGAAAGACCGGGGGATTGAGATTAACGCGAAACGAATATCATCGTTTTTGCGACACTCAACTAGAATGTAAATAGGCAAAATATGACAAAATTATCATCACTGAGTGGCATAGGACACTCGGCGACGTTAATTACGTTTGATTCTGAATTACGCGCTTTTTCGAAGCTTTTGTTTAAGGTAGTCCTATCGCCAGGCTTCAATTCATACGATTTTCATTTTTCGACTTTCACTAAATACATTAATAATCGTCTCTGTAAAATTTCAGGGTCGGTTATCGACCTAATCACAGAGAAAATTATTAAAATTGCGTTTTTTTGTGAAGGAATTCCGAGACGACATACAAAAACCCAATTTCCGGTCGCTACAAAAGTGTATGTAATAGTGGGAATTCGTCAGATTCTTAAAAATAATCAGATTTACATACTTAACACTTATAGTTATCCAATGCTCTCGGAAAAAATAACGCTTATTGACCTAATTTTTACGTGATATCAAGTTTAATTTGAACTTCCGGTATTGGATTTATTACCACTTGCTACGATAACGAGACGTAACAGCAAGGCAACAGCTGACTGTAGTCCTAACCTCATCTCACTCATTCAAATTTCCACACGTATTTCATTTTTAAGGATGTATGGCAGCTACTGCAGAGTCGTTACAGAACTGATTATGCAATTTGCAAAAATCGCATTTAAAGACTAAATAAAATAATTGTAGTATTCATTGAAGCTAAAAAGGAGATTTACCACAGCTCAAAGTAAAACATGCGGTACAGAAAGAAGAATTTTCAATTTTGAACTGCAAATTTAGTTGCTGATTTGATGTACGTTTTCCCTGACGTTGTCGTGGTTACGACATACGAGCTAAAGAAATACGAAAACGGTCCCATTTAACTCGCAATATCTCGCAAAATATATGGGCACATGTCGATTTTTTTTTAACGTATCATGCATATTACAGCGATACCGCACAAAAGTTTTTTTTACAAAAGAGTACTCCGGAAATACCTTTTTTGCCAATGTAAAGGGAATTTTGGACGTACAGTCCTATGTTCCCCGTGTTAAATGACCCAACTTTGAATTCGTTTATCTCAGCATTCACGTGGGCAAATTTTGTTTTTTTAATCTCAAAAAGTTCTCGATATTTTCCTTTACAATATCAGTGAGTTTCAATTCGAACAGTAGTAAATAACTTAGTTGCCATACATCCTTAACCGACATATTTCGCCGACACAAATTTTCCACGCTTTTTACCAGTCGTGGCTCGAATACAATGCTTTATATTTCCCACGCCTGACATTGTTTTGACAGATCGACGTTGAAAAGCATGGAGGTTAAACTCGCCTGGTTGAGTAAAAAGAGACGGAGATAGAACCAACGTTGCCAAATATCGAACTTAGAAATACTGCGCGGATCGTTGGGATAACTATTTTTTCATTTTTCTAATTAAGGGGAGATATACACCTAGGAGCTGGAAAAGAGGTCATTTATGTGAATTTTTTCAAGGAAAACTATTTGAAATTTCGGATTGGGGTTTTAAATATCTAAAAGTATATACATTCAAAAATATGTTTAATGTTCTTTATTTAAAAATATCAAAAATATACAAGGATATTGTATGATCCTTGGAGCGTCGTAAAAAACCTGCGTATACGGTACCCACTGGCGTTTCTTCAAAAATCATCTGAAAAAAAAACCAAAAAGATTATTAAATTAGATACTATAATCTAGTACTTGTCATAGCCGATTTTGAAAATATCGATTTATGACAAAATGGCGGACGTTCGAACATAAATAGTGATTTTTGGGCCAAAAATTAGTTATTATTTTGCCTATAAAACAAAAAATAAGTAACGGAAAAGGAAAATCCTATGACAAGTACTAGATAATGGTGTATAGAATAACCACAAAAAACCTCAAGGCAATCGGTTCATTGGTTTTCGAGAAATTTTGGGTACCGATTTGAAAAACGTGGTTTTGAGAAAAACGCGTTTGAAAATTTGGGAATGAATAAATCATGAAATTTGTCAACTTACATGGAATCATCGATACCAGGCTCATAGTGTAGGTCTTCTACGGTCGACGGAATGTTCATAGCTTCTAAATCCTCGACCTCGACCATCTAGGTGTATATCTGCCCATAAATGTGAACATTCATTTAACAGTTTACACATGGAAAATTTCAGTTATTACAAATTATTTATTTTGCATGTGTTAAAAATATAAATTGTACAAGTCTCAAGTATGATCAGTGGTATAACTAGTGTGAATCGATAGGATTACCTTAACTCGACTTTCTGTGAGATGCAAAACGGAAAATCGATATTCTATCCACTTTCCGACTACGTAGAGCTCTGAAATTTTGCAAATATGCACCTAAAAGGTGACAATGCATGATTCAACTTTGAAAAATTCAACTTTTCATGTAAAATCAGCGATATCTAATCATCCATATAAAATCTCACTAACACATACACACAAATTCGTAGCCGACTGTGTTTGTATGTGAAAAGTTTATAAGCAGCATTTAGTCGTAAGTTCAATCCCAATTACAATCTTTGTTATATTTTAAAAGCATTCCATGTTCCTAACGTACAAACTCGTAAACTAGTAAACTACTAGTAACCACTAACTAGTAAAATCAATTAAAGACTAAAAAGTAGAAAATCATTTATATGTTAAAAAAAGTATTTAAAACACAAGCTTTTATTTAATGTACCAAAAAGTAGATAATTTTTTTTACCGAGTCACCTATATTTGACTAAATTAAGGGGCTATATACAGTCAGGAGGCCCAGAAAGATCCATTTCTCAAGAATTTTTCTTGAGAAGACCTCTAAATCTATTAAGGAGGTACACTAGCTTCAGCAAAATGGTGATAGATCAATAAAATTTGGTGAATATATTCTTTAGTATTATTCATGTAGATACAAATTTTTTCAGATTTTTTGGTTGTGCCGTTTTGTTACAAATAATTCACAAGCGTTTATTCTTATACCCGGAATATATACCTATATCTATAAAAACCCTATGCTTATACACGTGAACTTCAATGTTCAATTATTCGATAACGGCACAATGAAAAAATATGAAAAAAATTGTATTGACATATATAATACTAAAGAATATACTCACCAAATTTTATTGATCTATCACCATTTTGAAATTTGACCATGGTTTAGCATGGCAACATTGTATAAAGCTGGTGTACCTCCTTAACGTAAAAAATGGTACACATATTATGGTAACTTTTAACTATATTTTAACATTATTCATTTGTAAAAATAATTATTTTGAAAGCTGCTAAGCTGATCTCCGGGAGCACCTCTAAAAAAAGCTGTGTTGCGGTGAGCACGATATCTTTGCACTGGATCATCTAAAATTAAAAAAAAACAAAAATATTTCATTAATATAATGAATTATCTTGTAATTAATCGAAGGAATAAGCAAAATAATAATTTTTGACAAACTGGCGGCTTCTAAAAAAAATGGATTTTTGACAAAAATTTAGCCCTTAAATTGTTTATAAAATGGAAAATATTTATCGGTAAGAAAGAACCTTCGATTAATTACTAAAAAATATACTTGAACAGATTGTGTTAAAATTTGAGACTCATCGGTTCAGCCGTTTTCGAGAAATTTTGCTCACCGACTTTCAAAACACAGTTTTGAGAAAAACGCGTCTAAAGTTTCAAAAACACTTTACATATAGTAAAAAAAAACAATTACAAATGTGCGTGTAACTTCGAGAATATTCGCCGGATTGACAAGAAATTTTCTGTGTGTGTACTTAAATATATGAGGCGTTCCATACTATTTCGAACGGTCAAAAAGTTGTCCACTCTCAAAAAAATTGAAATTTTGCAAAATTATTTAATGATATGAAAAAAAAGTGTAAATTTTTTCAAAATTTTTGGATCCCATTTTCTCGAGCTTTTCAAAATTTCAAAATTTTTAAAATACCGTTATATCTCGTGAGCATTTGATTTAACAGAAAAATGTTTAGGACAAAAAAGTTGCAGTTTTACATGAAATTTGTGAAAAAATGTTGTTTTGAATTTTCCGAGTATAAAAAGAGCCCATTTTCACCAAAGTTATACAAAAATATTTTTTTCGGTCGGTATGTCACTTTTGATTTTTCTCAAAAAATTCCAGAAAATACTCTGAAGTGTGTACAGTAACACCTATTTTTTTCAAAGTGGCTCGATTCGTTGTTCCAAAGCTGTGCTTTGTTTTATTATTATGAGATATTTTTTTTAGACAAAATTATTATTAAAAATTATTCTCTCCAAAAATGTTCTCACATTTTCAGGTAATAAACATCCATAACAGTAATAATTTTGTTGAGCTTAATCATAAATTTCCGGTAAGGTATACAAAGTTAACCTTGCCATACAAAGTAACGTTCGTCGTCCAACATGAAAATTGTGATACAAAGTAACGTCGTCGTGCAATATGGAAAATGTGATACAAAGTATCGTTGACCGCCCAATATAAACATTGTCATACAAAGTAATGTGCGCCGTCAAATGCCTTCTACATCCTTCAGTTTGTCAACGTTCCCCCTGCATGCCAAAATACTATCGGAGTTTTCAGTGTGTTTTGATTTTTTTACACTAGGTTGCACGGTGTGAGCCAAGCAGAGAAGTCATATGCTTCCTTTGAATTTTCTTGGTGGTTTCTCGAGTGCCTTGTTACAAACTAATTTTTACAAAGAGTTACAAAAATATCTCACAATAATAAAACAAAGCACAGCTTTGGAACAACGAATCGAGCCACTCTGAAAAAAATAGGTGTTACTGTACACACTTCAGAGTATTTTCTGGAATTTTTTGAGAAAAATCAAAAGTGACACACCGACCGAAAAAAAATATTTTTGTATAATTTTGGTGAAAATGGGCATTTTTTAAACTCGAAAAATTCAAAACGCAGATTTTTCACAGAGTTCATGTAAAATTGCAACTTTTTTGTCTTAAACATTTTTCTGTTAAGTCAAATGCTCACGAGATATAACGGTATTTTGAAAGTTTTGAAATTTTGAAAAACGAGAATATGCGATCCAAAAATTTTGAAAAAATGTACCCTGTTTTTTTCATATAATTAAATAATTTGACAAAATTTCAATTTTTTTGAGAGTGGACACCTTTTTGACCGTTCGAAATGGTATGGAACGCCTCATATGTACATTACGAAAAAATTGAGACAAAAAAATCGATTTTTCGAAAATTTTAACTGTACATAACCCCTTGAAGTTTGCGGCCCTCAAAATTTAGACACATAATCTTTAATTTACATGAATCCATTAACATATCAACTGTATTTAATCTACCGTAAAACAACCTAAGATTTCTTAAATAACAACCCTGAAACTGAGTAAAAACGTGTGATAATAATGTCTCTAATTACTATCGTGCCAAATTAAATAGCTTAATGATACTGCATTGATCAAATTAATTAAACATTTAAAAAGTTGAGCGCCCCGAGCTTTTATTTATAGTCGCATATAGGTGACTTGGTAAAAAAATATTTTCTACTTTTTAGTACATTAAATCATTTTTAACTTCCAAATTACTTGGCCCGTGGAATCTTCCGTTTCGTGACCCTGTGGCCTATCGTTTATTTTCCAAAACGTCGAAATTGAGGTACCTCAATAATGGCCGTTGTATTTAATATTTCGACAGCATACGATTTGGCAACGCAGTGTCCCTCGAGGCGCGCCTCGGCTCGCAAGCACACGGGTAGAGGTAGCACAGCACCGTTTCTTCCATTGACCGGTACAGCGTCGGTACCGCACTCGCGGCCTCAGAGTCGCCAGCACACGGGTCTCATGAGCTTAGACGCGAGAACAAGTTTGAGCCCTAGTCCAAACGCGAGTCCGAGCTTAAGTCCAAGGCCCCGAGAAAGGGCGTCGCTCAAAGGTCACGGAATTGCATCGTCGGACCTTCACGATGAAAAGGTCGATCAGAGCACTCAGGTATGAACAGAAAAAATCTTCTACCTGAGCTTGCAGCAATAGGGTATTTAACCGTTGTACGGAAATCATCTTAAGGGGCCAGTCCACTTTGGAGCCACGAAAAAAGGCTATTTTGTGATTTTTTTAAAAAGGATTTTATAAAAGATATGAATATAAAAGTTGTTGGGCTTGATAAATAAAGTCTTAAAATACATAAAAAAAAATTAATTCATTTTTGTCCATTTTTAAGTACAAAAACTATAGTTTAACGTAACGCCTCAAAAATAGGTGGGCTAGGTAGCTCGATCACAACTCGGCAGCGGCTTGTCTGAAAAAAAATCAAAGTCAATAAGATTCAGTATGACACCAGCTACAAAATGGCCCTCGGATATAAAGTTTTATCAAAAATTTAAAAAATGGCAGATGAAAACGAAAAAAGTAAAAAAAAACGCGTTTTTTTGCAGTTTATCGCAAAAAAGAGTAAAAGTCAAAATTTTCAAACCATCGAGGGACATTTTGTTGCAATCATGTATACAATATGTGGTTCAAACTTCAAGAGAATCGCTTTATTAGTTTTAGAGATACGGTGGAGCTAGATTTTGAAAACGTTGTTTCGAGAAAAAACGCGTTTGAAGTTTATACTATGAAAAACTCTTACCTAAACTCAATCGGCAATTCCTGCACCGTACAAAATCCCTTCTGATTGCTCATCATCATCGATTTCTTCAAGTCTTGCTTGTTTTCGATTTTTTGAAATTTTCAAAGTGGACTGGCCCCTTTAGGCCTCAGGCCACAGTACCGGGTATAAAATCATGTGTGAATTTAACAATTTTTTTTCGTATGAAAAAGTGATTCACTCATAAAATTAATTACACATCTATTTAGTATGAATATGAAACTGTTAGAAAATATTATTTTTTTTTATGTACAAAATGGCCGACTACTAATATTTTCTTTTGTTATCTTTTTTTTAGGCGCTCCGCGGCGTGACATTTAGCATCGACAATTTCTTACCTAGAACAAAAAACAAATTCTCGTCAATCTACATTAGAATATCTAGAGAAGTACGTACGGAATTTTAAAAATATTGTTTTATTCAAAAGTTGTAGGTATTTGAACTTGAGAAATGAATTTTCAGTGAAAAATTTCGTTATAACTGCTCATAAACTGCTCATAAAATGAAAAGTTTTCGATTAATCAGAAATCCCGTACGTACTTCTCTGCGAAATGCAATTAGGAACATAACTTTTAAATTTGAAGTAAATCGAGTGAATATTGTTGAAGTTATTTGTCACGCCAATTGGAAAAAAAGCTTTTTCGAGAAGTTTCGAGTAGTCGGCCATTTTGTACGTCGAAAAAAAAAATATATTTTCTAACTATATATTCATACTAGATGTGCAATTAATTTTATGAGAGAAACGCTTTTTCATACGAAAAAAATTGTTAAATTCACACATGATTTTATACCCGTTACTGTGGACTAACGCCTTAAATGGTTAATTATTGTATATTATGCTCGCAATATTTTTTTATCTTCGTAAATATCAGCATTTACGATATAAATCAGCAATAAAATTTAAATATTCAACCAGACCGCAAAAACGCTCTCGTCATAACGCTCGCGAAATAACCGTACATAATGCATATTTTTCGGTAAAATGATAGAAAATCCGTTTTAAACACTAGTAGTATCGAGTTTTATTTGCACAACTTTTTTGCAAAGCTTTGTACAAAACATTAATATTTCACATATATCATTTTCACTTATTATCTACACCCTACATTCCTACACATTATTTTACATTCTCCCTTTCTTCATTTATTCGACCACTCCATCGATCTCTCCTCCCCCATGCTCCTTACTCATCTTTCTGCACACTTCCTCCATTTCCCTAAAGTACTCGCATATCCCCATTTGAATTTTTGCTCCCAGCATATTTATGATTTCCCCCTTTACTGCCAAATCATCCATTCCTTCCATCTACTCCTCTGCTTTGTTCTTGGCTTTCTCTCGAATGTCTCATTTTTTCTTTACATATCCTGCACCTCCAATCCCTTTCCCCCTCCTTTGCCGCCCTTCCTATGTTGCCACATTTTAGCCTCGTCCATATTTCCTTGACCCTACCCTTTAATCCCTCCTCTGACCAATATTTCCATGGCATCTCGTCCTTTTCTATAATATATTGATACTTATCGTTATACGTCGATTTTTCGGATTTTTTCCTCTTCCCTCCGTAAAATTCTGTTTTTTTATTTTTCCAGACCCTCTTCTATCCTTTCGTCTATTTTTTTTACTGTCCGCTCCCTTATCATTGTTAATATATCTTCAATCTCCAGATCTTTTAACACCTTCACCAGGTTTTTCCCCCATTTTGACGGGTCAGCGTTTGTTACCGCTCTAATTTCGTCTAATACGCAATTTCTTTGACCATCTTGTGTCCTCCATTCTCATCACTTCTCTTATACTCTACCGGTGAATACTTTCCGGACAACAATTTAAAAGAATGCCAGAACGGTTTTCTATGCCATTTCGCTGGTAGTTAACCTAGGCCAATTTAATAAACGGCATTTTGAAGGGGAGGGATTTACCTTCATTTTGGCTTTTTTTTCAAAAAAATTTACGATTTTTTTTTACAATTTGCACCCGGTTTTGAAAACGACTATTTTTCGTCGTCTTTTTGTTCCTTTTTGAGTGGACCCCGTTTGCAGTAAAAAATCTTTTTACACATTTCTTCGATCAAAATCATAAAGGGGGGAGCCTAAGCTTCAATTTGGCTTTGAAAAAAAACTTGCTACGATTTTTTTTCCAACAATATTTCGTTTTTTGTGAAAAAATAGATCATTTGAAAATTGCTCTGGAGTACGAAAACGATAAGATTTACATCAAAACCTTAAGATAGCAAAAAAGTTGTATTGCTTCTTGTGAGTTCACGAGAATCTTTTTCGAATTTTTTTTCATCTATTTCCGGTCAAAGCTCGATTGATCTGAATACCATAACAATAATATAATTAAACTCGGCGAGAGGAGGTTTCTTCGACGAGACCAAAGTTTAATATGCAAGTCAAAAATTTAATTATATTATTGTTATGGTATTCAGATCAATCGTGCTTTGACCGGAAATAGATGAAAACAAAAAAAAAATCGAAAAAATATCTGAACAAATTCTCGTATACTCACAAGAAGCAATGCAACTTTTTTGCTGTCTTGAGGTTTTGTTGTAAATCTCATCGTTTTCGTACTCCGGAACAATTTTCAAATGATCTATTTTTTCACAAAAAACGAAATATTGTTGGAAAAAAAATCGTAGCAAATTTGTTAAAAAACGAAATTGAAGCTTAGGCTTCCCCCTTTATGATTTTGGTCGAAGAAATGCGTAAAAAAAATTTTTACTGCAAACGGGATCCACTCAAAAAGGAACAAAAAGACGACGAAAAATAGTCGTTTTCAAAACAGGGTGCTAATTGTAAAAAAAATCGTAAATTTTTTTGAAAAAAGCCAAAATGAAGGTAAATCCCTCCTCTTTAAAATGCCGTTTATTAAATTGGCCTAGGTCAACTACCGGCGAAATGGTAAAGAAAACCGTTCCGGCACTCTTTTTAACTTTTGTCCGGAAACTTTCCGCCGGTAGTGTATATCTCAACGTTCTTTCCCTTATAAAATATTCCATAGTAGGCACTCCTAGTCACCTCCTCCATACATAATTTGGCGTCGTTTTGTCCACCCTTAACGCCATCTTGCAATACCTGCTCTCTATTTTTTCAAATACGTTTATTTCTCCCATTCCCCATATCTCCACTGCATAAATTGCTCCTGCTTTTACTATTGAGTCTAATAAATAGAGTCTCTCCTCCATCATATCTCTCCCCGCCCTTTTCCAAATTCCCCACACCATATTCGTTGCCTTTTGCGTTTTTCCTGTCACCTTGTCTCCATGTGCCCGAATTTTCTTTTCAAATACTATATTCTTTTAGGATGACGAGAGAATGAACCATATTTTTGAGGCCCTTGATGATATTATATCTCATTTCATTATTAGAAAGCTTCCCTCGGCGACATGTTCCTCGATGAGAGATTGTCCCTAACCCTCGAGGAGATCGTCCACATACGGAGTGTTCTCACGAAAGCCGAATTAGAATCGTTGCCGGTGGAGGGCCGGGTGAAGGAGGACGTCGAGAAACGACGCGTTTGCTTTCTCTGTCTCAAAACGCGCTTTGGACTTTTGGGCCCTTGGGGGCAACGTTGCCGCCTCTGCGAGAGAACAGTTTGTGTCAAGTGTTACTCCAAGGTAAGAAAATAACGATGTTCATAAAAATATAGGTAACGTATGAGTAGTTGGAACATTTTTTTGGACTCGTACCAATTAACGTTATAACCTCACGAACCTTGAAACGAACAGGAGGTGGTGAGGGCTTTTCGAGGATGTGCAAATTAAACGTGCACACTTGCCTAAATCGTCGTGCCTAAGGACTCATTTGGTAGCCAATGATCCTTATTTTGTGGCCCAAAATTTATTTCTTAAGAAAAACAAAAATTGAGTGCCCAAACATTCGTTGAAAGTGGGAGATGCGTTGAAAAATACGTACTAGCACGAAAAAAATCATATTTTTTTTAAAATAAGAAAACGTTTTTAATATACGAAAAAAAGACAGTGTCGACCGTCTTTTCAAAAAGTATATTTATTCGGAGGTTTGAATTTGAGCATTTTCGGGATAGTGAAAAATGGAAAAAAATCGACTCCTTAGGCAAATTAATTGTTGAAAACGTATATTTTCCGCATTTTTTTTACTTCGATGACTTATTATTATTGGCATTTACCGCAATCGACGCATAAGTACATTCGGTGCTCGTTGCACATAGCCCTCCTGCATAACGAACACATGCTTTTAGTTTTATGACCGGCATACTAAATACATAATTTACTATAGTAGCGCACAATAAAAAATATCTATGAGCATTTTCTATCGTAACACACTTACATGTAGTAATAAAGCACCAAATTTCACAAAATAAAAAAATGTTTTCACATTTACCCCACTACTGCATAAACGGGGTCCATTCGACCCCCGGTCCTTTTTCGACAGCTGTCCTCAGTAAGCGGGCAGTTTGTAGGATGGGGGCCAAGTGTCCACCTATAGAATGTTGCGATAGTCAGTCGAAAAAAATGGGGTAAAAATAACCCGGTGTGCAGTCGAAGGGTTAATCTAAAATTACAGTGGCGTTAACCATCACGCTACAAAACTTTAATACGCGGTCCAACGTCCACTTGATTGTCCGGCTTTTTTCCAAATCTCTTTATTCACAGACAAAGTTCCCCCAAGCCAAACGGAGTGTTCATTTTTGTATGTTTGTTGAGGGATGACACCACTCTAGCGGCAGAAAATTCGGCCTAACTTTGACAATTTATTTTGGGAGTATGAAAAAAAAGGAATAGGATTTATTTTGAGAGGGTTTATTTAACACTTCAATATGCGTAAAATAAATGTAATAAAAAAAATTTTATTATAATTTTCATACAAAATGGCGGCGTCAGAGCCCATCTTGCAAAACGTGTTTTTTACAAATAGCTTCACGGGAGGACGGTTTTCTCGTAAAATATAAGACCTGGAACGAAAACCAAAAAAAAATATAATTTATATATTATTAGCTATGGGACTACGTAGCGATTTTTTTAATCAAATTTTGAAAAAATGGCGCACTTTGAAAGAAATAAATCGATTTTTTGCCCAAAAAATAAGCAGTAAATTGTTTATTAAAAAAAAAGTTTACATTTAATCAAAAAACGGCTACGTAATCCCATAGAGAATGTAATTGTGAAGCTACTATCAAAATTTCAAATCGGTTCATGCAAAGGTGTTCGAGTAATCCGTCCTCCCAGTTTGAAAAAAGCGCTTTTGAGAAAAACGCGTTTAAAGTTGTACGAGGCGCCTGAAAGAAGTTCGAGACGCTGCGGCAAAAGCGATAATTGAACCTTTAAAAAAAATCGCTATAGGACCAAATTATTTATATATTGTTTTTATGACCCCAAAGTATTTTTTAAGCAAAAAAAACGATTTCTTCAACATCCTAGAGTGGTATTATTCCTTAAGGGGTAAGGCCACAGGAGCATTTCCCAAGAATCGATTTTTTTCTCGCTAAAACGGTGCTTTATCATCACAAGAATAAGTTACTATTCGATTTATAGCAAGAAATTTTTTTTCACCGACTTTGAGCGTATAACGTAAGCCCATCTCTGACACGGCCATAGAGTACCTAAAACTTTAAACGCGTTTTTCTCAAAACAGCTTTTTTCCAATTGGCGTGACAAATAACTTCAACAATTTTCACTGGATTTACTTTAAATTTCAAAGTTATGTTCCTAATTGCAGTTCGCAGAGAAGTACGTACGGAATTTCTGATTAATCGAAAACTTTTCATTTTATGAGCAGTTTTATACGAATTTTTTCACTAAAAATTCAGTCAAATACCTACAACTCAATTCAAATACCGACAACTTTCGAATAAAACAATATTTTTTAAATTCCGTACGTACTTCTCTAGGTAATCTAATGTAGATTGACGAGAATGTTTGTTTTTTGTGCTAGGTAAAAAATTGTGGATGCTAAATGTCACGCCGTGGAGCGCCTAAAAAAGATACCAAAAGAAAATATTAGTAGTCGGCCATTTTGTGCATAAAAAAATTCTAACAGCTTGATATTCATACTAAATAGATGTGTAATTAATTTTATGAGTGAATCACTTTTTCATACGAGAAAAAATTGTTAAATTCGCACATGATTTTATACCCGTTACTGTGGCCTAACCCCTTAATCAATATTCTCATTTTCACCACAGATGCGAATTCCAACGGAACATTTCGCCCACGTACCCGTTGTACTTCTCTCGCCCGGACTTCTCATGTCACCGTCGAATTCAGAGCCCGAATCCGGCAACCGATCTCCGTGGCCAAGACCCGGTGGAGCTGCTGGTTCGGCGCCCGCGTCACCGGCACCGAGACGTCGAGATCCAGCGTTGAACAATGCCACTCCGGTCTCAACGCCGAATAGCACATCCGCCGAAAATACGACACCCGGCACAACTCCTAATGACATTCAATCAATAGAAAAAAGGTCAGTGCGAATTAATTGATACTTCGTTGTGGATAGCTACATTGTCATCTTTTATCATCGAAATACTTTATCAACTCGAAACAACTCACCAGGAATTTGCTTTCCATTGAATTTTGGGAAAGTTACGACAATCGCGAAAAATTATACCCTGTACTATTGAAAAAGGCATTGGAATGTTCGTAAAAGATCTGATTTTAATGATCACGCTAGTCGGCATTGATAGGAAGCTAAGAATCCAGTTTTGCTCGAAATTCTGATCGTTCTCAAAACCATTTTTCATAAATAATTCACAAATGAAAAAATATCCCTGATCCTCAACGATAAAACGTGATTTTGTCACGTTTCTAAGGAGCAAGTTTGTAATTCCTATTGAAATCCATACTCAGTTTCCACGTATCAGAATACTTGAGGCGTTACATGTGGCTCACCGGAAAATGAGACTTTCTTGGGAATTTATTTTGACAATACAAAAAGAAACAATCAAAATGAGGTTTGGAAAGTTTATTCTGCATGTGTTGACGTAAACGAAACAAAAAATAATACAAAATGCCGGCTCGCTAACAATGGCCTATTTTATAAGAGAAAGAGTGTTTAGGTACATAAGAGAGGTTCTGAGGATAGAAGATTCAAGATGGCCAAAAGTCTGTTTGATGGAGGAGGTAAGGGCAATTGCTAATGGAACGCTATCGAAGTGGGGAAAGACCTTGGAGAAAGTGGTAAGGGATATGGGGATAGAGGACATAGCAACAATGATGGGAGAAAGAAGGGAAGACGATAGAATAGATGAAAAGATGAAAAAATGTTTAGAATGCCTAAAAAAGAAAATTTTGGACAAGGAGGAGGAAAGAATAATAAAATCGTCATATAATGGCAACTACAAATATATCGTGGAAAATGATGAAAGGCCATGGAAGTATTGGGCGGAAGAGGGTGTGAAGGGTAGGGATAAAGAAATGTGGGCAAGACTAACAACGGGACCTTACAGGCTGTCACTCACGGATTTTGATAAGTCTCAGATATGTTGTAGAGGGACCTACCCTGAGTACCTGAGTAAAGGGATTTTATACAATGCTCTTTAGTTTTCGAGAAAAAACGTTCGAAAGTTTAGCTCGTAGCTACTAGTAGCTACTATACCGGTACGGTTGCACCTTTGTCGAACCAGCGGGCGTGGCCCAGTGAGCAAAGGTTCCCGGCTCTGACGCTCGAGGTCCAGGGTTCGAGTCTCGTGATGGCGTTTTTTTTTCCACAAAATATAAATAAATTCGATAGATGATGCAAAACCGTCTAATTGTTTATTATTATTTTATTTATTTATTTATTTAGAAATTTTTTTCATTCATTTTAAAAATTTTTTACTTTCCATTTTTTTAAATTATTTATTATGATTTTATTTTTCACGCAGAAAAAAAAGAGAGGAAGAAATTATAACATCTTTCACAAGAAACTGCAGTTCATTATTTTTCATTACAATATACAGGTTTTTCTTACTCGCTATCACTGTGGTCGCTTGTTACATCAGAACAATACTGCGGGTGGTATTTGTCGTAAAAGCAAGCAAAACACAAGACCAAAGAGCAACGCGCACATTGTATAAAAGCTACGGCCTTGCAGGCGCACGGAGTTTTGAGCAGCGTTATTGGAAAGCATACTTGATTGACATTTAAAAACAGCGGTCTTTCCTCAATTAACTTCGATGCAAACCACGCATATTTAATCATAAGCGCTGATCAAACGCTTTACGATCACATCTTTGTAGCCGACAAGAAGGCATGTACATGCAGTATTAAAGTTATACCGCCCAAGTACATGTCGATTTGCCAACCGTGCGATGTATATTTTTACCTCCAAGTGAAAATGTTCACAAGACAAATACAAAATGCTCCCGATTTGTTAAAAAATAACAGAGAAATTGCGTCAAGGGAAGATTCCGTACAAATTCATTCTTTGATTCTTCATTAATTAAGCGCACCTGCTTTCGCGCCGATGATTAAATATGCGTGGTTTGCATCGAAGTTAATTGAGGAAAGACCGCTGTTTTTAAATGTCAATCAAGTATGCTTTTCAATAACGCTGCTCAAAACTCCGTGCGCCTGCAAGCCCATAGATTTTATACAATGTGCGCGTTGCTCTTTGGTCTTGTGTTTTGCTTGCTTTTCCGACAAATACCCGCCGCAGTATTGTTCTGATGTAACAAGCGACCACAGTGATAGCGAGTAAGAAAAACCTGTATATTGTAATGAAAAATAATGAACTGCAGTTTCTTGTGAAAGATGTTATAATTCCTCGCTCTCTTTTTTTTCTGCGTGAAAAATAAAATAATAATAAATAATTTAAAAAAATGGAAAGTAAACAATTTTAAAAATGAATAAATTTTTTTTAATAAATAAATAAAATAATAATAAATTATTAGACGGTTTTGCATCATCCATCGAATTTATTTATATTTTGTGAAAAAAAAAACGCCATCACGGGACTCGAACCCTGGACCTCGAGCGTCAGAGCCGGGAACCTTGCCCACTGGGCCACGCCCGCTGGTTCGACAAAGGTGCAACCGTACCGGTATAGTAGCTACTAGTAGCTACGAGCTAAACTTTCGAACGTTTTTCCTCGAAAACTAAAGAGCGTTGTACAAAATCCCTTTACTCAGGTACTCAGGGTAGGTCCCTCTACAACATATCTGAGACTTATCAAAATCCGTGAGTGACAACCTGTAAGGTCCCCTTGTAAGATGCGGAAATATATGGAGGGCGGGAAAAAAGGGGGGAAAGGACTGGAGATGCAGAATTTGCAAGAAAGAAAATGAAACAATGGAGCACCTGCTAATATGTGAAAAAGGACAGAAAATTGTAACGACGAAAGCGAGAAAGGAAGCTGAGGAATGGGTGCAAGGAGTGAATAAGGTGGCGATAAACGGGGAAATTAGAAACATGTTGAGTGGAAAGATAAATATAGGGATATGCCAGTATTTCAGAGAAATAGAGAAAGTATGTAAAAAAATGCGCAAGTAGGAAGAGGGAGTTGAAAGCGATGGAGATGAGGAGTAAAGTGAAAAAAAGAGAGCAAAGATATGCGGGGTAGAACATAGAATTAAGGTAAATGTGAGAAAAAATCTGCATAAACAAATCGGAAACTTTTTGTAAAAAACTTGTAAAGCAAGTTGTGCAAATAAAACTCGATTATTATTAAATATTATTATTATTACAAAATGACGGCTCAGTCGTAGATACACTGAGAGCGTTTTTAGGCGCTCCGCGGGAGGATGCAGACCTTTTATGAACTAGAATTTAGAATTCAAAAAATTCGTCATCTACAATAGTGTTGCTAGAGAAGTACACGCAATTATTTAAAAATATGGTTTTCTCGCAAAATGACATAATGTTGACTCTTTTTTTCGCTAAAAAATCGGCCTTAATATTGAAGGAACGTAATTGAAGCTCTCATTTTAATTCTGCGTGTACCTAAGGAGACATTTTGATGGTAAACCAACGTTTTTTGTACAACGACTGTGAACGACTCCTAATCGTTACTTCCACGGTCTAGGCCGTTTCGTCCATTTCGGAGGTGCTTCCGAAAATGAGGTCTAAACATTTGTTTGGGTCATATAATTTTTGTAATGCTTTTGCCATGCTAATACATGATTTAAGGTAATCCTATCGTCAGTCTTCAATACATAGGATTTTCATTTTTTTGGGGCTTCACTAATTACATTAATAATCGTCTCTGTAAAATTTCAGGGTCAGCTATCGACCTAATTACAGAGAAAAAAATATTAAAATTGCGTATTTTGGTGAAGGAATTCCGAGACGACATGCAAAAACCCAATATCCGGTCGCTACAAAAGTGTATATAATAGTGGGAATCCGTCAGATTCTTGAAAATTATCAGATTCACATACTTAACACTTGTAGTAATCCAATGCTCTTAGAAAAAATTACGCTTATTGACCTAATTTTTATGTAATATCAAGTTTAATTTGAACTTCCGGTATTGGATTTATTGCCACTTGCTACGACAAAGAGACGTGAGGCAAGGCAACAGCTGACTGTAGTCCTAACCTCATCTCACTCATTCGAATTTCCACACATATTTCATTTTTAACCGACATATTTCGCCGACACAAATTTTCCACGCTTTTTACCAGTCGTGGCCCGAATACAATGCTTCATATTTCCCGCACCTGACATTGTTTGGACAGATCGACGTTGAAAGGCATGGAGGTTAAATTCGCCTGGTTGAGTAAAAAGAAACGGAGATAGAACCAATGTTGCCAAATATCAAACTCAGAAATACTACGCGAATCGTTGGAATAACTATTTTTTCATTTTTTCTAATTAAATGTGAACATTCATTCAACAGTTTACACATGGAAAATTTTAGTTATTACAAATTATTTTCTTTGCATATGTTAAAAATATGAATTGTACAAGTCTAAAGTATGATCAGTGGCATGACTAGTGTGAAGCGATAGGATTACCTTAAGGTAGTATGTGCACGAACCTCCTCATTCGAACAAAAATTGATTTTTTGTCATGCTGTAGTGCGGACATACAGAATGACGTCCGCAAAAACTCCACATGCCTTACCGGCTAAATACAGTAGTAATTAATTCATTAAATCAATGCACTTAACCCGCACCGTATAGGGAATCAGTGCTGATTGAACTTTGACACGGAAATAATAATAGTTCGCGTTTACATACGGACCTAAGCGAAAGCGATAAATAACACCAACAAAAACTGTCGCGGTCACGTATGTTCCATAAAAAATATAGGTTACGGGACATTTCAAGCAGATATTATCGATTGAACCCACTAATTTTCACGTTCGCTAGCCGCGTCTGACATGACGGGAGAGATCGCGTAGATTTTGCAACGCCGCATGCCGTCAGCTGTGCTCGTATCCGGGAGGCCGAATCGAGCCGGTCAATTTGAATGCTACAACAAAAGTTGTAGGTTCTTAAGGCCTTAGGCCACAGTAACGGGTATAAAATCATGTGCGAATTTAACAATTTTTTTTCGTATGAAAAAGTTATTCACTCATAAAATTAATTACACATCTACTTAGTATGAATATAAAGCTGTTAGAAAATATACACATTTTTTTTCGATGTACGAAATGGCCGACTACTAATATTTTCTTTTGTTATCTCCTTTCAGGCGCTCCGTGACGTGACATTTAGCACCTAGAACAAAAAACAAAAATTCTCGTCAATCTATATTAGAAAACCTAGAGAACTACGTAACGAATTTAAAAAATATTGTTTCATTCAAAAGTTGTAGGTATTTGAACTTAAGAAATGAATTTTCAGTGAAAAATTTCGTTATAACTGCTCATAAACTGCTCATAAAATGAAGAGTTTTCGATTAATCAGAAATTCCGTACGTACTTCTCTGCGAAATGCAATTAGGAACATAACTTTTGAATTTGAAGTAAATCGAGTGAAAATTGTTGAAGTTATTTGTCACGCCAATTGGAAAAAAGCTGTTTCGAGAAGTTTCGAGTAGTCGGCCATTTTGTACATCGAAAAAAAATATATATTTTCTAACAGCTTGATATTCATACAAAATAGATATGTAATTAATTTTATGAGTGAATCACTTTTTCAGACGAATAAAATCTTATATTCGCACATGATTTTACACCCGTTACTGTTGCCTAAGGCCTTAATACTTCACTGTTCATAAAATAACACACATAGCTATCACATTCACTTCTCAAATAATTTCTTTCCGCATCACGGTTACTATTGAACCTAAATGTATTATATGTTGCTTTTTTCAGATTCGAAAATTTACAGATTTTCTGTTGACTAGTCAATCCGCTGGTATTACCTTAGGGGAATAAAAAAATCGTTCGACATTTTTTTTCTACTCAGATGTAACGCCTCAAGTATAGGAGCGAGTGTGTCTTCCTTTTCATCGATTCATAGATTAATGCGGTGGTTGTTTGTTGGACAGGTATCAAAAAATTGGCGGGAGTCCAAGCAGACTATTGACCAACAGCGCTTTCGGTGCCCTCGGTGGTCTGAGCACCGATCAACGTCTCGTTGCGGAAAGATTGCGGGGCGTAGCGATGGTGGTCTGCCACGATTGCCGCATTATGGTAATCCAGATAATCAAGAGTTCGCGAACGACACGAGCTACGATACGCAACAATGTTATCTCACGACTCACCCTCAATCTCTCACCCGCCTACGTTTAAGTTCTCCGATAAGAAAAATTATGTATGTGCGTATACATACACACAGACACATATGGTAAATACTACCTAGGTATATATATATATATTATATAAATAATACTGTAATATAGTTGGAAAGACGATTAGATGTAACGGGGTATGGTTTCCGATTGAGCGTGTGCGTGTACGGTTGTGCGTTATGAACATTTTTTTTCATGGTCGGCGATACTGTAGATATTAATGGGGCCCAAGTGCGAAGAAATTATGGAGTTTCCGCGAACTTGCGGAACGAGAGTGCTTTTGTTTTTAACGCGAAGAGTTAAACGAGCAATAACGAATAATGCTACACGGATTGAGAATACTTCGGGTATGAGTTCAAAATTAATAATCAACGAGAATTTCGTGCTGAAGTAGAAATCTACGACCATCTGTATTAAATTTACTAACAGCAATGATTACAGATACTCGTAGCGCCGAAAAATCATCGATTAATCGGGCAAAACAATACTTTTGTTGAACAAATCAGCAAAATCTTGCCATACCAAATCCATCATATGCGAATTTTCGTTACTGAGGATATCGAGTCAGAGTAACGCGAGAAAATTAATTCGGCGACGTATACTCCATCTCGCAACATTGACAAAAAACCGTATGCGTTTTGAAAGACTACCGTCCCTATTCTTTAATATTCGTGTTACTTTAAATTCCACGTTCTCAAAACGTTCAAAATGATCTGCGTTTTTCAGCTCATCGCTAATTTTGAGTAGTACCGAAATTCTCGTGGAAGCAAAGTTTTCGATTGAGAACACATGCCTGAATTATTCTCCCCGAAAAGCAACGAAAAATCCGTTTATTTCTTGGTTCTATTTTGGTATTTAACCCGAGCGCTCGACGCGAGAGGTGTGTAGAAATCGATGGCCTAAACGATGAAACGTGGATTGCCGATAATTAGGAGTCTCGAGAAGAAGAACAAAATACAGATATTATACCGACGACGTGCTAGTGGTTCGTCAGTGATACACATATATTTCCCGTACTAATTTTCCTTTAGCACAATTTCGTCGGATCATTGATATAAATATATTGTACCATAGTCTTTTATCGACCACTCACGGGTATTAAGGAAACGAATACAACAAATTGATACAAAGAGTTATCGGCGAACGAACGAATATACGAAGTGTCACAATGGAGCGGCACTTCGGGCCTCATTGCGGAATGTTAGGCAAATTCGAGAGCAATTAACAAAAAGAACAAACAAAAAATCGTATATCGGGCATTGGCTTCGCTGAAGAAAAAATTACATGGCCGAAGTCACGTCGATTACTTCGCGTTCGGTTGAGCGATCTTCGCGCTCCTCGGAACAGTCGAAAATAATAAAATTCAACAGTAACGATCTCCGACGAATCAGTGTGCAGCTGCTTTCTGAATTTGTATTATTTGCAGACTGCTCTCCGTAGGAGACGACTTCGGCCGAATCGAACGTACGGTTTTTTTCAATCAAGACACGGGCAGGCCCCGAATTTCTTGAAATATATCGCTGTTGATTCAATGAACACAAGAACAAACAAAACAAGACTTAGAATAGAAAAATGTACAACCGAGATTAAAAAGTCGTATTATTTAGTTGTATAGGGTTGTACGATCGAAGAACATTCCGTTAATTGATAAACTAAGAAGAAAAAACGGTATAATTGTATCTCAAGTGTAAAAGGTGTTCTCGCTGTCTGAGCCCAACGTAACTAAATAACTCTTGCCGTAGCGAAAAAAAAACACTACAAAGTATATATTTAGACGATAATTCTGCGAATTTAAGTCGAATCATTGAAGGAACGCGATACATCGTGGACTGTCGATGCACCAGCGAATATTGCATTGTCTTTGTTTTCGATACCAAAGGATTTGATAATTTATTTATATTTATTTGTTATTCGTTGTATTTATTGCCGCCGTTGATAGTCATTTTGTATGTAAACTACGGGACCTTGCGAAGGTGACATGCATTGGATGTTCTTTTCCCCTTATTTTCTTTGTCGTCTAAATCATCGGAAAAATGTATGGTAACTCTTTGGATAAGTGTCTTCCGAAAAATTAGCCTAACATCTTTTTGTGCTATTTTCTCATTCATCGGGCCATAAATAATGATATTCAGTCGGGGGAAGCTGACATTTTGCATTAACAATTTTTTTACGAGCAAAAAATCGTAAAAATAATTCCGAATTTTTCAAAAACCCGAATAAACTCATTATAGATGTCGAAATGTTCAAAAATGCCCTTTCAAGTGTTTCCGCGAACTTCAATACCCCATAACTTTTTATAGGGGGGTGAATTTTGCGGAACCACGTGATAAAGTAGGGCATTTTTTTAACATTTTGACGCCTATATTAGGATTGTTTTTAGGGGGGGGGGGGATTTTAGCTTCCCCCGACTGAATATCATAATTTATAACCCAACAAATAAGAGCACAGCAAAAAAATAATTTTAGGCTCATTTTTCGGAAGTTTGACATCTGAAGAATTACCCAATTTATTATTGTTTTATTTACGAAAATTAACCAATGTACACGGCCAGTTTTTTAATGTATATTTTTCTTTCCGCCTAACCTGTGAATTTGTTCTCCGATCATTCGATAATGGTAGATTGTGAGATGTGTGAAGGATGGTTAGCGACGAACGTTTCACGAAATGCGTAAGGGCATCTTTTTTCCGGTGAATTCGAATTTATCGGTCCATGATGTATCTTTGTGGAAAAAGATCAGAGGCGTACGAGAGATTGCAAGAGAGAGAGAGAGGAGGAGGGGAAGAGAAATAAAAGACATTCAAATCAGAAGCCACCTTTCGATCAAATGCTACTTTTAAATGTTACTTAGAGAGAAGAAAAACACTTTAAAAAATATGTAAAATAAAGAGCTAGGGATAATCAACGAAATGTCTCTTCAGGATCAAATTATTTAACTTTCGCCAACTGATCGATCACAATTAGTCTCTACCTTTGCGAAAAATATGTTCTGGACGGGAAATTGACGAAGAAAAAAAAAAGAAGAAATTGATTCCCCGTTTGCCACGACTTTACGAATGCGCAGGCATAAAAACAATTTATTCTCCACAATCAAGCTAACAGAAAGCCTTCGATCTTGTTTCGTTACGGATTTTCGCTCACCCGACAGGATGCAAAAACTTCCTCGAACGTAATATGCGTTTTAACAACGAAGGTCCGTGAAAAAATAAACAAGAAAACTCACCTGCCTCGACAATGTTTAGAGGATGGAAGTAAAGTACGGATTCTTTATGTCTAACGAGGAAAAAGATGAATAAATAATATCTCAATCAAACCGATGATTTCTTCCGCTTCCTAACGTCATCGGGCTTCGACGTGATTTTTTTTCTCCAAATATCTACTTGAACATTTTCAACGTAATGGCGTTAAAAAAAATGTTTGATTTTTTTTTAGAATTGATTTTTGTGATAAAAAAACAGAATGTCAAAAGGCTTTTTCTCTGAAATAATTCTGAAGATAATTGTGAATTGTTTTATATCACGATAATTCAAGTTTTAGATGTTGGCCTGTTAAGCAACGCTTTCGGCGCTGGCGCTTGTGACGTCACCGTTCGAACGCCACCGAATAGGCTACGTATATACGCGAGTGCACACAAATGTGAAATTTAGTGCCATTTTACCTCTGAAAACATCTCGAGCATTCTGAAAAAGTCGAAAAATTGTTTAATTTTCGTGCAACGATGTGTGAAAGTGGATTTGTGAAAGCAAATTCGAGTAATTTGCCGACCGTGGGTTTTTAGGTTAGGAGAAGCTTGATAAATTGTGTCACTTATTGTCGCTGCGTATCAAGGAGGCGTACGCAAATTACGTAACGCAACATTTCCCAATTTTTGACCCCCCCCCCCCCCTATTCCGTTACGTAACGCGTGCTTTGTCATCAATAATTGAGATATTTTTCATAGACATAATTAATTATGAAAGGATCGGGTTTAAACTCATTTTATGAAATATATATTCATATAGTTTTATACCAATTTTTATGACAAAATCTTGAAAATTAACCGAGATATATGCCTTGATTTAACGATGAAAAAAACATTCTCTCCATTGTCCCATCGATATCTTTATGAAAGGTTATCTGTAAATTAAAAGTCAACAATTTATCGATATCTATACAAAGGTAGCTATCGTTTTGCGTAACCGTTTTTTTATTTTGAATTTTTTTTTACAAAATGCCGACAGTTTGGACATTTTTTTCTATTTTCAAGACCCTTTTTCTGGATTCAAGCAGTCTTTAAAAATAGTAATTATCAAATGTTAAAAACGCGGATACGTACAACCTTAGTCACGGCGATTACAAAAATGTTTTTATAAAAATTGAAAATCGGTTGATAAGTTTTTAAGTATTCGTTCGGACAACGGGGCGTCCATTAATTACGTGAGGCGTTTAAGGGGGGGAGGGGGTCGAGCGAAATCTCATCCAATCTCACGTGGGGGAAAGGGGGGCTTCGGCAAATATCACGTAATTTTTGTAATTTTAGTAATCACGTAATTTTTATCACGTAGGGAGAGTCTCCCTACTACTTTACATGGTGGAGTAAATGGTACTACAACCGCAGTTACTTCTACTACAATTTATTTTCCGCGAACGTATGCATTTTGAAAAATCTCACGTGAGATTAGGGGGGGGGGGGGAGGGGGTCGAGCAAAATCTCACATCTCACCAGGGGGAGAGGGGGGGTCGAAAAATCGACAAAATCACCTCACGTAATTAATGGATGCCCCCCAAGGTCGAAAAAACCAGTTTCGAGAAAAACGCGTTCAAAGTTTTCGTTCCGTGTTTCTTGATATAAAGTTATGTTTTTTTCTAGAATATTGATACTTACATTGAAGTTACTAGTCGCGGGCGATATGACGGTTCTTCATCTTCACGATAGTTCACAAAATAATAAGAGCCTGTACTTTATCTATAGTAAATGATTCCACACCTGTAGGGACTGAGGGCACTAACCGGTCGCGCTACCGGTTCTCACTAAAGTGACTATGAATCCGTCAATTTTCGGACTTGTGAATAAAAATGTTGTCAACATATTTTTCAATACATGTACTTTCAAGAATTATAAATAAAAAAATTCCTTTAAATTTTGCTTGGGGGATGTGGGAAAGCTACTGTGCAAGTTCTTGAACAGTGATTTTCCCCCTTAACTGACATTGCGTATAGAAAGCTGTGAGCTGTCTACGGTAAAATTGCACGCGAGGTTTAAATTAAAAACTTGAACATGCAGAAATTTTGCTATTTCTGGCAGTTTAAAAATCGTGACGTAACGCAGACCTTGACCCCCCAATTGCGTTACGCAATTTGCGCATGGCCCCTGAGCGTATTGAGACGTATTAAAAAAAAATATATTTCACTACAGTTTATGTTACAACACGTTAACGCTTTCGGCTAAGTGGGCTTCACAGCAAAAATAAGTGAACGATGATTTCGGGTTGACACGTCGTGCTGCATCGAACCAACGATTTCGACGTTTTACGTCTTGTGGCACGTTCAGAAATACCTTATTAGGGGCACTTTTCGTCGTATTTATGCAAAGAGATTTATGCTCACGATTTTGTCGTTGCCATCGTTGACAAAAAACTCGTATTACACGAGTAGTAACTCAAACTGCTATATCGTTGTTAATTGTTGAAAAAAAAGCAAAATACTTTGCTTCAAAATTCACACATGATCTTTACAATGAAAAAAAAATCATTCAATGACCCAATTGCGAAACTGCGAAGTAATACTTGCGCCGACAATACACGTCTATCAATGAAGAACTTTGCGTAATGTTTATTTGAGTTGTTTTTTTTTCTTTTAGTCATTTGTTCATTACTAATTGTAGGTATACAGTTTTATAATTGTATACGCGGTTGTACTATTTGTCATGTGTAATTGTCAGGATTCAAGTTTTTTTTTATTTTCATTATCGTACGCATTATCTTTTTTGTTCGCTCCTTTCTCTATCACGTACAATGCATCGCTGTCGGTAGTACATGTTTCCATTTAATTAATAATGCGCTCAACCGAGAGGGAAATATATTTACACGTTTTGGCCCTTCGGAGTTCGCTTTACGGATTACGGCCTGCAGATTCGTGATAATTTATCGGCACATTAGCTTCGCCTTGAATCACCGCGTCCAACAATTTCGACAAATACTAATGACATTTTTAGGTTTTTTTTCTTCTTTATGACACAGAATATCGTTTTTTCTTCCTCATCGTTCCAACGAGTCGGAAGCGCATTGGACCAGCGGCAAACGCAATTTTCGAATTGTATGTCTTCACTCTTATACAGCGTCGAACAATGTCGAAAGTACCGTACAATTAACACGGTTCGTTACGATGAATTGATTCAATGTGGGAATTCAATCTGCAGGTGGATTGTTAAAATTTCGGCAATGAGCTCAAAAAAAAAACGACGCCCACTTTTGCACCAAAGAACTATTGAAATTCTCGTCCTACTAATATTTCGGCATTTTACTGTACTCTCGACGTCACAATTGTAAAATCTATAGGTCGATCGGTAAAATTGAACAATGTACAAGAATGTCCTGCTTTACTATTGGCACAAAACAAAAATCTTCAATTACACATTAACGTGAGGAAAGTGGTGATTCTCGTGGAGTTTCTTCACCTATCATTTTGCGTGTCCAATAGATATTATTTCAGCAGCTTGGAAACTTGGGCGTTAACGAGGGAACAAATTTGAGTTTATTTGGGTTTCTCCATTAATTCTGGATTATTTTAGTGACGCGTATTTTATAACGTCGCTTACGAGCAGAACGTTCTGTAAGGCGGGATACACATTTACAACGATAAAAAAAACGATTGCCTTTTTTCTTCTTTAAACGATAGAACTATACATGTGGAATATTTTCCCAAAGTTTCAAAGCGAAATTCGCTAAACTTCAAACGTACCCATCAACCCTGTGCCTCAACGCTTGGATTCGGAGCGGGCGTCAACTTCGAACGCGTTTTTTTCTCGAAACTGCATTTTCGAAATTGGCGTGCAGGGTTGCTCAAAAACTAGTAAGCCGATTGAGTTGAAACTTGGTAGAAATATTGATAATATTGCTGCCTTCTACTTGACGAGAATTGTTTGTTGAAAAGTTAGAAAAAAAACAACTATTTTAATTCAATATTTACAGAAATTTTGCGTGATCTGTTGATTTTTTTTTGTAAATGCGAGGCATCCTCTACAATTCGCCTTGGATGTAGTTTCGAAAAGGACATACCTGCGATTCAGTTGGAATTTTGTGTGTCCGTGAATTTTGACTCGGTGATTACGAATATGATAGTGAAAATACCCGCAAACTTGATTTTGAAGGTCAAAACTCACAAATACTGATTTTTTTAAAGTTTTTTTTACTTTATCCTAATAAATGTTGATCTTAGAAAAAAATGTATCCCACAAAAGTTGTAGCCTATAAAAGATTGATCTTTTATACGTTGCAATTGTTCTACACAGTTTTTGTCTAAAAACTGTGTAGAACAATTTTAAAACTGTGATTGTTCTGCACAGTTTTTGTCACAGTCTAAAACTTTGATTGTTCTACACAGTTTTTGTCTAAAACCATTCTGTTTCGAGAAAAATGGAACAATGCTCCGATAAGTACATTTTGCTAATCTCCATTAGTTTCGATATTATCTACTTACGCACTTTACCGCGGGATGGTTGGAGTTTTTTTGGGTTTGTTGTGTTGTGGATTTATGTTTGTTCGTTGTGTTGTGTGTCGTTTGGGTTCGTTTGGTGTGTTGTGTGTTGTTTGGGTTTGTTTGTTGTGTTGAGTGTTATTTAGGTATGCTTATAGTGTTTAAGATCAAACTGCAACCTTCCCGCGGTGAAGTGCGTAAGTAGATAATATTCAAACTAATGGAGTTTAGGAAAATGTACTCTTTGGAGCATTATCCCATTTTACCCGAAAGAGATTGGTTTTAGACAAAACTTGTATGGAACATAAAAGATCAATTTTTTTATAGGCTCCAACTTTGGTAGGAAAAATTATTCTCTAAAATCAACATTTATTACAATAAAATGGAAAAACTTTTTAAAAATCAGTTTTTGTGAGTTTTGATCTTGAAAATCAAATTTGCGGGTATTTTCATTATCATATTCGTGATCAGCGAGTCAATATACACGGTTACACAAAATTCCAAATTAATCGGAGGCTTTTTGGAACTTTATCCTTCGCCTTTTCTTCATTTTGATTACTGTCAAATAGAAACTACACGTGTTCTAAGTGAACATTTAAAAATTTTTTTTTACTATTCAAAGTCTACAGTTAGCTGACTGCACGCCGATGCGCAACTATCGCGGCAATCTTGCTGCCACAGCTCCGCAATTTTGATAAATGAATTTAAAAAATTTCGTTTGTATGCTAAAACATTCTATTAAAATATACCTATAGTTTGAAAAATCTCTCAAAATTGGTGGTTTTTTTCCCGTCTAAATGTATATCCTGCCTTAACGGCGCATCAAATAACGTGAAGTTTGATTTTTTTCATAAATTCCCGAGTCGTTGGTCACCCCGTAGTCGTGAGGCTTTGGGGTGGCGAGCATGCGAAAAAATGGGCGAATAAAATTGGCCATTGCGGCTGGGAAACTCGGTTTCATTTTCTTTCAAAGCGCGTATATTTTCTTTCTTCCGCACAGCGATTAACGCTTGACTAACGGTTTCGAGTGGATAGGGATGTAAGATCGGCTATCGTTTCTTATCGCTAAATAGACATGCGTTGCGAGTTTGCCGTTTTTTTTTTATTTTGCACGTTATTCGACAAACGTGTGGCATTCCTTTTCTTTTTCATTCGTTTTAATCATAATTAGAAAAAATGAGCTCGAACTTTATACAATTGTTTTTTCTTCTCTTTCGCGAGTTAGAAATAATTTAACAGCTACGTTTCGCCGCGTAACGGATCGTGCGGACCGTCTAATAACCGGGATAATAGGATATATGGGGGGAATGATCGTAGGATACGGGGTCTATACATGCACGAGGTCGAAGATTATTCGAATTACGAATGAACGTTTTGTTAATCGATGAAATTGGAGAAATAACTTAGTTATATGACATGCGAGGGAGAGGAATATCGTTATCGTTATTAATATTAATATTATAACTATTATTATTATATAACGGGCAAGGATCTTGTGCTTGAATGTGTCCCACGAGGACGAACGATCGTATTATTCCTTGAGGCAAATTCTCGTCTGAAATCGCTACAACGCGAACACAGTTCTACTTCTCTTACAGCGGGTATATGTATATGTATATATTAGAGCGGTTCGAAAAAACATACTTTTTCAGATTCCTCCCTTCGTCCGGATATTTGTACCTCGTCACAAAATCATAACCGCCGGCAAAAAGTGCTCGTAAAAAATAATATTCACTCCCGCTATACTCGTCATAAATATTTTACCGAAATTAATCGTATTTCGATAAATTGCCTTATCTTACGTTTCACGAGGGTGATCCCCCCCGTTTGTCCGATTACGCAATAGCGCGACGGTCGCCCGTGTTAAAATACCATTTGCGGCATTCCAGAGCCGCGAATGTAAAAATTGGTTAAAATTCTGCAACTAGACGACGTAAAAAAATATTCCAGCATATTTCGCTATGCTGCTGTAAATTTCAACGGAAACGAACTGCGAAGCAGCAACATTAGAAAACTAATGCAAAACGGAGTGTCTCCCCGTCCGGATATCGGACGAATAAGCGTATGTTATTCGTCCGGATAACGGCTCAGTTCACGCCGTATTTCCAGTAGACGTACATATTATTGTGGTTCGTGTCAGCTAGCATCCGGCCGAATAACATATATATATAATCGTCCTGACAGAATGTGTTAAGGCCTTAGGCCACAGTAACGGGTATAAAATCATGTGCGAATTTAACCATTTTTTTCGTATGAAAAAGTGATTGACTCAAAATTAATTACACATCTATTTAGAATTAATATCAAGCTGTTGGAAAATATATATATATTTTTTTCGATGTACAAAATAGCCGACTACTCGAAACTTCTCGAAACAGCTTTTTTCCAATTGGCGTGACAAATACCTTCAACAATTTTCACTCGATTTACTTCAAATTTAAAAGTTACGTCCCTAATTGCATTTCGCAGAAGTACGTACGGAATTTCTGATTAATCGGAAACTTTTCATTTTATGAGCAGTTTATGAGCAGTTATAAGGAAATTTGTCACTGAAAATTCATTTCTTAAGTTCAAATACCTACAACTTTTGAATAAAACAATATTTTTTAAATTCCCTACGTACTTCTCTAGGTATTCTAATGTCGATTGACGAGAATTTTTGTTTTTTGTTCTAGGTAAAAAAATTGTGGATGCTAAATGTCACGCTGCGGAGCGCCTAAAAAAAGACAGCAAATGAAAATATTAGTAGTGGGGCATTTTGTACGTTGAAAAAAAAAATTTCTAACAGCTTGATATTCATACTAAATAGATGTGTAATTAATTTTTAGAGTGAATCACTTTTTCATACGAAAAAAAATTGTTAAATTCGTGCATGATTTTATACCTGTTACTGTGGCCTAAGGCCTTAAATTGTTAAACAAACTATCCGGACGAATAATTTACACGAATTAGTCCGAATAAAATTTTTCCAACTTTGTTTGGGTTCGTTTGTTTGGGTTTCTTTGATTAGGTTTGCTTGTTTGAGTTTGATTGTTTGGGGCGTTGTACAGCGTGAACTGCGTGAACTGAGCCGCTATCCGGGCGAATAACATACGCTCATTTGTCCGATAACCGGACGGCTAGACGCAGCGAATGCAAAAACGACGATCCAGCAAGCATCTCGAAAACAAATATATCGCAGTGATGCGAAGTTTTTTTAAGTTTCACGTTATGTCTGTGGCTTATTCGCTCACTCTTTGTGCCAGTCCTACCTTTTTTAGCGTACGACATTGTTGAATGAAACGATAATATCAATAGGAAATACGTGATTTCAGCGTGATGTAAGACTCCCATCTATACTTTGACTTCTCGCCAAATCTCAAATTCAACTATTTCCAAAAGGAGTGAAAGGCATAAAAGTGGGAATAAAAGTGTAAAAGAATTTAAGGGCGCAGGCTATAAATCTTAGCTCATTCGCAAAAACTCAAACACTTTTGGAAATAGTCGATTACACGGTTTGTTACCGAATGAAAAAGTGCCACCTCACATTAACGGGTTATGTGTCTTCAGCGTTTAAAAAAATCGATTTTCCTTTGTTGTCGATTATTATCCCCTATACTTTTACGCGATAATAAAAGTACTTTTAGAAATCGAAATTAGGGACGGAGTTATGAAGGTATGGTAGCGCGCGAAGAGACTCGAGCGCAGGTAGCCAGAAAAAGTCCCTTTGAAAGCTTTGGACTAGTTTTTCTCGAAAATAATTTTTTCGAGATTGTCGGCACGATAACATGATTAAAAAAGTGTTAAAAATATTTTTCCATGAAGATTTTTTTTTTCATAAAAATTTATCATAAAAATTGATCATAAAAATTTGAAGCGTGAACTTGACACGAAAAAAAAGGTTATCACTTCAAAATGTAATTGGATTTTTCGTTGAAATTAAAAAATTTAGTTCGACGAACAATGAGTGAAACATTTATTCAAAAGAATCTTGGCTTTTCGAAATCCATCGACCCATGGAGCAGTTATCATGCAGACCATGGCGTAATTTCGACGAAGGCCTGAACAACGTACATGAACATGAATAATTTACTGTTAAATTAAAAAAAAAACATGTAGGGACAGTACCAATGAATCATGCACGAATGATATTTTAGTCGAATAAAAAACTTTAAAAAAACGCCTTTTTCGGCGACGCTGGAGGTGTGTAACCCGTTAACGTAACGCGAAACACTTCGTCGGTGTCTTTCACCCTGCCGTCAATGCCTTTCCCTATTTCTCTCGCAACCACATTGTTTGATATCAGCGTAAAACCAAGTGAAATATGGAACCGAGTGTCATACGAGTGCGTTAGAGATAGCTGAAAATCCATTTCCAACTCTTCTCCGGTGCAATTCGAAGAGAAAACTTGGCAGCAGTTTTTTTTACCGAGCCGATGTGTTTAACATTGCCCTAAGACAAGGCGAATACCACGCGGATGGTTGAAAATCCGTTTCCCACTTATCTCCGAGACGACTGAGACTTCGAAAAAAAGGAGAGTCGCACTTTTCATTATATCGACGCTGCTTACGAAAAGTAGCATGTTTCAGAATTCCTACGAAAACAAGCACGTTTGATACTACCGCGAAAATTAGCATGTTTCAGTAACACTGGAATTGTTTCCGACTTTTCTTCCATGCCTTTTTTTACGCCTCGCCTCTATTTTTTTACTCCAATTCCTTTGACCGCGGGAATTTACGATTTTTTAGACCTTTCAAAAAAATTTAATTGGACTTCAATCAAAATTGCAAGTATTCGGGAAATATCCATTCAACCTTACGTCGATACAATCCACGTTAAATATGATTTTGACCAAGAACGAGATGAAAATCTTAAAAAAAAAACAAACAAAAACATGGATGATGTTCGAATGTTCCAATTAAAACAGACGTCAGATAAAAAAATTGCCTCTTGCACCAAGAAAAAAAAAGATTTACAGGCCATGCTTGACAGAGGTTTAATTCCAATCGAACATCAGCAAGATTTTTCAAACGTATTCGACGATAACCATCTGTAAGATTACAGTAAATTTGTTGAATGATATTTTCAATAACGTTATTTTTTTAAATAGAAAATCACAATAAATATTTCATTATATTTACAATTTCGATATTATTTTTTTTATAGAAATTACTACTATCGATTTTAATTGATAATTATTATCAAAATGTTAATAAAAGCAACGAGTATAAAATAAAAATGGCATTACGCAAAAATTGTCATATTTAAAAAAAATACTAATGGCTTATTTTTCCAGATTTTTACCTGAGCACGAAGGACTTTAAATTTTCACCAAAACTCTTTTTGGTTAGATTGTGCGAGTGATGAGATTCTTAAGGTTTTAAACTTACTCCTTTTACACTAGTTTTTACAGTGACAATCAAACGTGCTAGTTTTCGTTGAAACTTTGAATCGTGCAACTTTTCGCAAACAGCGTCGATATCGGAAGGACAACAAAGTGAGACTCGTCTTTTTCTCGACTAGTTGATTGAAAGTGAATTAAAAAACCGAAGCGTGTGGTTAAAAACGACTACACGTATGTAACCGCATACGTGGGTGCATCAAGCATGACTTTTTGGCTTCGAAAGGATTACTTCGGTGTTACGAAACGTTTGAACGAAATCCAACGGAGCCTCGTCAATGTTCCGTAAACGTTGCCGTGCTTTCTCTTGACGAAGAGAAAATAATTGATGTATAGAATTTAATGTACAATTGGTAGGACGCCCGATATCGCGAATCTTGTGTTCGAAGCAAGTTTGAGATAAAAGTCGAAGACTCGAAGGCTGCCGTGCTTGCTCCTATGGGGAATTTTTTTTAAACATAGCTACGTGGGAAAATACTGATCATCTGTGTGGTGATGACAAATATTTTCCCACCGGTCGCAGATTCAGCGAAGGCTATTTTTTCTCGATACGGTACAAGTATCTCGTTGAAGAAGACAATCTAAGATAATTGTCGTTCTTTTAAACCGCCCTACGTGTGCATGTGTGTGTGTATGTTTATAGATACGTCTACAGTACTACACGCCGTATTTTGCCTACCAGTCAATGACGGAGCACGTCGAGCGGATTGACGACGGAAGAAAGAAAAAAAACGATTTCGTCCGTCGCTCCTCCGTGTTTAAGGCGGGAAACCAGTTAAGATTACTAAAAAAATCATTTTTTTCGTAAATTGTTAATAAAACTAATCGCTGATTAACCAATAAGCAGTATAAATAATTCATTACTGCCTTGAATTTGTTGAAACGCGTTTTTCTCGATACGACTTTTTATCAATTTGGGTACACTCTAGCTCAAAAAGTTTCTAACCTGTAACTTTATGAAGTGATAGTTTGTTTCTTTGTAAAGGTACGCTCTATATGAAACTAAATTTGGGGTAATATCATTGTTTAAAGTATATTTTTCAAAGCAAAAAAGGTTATAAAATAATGGCAATAATTATACTCTTTTGTTTAACCTTTTGAAGCATACATTTTCCTTTACGTGCACTTTTTTTGCACTTTCGTTATTGATGACACTCGCTACGTGTTTTTAATATTTAATTAAAAAACGCTTTTGAATCTCCAAAATCTGAATTGAATTAGGTGTAACACCAGTGTTACCCTATGCTGCAAAGGGTTAAACACCTCTAAAAAATGAAATTTTCATTTTTTGATCATAGTTAGGTTCATATAGAACGGGAAACATTTTCTTAAGGGGTTATCCCTCTCTGGAAACTTTAAAAAATCGTTTTTTTTCCGCATATTGTTATAGTGTAAACTTTCAAGAATATTTTAACCCTAACCCCATGTCGTTGTTTTTAGCACCCGTAAACCTTGAACATGGGTCATTAGTGTGCGTCGCTTATTTAACTATTAGATGTACAACTTAGTTCGGTCCGTTTTCAAAAGATGGCTCTAGGTGATATAAATGGTTGACGGCAACAGCTGATTTTTGCTGTATCGTGAAGTATCAACATCTCTTGACCAAATCTCGTTTACAGACCTTTGAGTTTTGCGCATCAAGTCTAATTTTTACTGCGGTGAAAATGTCGAATTTCGTCCCAAATAAGCACCATTTGCGGGAAGTGTTGATTTTCTGTTTCAATTGGAAGAAAAGTGCAGCTGAAGCCCACCGAATGCTTGTGGAACTTTATGGTGTACAGCTACATGCAACAATTGATCCGTTTGAAGCGAGCTATAGCCGAAAAACGTCCAGAATATGGGACCAGACAAGAGTTCATAATCTTTCAACATGACAACGCTCGGGCGCACGTTGCTATTGTGGTTAAAAACTATTTGGAAAATAGCGGGTGGGAAATTCTGGCTCACCCGCCTTATAGCCCAGACCTTGCCCCTTCCGACTACCATTTGTTTCGATCGATGCAGAACGCTTTGACTGGAATACGCTTCACGTCACAACAGGGTATCAAAAATTGGCTCGATTCATTATTGCATGGAGCCTAGATACCAGGAGGTTCAGCGGCAATGCAAAGGCGCTGAAAAAAGCGTCCCCGAAAATGTCCCGAAGTGATGGCTCTGGGGTGCAGCGGCACCTACATATATAGTAATATATTGGTCAACGAGGTGAAAGTGATCGGATGAGTTTCTAACCTCACGACAGACCGATCGTGACATCAAACGTCGAAATATCCGCCGATTCATAATTTCCTAATGACGGTTCGGAAAAAAAATGCAAAAGCGAGAAAAGATCTCAAACTCAAACTCAAAATGGCGGCGATACAGCCCATCTAGAAAAACGTGTTTTTTTTACATATAGCTTCACGGGAGAACGGTTTTCTCGTAAAATATAAGACCTGAAACGAAAGCCAAAAAAATGATAATTTATATATTATTAGCTATGAGACTACCTAGAAATTTGCTTTCAAATTTTGCAAAAATAGCACACTTTAGAGGAAATAAATCGATTTTTTGACAAAAAAGCAGTAAATTGTTTATAAAAAGAAGTTTACATTTAATCAAAAAACGGCTACGTACTCCCATAAAGAATATGATTGTGAAGCTGCTATCAAAATTTCAAATCGATGCATGCAAAGGTGGTCGAGTAATCCGTCTTCCGAAATCGAAAAAAGTGGTTTCGAGAAAAACGCGTTTAAAGTTTTACGAGCAACTCAGCGTGCATTCCAAGGCGCTGCGGCCAAATCGATAATTGAACCTTTAAATAAGAAAAATTGCTACAGGACCAATTGCATATTGTTTTTATGACACCAAAGTATTTTTAGGAAAGAAAACGTCTTTCCAAAATCCTAGAGTGGTGCTATCCCTTAACACTAATGAGGGTTAGGTACATCATCTGTGATCTGTCTTGGATCGCACCCATGTTTAGCGTCTATCTATATACATATAGGTGCCGGAGCACCCCAGCGCCATCATTTCTTGTTCTCGTTTTGGGGACGAGTTGAAAGGCCTCGCTGATCCTCCTGGTATCTAGGCTCCTTGCATTATTGGCTTCAAAAGATGAACGCTTCTTCCGCGACGGAATTCATAAATTACCAGAAAGATGGGGAAAGGTAGTGTCTAGCGATGGATAATATTTTGATTAATGTATTAATTCATTTTATCATTCAAATAAGTGCGTATTTTAAGCAAAAAAAACGGACCGAATTAAGTTGTACACCCAATATGTTATTCCGTAAGGAAAAATCTGAAAAAAATCGTAGCTCTTCTGTGGACTTCTAACTATGCGATAGAATTGTTGCCAGCCCCGAAAATCCCTTTTTCAATAAACATTTTCATCAAAATTCAGAGGCATGCTCAACGTTGAAAGATTTGGCATGGACACAAACGACCCAAGTTCAAGGAATTACGGTTAAGCCCGACCGGACCCTGAAATTCGAAAAATTGACGAAGTTACACCTATTTTAGTGGAACAGTTGTGCGTCGGGTCTACCGCGATCCGTCGAGTTTGAACGCGATTATCTCGAGCCTACATATCTCGACACGGCGGGATTGATATCTCGAGTAACTTTCACACTATTGACTTGAATTTGCACAGTTAGCGTTCAAACAGTAGTCATTTTCGATTCACGATCGCATTTTCTAATTGGATGAACCATTTGTTAATAACAATGACTTCAGCATGCTGTTTTTCAAGAGAAAAATGAGGTTTTCCTTGGAGAAGCTGTCATTATTAGCATATTTCGAAATTTCGAAAAGTGGATCGTGAACCCATAACCTGTTGGATATATTTGAAGAATTTTTGTTTTGGCTTCGTTTCAGATCACATTTGAGGCTGGTAGAGATCCCGCCGTTTCGGGGCACCACCGCGAACACTTTGAAAGATTTTCTTCCGAAAAAATTACATTGTAACTACAAACATGTGTACAACACGCTGAAAAAAAGTTAATTCATTCCAACCAATGTGCAACTAGAAAAAAATTCATCATTCTGACCCTTCAAATTGGGCTTCCAGGGAGGGATACCCCGTTAAAACTGTGGTCTCCAGAGTGTACACAAACAGCAAAGTCTGATGGCGCCTTCGATGGGCAGCCTGCATGTTCCATATTTTGCAAGAAAATGCTTCGAAAAAATTAAAATTCTTGTTCGAAAACGTATAAAATATTCTCAAAGTGTAAATAAATTCTATTCGTTCATTCCTTGTAAAAAAAACATCATGAAAATGACTAAAAAACGTAGTCCTAAAGTGGTTTCCCGTCTTAAAAAGGTGTACAGTGTACTTAGACCGTCCAACGTGCTCGTTCAAAGATTGTAAAGGAAAGGAGTTTGGACGAATAAACAGGATCGTCTCCTCTCGCCGATCGAGGACCTGCCACGGAACTTCAGTCCGTTTCTCGAACGCTCCCTCGTGTTTTTCGCTTTCGTCTTCCACCGCGGGCGCTCGAAGATGATTGGATTCTCGTCTCGTTAATTAGAGTCCATCGCACGGTCAGGTGTGGCAATAATCCGCTGAGTCGGGTCAACGTATGAGACATGTGGCACAGATTCGCTGAGGACCGATGCAATCGTCGTGACAGAAAGCACCGCACTGGCGACAAATCACCATAGCTCCGCGCATGTTACATTCGCACGGTGGCGGCGGATCACCGCCCATTATGACGCCTGGCGCACCGGGCTCGGCGCCACCGCCGCCTCTACCGTCCGTTGTACCTCGAGCTTTGAGCGTCACTGCCTGATGCGAACCTTCACCAGCACTTGCCGGTCGTCCCCGCACTAGATGCACTCCGACCCCGATACCGGCTATTTGCGGCGGCAAAGGCGGCGCCGAGGACGCTCGAGGCGCACCGTCGCTCACTCCCGTTCGCTGCACGAGAATGTACTGGCCGAACCCACCGGTCCCGTTCGTACTCAATTGGGCCACCGCGTTGCTATCCGCAACCTAACGGAACAAAAAAGATGCGTTAACACCACTCGAGGATTTTGGGTAAATCGTTTTTTTTTTCGACTAAGGGGAGGTACCTGAATAAACGGCGAGAAAAAGAGATAAACTTCGGGAATTTTTATCTCAAAAACTAATGTTTCGATTGGATCTGAGTTTTTTTGTTGGAAAATATCAGGTCGATAAAAAAGTTTTGTCGCAATAATTTCAATATAATTTATTTATTTATATATCTTATACAAAACATTTCTAATCAACAATATATTCGCCATCGGTTTCTATGACACTCGACCATCTAGTTTGCAACTCATTTATTCCCTTTGCCCAAAACTGCGGCGGCTGGAACTCAAAGAAATTTGAAATATCCCTTCTGAGATCGTCGACGTTTTCGAAAGTTCTGTTTCTCAAATATGCCTTCAAATGTCTGAACAAATGGTAGTCAGATGGCGCGATATCGGGAGAGTATGGTGGATGAGGAACGGTATTCCAGTGAAGCTCAGTGACTGTTTTGTGGGTTTCCTTTGCGACATGGGGTCTCGCGTTGTCGTGGAGAAGTTGCACAGTCGCGCGTCTTGGCCGTTTTTTTCTTATAGCTTTTGCCAATTCCTGGAGATTCTCGATGTATCGTGTAGAGGAGATCGACTTACCTACAGGGAGAAAATTGTGAAACAGCATTCCCTTTGCGTCGCAGAAACAGCACAACAAAACCTTTTGTGAGTGACGATCAGATTTCGGTTGGTGTGGCGGTTTTTCTCCGATAGGAAGCCAGTAGGCTAAACGCGTTCTGTTATCATACAAGACCCAGCTTTCATCTCCCGTCACAAGATCTTCTAAAAACTCCTTGCGATGGTGGCGAAGCAGTAGAGACTGGCAGATGGTCACGCGACAGTTCTTATTGTCGTCGGTGAGTATCCATGTCGTGTCGTCGGTGTCGGTGTCGTCGGTGTAGTATCCATTGAGCTAGAACCTTCCTGTATCCCAAGTTGTGTAAGTGATTGACTATTGACGGTTGGGTGCAGCCAAGTTCTCTTGCTAGCTCGTGCGTACTTGCTTCCGGTTTTTCTTTGATGCAGCGGAGTAATGCTTCATCATCGATGGTCGACGGTCGTCCGGAACGTTCCTTATCTTCAAGGCTTGTATCTCCAGATTTAAAACGATTGAACCAACGCTGGACTGTTCGATGAGAAACTACGTTCTCGCTGAATGAATCCTGTATATTTTTAGCAGTTGTGCTTGCATTCGTGCCGCGCCGCCACTCGTAAAAAATGATCGCTCGAAGTTGCTCCTGCGAGATCGAAGCCATTTCTGTCCACTAGAACGCGCGCTCGCCCTTTTATACCCTGTCACGCGGAAGAGTAGAAAACATTCTAGAATATTCTCGACATAGCTCAATGTCATATTGCGTCAATACGTAAAAATACATTTTAAAAATTTTTGCGACAAAACTTTTTTATCAACCTGATATGTACATTGAGGTATGTTTAGGAATTTTTTTTAAATAAATTCGTTGAGTGGAAGCGATCCAAACGCGATTATCTCGAAACATAGTTTTCAAAGTCGGTGCCAGATGTATCTCGAAAACGGCTTGTCCGATTTTGTCCAAATTTGGATCCAATATTCTTCGATAGTTTTCCTCGTTCGCCACGTAAAGTAAATCTCCCAATTATTGAACACTATCTTGTATTTTTATTATTTCTCATTCACCCGCATGCATTTACTTATTTATAAAAATTTCATTACATATATGGAACTTTTAGCTATCGAAATGTTACCTTACTTGTACAAAAAAAGCTTTAATTAGTAGTGAAAAAAATTATTCAATCAGCAACGGTGACCCGATTTGACGTCTCGTGGTAACTGCTTATCGTTTTTGCTAAGACGTGCCGCTTCATGCGTAAGGGCATAAAAAAATTAAAAACTGTCGCATCTCAAAAAGTAAAGACGTTTCAGGTTCCTCAGAAAATTTCTCACAAATAAAAATTGAAAAAAAAAAATTAATTACTTATTTGTTTAAAAATAGGTGGTCGGTCATTGGGACATAGAAAATGCAGTGTGTCCCAATTATTGAACACTCGAATTCTCCAAGATGGCGTCATTAAACCCATTAAAACATCGAGACAGTTAACGTGTGACAGATCGTGTGAATCGGATTTATTCAAACAAAAACTGTAAGTTTTTGTTTGAATAAATCCGTTGAATAAATCCGAATGAAAATTTTGTTTGTTAATAACTCTAAGATCATCAAATATATTTTTTATTTGTATTTTCGTGCGATAAACATAAAAAGAAAAGTAAAAAGAGAATACAACCTAAATGTAACCTAAAAATGTAAATGTAATGTTCAATATTTTTTGATCTCCGATATTTCAGGGAGCCAAGCTGCGACAAAATCAAACAAAAACAGAACGTAAAAACGAGGAAGCTGAAAATAAAAATAAAATAAAGTTCAAGTTGAAAAGCAAAAATAAACCAGATGCGAATGAACCAAAAACCTGTCAAAAGAGACTAAATATATATTTTTGTATTTTTACATGATTAATAAAAGATTATTTAAGTGTTTGATTTTGCTTTTATTTCTTAATAGTGTACCCAAAATAATATTTTCAGAACGGAAAAAGAATTCTCGAGAGTGTTCAATAACTGGGACATGCCTGTTCAATATTAGGGACATACGCACTTCCAGTATTCAATGATTGGGACATTTGCATGCTTCACATTGTTATTCTTTTTTTTCATTTGAAATCATTTTAAAATCATTTAAAGGGTGATTTTTCGAAAGTAAAAATATCAAAGTATGATATGAACATGAAAGCGATGGTTTTTTCTTGATTTTATATTTTTTTCTGGCCGAATTCAATCCCCCAGATCCTTAGCTGTTCAATAACCTTAGGGGTTTTTCATTTGATTGAACCATTGCATTTGCATTTTGAACCATTTGCATACACATTGCATAAAAAATGCAATGTGTATGCAATCCAAAATCGTTGAGAAACGAATGTTAAATTAAAACGGTCGCAATTCCGTCAAAAATGAAAATTTCAAAAAAATCCTACGTGGCGAACGAGAAAAACTATCGAAGAATATTGTATCCAAATTTGGACAAAATCGAACAAGCCGTTTTCGAGACACGTCTGACACCGACTTTGAAAACTATGTTTCGAGATAATCGCGTTTGAATCGCTTCCAGTCAACGAATTTATTTTAAAAAATTCCTAAACATACCTCAATGTACATATTTTCCAATAAAAAGCGCGGATCCAATCGAAACATTAGCTTTTGAGATAAAAATTGCCGAAGTTTACCTGCTTTTCTCGCCGTTTACTCAGGTACCTCCCCTTAAAAAATACTTTGGGGTCACAAAAACAATATGCAGTTGGTCCTGTAACGAATTTTTTGTTTTCAAAGGTTCAATTATCGATTTTGCCGCAGCGCCTCGGACTTCTTTCAGGTGCCTCGTACAGCTTTAAACGCGTTTTTTTTTCGAAACCACTTTTTTCAAACTGGGAGGACGGATTACTCGAACACCTTTGCATGCATCGATTTGAATGTTTGATAGTAGCTTCACAATTACATTCTCTATGGGAGAACGTAGCCGTTTTTGATCAAATGTAAAAAAAAAATTATGATAATTTACTGCTTATTTATTGGGCAAAAAATCAATTTATTTCTTTGAAAGTGCACAATTTTTTCAAAATTCAATTTAAAAAAATCCTTACGTAGTCCCATAGCTAATAATATATAGATTATAATTTTTTTGGCTTTTGTTCCAGGTCTTATACTTTACGAGAAAACCGTCCTCCCGTGAATCACACGTTTTTCAAGATGGGCTCTGTCGCCGCCATTTTGTATGAAAATTATAATATATTTTTTAAAAATACTTTAGTATGTGTTGCATAAACCCTCTCGAACGAAAACCTATTCCTTTTCTCATACTCCCAAAATAAATTGTCAAAGTTAGGCCTTATTTTCTGCCGCTAGAGTGTTATCCCTTAAGGTGGGATATACATTTACAACGATGAAAAAATCGATTTCTTTTTTTTTCTTTAAACGACAAAACTATATATGTAGAATATTTTCCTAAAGTTTCAAAGCGAAATTCGAAAAACTTCAAACGTTACAGCCCGTCAACGCTGTGCCTCACCGCTCGGATTCGGAGCGGGCGTGAACTTCAAACGCGTTTTTCTCAAAACTGCATTATCGAAATTGGCGTGCAGGATTACTCAAAAACTATTAAGCCAATTGACTTGACACTCGGTCGAAATATTGATAATATTGGTACCTTCTACTTTACGAGAATTGTTTTTGATAAACTGAAAAAAAAAACTACTTTTTTAATCCACATTTTACAGAAATGTTGCGTGCAATGTTGATTTTTTTGCAAATGCGTGCCATATTCTTAAATTTGCATTGCCTTCATTTTAATTACCGTCACATAGAAACTATACATGTTCTAACTGAAAAAATGTTTGAACTTTTTTGCAAATCAAAGTCTACGGGAAGCTAGACTGCACGCCGATTCGCAACTCCCGCGGCGACCTTGCTGTAACACTCTGCCACAGCTCCTTCATTTTGATGATGAATTAATTTAAAAAAATTGTTCTGTATACTCAAATATACTAATTAAGTATACCTAAAGTTTGATAATTGTAGAATAATTATTTCTTAGTTTAAAAAATCTCTCAATATCGCTTATTTTTTCCTGTCTAAATGTATATCGCTAACATTTAATCACATATAGCGACCATTCAGTATTGACGCGGAGTATTATCCCGAGAGACGATCGTACACCTGCACGCGGCTAATCTTGTTTCTCATTACATGTCACAGGACTCGTAATGCCAATCTGTTTACTGGCATGTGACGTCACTATAGATCCAACCAATCCTGGAGCGTTTTCGTCCACGTGACCAAACGTTCAAATTTATCTAATTTAAAAATCGAAATAAACGAAAATAATGCATATTTGTTCGATAAAATGATAGAAAATACTTTTTAAACACTATATTCTATTAGGATGACACGAGAATGAACCATATTTTCAATATAGTCAAATACCCTATTGTCAGTGGCGAAAATTCGTATTTTAAATATCAACGGCGCAAGTGAGAGAAATGCGATATGTATAGTGCATATCGAATGCAAGCATATACGCGGATAAAAGTTCCAACCGGTGTAATTTTTCATACACGTCAGCATTTCCACGTGATAATTCATATCCACTGATGACATAGCTTACATGGGAGCGAAAGCATGAAGCCTATAAATGAGACTAAGAATTCGAAGAAGGCAGAGTTTAAGGAGGTCGGAGCGTTAGCCACAATCCAAGGTTAAATTGAATAAAAAATATATGTTATTGTTTGGACTATACTGAGTCTTTATGAATTTTTTAAACTTTTTCCACCACCAAACACCAGAGATAAAAAATAGTTTAATGTATGTCATTTAACGTGCGGTTAGATGGGCAAGACTTTCACACTAAAGATTATGTAATTTTTTTTTCTTATTTAGCACCAAGATAAACCATTTCTAACAACGGATTAACGCAAACTGAACCTTTGTAAACATTTAGAAAAAAAGAATCCTCATCTTGCCCATCGTAAACCATGGGCCAAGAAGCTCGTGACGTAGATATAAACAGGCATAATTATAAATTACTCAAAATTTCATTGTGAATTGTATAAAACATTCGTTGTCGTAGTTTATCATAATGATCCTCGATAATGTTATACTTTTTCAAGTTAGTAGTAACACAAAAGTTTTTCTACTTTGCGTAATAAAAATATTAAAAGGCATGATTTTGCCCTTTAATGATATATTTTAAAAAAATAGCATATACAGAATGAATCTGTACCTCGTATGCATTTTTTTTGAGGTTCATTGAAAAAAAAAAATAATAAACCGTCATTTGTCTCAACTGAAGCGCTCCAACCTCCTTAAAAAACAGCAATCTCTCTCTCTCTCTCTCTCTCTCTCTCTCTCTCTCTCTCTCTCTCGATATCTTAAGGGGTTAGGCCACTCTAGAATTTTCGAAAAAACGATTTTTCTCAATGGTCCCCTAGGACCTTAAAAATGATGTCCCAAAGATTATAGCCGGGAAAAATCTCCAAGTACTCGGTTTTCGAATTTTAGTACAAGGCCGCCTGGTCGGCAGCGAGCGGACTCAAAACTTCAAACGCGTTTATCTCAAAACTGCATTTTTTAAGTTGGCCGGAAACATAACTCAGACATTTTTCAACCGATTCACTTGAAATGTTGAATATATCTTGAAAAATACATTGTCTATGGAAGTACGTAGGATTTTTTTTTATATTGCATAGTTCGTTTGTTATTAAGGGGTTACCCCCACTTGCGATTTTGAAAAAATCGATTTTTTTTTATTGCATTTTTTTTAAGTATAAGTATCCGGGCCCATACTTCTGTATGGGCCCGGAATAGATGACTCTATGTAAGTTTACAAAAAAAAAAAATATTTTCTTCGTGTAAACTGAAATTGAAACTTTAAACGCATTTTTCTCAAAATGGCATTTCTGAAGTCGGTGACCAAGATTACTCGAACACTAATGAATCGATCTTCTTGAAATTTTGCAGGCTTATTTAATACATAAAAATGTAGTCTTTAATCGTTCGATTTTTTTTTTCGAAAAAAAAAATGGCCGTTTTATAGCCAAAAAACGGCCGTTTTTTTTCGTTAAAATCGAACCATTAACTTTGACTGTCCGCCATTTTGTGAAAAATGAATATTTTTTAAAATCCTTCGATTAAAGACTAGTTTATACTTATATTTGACTAAATCCATCCACATTTTTTTTTCAGATGATCCACTTCGCCGCAATGTTGGTCACCGCAAACCGTGTATATAAAAACATTATTTCATTGACGGCCATTTGCCACTAAACAATGTAATATTTTTCAATAAAAAAATTACTGAAAGTTCTTCAAGATGTGTTCTTTAAGATGGTATATTGATCGATTAAAAAAGTTTTGTAGTTTTCTTTAAAAAAATTCATGAAAAAGGTCTTTTTTTGCGCTACAAGTGGGGGTAACCCGTTAACAATTATATGATGGTTTTTTAGGCAAATTTTTCACTTTCCACTTTAGAAGTGCGCCATTTGGCCAAAAATCAAATATATCGAAAAAATCCTACGTACTTCTATAGCAGTTATTATATATAATCGAAAAAAAATCATTGGCTCATTATAATTTAAAAATTACAGGAGTTGTTTGTCCGGCCGTGGACCCTGGAAAAACGGAGAAGTCATCGCAAAAACGCGGCACAGCCGCCATTTTGAAATGAATCGCTTCAAAAAAATTATTGCATACAGTCACTGATATGTATGATAAACACCCTTTTTTGTAATATCGATTTATTTTGGAGTTTTTCTGAGAAAAAACTCGCCAAAAAGCGTATTTTTTTCGGCCTCTAGAGTGGCCTAAGAAAAATGTCGGCCTCTAGGGTGACAAAGATGATTTTATAATTGAAACAATCCGAACGTTACCTCGACGGGTGCTGCCTGTCGTGCTGTCGCAAACACTTGTCTCAGCATAACGGCCTGTGTCTTATTCTGCGTCTGTTTGCCGTGCTGCGAAGTTTGCTTCTGCGTTTTGACCGTCGTGATCGTTCGTCCGCCCGTTTTACTCGTCGTAAAAGCACCGTCGCCCCTTGCCAACAAACTCGGGGGTGGTTTCAGATGCGCTTTGAGCTGATCACGATTCGGTGAGCTTTGGATTACCTGAGAAAGCACAAAAATTATACGACCACGTGGTGATATGAAGAACGGTAAAGGAGCATCGCTCGGTGTGAACTTCAAGGGCCGCGGCACCTTGGACTTCATTTCACTTTGCTCGAGAAATCTTGTTGGAAGATGCATCGTTGCAAATGGTTCGAATTGGAGTGACGTTTCAATTAGACAGAAACGTAGCAAAAAACGGTTCTTTTCTCCATTACAATAGCAAATTATAAATGGCGAAAATGTCTGCATTCGAAAAACATTTTGAATGACCGCCTGTTAGCGACTTTCTGTACACGAACAGCAGCAAATTTCGGCCGTTCTCGTAAATATTAAATTTTTGTCATATGACTCAAAATTGTACGGTTCGTTTAACAAATAATTTCATAACTACAGGCTTACAAAAACATTTTTTAAAAACATGCATCTCTGGAAATCCAAAAAAATTCTACAAACCACACGAATGTAGTCATAAAATGTAAAAATTCGTTCAATAAAAGAAACTAACGAATATTTTTATAATCCGATTTGACATTTTTCAAGATGAACGTTTATCGAACTTTCAATAATGTATTTTCTAAGATATACCGTAAAAAGGGGTTAAATTGACATTAAAAATTTGAAAGTTTTTGGGGCTACTTTAACAAAGGGCCAAAATACGTTACTAATTAATTAGTAAAAAATAATTTCTTCTAACGTTGCTCAAGTTTATTATAAAGTTGCTAAACTTGATTTTGATCTCAATGATAATTACAAGGCTGATTAAGTGCCAATAATAGTACCCTAGTATTTGATATTTTTATGTAAACTATTTCCATAACAAAGATGACAATTTGATTGTAAAAAATCGTTGATTTTCACTTAATTACGCGTACACTGCCGCTCAAAAGTTTGGATGCACCAGTTGATATTTCTTGCCGCATTAAAAGTTACATAGCTTCGTCAAAAAAAAAAGATAACCAAATTTACCGAACGGCGTTTTGAAGGGAACAAATTCAGTTTCGTTTTGCTTTATTGAAATATTTTTTATGATTTTTTTTCGACCCGGTTCGCACTTTTGTACGTGATTGTTTTCGGCTTTTTTCGACCATGGAGAATTGGGCTTATGGAAATGACTTATGGAAAAAAATGTTTATCCATGGTAAACTCGGACGGGGTAGCCGGAGCTCCATTTTCGTTTTTTTTTAGTTTCGTACGATTTTTTTTCGCAACGTTATTTCATTTTTGGCTAAAAAAGACAAATTTTGGAAAATGCAACGTAACTCAAGAACTATAGGGTTTAAGAGGAAGTGTCAAAGATGTAAAAGTTGCGTAAGTTTATACTGGATCGCCTGGAATTTTTTCAAAAATTTCCTCTGAGATTTTTTTTTACTAATTTCGCTCGAAACTTACAAATAATGAAAGCTCCTGCTACCTCATTCAAGTTTATCATGGATAAACATGACAAAAAAATGTCCAGAAGTCATACGCCCAATTCTCGATGGTCGAAAAAAAAAGTCGAAAAACAGTCACGTACTTAGTGCGTAGCGGGTCGAAAAAAAATCATAAAAAAAATGTCCAAAAAGCAAAACAAACTAAAGTTTGTTCCCTTCAAAACGCTGTTTGGTAAATTTGGTTATCTTTTTTTTACGAAGCTATGCAACTTTTAGTGCGGCAAGAAATATCGACTTTTAAGCGGCAGTGTATAACGCATAAAATATTAATTTTAGTTTATCAAAATAATGTCAAAGTAACGCTTAATCTATGACATAAGTTGCATTTCAATGCCTTGTCAAAGAAACCTCACACTCGAGCTTACTTTAGCACTTTTTTAAAATATAAGTTTATAAGGGCGAAGGCTTCCTTATACATTTTCTTTCTTATACATTCTTATACTTTCTTATACATTTGATATCCAAAGGACACATTGTTCCATAGCAGCCAAAAAAAGTTTGAATTTATGATGTTAAAAAAAATGACCCACAAAAAACTTCCAAAACCTGTTCAAAGTACCCTATTTTACAGTACCATCGCGATTTGTTCAGGATAGCAAACGAAATTCAACTTTTAAGGCCATAGGCCACAGTAACCGGTATAAAAACATGTGCGAATTTAACAAATTTTTTTCGTATGATAAACTGATTCGCTTATAAAATTAATTACACATCTGTTTAGTATGAATATCAAGCTGTTAGAAAATATATATTTCATTTTCGATGTACAAAATGGCCGACTACTCGAAACTTCTCGAAACAGTTTTTTTTCCAATTGGCGTGACAAATAACTTCAACAATTTTCACTCGATTTACTTTAAATTTAAAATTTATGTTCCTAATCGCATTTCGCAGAGAAGTACGTACGGAATTTCTGATTAATCGAAAACTTTTCATTTTATAAGCAGTTTATCAGCAGTTGTAACGAAATTTTTCACTGAAAATTCATTTCTTAAGTTCAAATACCTACAACTTTTGAATAAAACAATATTTTTTTAATTCCGTACGTACTTCTCTAGGTATTCTAATGTAGATTGACGAGAATTTTTGTTTTTTGTTCTAGGTAAAAAATTGTGGATGCTAAATGTCACTTCGCGGAGCGCCTAACAAAAAGATAACAAAAGAAAATATTAGTAGTCGGCCATTTTGTACATCGAACAAAAATATATATATTTTCTAACAGCTCGATATTCATACTAAATAGATGTATAATTAATTTTACGAGTGAATCACTTTTTCATACGAAAAACAATTGTTAAATTCGCACATGATTTAGTACCCGTTACTGTGACCTAAGGCCTTAAGGGGAGGATAGGCGTTTCAGCGTGAGAAAAAACACTTTTTTCGATTTTTTTTCATCTATATGGATAGAGTAAATTTATTGAAACCTTTTGTCCATTTTTAAGTGTCATTTCAAGAACATTCCGTGACATTTGTACGCGAAAATATCCACAAACAAGCCGGTGCCGCGTTTTTCTCGAAACCACTTTTTCAAAGTCCGTGTTCACTGCCATTTGAAAACTACATGACCGATTTATTTCAAACTTGGTACACACTTTCTACATATAAAATACCTCCCCCCAACGGTTAGTTTGAGATTTCTTTTTTACATTGAGGGGGTTTTCCACCCCCAAAATGGCGGAATTTTTCGTGAAAAATAGCACTTTTCACTTTACATGACCACCAAAAATTTAGAAGTTAAAAAAAAATGATCAAAGACCGTTGGGGGGAGGATTTGATGATACTTTGACTAAATTTTAATGGTGCTTGATTTCAGATAATTTCTAGCTGAGATACAGTGAACACCGCAAATCGTGTTTTTCCAAAGGCGTTCTTGGAAAAGCTTTGTCACCGGCTTGTATGTGGATATTTCCGCGTACGAATTTCACGGAATGTTCTTGAAATGACACTCAACAATGTACAATGTACAAAAGGTTTCAATAAATTTACTCTATCCCTAAAGATGAAAAAAAATCGCAAAAAAGTATTTTTTTTTCACGCTGAAACCCCTGCCCTTCCCTTAAGGGGTTACCCCCACTTGCGATTTTGAAAAAATCGATTTTTTTTTATTGCATTTTTTTGAAGTATAAGTATCCGGGCCCATACTTCTGTATGGGCCCGGAATAGATGACTCTATGTAAGTTTACAAAAAAAATATTTTCTTCGTGTAAACTGAAATTGAAACTTTAAACGCGTTTTTCTCAAAATGGCATTTCTGAAGTCGGTGACCAAGATTACTCGAACACTAATGAACCGATCTTCTTAAAATTTTGCAGGCTTATTTAATACATAAAAATGTAGTCTTTAATCGTTCGATTTTTTTTCGAAAAAAAAGGCCGATTTATAGCCAAAAAACGGCCGTTTTTTTTTCGTTAAAATCGAACCATTAACTTTGACTGTCCGCCATTTTGTGAAAAATGAATATTTTTTAAAATCCTTCGATTAAAGACTAGTTTATACTTATATTTGACTAAATCCATCCGCATTTTTTTTTCAGATGATCCACTTCGCCGCAATGTTGGTCACCGCAAACCGTGTATATAAAAACATTATTTCATTGACGGCCATTTGCCACTAAACAATGTAATATTTTTCAATAAAAAAATTCCTGAAAGTTTTTCAAGATGTGTTCTTTAAGATGGTATATTGATCGATTAAAAAAGTTTTGTAGTTTTCTTTAAAATAATTCATGAAAAAGGCCTTTTTTGCCCTACAAGTGGGGGTAACGCCTTAATGAGAATGTAACCGTGTTCGAGTCTGGAGATCGTTAAAAGCAAAGGCAGTCCCTAAGAAGCTGCCCTATCGAGAAAACAAGTAGAATATCAAATAGTCGTTCTTACCGCTTGGCAAATTTGATAACTACGTTCGAGATTGACAACGCCCGGTGGTTCCTTGGTGGAGCTCCTCGATCTCCCGCCTCCCTGTTCCTTATTGCTGTTTCTGGATGCTCTGTAGTTTCCCTGGCCGTTGCCGCGTGACGTTCTCGTCGGTAGAACGTTCGTAGAATACTGTTGGGTTTGTATACTGGCGACTATTGGCCTCGATTGTCCGGTGACCATGGGTGTCTGATGCTGAACGACTATTGCACTCTGTTGATGTACCTGACTCGGTAATCCGACCGTAGCTTGCACCACGCCCGCTTGCACCGCATTTCTCACGCTTATATTGTTCGTCAAGTTGCCACGTGACATCGCGTTATTGTTCTGATGTTGCGGCTGCTGTTGCGTGCTGGCGACTGTCGCCAGTTGAACCATCTCGTCGTTCGGTCGCACGATGTTGACTTGATGCGCCTGTGGATTGTGCTGACTCGTGATTTGCGGCGTGAGGGGGCTGTTCCCGGTGATATTTGCTTGGCCGGCGTTTTGTTGACCGTGATGAAACCTCGTTTGCACGAATCGTATGGATTGTAGAGACGGAAAGGCGATTATCGGTGGACTCGTGGATTGCACGGTTTTTATGAGTGAAACCGCGACGGGTGTGCTCGTCGCGTTGATCGTCATCGTCGTCTCGGCCGGTTGAAAGCTCGTGACACCCTGAACGACCGGCAATTGTATGCAACTTATGGATTCGGGATTAGCCTCGTTGTTGACGAATTGCGTTTGCTGCTGGGCGGTTTGGGTTTGGCCACTGGAGGCGGTCGACATCGTGACGTCGTTGTTGGTGGACGTGTCGTTGCATTCGTCCTGTGTCGTCACGGTTATATTGGCAGCGACCGTACCATCGAGAGCGGCAGCGACCAGGGGCCAAGGCACCTGCAAATCTTCCTGCGCCTTCCATCGAAGTCGCCGGTCGGTATATTCGTGTGAGTTACGAAAGTAGACGCCTTCGTCCGCTCTTTTTCTCTTATCTTTTTGTTTTTTTTTCATCACGTGTTTACAGTTGTTAATTAATGTTTATTCAGAAATCGTCGCGTTATTATTCGAGGCGGTCTATTACCGTGATAGTATAGTGGAACGTTTTTCGTACTGCTAATGGCACGTATATGCGTGTACATGTATCGACTTACCGGACTGTTATTAATGTTACTGGTATTGTTATTAACAGCGGTGTTGACGGCCGGGTCAACGGGCCAACTGCACTCGAGCATCTCCGAGCAAACGTAATTGTTAGCGTCGCGAAGCTCGTCGTCGACGTTAACGACGCTCATAACGTCCGGCTGTTCGTTAACGTCCTCGGCAACGACCACGGGCTCGGCAACGACGACCGTCTGATTGTCCGGCTCCTCGGTAACGACCCTCGTCGTCATCTCCATCGAGCCGAGAATCGGATATATGATTTCTTCCGGGCACCCCGATATCTCTTCGTAAGCTTCGCGCATCTCGCCGCGTACCTGCAACACATAGGTGCCGGAATATATTCCTCGATTTTTAATCGCGACAAGTGTGGCCGCGTTACGAAAGGCCGAAAGGCCCGGGGGTCCGGTGACCCCCGTCGAGCCAATATCGAGCTTAAAAGTTTCTAGGGAGCCACTCACGAATGTCGGCAATACCTCGAGTTCGTGAATGCGCTGCAACGTTTCACTGTCGATCTCCATGCACTCGGGAATCTGGGCCTCGGTTTCCGTTCCACTCGGGCGTATGCTCTCGGTATGCTGATCATCGGAAATTCGACTGGCAACGACCACGTGTTCCTCGGCCATTCGATCGCTCGTTACGACCTCCTCGTGGCCCGATATACTCTCGACTGCGGCCGCATTCTCGCACTCGGATATCTCGAATATCTTCGTTTCCTCGGCATCCTCGAGCAAATGCGAACTGTGATGTTGATTGTGATGCGATGGCTCGTCCTGAGAATGAACTTCCTCGCTCGATACCTCGGCTATCTGAGGGTCCTCTTCGACTTTCGACAACGCGACGGATATGTCGTTTATGGGATCGGCGCATTCCGTGGCGCACTCTATTTGCATCTCCGAGACTGGCGTCAGCTGGGATTCCATTGGATCGTTCGTTTCCTCGATCACCGAAAGCTCGGCAATTTCCATAATCTCTTCCGTACTTCCGACATGCTCGCTCGGTGATTCTGTCGGGGTTTCCTCGGTCTGCATTTCTTCTTCCTGTTGTGTTTCCGGTTGCTTCGTTTTCGCGAATATTTCCGTTTCTCTGCTAATCGAGGATGATTCTTCGGGCTGTTCCTCGGTGGAATATTCGACGGTCGGACTATCGGGGATCGTGGCTTCTTCTTCCACGTTGGTGATATCGTGCTCGTTAACCTCGAGACGGTTGTCAACGATCGCTGTTTCAGGAACATCTTCGTAATCCGGCACCACTGTCTCGATCCTCGTCTCCTCGGGACCGTTCTCCGCTACTTTAGGAATCGCCTGACTCGTGTCCGCTACATCGTCGCTCTCGGTCGTTGATTTTTCCGCAACGATCGAGCTCGAACGGCAATAAATATCGGACGCAATTTGCTCGGCATTCGACTCCAAGCGTAGTCGCAAACTCGATCGCGTGACGGCGCCACCAGTTCTCACTTCCGGTATACAGTGCAAACCGAGGCGAAGCTTCGGCTCGCGCTTGTCGCCCCATATCGGCTCGAAATGCTTCAGTTTCCATGGATCGAGCTTGTTCTTGTCCTTCTCCGCCTCCATCTTCAGCCTCTGCTGATTTTCCGGCGTGAATTCACCCTCGGCCAGACGCTTTCGCCACTCGAGACAAGCGCGAGAGAAGAATTCATTGTTCAGGCCGGAAGTCGCGGCATCCTGAGGGTTTTAAGACAGTTACTCGCGCGAATAACACGAACGTTCGGCACTTTCGAACAATTATTGTATCGAGGACCATGGTAACGATTTTCTTCTCGATAAAATATTTGTATATTTTCGCGATCGCGATTGTTGGGATCATTTTGGTGGTTTTAAACTTGTAATTTTGATACTTGAGCCTTCGATGTGTTTTGCACGATGACGGGCTGTTCGTACCTGTCGATCGACCGCGGGTAATAGTTGCGCGAGCTTTCTCTGATACAAAGGCGGAAGTCCCTGGAACGTGTGCCTGTTCAGCAGAGCTCGTAAACTCGTGCTGGCGAGTATGCTGGCGGGTGTTTCCAGGTCGACCAGGCCCGCCTCCAGCTGAGCAGCCGCCGACAATCGTTTCGTCGAACGTCTGCGACCGGACTTTAGGCTGAAACCTGGCAAACTCGCGAGAACTTCTCTCATCGTCGCGGCGGGTTCTTCGACTGAAAACATTGAAATACTTTGAGGATGATCGGAGCTGCTTCTAATGGCAACAACGTAAAACCACCTTGACGATCGGTTGAGTCAATTGGTTTTCATTTTTACGGGGTTTGCATCGTTGGAATGCAACGAAAATCGTGTTCAATTTTTTTCGTCAGTGTTCAAACTCATATGTGGCGAATTTGTTATAGATCGCTGAATGAGAATATGAATAAATGTTTGCGTAATTTTCGTAGCCTAAATCTGATAAAGGAAACTTGGAAAGTGCAAAAAAACTTTTTCGTTGCATTCCGACGACGCAAACTTCAACGACATTTGTTTTTGTATTTAAGGGTAGGGTAGGGGTTTCAGTGTGAACAAAAAAACACTTTTTTGATAGAGTAAATTTATTGAAACCTTTTGTACATTGTTAAGTGTCATTTCAAGAACATTCCGTGAAATTTGTACGCGAAAATATCCACAAACAAGCCGGTGCCGCGTTTTTCTCGAAACCACTTTTTCAAAGTCCGTGTTCACTGCCATTTGAAAACTACATGACCGATTTATTTCAAACTTGGTACACACTTTCTACATATAAAATACCTCCCCCCAACGGTTAGTTTGAGATTTTTTTTCACATTGAGGGGGTTTTCCACCCCCAAAATGGCGGAATTTTTCGTGAAAAATAGCACTTTTCACTTTACATGACCACCAAAAATTTAGAAATGAAAAAAAAAAATTATCAAAGACCTTTGGGGGGAGGATTTAATGATACTTTGACTAAATTTTAATGGTACTTGATTTCAGATAATTTCTAGCTGAGATACAGTGAACACCGTAAATCGTGTTTTTCCAAAGGCGTTCTTGGAAATGCTTTGTCACCGGCTTGTTTGTGGATATTTTCGGGTACCAATTTCACGGAATATTCTTGAAATGACACTTAACAATGTACAAAAGGCTTCAATAAATTTACTCTATCCGTATAGATGAAAAAAATTCGCAAAAAAGTTTTTTTTTTCACGCTGAAACCCCTACCCTCCCCTTAATTTCATTGCTATTTAATTCACTATGTGCATAGTGGATAGCGATGTTAGATGGTGAGCAGGTGATATGAAATGAGAATCTTCTCCTAATAGACGCAGATTTTTTGCCATTTTGGTCCATAGCGGACAAAGAATTTACTGTTTGTTTTTTTAATTTATTCAACGTACGTTCACGTTTGCTACTCTGCTCCAGAGAGAAGACTCAAAGTGACCAAACCTATAGAAAATATTCGAATCAATATTTTTTCTTTATTGTGATTATTAAATGATTGCTCCTTCAATGTGTAAATAGAATTTCACCATATTTCAACCACTTAAAATCATCTGGTTATATCTCTACAGAATAAATGGTTTTGAAGTTTGCATTGTTGAAAAGCAACGTAAATTCTTTTCAATATTTATAATTCGTCATTTTTATTATTTTGCAATCTCTTTTTTTGCAGATTTAAATTCAAGATTTCTACATAAGCGTATTAAATGATTGAGGGATTTTCGTAACGAATATTCGGCAGAAGAAATTCGAGCAATTGAAAAATAATAATTATCGTTCAATCTCATCAGAATAAATGTAAATTAAGAAAAAGAATGGGCACCTATGTCATATGACTGAAACTGCACACCACATCTACGTCTTTAGGGAAATAGTCGAGTTTTTTTCATTATCACGATTCGAAGAAAACATTCGATACTTTAGATGCAAATGCGTTTTTCGTTTTACTCGTGAAAAAATACATATTCCGTACTAAGTTCAGTCACCGAATCCAAAGATTCAGTATATGAAGACATAGAAACTTAAAATTTGTTTCAAGCTCAACGTATTTTTTGTTAAAAGGATAAATGAGCATGTAGAGTAAATAAAGAGTAACTAAATGTAAAGAGCCGGAAGCATGAAGAGCGTTAGCTGTTACACCCATTTGAATGTTGCCCTCTAACAAACATTATTTTGGATAAAAGAAAACAACCTATTTATGCTGCACGATTGAACAAACAAACCCTTTCCCTTGTCGGAACTATCTTTCATCCGAGAGCAATTGTTTATTATTTTTTTAGATGAGCATTTCACCACGGTGTTGAAATTTGTATCAATGCAATGAAAATTGTCGTTATTCAATTGTTCAAATTTCTTTTGGTGAATATTCGTGACGAGAACGGCTCCATCATTTTTTTGACGCTTATTTAGAGATCAAGAATTTAAATATGAAGAAAAAGATTTTGTAGAATATTAAAAATAACGAGAAAAAGATATTTAAAAAAGTTGTTTATTGCATTTCAACGATGCAAATTTTGAGACCGTATCCCACCTCAAGATTATTGAGGTAGTTTTCGCACAAATGCCTCTTTTGACAACACTTATTAATACGTATAGTGGATGAAAAGAAATGTAATGACTAGTCCTGTTCTGTTAATATCAATGGTGTTGGCATTTGCATGGTTGGAATGCAACTAAAATTCTTCTTTATTATTCCTTTTCTTCATTTTTCTTGCTATCCAAATCCTTTTTTCCCCAAGTTTAACTTATGGAACTTTAATGACGATCTTCAAAAATGTTTCTGTAATTTTTATAGCCTGAATGTGGGGAAACAAATTTGGGCAATACAAAAATAAATATTTTCGTCGCACCCCAACGATGAAAATTTTAATACCGTTAATATCACAACTAAACGCTATAAGGCTGCTATAAGGTTGAAGTTTGCATCGTTGGAATGCAATGAAAATTAATATTTCTAAATTCCTTTAATATCTTTTGGCAGATTTGGTCTACAAAAATCTTCCAACCATTTTTTAAGATATTTATTTAGCAATCTACAATATAAATCTATAATAAAATCTTCTATAACAAGGAAAATATGGAAAATAAAATGTAAAAAAGAACTTTTGTTGGGTTCAAACGATGCAAACTTCAACACCATGCGCCTGCACTGGTATATTGTCATAATAAAAGACCAGGCAGCAGCAAACTATTATCCGGATAAGTTAAAAACAAAATTATTAATAAAAATTGTTAATATAAATAAAATACATTTTTTGTGAAAAACTAGGTAAAAGCTTAATAATATAAAAACATTTTAATATAAATAGAACACACTTTATTTTTTAATAAAAAAAAATTGAATATGCACCGATGTTAGCTGCGTAAAGTTGTAAGATCGTCATTCAGGAGAATACTTCATCAGTATATCAGCGTAAACAATTACTTCGTATAGCAGCAATTCAAGTATAGACTCGATCAAAACATTAAGGTCCAACTTTCATGTCTCTATATTCAACCTTGCGTTTTGAGATAATATTTTGGAACTATTGTAACACAAGAACTGCGTCAACAATGATAGTCAACGGAAGAGAAGATATGTGAAATTTTGCAAAATGCTCAAATATTCAAAAGGTCCTCACATTTAGGGAAAACAAAGAGTCAAAAGTGCGTTGGTATTTGCATTGTTGGAATGTAACAAAAGATGTTTTCTACTCTTTCAATTTCTTCATTTTTACAGCGATCTATAATTGTTTTGTACATTAAGATTCTGGATCTGTTAAGAAAATCCGTTTTGGTAAGTTCCATTTGGTAAATGGAAGAAAAATGAACTTTCGTTATGTTCCAACAATGCAAACTTCACCGTAATAATCGACCAGCGTTAAGGGGAGATATATATAGTATCTAATTTAATAATCTTTTTGTTTTTTTTTCAGATGATTTTTGAAGAAACGCCAGTGGGTACCGTATACGCAGATTCTTTTACGACGCTCCAAGGATCATACAATATCCTTGTATATTTTTGATATTTTTAAATACAGAAAATTAAACATATTTTTGAATGTATATACTTTTAGATAATTAAAACCCCAATAGGAAATTTCAAGTAATTTTCCTTGAAAAAATTCACAAAAATGACCTTTTTTCCGGCTCCTAGGTGTATATCTCCCCTTAATGCGAAACTTACTATGAAAATCTTACTCGTAAAGCATTTCAACATTATGCGGCAATGTGTTATTTATACAAAACTTTTTGACGCTCCGCTTGCGATACTATGGAACATGCAGCGAATCCGACGTCAATTTAGTGAATGTCAACAATTGAGCTTCAGCGAAGAGCAAGCGAACGAGACGATAACGAATATGAGTAATTGGCGAAGTGAGCGATCGAATTACCGGCATTGACATGTTGAACCTGAGGTATCGGAGGCGACGGAGGATCGTTTGGTGGCGGCGGAGGCAACGGTTTGACGACGATACGTGGCAGAGTGCGCGAATTGCCAGACGCGATGGTTGTATTTTTCCTGCGTCTCTTGGCTTGCTGGCGTAGCGCGTGTTTTATAACTTTTTTGCTGTGCACCATGCCGGAATAGCCGGAGCATCCCGGACTCGTATCGCCGCCGCCCTCGACTTTGTTGGACTCCGCTTCGATCTCCATTGCGAGAGAAGCGACGCTCGTGCTACACGATGTTCGACGGTGGTGCCTTCATCGCGACGGTAATTCACGTTTAGTATGCAAACGTATTGTCAATACGAGTGCCATATACACACAACCGACTCAAATGCGTTTCCGTTGTCGAACGAACATTCGTACACATCTCATTGTTGTATCTCATAAATTTCGTCGACAGCATAACCGAACGCACGTTAATTCCCATATGACAATAAATAAAAACATCTCGGTGTCGGGGGTGCAGCGTTCCGTGCCTTCGCGTATTACGGAGTCCATAAATATAACCGTTCGTGCGATATTTTATTACGAAATAATATTTCGTAATATCGTCTCGAGTATGGTGCTCCTCACTTGATTCGTATTAACGCCAAATCGCACGTTCTTTTGGCGTCTTTGTTTTGTTTTTATGACTATTGCGAGGTTTGTGTTTTCAACGAGCCGAAAATATCGCAATTTCGTTCCCTTCGGCCATGTTGCATCTACGTATTTACGCCATGATTGACACGGGAGCGTAAGAGACTGAAGTTAACAGCGGAACGTCAAGGGGACATCGCGCGCGGTTGAAACTAAAGTTCCCAGCGCGCGTTCGCGAAGCGGAGAAGAAATAACTAGGGGAGCGGGAAAATCTGAAAAATTTACCGAGCGTTGTTTTTACGCGGGAAAACGGTATCTTAGATTTTTCGGAGAGGAAGCTCCTAGCCGTACTAGAAATACGCAGTTTAACACGCGATTACATTCTGTGATAAGCAAGTGAGAAAAGTTTATTAGGTAATAGGAATGTTTCCAGTAACCAAGAATTAAAAAAAACCCGGTTTGAGGTGATAGCTTATAATTAAGGGGTTAGGCCACAGCAACGGGCATAAAATCAAGAGCGAATTTAACAATTTTTTTCGTATGAAAAGTGATTCACTCATAAAATTAATTACACATCTATTTAGTATGAATATCAAGCTGTTAGAAAATATATATATATTTTTTTCGATGTACAAAATGGCCGACTACTCGAAACTTCTCGAAGCAGCTTTTTTCCAATTGGCGTGAAAAATAACTTCAACAATTTTCACTCGATTTACCTCAAATTTAAAAGTTCTGTTCCTAGTTGCATTTTGCAGAGAAGTACGTACGGAATTTCTGATTAATCGGAAACTTTTCATTTTATGAGCAGTGTATGAGCAGTAATAACGAAATTTTTCACTGAAAATTCATTTCTTGAGTTCAAATACCTACAACTTTTGAACAAAACAATATTCTTTAAATTCTGTACGTACTTCTCTAGGTATTCTAATGCGGATTGACGAGAGTTTTTGTTTTTTGTTGTAGGTAAAAAATTATGGATACTAAATGTCGCGCCGCAGAGCGCCTAAAAAAAGATAACAAAAGGACATATTAGTAGTCGGCCATTTTGTACATCGAAAAAATATATATATATTTTCTACAAGCTTGATATTCATACTAAATAGATGTGTACTTTTCTGAGTTAATCACTTCTTCATACGAAGAAAAATATTAAATTCGCACATGATTTTATGCCCGTTACTGTGGCCTAACCCCTTAAAGTAATGCTTGGAAGCGCCTATTTTATTTTATTTCGGTAAAACATGTCGATAAATTTAAATAAATCGTAAAAAAAAATTTCTAAAATTCACGTGACAAAGAACACCAATGTGAGCGCATGCCGTCACACTTTGCAAAACAAAAACATGTCGACGCTCTAAGTATACTGCTTATCCCAGGCTGTTACGTTGTCTTAAGGGGAGGGTAGGGGTTTGCACTTTTGAAAAATCGATTTTTTGTCTTTTCTTATAGCTAAACATTTCAAGAAAATAATCCCAAAATTTCAAGTTAATCAGAGCAAACTTCATGACCGATTTATTTCAAACTTGGTACACACTTTCTACATATAAAATACCTCCCCCCAACGGTTAGTTTGAGATTTTTTTTTACATTGAGGGGGTTTTCCACCCCCAAAATGGCGGAATTTTTCGTGAAAAATTGCACTTTTCACTTCACATGACCACCAAAAATTTAGAAATTAAAAAAAAATGATCAAAGACCGTTGGGTTGGATTTGATGATACTTTGACTAAATTTTAATGGTGCTTGATTTCAGATAATTTCTAGCTGAGATACAGTGAACTCTGCAAATCGTGTTTTTCCAAAGGCGTTCTTTGAAAAGCTTTGTCACCGACTTGCATGTGGATATTTTCGAGTACAAATTTCACGGAATGTTCTTGAAATGACACTCAACAATGTACAAAAGGTTTCAATAAATTTACTCTATCCATATAGATGAAAAAAATCGCAAAAAAGGGTTTTGTTCACGCTGAAACCCCTACCCTTCCCTAAAAATACAATTTGTGAGATTTCTCGATTGAATTTGAATTGTACTCGAACTGTAATAATGGAGACTAGATTCACGAAGGCAAATAGTTCGAATTTGCCTAGGATTGACTGCATAATGGTGGCCAATTTCTTTATGAAAAACAGCGACTTCTGCTCTGCGGAATACAGAAACGTGAAGACTTCCGTGTAAGTATACCCTAAAGAGTTGTCATTTGTGCAACAAATAATGTGCATAGCATTAATAACATCACACACTCTATAATCATTCGACCAAATTTTCGAGGTTATGTTTCGTATTACAACTTGTTCTGTTTTATTTAATTGCAAGTCTTGAAGACCTGCAATTAAGTACGCATACTGCATATGGTGATGACTAGAATTTACAATTCAATCTTGAATTTATTAATTTTGAAATATTTGTTATTGTGTTTGTTTAGAGACCGGTATTTTGCAGAGTATGACGTCACGCGCCGTCAAATGACAGGTCTGTGCGTGTTGGCGCGTATTTTAAAACGGATGGATTAAAAAGCGATTTTTGTAGAATTTGCTGCATGTAAATACGTTGAAAAAACATTGAGAAATATATTATATATATGTGAACAATTTTAACCACTTTTCCAAACATAGGCAACATCCCTATTGCTGATAATTGTGACTGACGCGTGTCTCCCTGCGCCCTATACGCAGGGGTGGCATTTGGCGGTGACGTCGCCAAGTATTGCAACAAGAAACGTCAGCGTCGAAACAGAGATTAATGGGGAGATGCACAACGCGGCCCTTTTCGGCGTGCTTCGTAAATGGCGCTAAATCGCGGCGGCGAGTTCGGGAGTATGATTTCGTGATCATCGCCTCTGTCGAGGCTGCAGATTCCCTTGTAGCCGCGCGAGTCCGTGATCACCGCTAAAGTTGGTATCGCAGCAGCGTGAACACGAATGGGTAGCTCGGTGGGGGAAAAGTCTCTGCCCCTCGCTCGCTCGACAGGCGAACGGAGCGAGGTTTTCCGTCCGATCGAGCTCGACATATATGTGTGGCCGTACTGCGGATTGGAATATGCATTAAATGAATTTCAAAGTGAAAAACATGTATCGAGATCATTGTTTTCTCTCGGTTGTCCGTTTATGCCGAAAATGCGGGTTAAAAAAATTAACGACGAACCGCGTTGAAAAATAAAACGCCGAAACGACCGTGAAAGGTTCAAAAAGAAATCTTGAGCCTTTGCCGCGATCGTTTCGGCATTTTTTTTCAACAGTAAACATTATGGAAAAGGGTGTATCATAAATATTTCTTTATCTGCGATGAGCGTCGTGGCTGAGTTGTAGCGTGACGGATTACGATGCTGAAGGTCCGGGTTCAATCCTCGGTGAATGAACTTTTTTTTCTTCATTTTATATTCAGAAAATTTCTACCTTACTCTCGCTTTATCTATTCTCGCCTGTCTAGGCATTATTTTTTATATTTAATTCATATATGTATAACAAAAAAAATGTTGCTACGGGCATCTAAGCCGCGCCGTCCGTACTCAGAGCTCGGACGCAGTGCAGCCAGATCGCGCGTAAAAGTTACCCCCTCTCTAGTTTCTTACGCGCCGATCACACATCGTAGTAGCGTGTGTCCGTGAGCGAGCGATGCTCGGACATCTTCGGAAAGAGCCGAGCAAGGCGAAGCGTCCCGACCGCGCCTTCGGCTGCTACACCAATGCATGGACGCTGAGTAGCACGTTCATGTGCGGCCAAGCCGAAACGAAGGCTTCGAGGGAAAAAGCAATCTGAGCACGACTCGCGCGTGACGTCACCCGACGGCACGCGCGAGGCTTTTAGATGATTTCAATGCTAAATTAGTTCTTGATTCTCTGCGTTATTAATGTATACAAAAAAATGTATTGCGCACTCAGGTCGCTTATTTTTTTAGTTTATACGTTAATTTAAACATAATAATATATCTAAATTACAACTTATGTATCTTATATAAAATTGTTTACGCTTTACTCACACCCATCCTTATGCCAAATAAATTATAATTCATAAAAGTAAGCGGAAATATATTTATATTCGTATTATTATATTAATTCTCATACTTTCATCAAGCGATAAAGCATTATCCCCAAAAACAAGCCAATCATCCATCCGGCCGCGAATTGTAAGTACCGCGTATATTCTACAAGCGATGAGATGGTCCCGTTGGTAGCGTTCCTGGCTTTCTGATTTCTTATTTTTTTCCTGGAAATTTCTCCTTTTCCTATGACCTGAGTGAACGGCTGCGGAGATATTCGGAGAAAAGTTAAAGATGAAAAGAAATGAGATTTTCGTTAAAAAACTTTTTATTATTATTATTTTTTTCGGAAATTTCTTTTTTTCCTATTACCTGAGTGAACGGCTGCGGAGATATTCGGAGAAAATTTAAAGATGAAAAAAAATGAGATTTTCGTAAAAAAAACTTGATATTATTTTTTTTCCGGAACTTTTTCTTTTTCCTATTGAGTTTGTTTGGGTTTGTTTGGAGTTTGAGTCATACAAACACAGATTTAAACAATCTTGAACATTCACATCTCCGAAATAGAAAGACGTGAGTATCTAATATTGGTAATACCATCTATAGCAAAAAGCCAGATATCGAGGATACAAACTTCGAAAGTTTTGATCTCAGATAGGCAAACGAGCGATGGTCCATAATAGCGAACATCGAAATAGCGAACATCAAAGAAGTGGACGAGTTGCTTCCTAATTTTCTGCCGATTTTCGCTAACACGTACGAGATTCTTTTAAAGTCTTTAAGAGGGGATATACATTTACAATGATAAAAAAATCAATTTCTTTTCTTTAAGGGATAACACCATTCTAGGAATTTGGAAAAATCGTTTTCTTTTGGCTTCAAATATACTTTGGGGTCATAAAAACAATATGCAGTTGGTCCTGCAGCGATTTTTTTTAAGGTTGGATAAGTGTGTACAGTAGAACCTCGATTATCCGAACCTCGATCATCCGAACCCTCAATTATCCGAACCCTCAATTATCCGAACGATGACTTAGTTTATCCGGAAGCTCAATTATCCGAACGTTGGCGCGAAAGATACATGGTTGCTCGCTGCCACCACCGTGAGCAACAATAAGCAACCCAACGCAACTTCTCCTTCTCAAACAGCTGCGAGACTTAGGCCCTCAAAAACGCGTTGCAGCCGTTCGTCAATTAAAAATGGACGATTTTATTTTTAAAAAATATTTTAAAAGGCACTCGACTTTTTTCAGGTGCTTAAAACACACACACACACACACACACACACACACACACACGTATATAAATATACAGGGTGGGCGGAACATTGACGTCCAAAAATAAAATTTAGGTCCCTTGTATCCTGGGGTATCCGAATAACCCCCATGTATATCCCGCGACTTTTCATAGTTTTCGAGTTACGAATTTTCGACCTGACCAATTTAAAAAAAATCTAAAAAAAAAGTAGAAGACTGTCGAGATTTTTTTTGCAACTGAATCTTCATGAGTAGTACTTTTATGCATAAAATAATCAGCTTCGTAACTGTGATGAAAGTTATTAAAATGTTGGTGTAAAGTGAAAAATTTATGTTCGGTAAATTATGACTTAAATTTTCAACTTTAAATTAAACATCTAAACAGGTGACTTCATGGTTCCTAATTAGGTCTCAAGAATGCGCCAGACTCTCAGCTTTCATAATCATTTTTAAAAAAAGCAGTACTTAATAGGGGTACTTTGGCTACAATTGACCTTCAAAGACAGCGAGGTGGAAAATTCTTAAAATTAGCCATCTGATTAAAAAAAATTGCCCATTTTATCATTCCCAAGGATATTTAGTTTGTTACCTAACCAAAAATGACTGCAGGAAAGCTAAGATTTAAACATTTAGAGGTTTATTTTTTTTTAGTTCGATTCAAGTTTAATGAATTTTGCGCCATCCGTTCTTGTAACGAGAACGGATCGCGTAAACGAGCTTTTACCTGATCCATGAGAACGGATCGCGCAAAATTCATTAAACTTAAATTAAACTAAAAAAAATAAACCTCCAAATGTTTCAATCTTAGCTTTCCCTGCAGTCATTTTTGGTTAGTTAACAAACTAAATAGCCTTAGGAATGATAAAATGGGCACATTTTTTTTTAATCAGATGGGTAATTATAAGAATTTTCCACCTCGCTGTCATTGAAGGTCAATTGTAGCCAAAGTAGCCCTATCAAGTACTACTCTTTTTAATGGTTATGAAAGCTGACAGTCTGGCGCATTCTTAGGGCCTAATTAGGAACCATGAAGTCACCTGTTTAGATGTTTAATTTAAAGTTGAAAATTTAAGTCATAATTTACCGAACGTAAATTTTTCACTTTAGACCAACATTTTCATAACTTTCATCACAGTTACGAAGCTGATTATTTTATGCATAAAAGTACTACTCATAAAGATTCAGTTGCAAAAAAAATCTCGATAGTCTTCTACTTTTTTTAAAGATTTTTTTTCAATTCGTCAGGTCGAAAATTCTCAAAAATGCAGTAAAAAATTCATAACTCGAAAACTATGAAAAGTCGCGCGACATACATGGGGGTTATTCGGATACCCCACGATACAAGGGACCTAAATTTTATTTTTAGACGTCAATGTTCCGGCCACCGTGTATGTATATATATATATATATATATATATATATATATATATATATATATATATATATATATATATATATATATATATATATATATATATCAATGTTAATATGTATGTCAAATTTTAATATATATTTATGTATTTTTTTAAATGTAAAAACGTGTTGTTGATGATCTCGTCCCAAAAAACCCACGTTTCGATTATCCGAACTTTTGATTGTCCGAACTAGTCTCGGTCCCAATTGGTTCGGATAATCGAGATTCTACTGTATACGTAAGGCAGGTTTGCAGTCACAAGAGTCTCGCGGTTGAGATATGAGCGTGCGGGCTCTGAGTGTAGACGACGCGGGTTCGATCCCCGGTAGCAATGTCTTGTTTTTTTTTATTAAGCATATACGAATTAAATATCATAAATAATGCCTGAACAGGCGAGAATAGCTAAAGCGAGAGTAAGTTCGAAATTTTCTGAATATAAAATGTAGAGAAAAAAGTTTATCCACCGAGGATTGAACCCGGACGTTCAGCATCGTAATCCGTCACGCTACAACTCAGCCACGACGCTCATTGCAGATAAAGAAACATTTATGATACACCCTTTTCCATAATGTTTACTGTTGAAAAAAAATGCCGAAACGATCGCGGCAAAGGCTCAAGATTTCTTTTTGAACCTTTCACGGTCGTTTCGGCGTTTCATTTTTCAACGCGGTTCGTCGTTAATTTTTTTAACCCGCATTTTCGGCATAAACGGGCAACCGAGAGAAAACAATGATCTCGATACACGTTTGCATAATGCATATTCCAATCCGCAGTACGGCCACACATATATGTCGAGCTCGATCCGACGGAAAACCTCGCTCCGTTCGCCTGTCGAGCGAGCGAGGGGCAGAGACTTTTCCCCCACCGAGCTACCCATTCGTGTTCACGCTGCTGCGATACCAACTTTAGCGGTGATCACGGACTCGCGCGGCTACAAGGGAATCTGCAACCTCGACAGAGGCGATGATCACGAAATCATACTCCCGAACTCGCCGCCGCGATTTAGCGCCATTTACGAAGCACGCCGAAAAGGGCCGCGTTGTGCATCTCCCCATTAATCTCTGGTCGAAATTTTTCAGCCTGTGTCACATTGTTTCGATATGTAGCATAGATGGCGCATAATAGGTTGTAAATTTACGTTAAGCGTTCTTCTGTCACTATTCGCGATGTATTGATATTCCAATAAAGCCTTTTTTTCATTTGTCATTCTCAAGAAGACACGAAAAACAAAAAAGAAGAAAGGAAGCGAGTATAGATCGGCAATGGATTTACCGCGTGTATTGATAGTCAGTACATCGAGTGTCGATAATGCCAAAAACATTGCCACAGGTTTGTGAAGCTTCGAGGTTATGTGTTCGCGATCCAAACAACGGAGAAGACATTTTTATTTATATTCGACGATTGTTTTTTAACGAAACAGAGATGGGATCGGAGCATATCGCGGAGAGTGAAAACTTATATTACTATCTGTGGACGATAGATAACAAATATTACACGGCGAAGGTTTTCCTCTTTGTAACGGACTCATCGCCGATGGACATTTCTACCTGCAACGTAGAGGCTATCGTACTTCATCACGATCCAAAGGCAGTGAGATTGTATTACGCCTGTCTAGCGAGTATTAATTTTTTTTGTTTTTTCTCGGTCTTAACGGTACATTGATTCAATCAGGACAGAGATACCAAAGTGTTGGACAGTTATCTGCCTCTCGTACATTCGCTTTCGAAGGCTGATGTTTTTTTGCTCGCCTGTCAGGCCTTTGAGGACTCAAAGAGCAAGGACATAGGTAAGAAACTTTCAACATTCCGTTCTAGCTTTGGAATAAATTTCAGGGTCGACGTCGAGGAGGTTTCCCAGCAGAAGCTCGTTTCCAAAATTGCTGTATAATTGGCGTTTGATTATTCCTGCATAGCACTGTTTTTTATTGTAGCTTCCATTTGTAGTGTCCTTCCCCTTATTACATTTCCCACCATATTCCACTTCACATCTCCATCTTGCGGCCGCAGCTGACTTCTCTCTGTGTATCGCATTCACCATGACATTTCTGCCGTGGGTAGAGGGAAACTGCGGAGAGCCTATACCGATACAGCCGGTCCCAGTTTCGCAGCTAGTCGCGTTTTGTCGAGAAATAAATCACAGGCTACAGCCATACACATACGACACACACATGTAGAACTGGAGCTATCTCACGGCCGTATTTATTTTTCTCCCAGACTATGAGAATGGGTTTTGAACCTGCAACCTCTCTATGCACTGGTTCAGAGGCAAGCACGCTAACCACTAGATCAGCACACCGGTCTTCCTGCATAGCACTATGTTTCGTAATTTTTAGAGCTTTTGAAAGTTGCAACTAGTTGTTTCATTTCTTGGTGCCGGGAAGAAAAAAAAATGTTTCGTTTTCTAGAAAAAAGACTAGCTGTAACTTTTTATCATCTTAATGGAATATTGTACTTAGCTCAAATTTATATCATCTTTATTTTTGGCACACGAGGTCTTTGGACATGGTCCGTCGGACGAACAATTTTATTCCCTTTATAACTTCCAGATAAATGTGCATTTTCATCTTTAATTGTAGCGAAGGCAAAACACCAGACTCTTATCAAGAGTAAGAGTATTAGAACATCAAATAATGAGTTGTTCAAAAGTTACAACATTCATAGGGGCCATTCATAAAATACGTGACGCAAATTTTATCAATATTCGACCCCCCTCCCCCCCTCTGTGACATTTCGTGACGGGTGCCGTTGCCTTCCCCCCTGCCGCTCCTGAAAAATACGTGACATGGAGCTCGCCCCCCCTACTGCTCTCGTTTTTCTTTCAACAAAAAGAAGCAAGTAAAATACTGAAACCATTTTAATAAGCTATTTCAGAACGAACAATTTATATTGTTTACTTTAGGTAAATATATATGTAATATATAAAAACGTACTATTTATATGTGGGGTCGTCCATCAAGGCCTTAGGCCACTCTAGAGGCTGAAAAAATCGGCTTTTTGGGGATTTTTTTTCAGAAAAACTACAAAATAAATCGAGATTACAAAAAAGGGTGTTTATCATACAGTATATCATATTGTATACAGTGACTGTATACAATAATATTTTTGAAACGATTAATTTCAAAATGGCGGCTGTGCAGCGTTTATCTCAAAACTGAATTTTTTAAGTTGGCCGGAAACATAACTCAGACAATTTTCCACTGATTCACTTGAAATATTGAATATATCTTGAAAAATACATTGTTTATGGAAGTACGTAGGATTTTTTTATATTGCATAGTTCATTTGTTATTAAAAATTATCTGCCGATTTTTTAGGCAAATTTTTGGAAAGTGAAAAATTTCGTCCGATAATTGTTAATTTCTACATTTCATACATTTCAACCATACTCAAAAATTCAATTGTTTTTTAGTTATACAATAAACGAATTTTAAAAAATATTTCAACAATTTTTTTAGGGGTGAAGATATTATCGGAGAGGGATGATCAAATACTCGATCGACGCGTCTTTTCAAGGGCTACAAGATTTCCATTTAAACAAAAATTGTACGAATTTTTCCTAAAGAGATATTGAATTAATACTGATCTTTCAAAATTTCAGCCCACTTTTTCACCCCCAAAATGGGCTTCCCTGACTTTGACGCTGTGGACAAAAATAAAGCCCGGATTTTTCTGAACATTTTGTCTCACGGCGCCGACCTCGTAGGGGTTGTAGTTTGGTATTGATCAACTCTCAACCCCTAAAAAAACTCTACACCCCGATTTTTGGGCAAACTTGGATTTAGCACCAGCGGCACCTACAGAATCATCTGTTAAAAAACTGGCCGTCTTCTAATTTTTTCCGATTACGGGGTTTTTCGGCGACAGCACGACTGTACTATTATTTCGTTTTTCATAATACGATACCGCACTCTCTGACGCTTCTGTCTGACATTTCTTATTAAAAAAAATACACGTGTTGTTGGGGAGGGGGGGGGGGGGGTAGCCACGAACCTCACCACATATCTCCATGGGCGAGGGGGGCTCTAAAAGTGGCCTAAAAAACCTCACGTGATTAATGGACGACCCCCGTAGTAAGAAATATATTCTTTATGTTATGTAACATCAATAATAAATAATTTGATAATCTTTGATCACTATGCACCTAGAATGCAATGTGTTCCCGAGGATGGTTCAGGTGAGTCTCAATCGATATCAGAGAAGTTGCGACTTCCTCGTAGTCGGAACTTGGGTGGGCAGTACAGAAAATTTTCAGCGTCTCAGTATCACCCTTTTCCAGATTTAATATGCTTATAGCGGCTCGTGACTTTTGCTCGACCCCCCTCCCGCCCCCCTGTGACAAAGTGTCATGATTTGCCTACCCCCCCCCCCCCACCCCCCTCACTGCGTCACGTGTTTTGAGAATGGCCCCATAACGAGAGGCGAAAGATTTTTGCAAATTTCTGCACGAAATATAAAGATCCGCAATAATGAAGCTGTATTTTATATTTAACGGGTAACACCACTGTAGAATTTTCAAAAAATTGATTTTCTAAAATTGGTTTGAGAGATGCTTTGAACCATCTAGAATAAGGGGAAAAAAGTTTGGTACCTGCAAAAAAGGCCATGAGGATTTTTTTCGGGATTCACGGGATTTTCCATGAGTTAGTTATAACATTATTTATTAACAGATGATAGTCCCTTTCTTCTGTCGAAAATTGAGTTTTTACTTTACATGCTGGCCAATTACACAAAAATTAATATTTTCTAAATCCCCTACGTATTTCTCGAACTATACACATGTAAATTAATAGAATTTTAAATATTTTTTTTCACATTTTAATTTGCGTCAGTTATACTGCATGTCGCAGAACGTTTCAAATTCAACATGCCACGCGAGAATGGCTCCAGCGTCGCCATTTTGTATAATTTTTTTTGTCCATTTGAAGATATGACTAATAACGTCCTTGAATATTATTATCCCCTTGTCCTTCTAACAACAACAAAAAATCGCTTTATTTTAGACGTTTATAGTGGTATTACCCCTTAAAGAAAAGTCCATGTACTCTTTGAAGCGAATACTATGATCTACTGAAAAAAACCGGTCCAATTTGCATACTGAACTGCTCTTTGCACCATCTCCATAGGAGCATGCCTAAAGTTTTTGTACCGCACGGATAGTAGTGCCTTAAGGGGCACCACTAATGTGACTGCCCAAAAAAGGTGATTTTCGGAAATTTATTAAAAGAAAAGTATTGCATCGAATGTTTTTGAAATTCCGAGGATATATTTGTGCAGAAATTATGTATATACAGTAATTTTTTTATATGAAAATATTCAATTTTCATCGACTTATGCGCCGTCTCTTGAGTCTCCGAAAAAAAGTTCTTCCACTGCTACAGTGATTGCGGCTTTCAGAGTGTCTGAAATAAAAAAAATAAGAAAAGTCCGTTAAACTAGAAGGTATTGCTTGTACAATGACGCGGGATTGTAAAAAAAAAATTAAAATACAACAAAATGGCGGAGTTTTGAGGAAAGTTCCAAATTAAACTTAAAAATCTGATGGTTTTTTTGCATGGCACATTGACATTTTTTATCGAATCGCAAAACTGGAGGGTGATTATATAAAGAAACGAATACAATACGTTAAAACAAGATTCAAGTCGGTCAGATTATTTGTATTTAAGTTAGAACTGCAGCAAATTTGAAAAATGTCGTTTTCCGCAGGTCGCGTTGAAAGATAAAAATATTGATTTCATTGTTATAAATCGATAAATATCATACCCAGAGCTGATCTGCTATTCCAGGCCCATACAACTCACCTCCTTCTTCTTCGAAAAGCACCTGCTGGGCCGTTGAAGCTCTCCTTCGAGCTAATTGGTCCACGGAACCGCGTTCCGACGTTCTGGCGCCAATTACTCCAATTTCTAAACTCATCGACAGAATAATGAATGACGCGGAGAATATATTAGGTGTACAACTTAGTTCGGTCCGTTTTCAAAGGATGGCTCTAGGTGCTATAAATGGTTGACGGCAACAGCTGATTTTTGCTATATCATGAAGTATCAACAACTCTTAACCAAATATCGTTTACAGACCTTTGAGTTTTGCGCATCAAGTCTAATTTTTTACTGCGGTGAAAATGTCGAATTTCGTCCCAATTAAGCACCATTTGCGGGAAGTGTTGATTTTCTGTTTCAATTGGAAGAAAAGTGCAGCTGAAGCCCACCGAATGCTTGTGGAACTTTATGGTGTACAGCTACATGCAACAATTGATCCGTTTGAAGCGAGCTATAGCCGAAAAACGTCCAGAATATGCGACCAGACACGAGTCCATAATCTTTCAACATGATAACGCTCGGCCTCACGTTGCTATTGTGGTTAAAAACTATTTTGAAAATAGCGGGTGGGAAATTCTGGCTCCCCCGCCTTATAGCCCAGACCTTGCCCCTTCCGACTACCATCTGTTTCGATCGATGCAGAACGCTTTGACTGGAATACGCTTCACGTCACAACAGGGTATCAAAAATTGACTCTATTCATTCTTGGCTTCAAAAGATGAACGTTTCTTCCGCGACGGAATTCATAAATCACCAGAAAGATGTTGAAAAGTAGTGGCTAGCGATGGACAATATTTTGATTATTGTATTAATTCATTTTATCATTCAAATAAGTGCGTATTTTAAGCAAAAAACGGACCGAATTAAGTTGTACACCCAATATTTAGAGGATTGAGTTCGGAAATGGAGAACCAGTTGAAGTTTTCTCATTCGTAATGATTCTGTATGGTGAAGAATAAGAAACATACCGTAAAAATCGCGCTGTTTTTCGGGTATAGCCAATAAAGGATCAAAATATCTGATATTGGTGTACCGGATTAAAAGAACGTTAGCATTGTTTTCTTCGTAATATAACAAAGACAACAATGGCTTCTTCATAAATGGAGGATACGTAAATTTCTCGTTACTTGCAGTAAACGAGTGGTCTCAAATGCACAACTTCGAGATGGTGGAGATGGAACGTCCGCATTCGGCTGATATAATCGACGAGGAGATAGAGGAGAACGTATACGGAATAGAAAGAATCGTCGAGGCGCTGCACACGCATTTGTGGCCAAACAGGATTCTCAAAGGTGTTCCGAAAATTCAAAATTTTCGTATCTCCTGATGGAAATCATTCTGTGCAACGATTTATCTTTTCTCAGCGGACCTGCCAAGCACCAGAGAGGAATCGTCGGCGAATATAAATAACGTGGAAGATCAATTGGAAAGTATGCGATTGAATACCGGAGCGCGAGAAAATTCGGATCAATTGTTGATGGAAAGCGTGCTTGGTGTGTTCTCGCCATTATTTTCTCGTAAGGCAACGGTACCAATGCTCGGACGGGTCCCACTGTTTGGACAGTAGTTCGAATATTTCACTATATTAGCTATATAATTAATAGGTAACGAAAAGTGACGCTTGCATTCTATTCAGCCTTCAATTATTAATTGATTATTGACAAATTGTACGCTAATAACGAATTTTAGTAGTAAAATTGACAAATTATATTAAGGGCGGGGTAAGGTTAATTCGGCAAAGAAAAAACATGTTTTAAAGATTTTTTAGCGATACAGATAGTGTTAGTTTATTCAGTCAATTTCCATATAATAATGTATCATTTGAACAATATTTTCTTAATTTTTCATTGCAAAATATTGAAAATTGAGCGAGTGACAGTGTATCTCCGAAGGCGCCTCGAAAAAAAGTTGTTTTGCGGTGTACATCATAACTCGCAACAGAATCATCTAAAACAAAAAAATCAACATGCAAAGGAGGTCAAAGGAGATGTTTCTCGAGGTAACCACAGGAGTTTTTTTTTCTTTTCGATTTTTTAACTTTTCGTAGCACTTGGGAGCCAAAAAACCGATTTTCACTTAAAAAATCGGCTAATTTGTTGTTGTGAAATTAATAATTATTTTTAAAAAACAAAAAACTCGCGACAATACCTGGTGAATTATGTGAAGAAGTACTGTGCAAAATTTCAAAACGATTGGTCCAGTAGATTTTGAGTTATGGCGTACACGGACTTCAAACATGACAAGTTTCAGAAAAACGCTTTAAAGTATTGCACACTGAAAAATTCAAAATAAAACTCGATAATTTTCTTATACTCACACAGAGTCGTCGATGCCAGGTCCGTAGAGCAAAAAGCTTCCATCAACATGATCTAGAGCATCTTTTTGCATTTGTCTACGCAAAACTCTTCCTTCTTAACTGTCGTGCGCCGCTTGCTCCTCCACTCTACTAATTCGCAATAAAAACCCGACCTGGAGCAATGGATGCTCAAATACTCATAACTTCGTCAATTTTGCTCCGATCGACTTGAAATTTTGACACAATATTGTTGAGATATGCATTCATTTAAAAAAATTATAAAATTTAAATACCTTACCCCCCCCCCCCCCTTAACGAGTCCGCGTCAGTCATGCCATGAATGCACTTTTCCAAACCGACGAGCTAAGGAGTTGCGATAATTTGTGATAGTAATAGGGGTCTATTTTTTTAATCGATTTCGGGACTAGACTTATGACCAAACGAAAGCGGACGGAACATAACCGCAGAGACCGAATCGCCGGACGTCAAGCGTTGACAGTTCGTTTTGCTGTGTACCTCGCGATAAATGACTTATTACCAGCTAAGTTTGTGATTTTGAAAAAAGGAGAGAAAATCAATTGGTAAGGACATGTGTCCCATATTTAGATAATATATTAGGTAACGTAACTAGTCGCGATGCAAACAAAGTTTGTGGTTATGTGGCCGGCTTTCCGCGAGGTTATACGGCATCGATGCCGTCTTTTTCTTATTTATATATTCGAAATGTGCCCGAAGTTATCGCGCACCTGTTCAATTTAAACCTTGTAACAAGAAGAATCAATGTTTGCATGTCCGAAAACTTGGACTTCACAATGGTCGGTTATAGGGACGTGTCCAATAATTGGGACATGATAATGTCCGAACGTAGGTACGTAACACTAACAGCTGTCCGAACATTGGTACATTTGGTACTATTGAACATTTAAATGTATAAAAATTTAACTTTCCAGCAGTGAATGCATGTGTTTTGAAAACTAGAACTTACGAGCTTGACGTTAGTTACGGTGATTTTTTTTAAACGGACCATAAATGAATAATAAATCATATAATCTAAGGATGGTCTTAACCGTTCGAGCATTGGTACCGTGATCGAAATGCGAAGGCGAAATGAGATTTGGTCGGGGTATTAATTTAGCAAAGACATTGTTTTTTCCACAGATGGTATTATGGGCGAAGAGAATACGGATTTTGGTGAATTATTTGGTCGTCTTATGGATATGAAAGAGCACGCCGCGTCTCTACCGTCGAATCATCGTCGGGCGGCGGCGGAGCAACTCGTAACAGCATTTTGGAAAGCAATGGGTGGCGATCCTTCGGAAATCAAAGATCTGGACGAATAGAGAATTTAAAAAAAACCCCCCCGAAATGTAATATAACGTATTTTATTTGTTCGTAAGTTAATGCCGAAGTTAACTCGTTTATCGTAACAGGAGCGCACCTCTCTTTATCTTTCAATTATTGAAAGACTGACAGAGCATTAATCATGTAAAAAAATATTCTAGGCATAAAGGTGTATAAAAATAATGATTAAACATTGACAAAATTTAAATACCAGACGCGATGATCGGGAAAAATCTTCAATCTTTGTCGCTATCATCGCTACTGAAGTTCATGCGAACCGTAACGTCCACCGAATTGTCACAAACTTTTCTGTAACGCTCCACAAGATCGCTTATCGAGAATCTCTTGTTTGGCGGCTTTTCCGCCCTCTTCGGGCTTTTCGCAGACTGTCGTATCTTCGTAATTTGTTCTACTCCCTTTTTAGTCTCCTCGTGCGCTTCTTTCGGGACCGCCGTGAAGTCGCTTGATAACATGGATTTATCGTCCTCGAACTTTCGCGCGGTCGAAGACGCTCGATTATTAATGTCGTTTCCCACTGGCGTGAATCTCTTAGGCGAATAAATCTCAGAATTCTCGACGTATTTGTTTTTCGTATTCAAATGCGATCTCAGCTCCGATGCGTCGTAAACGTCGCGGGTTGAGTTCATGTCGGTTAAGAAATTTATGCGCGACGAGTTTGAAAGCGGCCGAATACTGCAGTTTACTGTAAAAAAAAACAAAGGAAATGAAAATTCGATAGAATATGCGAATAGTTTTTTTACATTTTAGGGTGAAAGTTATCCTTTATAGATATATTGGATTCGACTTCGAATTCATTACTGTACGGTTTTTTCGTCGTCACTTTTCATATCCACCGCACGCACTCTAATTGCCAAAAACTTTTCTATCAAATCGAAAGTGGCGATCGACGATAAATCTATTCGACCGTAGTGAATTCTTGGGAGATGGACAAAACCGATTGCACGGCATTTGAGAAACCGCAATTCCGAACTACAAATGGGCCATCCATTCGAAGATCAGTTACGCAACGACGTGATCATGGAAAGTGCAGTTTTAAGACGGGATATACATTCGCAACGATAAAAAAATCGGTTTATTTTTTTCTGGGGGTATCCCTCTCTGGAAACTTCGACAAATGGTTTTTTTTGCATATTGTTATAGTGTGAACTTTCAAGAATATTTTAAGACCAACCGGACCCTGAAATTCTAAAAACTGACGAAGTTACACCTATTTTAGTGGAACAGCGTGCGTCGGATTTACCGCGATCCGTCGAGTTTGAACGCGATTATCTCGAAACTACATATCTTGACGCGGCGGGATTGATATCTTGAGTAACTTTCACACTATTGACTTGAATTTGCACAGTGAGCGTTCAAACAGTAGTCATTTTCGGTTCACGATCGCATTTTTTAATTGGATGAACCATTTGTTAATAACAATGACTTCAGCATGCTGTTTTCAAGAGAAAAATGAGCTTTTATTTGGAGAAATTTCGAAAAGTGGATCGAGAACCCATAGTCAGTTTGATATATTTGAAGAAATTTTTGTTTTGTTTTCGTTTCAGATTACATTTGAGCCTGGTAGAGATCCTGCCGTTTCGGGCCTCGCCGCTGGAGGACTACAACGCCAACTGCACCACCACGAACACTTTGAAAGATTTTCTTCCGAAAAAATTACATTGTAACCACAAACATGTGTACAACATGCTGGGAAAAAATTAATTTATTCCAACCAATGTGTTACTAGAAAAAAATTCATCATTCCGACCCGTCAAATTGGGCTTCCAGAGAGTGATACCCCGTTAAACGATATATATATACAGGGTGTCCCATTTTAATCTTACACCTGAATTTTCTCGAAAAATATTGCTCGGACGAACTATTGTGTGGAACAAAACTTTTAGGGATTGAAGGGGGACGTTTGAAAAAAATTTATTTGAGGAGCCAAAATTCAAAATGGCGGCGTCACAAAGGCTGACATGTTTCTTTCAAACGGAAACATAACATTTTTTTATTGCCAAAAAATTTGTCAGCTGAAAACTAAAAACTTTTGTTGAAAAAATTTGTTGATAAAGTTCATAGTTTTCAAGTGAGAACATCATTTTCAATTATTTCAGATGTATCCAGGATTTGTGTGTGTGTGTGTGTGTGTGTGTGTGTGTGTGTGTGTGTGCGCGTGCGTGTGGAACACTCACAAGGATTAGGTCTTTGCGGTTCGTAACTACCGTAGTATTTTTTTACTCCAAACCCTCCTTGTAAGTGTATTGTGATCCCTTTCTAGAGATGTTCAAATATCCCTCCATTCATGTTTTTTTTTGTCTTTTTGTTTTCAAATTTGGACGATATTTCATGAGAAAATTTTGGAGGAAAATCGATGAAAAATAGTTTTTTTCCATTTTAATAGCGTTTGTGCCATTTTCAGGCCCAAAAACGTGTTTCTTTAAATTCTTGACGAACTGTGATCACGATGGGTAGAAAAACACACACATACACACACGCACGCACGCACGCACACACACACACACACACACACGCGCGCGCGCGCACACACACACACACACACACACACACACACACACACACAAATCCTGGATACATCTGAAATAATTGAAAATGATGTTCTCACTTGAAAACTATGAACTTTATCAAAAAATTTTTTCAACAAAAGTTTTTAGTTTTCAGCTGACAAATTTTTTGGCAATAAAAAAAGTTATGTTTCCGTTTGAAAAAAACATGTCAGCCTTTGTAACGCCGCCATTTTGAATTTTGGCTCCTCAAATAAATTTTTTTCAAACGTCCCCCTTCAATCCTTAGAAGTTTTGTTCCACACAATATTTCGTCCGAGCAATATTTTTCGAGAAAATTCAGGTGTAAGATTAAAATGGGACACCCTGTATATACGTAGAATATTTTCCCGAAGTTTTAAAGCGAAATTCGAAAAACTTTAAACGTTACAGCCCGTCAAGGCTGTGCCTCGTCGCTCGGGTTCGCAGCGGGCGTAAACTTCAAACCCGTTTTTCTCAAACTGCATTTTCGAAATTGGCGTGCAGGATTAGTCAAAAACTGTTAAGCCGATTGCGTCAAAACTTGGTAAAATTTTTGATAATATTGTTACCTTCTACTTGACGAGAAGTTTTTTAAAACTTAGAAAAAAAGCTACTTTTTTAATCCAAATTTTGCGTGAAATGTTGATTTTTTTTGTAAACGCGTGTCATTCTCTCGAATTTGCTTTTTTTCATTGTAATTACTGTCAAGTAGAAACTATACATGTTCTAACCGAAAAAAAATTGAATTTTTTTGCAAATCAAATTCCACAGGAAGCTAGACGGTACGCCGATTCGCAACTCCCACAGTTTGATAAATGTAAAATAATTATTTCTCAGTTAAAAAAAATCAACTCAATCAGTTTTAAAAATAAAATAAAAAATAATTTGTTACTAACATCTGTTCGCAGTTCTCTTGCTGTACGTAGAGAAGACGCGAGAATATTTTCCGTCTTTACTAGCGTTCCATTGATCGATCATTCTCGACGAAATATTCCGAGTGGCTGGCGACAATTTCTCGCTGGTGGAGGAACATCTCGTGTCGTCGAAATTTATACGGGAGACGAGAAGTTTCGGCCGCAATTTCGAAATTTGCGTCGTAGCTTCGTCGTTTCTCTTGTGCCTCGAGAATAGCGCTCGATGCACGTTTTCCACAGGTGTAAGTTCGAGTCTCTCGTGAAACTCGTTACCGTCGGGTTCAGGATTCAAATTAATGTTGATCGTCGGCGAGGATTTCAGGAGTACGCTGTCGAAGAGATCCTGATTTACGTTGTACGGGCGTAAGTAACTTGAGGAACGATCTACTCTGTTCGTACTGTTCCTCGCGCGACTCGTCACTTCGTTTATCCGATTGTGCATGTCGCGAAAAAGATTGCTCATGGATTTCATGTCTTCGCAACTCGCCGATATTTGTGATTCGCATCCCGAGAGATCGAGGAATCCGTGTTTATCGATATGACGTCGAAGGTCCGTAAGAACGTGATGAAAAAGTGACAGCAAATTTTCCAAAACGAGAGTTTCGTTTTCGTACACACGGTACAGCATGACCTGTGCGAGATATACATGTTTTTAGTATTACGAACGCTGCTCGGGGTCTTTGCGGAGCAGGCGGCAAGAGGTGAACGCGTATGCTTAAACACGGGCGCCTGTAACGGCTGCCAACCCCGAATCATCAAATATTCGATTACGTGAAATAAATAAATTTCAGCTCATAAATATGTGGAATGCATATAACTGACTGTTTAGAAATGTTATTAATCTTTTTAGTTTATTTACATCGCGAATAAGTTATTAACCAAGTTGAAATGTGGCAAACGCGCAATTTAGTTCTCAGTAACTGGTATCACTGAGCTCAGATACGAACGCCACATCGTGAGCGCGTAGCTGTCAAACATCCTTGGCGAATTCCGTTTTTCTGTTCGGCGAAAATGAAAAGATGGAAGGGAAGAATGCAAACCGAAAAACAGTACAATCGACGGTTGGAGCAAGTACAACCTGGAAAGCGGCGGAAAAAAGTAGTTGAGCCGGAAAAAGAATGCGCAGTCGAGGGACAACGCGTAATTGATTTGAAGGTTACGTCGAAACACATGCCCTGCAGCTTCTGTAAAGAATGATTCCAAATATTTAAATACTCTTTATGAAACCGCGGTAAGAAATTTATAGCAAAGAAGCAATAGTTTGTGCGTTTCAAATTTTGGCGCCTTTTCAAAATGGCCGACTTGACAGCAGCGTTGCCACGTGCCGTAGGGCGCTTTATCGTTTTACGCGAATCAGCTGAAATTTCCTGTTTTATTTCACGAATATCTCGATAACGAGACAGACAAAACGCTGTACTCTTTGTTGAAATTATTCATAAAAACCTCAAGAATTTTTTCCGCCTATTTCCATTCAATTCTTACTATTTTTATTACGTTGCGACAGTCGTATTAGAGTTCTCATGAAGCTTTTGCTATGTCGCCCATGTATAAGAGTCTAACTTCAATAATTAATTGCTCAACAATCACGCAGACGAAGTACTTGACATTTTATAAGGAGTCGTAACACTTATTCGCGATAGCTGAATATCCTCCTTAAAGAAGTTAAATTACGGGCGGTATTATTAGGACGTTGAATAAGATCTCGCTGTTTTGCAACAGATGGCGTTACCAGAACTGCGTGCGTGTAGTTTAAGGGCAGGGTCACATTGGTAAGCTTTTAACCGATAGTGCGCTAGTAAACTATTAGCGAATGGCGGTCACACTCATTGGTGAGCTGCTAACTATAAAATAGTCAGCGGGCAAACTAGTATCTAGCGATTGAGGGACAGGCCTAGGAATGTTGAACTGTTGGATAGTACCAAGCGAGTAACACTAGATTACTAGTCTCGAAGCTATAACTATAGACGTCAATCTGCGAGCGAATAAATACTACACTAATCGAATTAGCTGAGCTGCAATTTCCACAATGTGAACCAAATACTAGTGAACTATTACTAGGTGCGCAACTAAGTTCCCGGGTTTCACACATGGATGGCGCTAGCGACACATGTAGTCGGCATACAGGTCTGAAATTGGGTGTCGTTATAGCTTGGATATCTGTTAAGAATACCCAGTCGTAATATAAACAAATATCGCAACACAACGAACTTTTTTCTAACCTCGAAAATGTCAAAGTTTGTGCCAAATAAACAGCATTTTCGGGAAGCATTGCTTTTCTGCTTCAACCTAAAAAAACTGCAGCTGAAGCACGTCGGTTACTTGAGGAGGCCTACGGCGAACATATACCATCAAAAACAACGTGTGAAGATTGGTTCAAGCGGTTCAGAAGTAGCGATTTTGAGACTGGGGACAAGGAGCGCTCGGGAAGACCGCAAACATTTGCGGACGCCGATCTGCAAACGTTATTGGATGAAGATGACATTCAAACAGAAGATCAACTTGCCGAGGCATTAAATGTGACTCGGCAATGTATTTCGAAACGTTTGCACGCCATGGGAAAAATTCATAAGGAAGTGGGTGCCGCATGAGTTGACTGAGAGACAAATGGAAAATCGAAGAGCCACTTCCGAAATTTTGCTTTTGCGGCAGAACAGAAAGAGTTTCCTGCATCGAATTGTTACTGGCGATGGAAAATGGATATATTTCGAGAATCCCAAACGCAGAAAATCGTGGCTTTCATTTGGCGAAGCGTCAACATCGACGGCACGGCCAAATCGCATCGGAAAAAAGACAATGCCCTGCGTTTGGTGGGACCAGAAAGGAATCGTGTACTATGAGCTGCTGAAACCGGGCGAAACTGTCAATGGGCATCGCTACCGACAACAACTAATCAATTTGAACCACGCATTGCTCGAAAAACCGCCAGAATGGGACACGAGGCAGTAACGTGTGATATTGCAGCACGACAACGCTCCGTGCCATCGCAGTTCCATCGTTCAGGACACCATAAAAACACTGAAATGGGATCTGCTACCACACCCGCCGTATTCGCAAGACCTGGCCCCTTCAGACTATCACTTGTTCCGGTCGATAGCACATGGCTTGGGTGGGCTACACTTGGCCAATTACGATGCAGTACAAAATTGGTTGGACGAATGGTTTCAGTACAAAGACGCGTCTTTTTATCGTCGCGGTATGGGAATACCACGTTGTGGTATTCCCAGAGAGATGGCAAAAATGTGTAAAACGCGAGGGACAATACTTCGAATGAATCATTTTTTGTATTTGTCTTAAAATTTTCGATTTTTTATCGGTAAAAAAACCCGGAAACTTAGTTGCGCACCTAGTATATAGCCATTTGGCTTGAAGCTCGTAAATCGTATTGCAGTTTAGCTCTTCTGGAACTATCAAGGGGGAAAATCATCTCAAATACCCAATTAATCACAAGTTCAACGCTCAACAGTCCCTAATTTCAACCACGTATTGTGTGAACCAAATGTGCTAAGAATGAAACAAGTATAATCGAATCGAAGTGCCGTATTGAGAACTCTTAGCTGTGTCAAGTAAACGCATTTAGAGAAAAATCGAAAAAAAAATAACCGTCTTGTATGAGGTGTACCTGAGTTTCCGGCGATAGAGCGTCTATTTCGGAAATTTTCGAGACACTGATTTCCGGCAAAAGTTTACCGTCCAGAATATTGGCATCAGTCGATACTATGCTCCCGATCATGGACGACACATTGGTACTTAAGTCAGCGATTTCTTGCAACCGATGTTGCTTTCTCTTGAGAAACTCGATGCTCTCTTCGGAACTTCGTTTCCACACTGAAGATTATAATAAAAATCATATATATATATATATATATGCGGTATTCCAAGTGTTTTTCGAACGGAATAAAAGCCTGGCCTTCTTCAATCTTTTTTAAAGTTGCTGATGTTGTTGTATCATATAATTTGAGTAAGTGGCATTTTTTTAGATTTATATTGGCCCGCTAACTCGGCTACCTCGAAGATAAGATTTTACACGTGATGAAATTTCAAATGCTCGTATCGTCGTAATCTTCTCGTCGTACGAAAAAATGTCCTCTACAAAAAAAGATGCGTTTTTCTATGTACTATTTTGGAAAAAAAACATCAACATTTTCCAAGTACTACAACACTAAGAAAAAAGAAAAATCTTTCATTTTTTAATTTTTTAACCCCAATAACTAGGTTGATTCTGCTGAAATTTACACTGAATTTTCTTTTATTAGTGTAAACCAACATGTGTAAGGTTCATTCCGGGCTGGGCTTGCGTTCAGTTAATATCGTCGTCTTAAATTTAATGGGAAATTGTTTGTGTTGAATAACTCGGCGATTTACAATTTTTAAGTAAAAACGGTAATTACTGAACTTGTAGGAAATCGAGTGCTTTCCAACTTTGGTCATTGCAGTTTTTTCTCTACCGTCAATATTTTTCGAATTAAACCTCATCTCCGAGTTAGCCGAATTAGCGAGCCTATCAAAATCTGAAAAAAATGCCACGTACTCAAAATATATGATACAAAAATATTACCAACTTTAAAAAAGATTGAAGAAGGTCAGGCTTTTATGCCGTTTGAAAACACTTGGAATACCTCATATATATATATATATTTCTTTGTTTAAATGCACGAACGACGGGCGACGAGTAATTGAATACTCACTCTGCACAACGTCAACATCATTGGGATGAACTAAACGACCTTTCATGTCCGGATGAACGGGTGCTTCGGATGAAAGTTTAATGAGGTTCTGTTTAGTTTGAAACAAGTCGTCCTCATATTTCTTAATGGAATCCGCTACTTCGCTAAAATAAGATGTTTTTTTAAAAATATGTATCACAATAAAATATTTATGCTTACTTTTCAGGACCAAATATTGTTTTAAAAGGATCATCTGTGAAAATGAAACTGCTCATAGTTATATTCATAAAATTGTGAGAAGTGTATTCTTTACAATGTGTGCTAACGAGGGAAAAATGCATCATCTGTATTTTGGTAGCTTTCAATTTCAATGTATGTCGTTATACGCGTTAAAATGTTGTGAGCTTGACATTAAAAACGGTCCACGAAAATGAAGTAATAATAATTGCGAATACACAGATTAAAGAATACAAGGGAAATACTTGAAAAGTTCCTTGGCTTCTATGTCATTTTTCGACATTTTTCTATGGCAGTCATCTATCATCTCAGTATTCTGCGTAATGAGGTTGTCCAACATGATCTTGGAAACTCCATAAGCTGCCCCTGTTTTAGGAACAAGCAACATTGTTCCCGCTGGTGGAATAAAATAAATAACGGATGTGTAAGTTCCAGGTACAATAAAACGGTCAACTTTTACGTTTGTTATCGCATCGCGTAGAAACGAAAGGTTTTTACTATTGTTTGGCTTTGTGTCACAAACTGAGATGTGCATTATCTCGAAACAACATGAGTTCACAAGAAAGGTTAAGGTTGGCACCTTTGAAGCGTGAAAAAAAGAAGGCAGCTTAAATCCCAAACGCTCGATATAAAAATTGACCTGCTAATGGGGTATTTGACTGTTGTACGGAAATACTTAATAAATGGTTAATTATTTTATATTATGCTCATAATATTTATCTAAACTTCCGAAAAGCGGAAACCGAATTTCGATCTGAAATTTGGGATACACCTTTCTTCTAATACTTTAAGGGGTGAGATGCAGTCACCATTTTCAAAAAATCGATTTTTCTATTACATTTCCTTGAAGTATGATGTTTCGAACATATTCCCTGAAAATTCTTCCCTATGAAAATATTCCCTGAAAATGCGATGAAGACACTGTAAAAAATTATATGAAATTTACAATACATTTAAGATGCAAAGGAATTGAATTTTACGAACTCAGTAGATGAAATTTTATTTGAAACACTTGTACCGTAAATTTAAAACAGGAACATGAAATTCTAACGTGGATATAGAATTTAATAGATGCAACATGAAATTTCAAAGACAAGTTTGTAAATTTGTGGAAAATGTATTGCATTAACCCGTGTCTTCAATTGAAAATTACTACAGATGTATAATAAATCAACTATAAAAAACAGAGCATTGAAAATACAAACCAAGTTTGAAATTTATTTACAGCAGCCTGAAAAATATAATATATGTGAAACTGAATTTTACGATACGTACAATCCATGATCACAACAGATTTATTTAAAAGTGCGAAACTGGAATTGAAAAAAAAAATCATAAACGCTGATGAAAATCACATGAAACAATGTGGAAATTATATTAAATTTACACTACATTTAAGGCACAAAAGAATTGAATTCTACGAACTTAATATACGAACGAATTTAATATACACTCGTATATTGATATCAGCAAATGGTTTTTGATTTCAATGTACATGGATGTGAACATTTTTTTACACGTGCATTATTTTTCAAACGCACAAGTATATTAATATTACGGAGCTATACTTTTATTTTAAAAATAACCTGCATTGGATTTTCAAAATATCATCTAAAATTTCATAAACGGCGTCCGCATCAAAACATCATACACTTGTGTATTCATTTTTACACAGAAGCTTTTTACAGTGTACATTAAAGGTAATACTTTGTTTCCGTAAAATTAATACACACCCGAATGCTGATATTAGCAAATGATTCTTGAATTTAATATACACTCGTATTTTGATATCAGCAAATGGTTCTTGATTTCAATGTACTTGGAAGTGATTATTTCTTTACACGTGCATTATTTTTCAAACGCACAAGTATATTAATATTACGGAGCTACACTTTCATTTTTAAAATAACGTGTTTTAGATTTTCAAAATCGTATCTGAAATTTCATAAGCAGTATCCGCATAAAAACTTCCTACACTTGTGTATTCATTTTTATGCAGAATATTTTTACAGTGTAGTTTCCGGGATATCTCACAATTAGTGAAGGGGCGTCAGGTCCCCATGGCAGGCAGCGGACGGCAGCTGCAAGCAACTGGTTTGCCCGCCCCCCCCCCCCTATTGTATTCTATAAATTGATATTTTGGAAGCTTCCACATCGGCAGAAGCCCTTCCACATGGGCCAGGAATTGATGATTCGATGTAAGTCATTTTTTAATTAGTATTTCTATACATAAATCAAGTGTAAAATTGAAAGTCTTTAAGAAATTTTCAAAAATTTATTACTCAAAAACTATGAACTTTAGCAAAACTTTATAAAGAATACTTTCGTTAAAAAATTGCCCAAAATGTTGAAAAAATAATAATTCATCTCGAAAAACTAATTTTTTGAAAAATTCTTTTAACAATTGGCTATAAACAATTGAATGCTCGACTTTTCGGCAAAAAAATTGTGATATTCGGATTCAGCGGATCAGAATACATGAAAAAAAGTTTAGCTTCATCTATCGAGCTCAAAATTTTACGAACATATAATACCGTATCCACATCAAAAAACTTTAAACGCGTTTTTCTCGAAACTATGTTTTTCAAGTCGGTGACCACTATAATTCAAAAACCACTTGATGGATTTTGATGAAATTTGGTATGCTTATTGATAGCATTAAAAACTAGTCCTTAATCGAAGGATTTTCATTTTTGTTGAAAATTTCTATTTTTTTAACAATAAACAAGCGATTTTTTGGTCGAAATCGAAAGTTATCTGTCGGAAGCCGCCATTTTGTTAATTTTTGGAAAAAAAGCTTCGATGAAGGACTATTATTATTATCAAACTAATGATTTTTTTTGGTTTTTTGATTTCAGATGATCCAGTAAAATTTTATGATGGTCACTACATTAGGTATAAATTATAAATATTTTTCTTTAAAAATTTGTAAAAGTCAAGTTGAAATATAACATAAAAAGTCTGTGTAACCACTTTTGTAAAACGAACTTAATTGTATAAAAAAAAAATTATTGAAAATGCTCGTTTTTTTACGCCTCTGACTGCATCTCACTCCTCAAGAGATCCCCTAAAAGGATTTTTGGCGACGCGCCATAATTTTCGAGATATTGATTTTTGAAATCAATTTTTTTTTACCGCACTCCTACTATATCTATAGCCGACGGGCTGAGCTCTGATTATACCCAAATATGTTATCGCGCTCTGCGCTTTGTGTGTATCTTTGTCAAGTTCGGGCGATAGAAACCCTCCTTCCATCGCTGCAGCGGCCGGTTACCAAGCATTATGAGGTACCATGCAAAATCCAAAAAAAATTCAAAGTATACAAAATCCAAACAAATTTTTTTTTAAACCATACAAATTCCTAAAAATTAAAACTGGCATAAAAACAAACAGAAAATATTAAAAGTCCCAAAACGATCAAGAGTTAATAAATGAATCCTAGAAATGTATTACACCCGCAAAAAAATGAACTGGAGAACAAAAAAATGAATCTACGATGCTCTGTGACTATCTTAATATTCCACGCACACCCGAGGTGCCCTGCGCCAATACCAGGGTCTCTAACTTTTACCACTCTTCATATTTTGTTCATTTTGATTCGATAATACTAAACTCGCTGTTAAATCTTGGCGTCCCCGATATCATACTCTTTTCCCTTTTTGCTTAATTAAGGGGTTAACCCCACTTGCGATTTTGAAAAAATCGATTTTTTTTATTGCATTTTTTTGAAGTGCAATTTGAAGTGCAGTTTTTTTTATGCCCGGAATAGATGACTCTATGTAAGTTTACAAAAAAAAATATTTTCTTCGTGTAAACTGAAATTGAAACTTTAAACGCGTTTTTCTCAAAATGGCATTTCTGAAGTCGGTGACCAAGATTACTCGAACACTAATGAACCGATCTTCTTGAAATTTTGCAGGTTTATTTAATACATAAAAATGTAGTCTTTAATCGTTCGATTTTTTTTTCGTTAAAATCGAACCATTAACTTTGACTGTCCGCCATTTTGTGAAAAATGAATATTTTTTAAAATCCTTCGATTAAAGACTAGTTTATACTTATATTTGACTAAATCCATCCGCATTTTTTTTCAGATCATCCACTTCGCCGCAATGTTGGTCACCGCAAACCGTGTATATAAAAACATTATTGCATTGACGGCCATTTGCCACTAAACAATGTAATATTTTTCAATAAAAAAATTACTGAAAGTTCTTCAAGATGTGTTCTTTAAGATGGTATATTGATCGATTAAAAAGTTTTGTAGTTTTCTTTAAAAAAATTCATGAAAAGGGCCTTTTTTGCGCTACCAGTGGGGGTAACACCTTAAGGCCTTAGAGCACAGTAACGGGAATAAAATCATGTGCGAATTGAACATTTTTTTTTCGTATGAAAAAGTGATTCATTCATAAAATGAATTACACATCTATTTAGTATGAATATCAAGCTGTTAGACAATGTATATATATTTTTTTTTCGGTGTACAAAATGGCCGACTACTAATATTTTCTTTTGTTGTCTTCTTTTTAGGCGCTCTGCAGCCTGACATTTAGTATCCACAATTTTTTACCTAGAACAAGAAACAAAAATTCTCATCAATCTACATTAGAATACCTAGAGAAATACGTAAGGAATTTAAAAAATATTGTTTTATTCAAAAGTTGTAGGTATTTGAACTTAAGAAATTAATTTTCAGTGAAAAATTTCGTCATAACTGCTCATAAAATGAAAAGGTTTCGATTAATCAGAAATTCCGTACGTACTTCTCTGCGAAATGCAATTAGGAACAAAACTTTTAAATTTGAAGTAAATCAAGTGAAAATTGTTGAAGTTATTTGTCACGCCAATTGGAAAAAAGCTGTTTCGCGAAGTTTCGGGTCGTCGGCCATTTTGTACATCGAAAAAAAATATATATATTTTCTAACAGCTTAATATTCATACTAAATAAATGTGTAATTAATTTTATGAATCACTTTTTCATACGAAAAAAAATTGCTAAATTCACACATGATTTTATACCCGTTACTGTGGCTTAAGGCCGTAAACGACAATTTGTAAGCTACGAGGCATACTGTTCGAAATGTTGTGGATGTGCTGCTCGTCTATGTCGTTACACGCTTAGCAATGTACCCAAAAAGTTTTCCTTTCTTCGTCACTTCGCCCTTGTCAACATTCAGATCCAAAATCGACTGCAGATTCTCTATAGGATTCAAATCTGGTAATTGGGCTGGCTAGTTCCCATCATTCGCACAAAACGGACAGCACGATAACATATCTAGACATAGCCAGAGCTGAGCCCATCCGCCATCGATAGAGTAGAAACGCGGTAAAAAAATTACTTTCAAAAAAGGATATCTCAAAAACTATAACGCGTTGGCAAAAATCCTTTTACGGGATCTCTCAAAATATTAAAAGGAAGGTGTATGCCAAATTTCAGATCAAAATTCGATTTCCGCTTTTCGGAAGTTTATCCGTCAAATACCCTATTAGAGACTCACAGGAAAATCAGGTGAGAACAAAGTTGTATATTGTGAATAGATCAAAGCGATTTTGTCAAAGGGAGAGAGAGCGGACATGACCATTTAGCATGGAGAACATTGCAGTATACGAGCTTGTTGCAAACTTAGACTTACTTTCCCGCTTGATCCAATTTCGCAAAACAACTGTAGAAAGATTGGCCATAATACTGTTGAATTTGGTGCCACTGGCATGCAACAAGTGCGAAGCTAAAATCTGTGGAAACTCGTTGTCAGAATTTTCTTGAGCTATCGAAGTGAGAAAATCTCTGACATCCGTTCTAAACTTTGCTTCGGTTTTTTTACAATGCAGCGGCCATTGTAATTGTTTTTTGCAGCGCTCCGAGTCGTATAACGTTAGAAGGTAGTGACTGACGTGCTGAAAACCGATGGTATTCGGCTTCTCAAACATGCCCTGCGAACATAATTAGTCATGAGAGTAATCAAATTTAATTCACGATTGTCGAAAAAGCCGGTTGTATTTTCGTTTTTATGTTACCTCTTTGAAGTGTTTGAGAAATTCTTGCGTAGGTGGTACAACTTGGGTAAGAAGAAAAACATTTCGGTAGAACGTCTCACCGTCCATCGTTAAAAGATATACTGTTTTTCTTTTCTTTTTCCGGTAAACTAAACGTCAATCTCACGGCTCGCCCGCAAAACTGAAACTTTTTAGGTTATGGATCACCTGAACACCAACTTTCGCGGTATTATTAAAGGTTTTTTTAGTTTCTGTCTTTGAAGCTCATTTTTTAACACGACATTAGTAACGGATGGGCGAAATGAAAAGATTATAAAATTAGAAAGATTGTGGAGTTAATTGACCGTGCGATTACTCGGAACTGCGGTTGAAAGTTTGAATGTGAAAAATAAATAAAGCCGGCGACACATCTTTCATAACCAGTGGTATGATCCCGCCCGATATTTCCACTATGCGAAATGTTCGGATTTATTGGTGTTACACTCTGCCACTCGTGGCGCAACGTATCGCCTAAGAAACTACGGGCCAGCAGGCCTATTCTGTAACTCGTTATGTCTCGGTAACGACAGTTTTCGTTATCGTTAGCTAGCGACAGCCAATTGCATGCACGTTCCAAGACGAAAGGGGGCCTCTTATTGGCTGTCGCTAGCTAACGATAACGAAAACTGTCGTTACCGAGATATAACGAGTTACAGAATCCCGCTGCTGTAGGCCTATTCTGTAACTCGTTATATCTCGGTAACGACAGTTTTCTTTATCGTTAGCTAGTGACAGCCAATAAGAGGCCCCCTTTCGTCTTTGAACGTGCATACGATTGGCTGTCGCTAGCTAACGATAACGAAAACTGTCGTTACCGAGATATAACGAGTTACAGAATAGGCCTACAGTAGGCCTATTCTGTAACTCGTTATGTCTCGGTAACGACAGTTTTCGTTATCGTTAGCTAGCGACAGCCAATAAGAGGCCCCCTTTCGTCTTGGAACGTGCATGCAATTGGCTGTCGCAAGCTAACGATAACGAAAACTGTCGTTACCGAGTTATAACGAGTTACAGAATAGGCCTACGGTAGGCCTATTCTGTAACTCGTTATGTCTCGGTAACGACAGTTTTCGTTATCGTTAGCTAGCGACAGCCAATAAGAGGCCCCCTTTCGTCTTTGAACGTGCATGCGATTGGCTGTCGCAAGCTAACGATAACGAAAACTGTCGTTACCGAGTTATAACGAGTTACAGAATCCCGCTGCTGTAGGCCTATTCTGTAACTCGTTATAACCCGGTAACGACAGTTTTCGTTATCGTTAGCTTCCGACAGCCAATTGTATGCACGTTCCAAGACGAAAGGGGGCCTCTTATTGGCTGTCGCTAGCGAACGATAACGAAAACTGTCGTTACCGAGACATAACGAGTTACAGAATAGGCCTACAGTAGGCCTATTCTGTAACTCGTTATAACTCGGTAACGACACTTTTCGTTATCGTTAGCTTGCGACAGCCAATCGCATGCACGTTCAAAGACGAAAGGGGGCCTCTTATTGGCTGTCGCTAGCGAACGATAACGAAAACTGTCGTTACCGAGACATAACGAGTTACAGAATAGGCCTACAGCGCGACGCGGTCACACACACGCTCAGACACACACACACACACACGCACACACACACACGCACACACACACACACACACACACACACACACACACACACACACCAACACGCACACACACACATTTCAACGTTAATATGTATGTCAGATTTTAATATATATGTATGTACTGTTTTTATGTAAAAAGCTGTTGTTTATGATCTCGTCCCAAAAAAACCACGTTCCGATTATCCGAACTTTTGATTATCCGAACTAGTCTCGGTCCCAATTGGTTCGGATAATCGAGGTTCTACTGTATTTTGACGTTTTGAGTTAAAGCCGCGGTGCGGAATTGACGAAATTACCGAAATTACTTAACTCGTGCGCTAATGCCGTGTGTTTTGCACGGTCGTACCTCAGGGTACCCGCGAAATCCTGAAACGGTGCATTTTTCACCGTACCAGCCGGTCCTCTCGTTCGAAGCCAAGAAAAGCTTCGAATTATATGTGTACATGTGTGTATATATACATAGCCCCCCGCGCGCTCAGGATTGTCGAGAACAACTAGCGCTGCGAGGGGCAGTGTAGGACAGACCGGTATTTTTGCCATGCGAAATGTCCAGATTTATTAGGGTCACATTCTACCACTGGCGCTACTTATCACCCAAGAAGACTAGAGCTAAGGAGTACGAACGCAGTGTTGAAGAAACGTCCATGGAAATCCAGATGAGAAGGGTGGCGCTGCTCTTCACCGAACCGAATTGAAATCAGGAACGAACCAGTGCCGTACAATATGCAGAAAGCACCCCTTGCTACTTCATATGATAATTTGATCAAATTAATTTAAAAACAGTGCCGTACGATATGCAAGAAGCACCCTTTTCTTCTTCATATGGAACGGTAATTGGATCAAATTAATTGTGAAAGCAGTTGGTGCAGGAAATTTCTTTATATTAGATAGATAGAAGTCTTATATAGATAATATAGATTGTTTTGGAGAATAATAACGAAATGTGAAAATTTAGTCAATATGTTTCTTTTCATTGCAGAAGCAGCAATAAACAAAATTTATTTATAGACCCAAGAAAATTCATGCGAATTTTGAATGCAGACAAAATTTTACAAATGACCAGACATCATGATACGTGGTACAGATAAAGAATAATAATGAAATAAAGAAATTAAGTCAATGTTTTCTTTTTCGCTGAGGAAGCAGTAACAAACAAAATTCATTTATAGACATAAGAAAACTCATAAGAATTTTGAATCTAGACAAAACTTCTAAAATTATCACTCATTATGATATCATATTCACACATTATAATATGCTGTACAGATAAATACCCGGGAAAAAAATTTCATGTCTGAGTGGATATGTTCATATATGTTTCAGATATTGTCATATATGTATCAGATATATTCATATCTGACATTTTACAGTATCATATATGATTAGGTCTGATCATATTCCACATCATATATGCATATATAAGATCATATCTGATCAAATTCGGTATCTGGCCTGACCATATATGAACTCATATCTGTTTATATCTGACTAAGTACCAAGGCGAGTTGGTACCGTAAATTCGTATCTGAACATACATGATGTGATATCTGAACGTATCTGTTCGTATAAGACCATATCCGATCAAATACGGTACCAGACTCTGCTATATAGATCTCATATATGTTTTTATCTGGTCAGGTACCGAGGCGAGTTGGCAGCGTGAAACCATACCTGAACATATATGATGTGATGTATGAGCAGGTACGTTCATATAAAATTCTATTCCATCAGATACGATACCAAACCTGGAAAATATACGAAGTCTTATACACCCATACCTTATTGTATATGCAGTTCAGTTGTTCACACATGAAAACGTCTAAATATATGAAACGATATCCCATCAGATACGGCATCTCACCTGACTGTATTATATGGGATCATGTGAGTTACTATAATATTGTTAATTATTAACACGTCGAGTGATGACGTGTAAACCCGCTCTATATATGTGAACATTTTAATATCTTGAGGACTGCTCTAATAAGGTTTGCTCTGTTTCAACAGGGTAAGGTTTGCTCTGTTTCAACAGGGTAAGATTTGCTCTGATATAGTCGGAGTCATACCTGGTCTGATAGTTCAGATAAACTATGATTCTGTCATATGGGCAGGTCTATTGTTCGTAGATGTCCAGGTCTACTGGGATCCACGGTATTTTATTCTTATATATTCGGATCTGGTCCGGTAGGATCAAATCTGTCTGACAAGATCAGATTTGGTCTAATAAGATTAGATCTGTCCGACATGATCAGATCTGGCCTAAAAAAATCAGATCTGGTCCAACAAGATCAGATCTTGTCTACGGATTGGATCTGGTCAGACCTGCTGCAGTATGGACGGGTCTGCTCTCGAAATTATAAAAATGGCTCTGATATGATCATACATGCTCAGATATAAGCATACATGATCTGTCATGACATTACATGATCAGACCTGGCCATTTTTCTTGTCTGATCATATCTGATTCTACAGATATGATTCAGATATTTTTCCCCGGGTAATAAGAACGCAATACAGAAATGAAGTCAATATATTTTTGTTTTCGTTGCGGAAGCACTAACAAACAAAATTCATTTATAAACACAAGAAAATTCACAAGAATTTTGAATCAAGACAAAACTTTTACAAATTATCACACATCACATTCACATGTTATGATACACTGTACAGATAAATCGATCTCACAGATTTGATTTTTTCCGCTAGATCGCACTAGAAAGGATCCTCCCATGATATGATAATAGTTTATGACTCTGACAAAATTCATAATAATTCTGAATCTGGACAAAACCTCTACAAATTATCACACATTATGATACGCTGTACAGACAAAGAATAACAACTAAATACAGAAATTAAGTCAATATGTTTTTTTTCGTTGCGGAAGCAGTAACAAACAAAATTTATTTCTAGATACAAGAAAATTCATGAGAATTTTGAATTCAGATAAAGCTTTTGCAAATGATCACACATCATATTCACATATTATATACGTTGTACAGATAAATAATAAAAACGAAATACAGAAATTAAGTCAATATGGTTTTTTTGTTGTGGAAGCAGTAACTAACAAAATGCATTCATAGACGCAAGAAAAATTTATAAGAATTTTCAATCACGACTGAGGTTTTTCCAAATTATCACACATCATATTCCCATCGATGATACGCTGTACAGATAGAGAATAATAACGAAGTACAGAAATTAAGACAATATATTTTTTTTTCATTGCGGAACCAGTAACTAAGAAAATACATTTATAGACACAAGAAAATTGATATAAATTTTGAATGACATCATATTCACACGGATGATACGCTGTACAGATAGAGAATAATAACGAAATAAAGAAATTAAGACAATATTTTTTCTTCGTTGTGGATGCAGTAACAGAATTTATTTATAAACACAAGAACAGTCATAAGAATTTTTCAATCCAGATAAAAGTTTTACAAATTATCACATATCATATTCCCATATTATGATACTATACGTTGCACAGATAAAAAATAATAACGAAATACCGAAATTCAGTCGATGTTTTCTTATCGTTGCGGAAGCAGTAACAAACAAAATTTATTTATAAACATCAGACAATACATAACACTCCTTCGATAGTTTTCACCGCAGATCACGATAAATATATTTTACACCGAGACACAATTATTTTTTATTAAACGCGAAATTCGTTAGTCCGCACGGTCCGCACACGCTTTATTTCAACATGGATGACAAGCAGGAATCATCTTTGGCGGATGGCGTCGGTTGCGTTCTTGTCGCTCAGTTCATTTCGGTTCGGTGATGAACAGCGACGCACGCGGTGAAACCGCCAACCACTAATAACTGGATTTCCGTGGACGCTTTTGGATCGTGATCGCCGTAAGCGTTCGGACTCCTTAGCTCTAGTCTTCTTGTTATCACCTAAGAAACTTGCACGTCCGCGCCCTGCAGCAATACATGTATATGGTGTCGTTCATTGGCGGATTATACACACACGCGCGTGCGCTCGCAATCCGCCAATACACATGCATCTTTATTATGATACCAGAATTCACAAAATGTCGATGATGCCATCAATCTTAGACGCACGTGTGAAAAATAGAACTGCACTTCTTCCGGACGACCCTGGTGGAACTTTCTCGTCACATTTTGTAAGAATTGAACATATTTGTTCAGATTTTTTTCAAGATTTGAACGGAAATTGATAAATTTTGTGAAAAATGTATAAGATATTAACGAATAATACCCACGATACCCCATCTAACTACTTATGTAGTTAGATGATCAAGAATTGGAACCAAAAGTCATATTTCCTCGGTAATTGTCAAATGAATCATCATTTTTAGAGATTTATATCAAATACTAAAGATTATGTTCGTCAGTTCTTGATATATTAGGAATTTTTTTTGTTAGTTTTTGATCAGTATAGTAGCAATATAATGGCATCATAGGGTATTTTATTACATTTTCTGTATTTTTATTTCGTAAAATATACCTGAATTCATGTATTTTGTCCTAAAAAATTATTTCTTAATTTATTCCATTTTCGTATTTAAAAATAAATGAATGCATTTTTACTGGACAATAATTTCTTTATTATTTTTTCTTTACTTAAGTTACGTTGTTTTTAAACGTGCAAATGCCACTCAAAAATCATAATTAATAATATAAAATATACAACAACAGCATATCAAAAACAATTTTGTTCAAAAATAAACAATTCCGTAGCTGTGCTCGATGACGATGATCTAGGTGCAATTCAAAATATTTGTCATGTAGTCACCGAAGAAAACGGTCCGATGACAGTGGTTTTTGTTAAGCGTTTCTACGCAATACGTAACTATTGTTGGTGAGTATTCGGAAGTGGGGCTCCTGCTAGAATCAGGCTAATTTTTTTCTTATTTCTTTTAATGATCATAGCAGATGATACGAAGTAATATTATGATGGCGCACATTTTATTTCTTCAAAAAAATTATTTAAAAATTTGGACGTGGATCCCTGCTTGCAGCGCAGATGCAAGCAGGGATCCTCATTGGAAATGACTGGCGTACTATTCCATGGGTGCGTGGAATCGTGGGGTGCGTATAACACTGGGGTGGGCGGGAGGCAGCTTGGATGGATGCGTGAAATCGTAGGGTGCGTAGAACACTGGGGTGGCCCCCCACTGGGATGGGCGGCCCCGTGGGTGTTCTACGAACCCCATGATTCCATGCACCAATCCAAGGTGCCCAACAAACCCACCCCAGTGTTCTACGCCACCGTACGCCATGGGTGCGTGGAATCGTGGGGTGCGTAGAACACTCTTGGGTGGGTACTTTACTGCAAATGGTAAAGTACTCACCGAAAAGCATATGGTAAAATACCCACCGAAAAGCATATGGTTATTTTTTTCCGGAAACATCATGCGCCGTTACAATAATGATGAGGATGATGTTTGTTAACCATATTTTAAAACATTTATATGAAAATTAGCCTGATTCTAGGGGCCCCACTTCCGAATATTTGCCCTATTGTTTTCAAAATTTTACCAGTGACAGCACATAAAAGCATGTGATCTAAATGGGGAATTGAGCGTTTATAAACCAGGACATTTTAAAAATACGGGCATACTGATGACAATTAAAGAAAAAAAAAACTATAGCGCTAATTCCAAAAGGCTGTAATGATGATTAGTTCTAAGTTATATATATGTTCTTTTGTATCATTGATTCATAATGAATATATATGAAAAAAATACTCAAAACGAAATGTGTTTTATTTGTAATTTTGCAAGCACATACTAAATATTGAAACATTCCAATAAAAAGTGGAATTACTCAATAACAATAAAATAATAGTCATATGCTAGCGTTAGAACACAAAATGCATGGTCACTTAGAAAATATACATGTGATAATGCAACATCTTAAATTACTTACCAGAATATCGTATTTATTGTCAATTCATGTAATTACTGATTATTACAATAAATGTCAGTAAGTATCATAAAAAATTATAAATAAATCTATCAAATTATCACACATTCTTATACTATTTATTCGATTTTATCAATAATAAGACGTTTCATGAAAGATAGCTATTCCCAAAACATATAGTAAAATTTAATAATATGCTCGATTATATTTAAGGTTATATTGCATTTCTTGGTGTTGTCTGCGAGATTACGTTATATTATGTAATTTTGTTTTGCACTAAATTGATCCAAATATGACAATTTCTTATAAAAATGTTTGAAATTTTAAAATAATTATTGACACTTTTCATATTAATTCTGATAAAATAATACTGTATTTGTTCACTTATATCATTTATTTCTTGACCTATGGTAATAATTTTTGTTATAAATTGTCAATATTTTTTATCAAAAGATGCAATAATCTCTACGAGTTCATCACATTTGATATATTCTGCCAATTTTTATCAATTAAACAAAAAATGTTCCACCAGGGGAAAAGCACTCTGAGGTGCAACCGGGTACAATAAATTGGATGGGCATTACCGAATGATTAATCCCACCATGCGGTTAGCGTCTTTAGTTATACAAAAACGGCATACACAAAATATGAACCTCCAAAGCTCCCAAACGTCGAAATTCGAAATGCGTGCCTTGGCGCTTGCGGTTGCCGCGCCGGCGCAGAATTTCCTTAGGTGATAACTAGCGCCACGTACCGGTCAGAGGTAGAGTTAAGAATTCCGGACAAAACACAGTGCTTTAAATGCATAGGAATAGTACGGCGAGTCACCCCCACGGTCTTACATACAGGTCTGACAACGGCGGTAGTGGGGGTAGGCACCCTTAGCGGTTTTGTTTTTTATTCCGATTTCTGCCGCTTGGTGCGTGACGGCAAGGGGAAGTAGTGGTGCGACGAAGAGAGAAATAGCTCTTCTGTCCTTTTCCCTCCTGAACGCAACGCATGCGCCGTTTGTCCTAACTTAATTTACCATACTGTCGTGTAAACTGCATAATATGCGAAACCAATAAAAAAATGTGTTGATTAAAAAAAAGATGACTACTTTCATCTAATAAAAACTGAAAACTTTTTGAATACATTAACTCATACCAGCACATATTACGACCATTTACATCCTGTTTTCTCCAATGTCTCACAATACATCGTTCTTCGAAATGTTTTTCGCACACGTACTGAGACTCTTTCAGTCCCGGAATAGCATCGAGCCATTTTTTGTATCGTTCGACTTTCCGGGCACACGAAACACGGAGCATTTCTGCTTACAATTTTTGGACCCCGTTTTACAATTACGAACCGCGCAACCCTTAACCATTTCGCATTTTTTTTCGCAAACACTACCAAAAAAATTCACACTTATGCGTAAAAACACGATAAAAAATGTATCACGGTAAATCGCGTAGAACCTGCTGGTATATGGTCGCAAATGAAGGTAATTTCGACAATCGCGCCACAAAAATATACGTCAACACCTTGGGCGCATTCGCGGGTAAGAGGTAAGGGGGAAACTACTTCCTGTGGGGATCTGGGTGCCACATATAACTCCGTAGAGGTTGTTTCTTGACAAACAATAAATATCTTTATTAATTAATACAAAGAATATCACTTGACTGTGGAAACGTGCGTGAACTAAAAAATGCCGGACGCTGTTCTCTCTCCTCCTACTACTCGTCTCCCGTCCCGTTATTCGGATAATGTTTTTAGGATAGGCTTTTCATCTAGGGACTAAAGGCGCGTCCCCACAATACTCCCCCTTAATGAAAAGGAGTGTTTTCCTTATTTTTATGTTTTTGGTTAGGAACTTGTATTTGAACTTTCTTCTTTGGTCCTGCGTATGTTCTCGGTGCCGTCGGCTGAGTTGTTTGATGAAGAGTACGATCTCTGTCGCTTGTGCTGCTAGTCGACGGTGATGGATGTATGGCGTTGGGAACGACTTGTTCCGCCGTTGCCAGATGTGCGGGTTTCAGTCGCTCGATGTTTACGTTGGTTACTCGTCCGTTAACGTCTACTTCGAAGACTCTATCGTTTTGGTGTTTCAGCACCTTATACGGTCCGGAGTATGGCGGATCGAGGCCTTTCCGAGTTGCATCCTGCCTTAGGAATACGTGGCTGCAGGAGTACAGGTCCTTGTAGCAGAACGGTTTTGCTTTGCAGTGGTGACTCGCTGGAACTGGCTTCAGGTTACGCATGTGAATTCTGAATTCTTCCAGGAATATGTTTGGATCCGTAGGGAGGTCTTCGTGTGTGAAGAACTCGCCGGGAATTCGTAACGTTGTTCCAAACATATATTCCGCCGTCGAACCTTTAAGGTCTTCCTTGTAGCATGTCCGTAGACCGAGGAGCACGGTTGGCAGTACCTGCACCCAAGCGTTTGTCTGATGAGACATGATTGCCGCTTTCAGGGTACGGTGCCAGCGTTCCACGAGACCGTTGGCAGCCGGGTGATAAGCTGTCGTGCGAATTCTTCTCGTGCCGACAAGCTGTATCAAAGCTGTAAATAGAACGGACTCAAATTGACTTCCTTGGTCCGTTGTAATTGTTTTCGGACTGCCATATCTCGCGATCCACTCCGTGAAGAAATGTCGAGTAATTGCACTGGCGCTGATCTCTTTCATCGGCACGGCTTCGGGCCATCTTGAAAAACGATCGATTATCGTCAAACAATAACGGTAGCCTTCCGTTTCGGGGAGTGGTCCCACTATATCTACGTGCACGTGGTCGAATCTGTGATCTGGCTCAATGAACATATTCGGTTTCGTATGTACGTGTCTTCCTACCTTTGCACGTTGACAAGCGACGCACTCACGTACCATTTGCGTGATATCCCTGCTCATCGATGGCCACACGTAGCGTTGACCGATCAATTTGCTGGTTGCCTTGCCTCCTGGGTGTGCTAGGCCATGGAATGCGTCAAACACTTTTCGTCGGAACTTGTGAGGGACGTATGGCCGAATGTCGTCTCGCGAAACGTCGCAGTGGATCTCTTGCCGTTGTGTCCCAAATGTAAGCTTTTGCAGCTTTAACGACGTAGTGTTGTCTACGAGAAGCTGTTGTAGTACCGCGTCCTGGGATTGGGCTTCAGCTAGCGCTGAGAAGTCGATGACGTTTGAAAGACGGAGCGGCTGCGCCGTATTGATGGAGTCGACTCTTGAAAGCGTGTCAGCTACGACGTTTTCGGTTCCTTTGACCGCGATGATTTTTGTCGTGAACTGACTGATGAATCCCAGTTGACGTAGTTGACGTGGAGAGGCTTTGTCTGACCGTTGCTGAAATGCGTAAATCAGTGGTTTGTGGTCAGTGCGGACATAAAAATCGTAGCCTTCGATCCATGCCCGAAAATATTTCACGGCCTCGTGAATAGCGGTAAGCTCCCGATCGTAGGTGCTGTAGTTGATCTGTGCAGGTGAGAGCTTTTTGGAGAAAAATCCTAAGGGCTCCCACCTGTCCTCGTTGTCGCTGTTATCTCGTTGCTCGAGAACGGCGCCGATAGCCTTACCGGACGCATCGGTAGTTAGTCGTAACTCGGCTCGAGGTATCGGGTGCGCCAGCAGAGCTGCTTCCGCGATGTCTTTTTTGCTCTTCTCGAAAGCTTTTTCCGCCTCCTTGGTCCACTCGACGGGACGTTTGTCTTTTTTGCGTGCGTCCTTCAGGAGTGCGTGCAGTGGAGCCTGTGTTTCAGCCGCGTTTTTTATGTGACGACGGTAGAAATTTATAGTTCCGAGGAACTGTTGCAGCTGCTCGAGTGTTTCAGGGCGTCTGATTGTTGCGATGGCTTGTACTCGGTCCGGAAGAGGTCGAGAACCTTCGGCTGAAACTAGATGGCCTAAATATTCTACCTCATGTACCCCGAATACGCTTTTACTGCGGTTAACCGTAAGACCGTAGTCGCGCAGTCGCGTGAAAACTGCCCTTAGGTGTTCCAAATGCTCCTGGGTTCCCGATGACGCAATTAGAAGGTCGTCGAGGTATGCGTGAACGAATTCGAGTCCGTCCAGGGCCTGACGAATGAAGCGTTGGAACGTCTGCGCTGCGTTGCTCAACCCGAAAGGCATAACCAGGAACTCAAATAACCCGAACGGGGTGATCACCGCTGTTTTCGGTACATCGTCCGGATTCACCGGTATATGGTGATAAGCTCTAACCAGGTCGATTTTTGAAAAAATTGTCTTACCGCCCAGTATTGCCGAGTAGTCCAACAGATGCGCGATTGGGTAACGATCGGGCGTCGTCTGCGCGTTGAGGCGGCGATAGTCCCCGCATGGACGCCAATCTCCCGATTTCTTCGGGACCATGTGTAGAGCGCTGGCCCATGGACTTTTGGACGGTCGGCAAAATCCTCGGTCGACCATGAATTGAAACTCCTCTTTGGCCTTGCGTTGCAGTTCAACGGTGAGTCTTCGTGCTCGTTCGAACACGGGAGGCCCTTTGGTTTCAATGTAATGAACGACGTTGTGTTTCGCTACTGAACGTTGGCTCGTGGCGTCGAGGATTTCCGGGAATTCTTGAAGAATTGCGGCGTAAGGGTCGTCTTTGTCGATTGTCGAAATCTCTGTAAGAGGAGCCCTGCCAAGTGTGCCGTAGGCGTGGAGTCCCGTTACTCTGTCGATGATGCACTTCAATCCGACGTCTACGCGGATGTTGAAATGTGCTAAGAGGTCTGCTCCGATGATGCCGTAGGGAATGTCGGCAATTCTGAAAATCCATGCCATTGAACGTCGAAGGCCTAAATCTATGTTCAATACCTTCTGTCCATATGTTGTGATTGGAGTTTTGTTGGCGGCGTATAGCTGGAAGTCGCAACGGTGTTTCTTGTCGTCTTGTGTCGCTGGAATTGCGGTGACATCCGCACCGGTGTCGATGAGGAAGATTTGACCTGTGACTCGGTCGTTCATGAAGAGACGGCGTGTCTCCTGTGATCCACCAGCCGCCGCCGCGTGGGCTGATGGGATGCTTAGTTTCCCTGATCGGCTTTGAACTGGCATGCACCTTCGCACTTGTGTGCTCGTTCCTTGAACTTGCGGTGATAGAAGCAAATTTTTGCATTATTATTCACCTCGTTTGGTTCGGTCGTGTACGAACGAGACTTTGAGCGATGCCGGGATGGCGTTCTTCTATAGGATTGATGCCGGGGTCGTGGTTGTCGAGCATCTGTAAGTAATCGCTCTAGACTTGCTAATATGTTTTCCAGCCTCGAGTCGTCGTGATCGGCCCTGGGCTGGGACGTGCTAATGGCCATTACTCGGTTGCTTGACGCTTGAGAGATATCCCAAATGCGGTCAGCGAGTTGGGCGATTGCATTATTGTCAAGCGCTGTGGCCGAGGCTAGTGCGACTTGTAATTGCTGCGGAAGCCTGTCGAGCCACAGCATGCGGACGGATTGCGCATCTATTCTATTTTGATTTAGCGACTCCATTTCCGCTAGTAAAAACGACGGTTTTTTGTCGCCCAGTTGTAGACCGGAGACGAGTGTGCGCAACTTTTGTTCTTGCGACACCGAAAAGCGGTTTAGCAACGCTTGCTTTAATGCGAGGTACTTGCCAGTCATCGGAGGGTTCAGGAGAACGTCTTCCACGAGTGTTTGCGCGTCCTCGCCCAGTTTGGAAATTACTGCGTTGAATTTTGATAGGTCCGATGTGATGCGATGGCACTGGAACGTTGCTTCGAGGGTGACGAACCATAATTCTGGTTTCTTCGAACGAAACGGTGGAATAATGATTCGTTCCATGCTCCCGATCGACGATTCTCCCGCGTCCGTTGCTGCCTCGCGAGATGTTGCGGTTACGTCGCTGGACGTTTCGTTGCCCTGTGACGTGCTGGGCTCGTCTTGTTGCGAGCGACTCAAATGAAGATCGGTGTCCTTTTGCGGTGTTCGAGGCGTCGCCATTGTACACTTTCTTTGTTTCTTTTCGGGTTCTTTGTTTAGCGCGACACGTGGTCGCTTGAAAATGCCGGTCGCGCGCACGTTTTTTTATTTTTTTATTTTCGTGTGATCTGCTTGGATCACGTCGGGGTCACCATTATGTGGGGATCTGGGTGCCACATATAACTCCGTAGAGGTTGTTTCTTGACAAACAATAAATATCTTTATTAATTAATACAAAGAATATCACTTGACTGTGGAAACGTGCGTGAACTAAAAAATGCCGGACGCTGTTCTCTCTCCTCCTACTACTCGTCTCCCGTCCCGTTATTCGGATAATGTTTTTAGGATAGGCTTTTCATCTAGGGACTAAAGGCGCGTCCCCACATTCCCCTTGCTAGTAGCGACGCGTAACGGCGCCTAGTGAATCGAAAAGTGAAGCCGATAAGCGTGCCTACCCCCACCACCAAAATTTAGCTTCGTTGCAAGACCTGTAAGACCGTGGTCACCCCGACGCCGGCAAAAAGCAAAGCGTGTTTGGACACAGGCATTGAAGATAGCCCTCCACACGTTGATCGTTCCATTCGATTCCAATAAACGGAGTGAAATAACTTATAAAATAGGATATTATAGATAGTAAAGATGGTAAGAAGCACTATTCTTACAAATCAACTAAACAGAAGTAACTTTCAACAAGATAACCTCAAAATCGTTTGTTTTTTTACCAGTGCATACACAATATTTTCGTCGATTCCGCCACTTTGTAATTGCGACGTTTGTCTAATAAGGATACTGATTTAAGGTATTCCTTTCACGCACCCGAACATTTAACAATTAACTGATTTTCGTCTATAATTAAGTATAAATACGTCCCAGTATACGGGAACAATTTCAAGCCAAGTTACCGAACTTTTAACGAAAAATTACGATCCTAAAAATCGTCTCATTTATACGGTGTTTTATAGAAGCATTGTAAAAAAAAATTTTTTTTTATAAGCACACCAATTGTTGATGAAGTTAGAGATTTGGTCCTTAAGTTCTTGGTCCTTAAGCGTACTTAAGTTCTTGGTCCTTAAGTGTACACTTCTTGACTAAACAGTATTCCTAAATGTAAAGTACCCTGGTAAAAAAATACGGAGTAGTCGCCAAATTTCACGATACTGGCATTGCAAGAAATTAACGGTGCACATGTATGTGCACTAGGGTGGCACAAATTCGACCTCTATTTTTTTTCCTTTTTTTCACCATATAATTATCTTCAAAGAAAAAAAAGTCACGGAAGGTGCAAGCGGTCAAAAAAATATTTGGAAGTCCCTCTAGTCACCCAAAAATTCAAGTTTTCATTAAAGAATCGATTTCCTTTTTTCGTCTACTTCTCACCCATGAATTTTACGTGTTATAATTTTTTAATTAACCTTGTGACGGTCTAGCCGGCCAATGAATATTAAGTGGTCGCTCAAGGAGTTCGAAATTGAGAATTTCCGCCAAAATATAAATCTCTCATGCACTATAAATCCCTGTAGCATAAAAACAAAATAAACAGTGAAGTTCTACATCTTCTGAATAATTTATTATAATAATTTGTAACAAATGCCAATCAGACGATATGTATTATTATGTATTATTGTATTACGGAGTCGCTCTTCACAGAGTACATCTACGATTGGTCCGCTGTGTGACTAACGAGACCAACTGTGAGACGCATTACAAAGCGCGAAGGAAGGATTCATTGTTTTTAAATTTGGAAATTTCTAAGCTCTCGAGCGACCATTAAATAACCATTGGCCAGCTAGAGCTTTCGCAAGGTTAATTAAAAAATTATAAAGTGTAAAATTGTGGGTGAGAAGTGAACGAAAAAAAAATCGATTTTTTAATGAAAATTAGAATTTTTGGGAGGCTTGAGCAACCTCTAAGTATTTTTGGACCACGCGCAGCCTCTGCAGCAGTTTTTTTTTCTTTTTTAAGGGAAGGGGTTTCAGCGTGAAAAAAAAACACTTTGTTGCGAATTTTTTTCATCTATATGGATAGAGTAAATTTATTGAAACCTTTTGTATATGTCATTTCAAAAACATTCCGTGAAATTTGTACGCGCTAATATCCACAAACAAGGTGACAAAGCTTTTCCAAGAACGCCTTTGGGAAAACACGATTTGCGGTGTTCACTGTATCTCAGCTAGAAATGATCTGAAATCAAGTACCATGAAAATTTAGTCAAAGTATCATCAAATCCTCCCCCAACGGTCGTTGATAATTTTTTTTTCATTTCCAAATTTTTGGTATTCATGTAAAGTGAAAAATGCTATTTTTCACGAAAAATTTCGCCATTTTGGGGGTGGAAAACCCCCTCAATGTAAAAAAAATCTCAAACTAACCGTTGGGGGGAGGTATTTTATATGTAGAAAGTGTGTACCAAGTTTGAAATAAATCCGTCATGTAGTTTTCAAATGGCAGTGAACACGGACTTTGAAAAAGTGGTTTCCAGAAAAACGCGGCACCGGCTGGTTTGTGGATATTTTCGCGTACAAATTTCACGGAATGTTCTTGAAATGACACTTAACAATGTACAAAAGGTTTCCATAAATTTACTCTATCCATATAGATGAAAAAATTCGCAAAAAAGTGTTTTTTTTTTTAACGCTGAAACCCCTACCCTCCCCTTAAAGAAGATAATTGGATGGTGAGAAGAAGGACACAAGAAATAGAGCTCCAATTTGTGCCACCCTAATGTGCACACACGTATCCAAAGGCGGTTCACGGTTGAGAAGAGTTTCAAGTGGCAAAATTTGATTTAGCTCCTTTTTTCAAACTTCATCGATACTACTGTGCACCGCGTAATATTTGTCGCCAAAAGTGGCAATAACTCATTTTGGTAACTACGATTGCAGAGATTACAGCTAATTAATTAACAGTTTTGGAATAATAGTATCAACGATTATGACGTATCAGACACAATTATTTTGGGATTGCAGTTGTTTTACTCTTTCTTCAAATCACTGATCGGAAAAGACGTGGTGGTTGAGTTGAAGAACGACCTGAGGTACGGGATCATCGATGAACTATCACGTAGTACAATAACGACGTTGAAGTTTGCATACTTGGATGCAACGATTTTTTTCTTTTCATTTCTTCAGTTTTACCATTATCCCAAGCGTTTTTTTGTAAATTGAGGTCCCAAATCTCTAATGAGAATACGTAAAAACATTTGACCTGATTTTCGCAGCCGAAATCGGAAAAAATAAATGTATGTAATTGAAAAAAAAGAAAAACTTCGTTGCATTCCAATGATGGACGCTTCAGCATACTTGATAACAGAAAAACACGAGTGGCACATAAAAAATAACTGAATTTCATTGGCATCCTACAGTATATGTGGTACGCTCCATTCCGTAGATCAGTACCTCAACATAAAGCTAACAGACATTAGCGTCACAGATCCCGACAAATATCCTCACATGGTGAGTAATATTTTACTACAAATTCATCTACCTGTGTATCGTCGCGGTTCATGGTATTTCAGGGTTGTTACGCATATGGAAAACGGAAAACCGGTAAAATTTAGGGAATGTCTTGGTAACACGCGTTTTGACCCGATGACAAAATATCCTCGACAAAATTTCCCGACAAAATATCCGACGACACAATATCCGCAGGACAAAATATCTGCCGATATTATATACAGTTGAAAGTGTACAGTCATGCCGTTGAAATTTATTCCACCACAAAAAGTAGGAAAATTATTAATATGTGACGGATATGTTTGGGTTTGTTTGTTTGGGTTCAATGAAGAAATTCGTATTATGCCCCTACCCCACTATCTCACACACCCCACAAAAGTGTTTTATCCTCATCCCAAAATAGCCGCAAGACAAAATATCTGCCGATATTATATACAGTTTAAAGCGTACAGTCGTGCCGTTGAAATTTATTCCATGTCAAGTGTACAGTCATGCCGTTGAAATTTATTCCATCACAAAAAGGAGGAAAATTATTAATATGTGACAGATATGTTTAGGTTTGTTTGTTTAGGTTTGTTTGTTTGGGTGCAATGAAGAAATTCGTATTATGCCCCCACCCCACTATCTCACACACCCCACAAAGGTGTTTTGCGCGACCCCGTTGATGTGGTGGACGAGATTTAAGATTTTGTCTCGCGGATGTTTTGTCATGAGAATATTTTGTCGTCGGGTCAGATGTGATGCAGTCAATTTCTTTCCTCCTGGAATTATCGGGGATAAGTCAGGGAATTTTGGAAATTCTCTGGAATTTTCTCAGAATTTACTTTTTGCAAGAACTACACAAAATGAAACCGACTTGACAAAAAAACTGACTAGTATAAAAATAAATAATTTTGTATATCTTTAATATTTATATTATTCTTCATTATACACAAAAAAAGTTATGTCAGCGCCAAACATTGAAAATTTAAAAAACTGAAAACTAATTTACTGTAAAGCTCTATACATTTGCATTCGATCTGTCGATACACAACCACATCATTATCATTATAGATAGCTGTTTATATTTATTTCTTATTTATTGTCACCTGCCAAAAAAATCTGTTTATAATAAAGTCCAGGTTCTGCATTTGCTCTTAATGTATTTTTTTAGACTTTACAATGTTCAAATTCTTTTTTGAATTTCAGTTTTTTAAACATTTTATTTAAATTTTTAACATTTCAATATATTTGATCTTAAAAAAGATTATGTTATCCAGTTCAACATAATTTATCAATAGAAAGATCGAATCGAGAATTTCCTTTGTTTTTTTCAAGTTGGTTAAAAAAGTTGTTTTTTTTTCATAAAAATGATTAATTGCTATTTCTACGTATATAATTTTTTCCGTATAGTTTGTAATGTTTGCAAATACTAGTACGGTTGAAACGAGATTTAACTCGTGGTCTTTACCTTAAAAAATATATATTTGATGAAAACAAAGTGTTCTTTATTTGGACCTTATCTGGGTCATATGCAAAACCTGGAATTTAAGGAAAACCTGGAAAAGTCAGGGAATTTCTGGGTCAATAATGCGTGTCAATCCTGTAATTGAACTTCCATTATTTTCCGATAATTCTTACCTTTCGGCACAGCTTTCGGTGAAGAACTGCTTCATCAGAGGTTCGGTCGTGCGCTACGTACAGTTACCCGGAGACGAAGTGGACACTCAATTGCTACAGGACGCGGCGCGAAAAGAAGCTGCCGTTCAAACTCGATAATGACGATACGCTTGCGAAAAACTAGGCTTATCAACGATTTTCTCAGTTTTGTAACGATTCCTTCATTTCTCCCTTAACGAATAAAAAAAAACGAGATGACAAAATAACAGGCGCCTGCACTTGATTCATGCATGTATCGCGTCAATACCGTGATTTATTTTACTCAGGTAACGAACCACTTGCTGTGAAGCACTTGCTTATGCCTCGATTGTCCTTAGAACTATGGGTAATTATGCAGTTTGAGGACTTTGCCGAAAAATGATGGGAGCATTTTTTTTCACCGTGAACTTGTTTGTTCCATTATATTGAGTGATATTTCGTCAGGGGAGGCTGACACTTTCTATTCATGCCAAGAGTCGCAGGGGGTTGGAGCCTCCCCAAAGACACTAAACGTAGTTTTTAAATATATTTAAGGGGTGAGATGCAGTCAGAATTTTCAAAAAATCGATTTTTTTACATTTTCTTGAAGTATGATATTTCGAAAATATTCCCTGAAAATTTCAAGTCAATCCGATGAATAGTTTCCAGGATATCCCTCAATTAGTAGAGTGGGGGCGTCGGGTCCCCATGGCAGGTAGCGGCTGACAAACGCGAAGACAATAACAAATTGATATTTTGGAAGCTTCCACATCGGCAGAGGCCCTATTGTATGGGTCAGGAATTGATGATTCGATGTAGGTAATTTTTTAATTCGTATTTCTATACATAAATCAAGTGTAAAATTGGAAAGCTCTTTCAGAAATTTTCAAAAATTCATTACTCAAAACCTATGAACTTTAGAAAAATTTTATAAAGAATACTTTCGTTTTAAAATTGCCCAAAATGTTTAAAAAATAATAATTCATCACGAAAAACTTTCATTTTTTTTAAATTGTTTCAACAATTGGCTATACACAATTGAATGCTCGACTTTTCGGCAAAAAATTGTGATATTCGGATTCAGCGGATCAAAATACATAAAAAAAGTTTAGCTTCATCCATCGAGCTCAACATTTTACGAACATATAATACCGTATCCACATAAAAAAACTTTAAACGCGTTTTTCTCGAAACTGTGTTTTTCAAGACGGTGACAACTATAATTCCAAAACCCCTCGATGGATTTTGATCAAATTTGGTGTGCTTATTGATAGCATTAAAAACTAGTCCTTAATCGAAGGATTTTCATTTTTGTTGAAAATTCAATTTTTTTAAACAGTAAGCGAGCGATTTTTTGGTCGAAAATCGAAAGTTATCTGTCGGAAGCCGCCATTTTTTTAATTTTTAAAAAAAGAAAGCTTCGATTAAGGACGAGATTTATTATTAAACTAATGATTTTTTTCGTTTTTTTTTTTAATTTCAAATGATCCAGTGAAATTGTATGATGGTCACCGCAATGCACTATATGTCGAAGAGGGTCCGACAAAGATGGCGATATTGTTATAAATAATCAATATTTTTCTTTGAAAATTTGTACAATTCAATTTGGAATATAACATAAAAAGTCTGTTTAACCACTTTTGTAAAAGAAACTTAATTATCATAAAAAAATTATTGAAAATGCTCGTTTTTTCACGCCTCTGACTGCATCTCACCCCTTAAATGAATTACAATTGTACCATCGGCTGCAGGGGGAGAGGGCAAAGTGACTGCCCCAATTGCTCTTCGGCATTGTAGTGATAAACCATTGTTTATTATACTTTATTATAATACAACTATAACCATTGTTTATTATAATAAAACTACATATTTATTATAATATATAATTTTATATATAAAATATATTTATTATAATAAACTATAGTTTATAATTTAAATCTTCCTGAATTTAACTATTCAGGAAGGTTTCTTTTATAAATCCCCCCACCTCCCACCCCCAATATAGGTGTTGTGCCCCTAATTTAGCGCATACTTCAAAACGCATAGAAACGAGCATATCCGATTTACGAAATCGGGAGGTCATAGGCCCTTGTGCAAACGACAGCAGTTTGGGCAGGTGAGGCACCTCCAGAGGTGACTTTTGCGACACGTAACGCTGAATCGGCATCGTACAATTCGAACGTTCGAAAAGGTTCGATTGCAAAAAACCGAGTTAACAATTAGAGGAACGAAACGTCAGAAGTCAGTCTTCGGTTGGCAACCGAGGCGGTCGGTCTCAAGGCAATTAACCATTTTGTAAATCAAATGTTGCCTAGTTATAATAAAGTTAAATAATTGTAAGTTCGTAATTCCTGAGTTGGAGATTTACTCGTCATTGGAAAGACCCCGGCTACCAGTCCTCCCTCTTTTTCGGGCACGTAACTCCCAGGGCATATATGTTGGTGCGATTCAGCGGCACAACATAGACGCCGAAATATTAAAAAATGCGCTATTCTATTACGTGTTTCCGGGAACTTAAAAACCCCATAACTTATGGAATTAATAGAAAATGTCAGCCTCCCCCGACGGAATATCAATAGTGGTGACCAATTAGCAGCTCATAGCAAAAAAAAAAGTTTCGTCCTTTTTCGGAAAAGTTCTCAAACTGCATAATTACCGTACTATGTACTAAAGACACTCGAGAATGCAGCTCCAACACACTTTATCGAAAGTGAGAAACTAAGGCCACCCTCAGCGAAGGAAGAGAGCAAAAGACAAAAATGGCACGACGAAAATAACAGGGATGCATATTATGAAGATAACGAACGACGGAGTGTTAAACTTTTTCATTTATTGAAAATATTTCTGTAAAATGTGTATATCCGCTCGGCCACGCAGACCAACAAACCGAATTTTGGATAATAGATTAGAAAAAAAAATCAAAGAGATTCGTAGCGAAATCGTAAAACATATAGTAGAGATATTATTATTATTCCTAACGATTACTTGTTGTTGCTTTTCCTTTCTTACTCTTCTGTTTACGTCATCGTTTTGTCGTTCTCCTCGATTATTCTAAATGAAGGTCCAATCAACGATGCGTTGGCTTTTTACTTTGTTAATCTTATTATATTAATTATATTGTGTATAACAAAGCGGTAACAACTTGTTAATCTCGTAACTATTATCGTAGGAATTATACATTATTATTAATTTAATAATTGTACAGTAACTAATAATGACAATAATAATCATAATGATAATCATAATACAATAAGGATCATTAAACTAATAAGTAACAATAAATAAATGTGTTTTGATCCGATATCAATTTTTCACTAAAATCATTTATTGTTTTTGCTCATTTCTTCTTCTTTTTTTTGGTATTAATTATTTAACAACAGTTTTTTTTTTCCTTTTTTTCTCTCGTTTTTTAAATCTTTGCATTATTTGCTCTTTAATTCAGTAATCGTAGTAAACATAGTAATTATTCATAATATTGTGCAAATAACTCATATTTCTGTATTAGAGTTTAATGAGAATTTCATTCAACAGAGGAGCTCTCTTCTCTTCGCTCTCGATTTACCTACACCTATTTAGTATGCTCGCGATTCGTTTCCTACGGCTGTTTTTGGTTTTCTTTATACTCCAACTTTCTCACTTTGCTTCACGATCAGTTATTCCCATTCTCACAAGTCCATTATGTGGCCTTTTTTCGTTTATCTCTCTCTCTCTCTCTCTCTCTCTCTCTCTCTCTCTCTCTCTCTCTCTCTCTCTTTCCCTCTCTCTTTCGTAATTCATGCTTCGTAAGTGTAACAGAACGTGTATATAATATGGACAGTACTTTTATAATAATGTGTCGTTTTGTTTTTTCCATAGCTAGGTTGTTGAAAATTGGATTCTTAGCTCATCTACCTAGCTTGACCCATGGCAGTTGCTTGTTAATTACTGGCCGACAGGCTCTTCAGCTTCGTACTTTACAATAGCCTCGTGTTTTCTTTTTCTATCGATTTATTATCTTATACATCCCGATGGTTTTTGCAATAATAGATTCGTTTGTTTTTTTTTCTCTTCTTCTTTCTTTTAATTTTCAATTCGTAAATTTTATCGGGCAAGTGAAACAAAAGCAAGGCATGAACGGAAAAAGAAAGGAAAGTATCGCAATGCGTCTGGAAAGCGGCGAAGTTTAAGAACAGCCTCGTTTCATATAATTTTCCAATGTTTTTTTTTGTTGTTTCTTCTCGTTTTGGGATCACAGCGTTTCGTTGGAAAACTCTGCGAGCCTTGAAGCGAAAAATCGTGACTTATCGTTATTTTTCTTCTCTCTACATTACGCGCTTCTCTAACTTTGCCTCCCCCATACATTTCCCTTATTAATTAATCTTCTCCATTGTCTCCTCTTGTCTTTTTTGCGATGAACTTGTCAACCTAGCGATTTATATATATATATATATATATATATATATATATATATATATATATATATATATATATATATATATATATGGTGTAGTATTTTATATTACAATGCGCGATTCAAGAATTTGAAGAAGAAAGGGCAGTATCGTTAACGGAGAAAGTACGTGCCGTGTGTAACGATTCGCTCAGCGATTGATTGGTAAATCAATAAACAGCCCATGTATAGCTATATTACAGCGATCCCCAAATTAAAGAGGCAAATTTACAATATTTATTTTTAAGGATGAATATAAATAAGCGGATTGCTATAGTATTTACATACTCTCATCATTCTCGTTATTACCGATTTTTGTTGTTTAATATCCGTGAAAATGCGAAAAGCTTCGCAGCTCGCTTTGAACGAATGAAGAAAAAAAATCATACTTATTTGTATGTGCCTTATAGTCGACGTCTCTAGTACCATCGACAAAACAGTATCTAAGTAGTACATTCAGGCTGTTGTTTTTTCCAACACTTCTTCGTCGAAAAATATTTAAAATAAAACACACACACACACACACACACAAGGGGCGAAATCAACTGTTCATTTTTTCTGGATACTGATTTGTGTAACTCCATTCGAGGTGAAAAATGTATTAAATCAGTCGCAGCTTTTTTGCGTTTATCGAGCCTCGATGGGTTCGTGGAAAGATTGATAAAAACGGGGGAAGTTAAGATCTTTCGAAAGCCCGAATGATTTAATATACTTTGCGCCTCTCTGGTTATTAAAAATTTTCTTCGGTAACGATTTGGTAATATCTTCTATTCAATGGTTAATTTTTTGTTTGTTTTGCAAAAACGTCATTCTCTTTATCCTCGAATGTACATACACTTAAAGCCTTCAGAAAATCACATTTTTTTTCTCATTAGACACCGACAAAATGGATCCGCGAGATTTCTCTTCGAAGGGTCTTGTTTTTCTTCCTTTTTTGTTTTTTGCTTTTTACACAACACCAGCTAGCTCTCCCCCCTCTGTGTTAGATTTTCGGTGTCCTGTACACGCTGGGTGACGATGCGATATTTTTTACAGTTGCATTATACATTTTTTGCTCGATCAAAGGAGAGTCTGTTGGTTTCATTTCTTAATTCATTTAATACTGCATCTCGAGAGAGACAATTGATTTAATTAAACTCTGTACTTTTTCTCGCTTGATTCTCTTTATTGCTTCTCATCTCTATTGATATAGGTCGCTGTTGTTCACATGTCGCGCACTTGACGAGAATAGAGTATCGAAAATATATCGTGTATAAATGATTTGATTATTATCGAATTATTTGCACATATTACAGCGTCGTGGAAATTAAGAATAATAACGTTGTTTCTCTTTTCTTTCACCTCCAGTTTTTGTGAACATATATATATATATATATATATATATATATATATATATATATATATATATATATATATATATATATATATAAGCGTTGCCCAATACCTTTGCAATGAACATAATCCTATAATCTCTCTTTGCTAATCTCGTTTTTTTTTCGCATTTGTCGTAAATTTTTGTTTCAATCCGGGAGCGGTCTTTTGTTATTGCAATATTACGAATCAATCGCGCGTACATTGGTAAAATATTTCAATCACAATAATTTCGTTCTTCGCCTTCCTCAATATTTACGCGCGTATAAAATTCTCAATCATTTGAAGAGTCCCAATTTCTCCGTTTTTTTTTTGTATTCTTACCGTTACAGCAAAACGATGGTAATTGTGAGTTGGGTAATTAAAAAAGAAAACAATGTAAAATCTTATACAAGAAATTATTATTGTTTCAGCTTCAGGGAAATTTGAAAGGAGAATCTCGACGTGAACTTATACGACAAAATGAACAAGTGCACTAACGCGCCGCCCCTACAAATGGACAGTTACTTCTGCTTTCTTTTTGTTACAAAATTATATTTATTCTCGTATTTTTTTTTAATGGACGAATACGACGCGATCGTCGAGCAAATTCTTCCGCGAGGCGATTTTAAAGTTAATTATTATGTCGACTACGCATGTGTTCGTGGTGATACAACGCGCGAAGACCTTCTCCGAATTATGCGGTGATTTTTATTTTATTTTAATTCCATCTTTACTATTATACGCGTTAGTATTTCAGCGTTAAGTGTATTTCTTTTTACGTGTATCGGGTGTTATATAACAGTATAACAAAATTTAGAGTTACGCGTTCTTTTTTTTTCTTCTAGTCAGCATTTTGACCGTGTGGACTTGACGAGAAGGAATTGCGTAGCATGCCTGAGGGTTGGTTGTGGTACACGATATTGCAAATCTATATAGAAAATTCTTCCTATTTTAATAATCGTAATATAATAATGATAATAATAACGAATAATAATCATAGTAATAATCCAACAGCTCGTTGCTAAGATAAACTCTTTGCTTTTTATAATATCAATGTTTATTAATCTCTCGAAATAACGATTCTCTCTTGCACTCTTCGATTCGTTTCACGGGGGAGTTTACTTTATACACATATATTTTGTTCGCCATTTTTAATATCGACAGAGGCATCCTAAAGTACTTTGACAAAGCAGGCGCGACATCGATATTTGAGTAATTTGTACGAGTATAATTTACAATGATTTCTCTCAATCTCGCTTCATTTTTGTTTTTGAGCTTCTATGTAGCTTAGATTGATGAACGTTTCTTCTTTTCTTCTTTCAATCACCGTCTCGTAACTTCTCTCCGTGTGTGTGTGTTGGTGGGTGTAGGTGTGTAACTGATCAATGATAACGTGTTCCCTGTATCGAATACGTGTGAGCCCTCGAATATTATTTAAATTGTCCACAAACGTGTCAGTTCTCGTGAAGACTCAGTGAGAGAAAAATTCGCTTTTTGTAGATTTTTTCGAGCGTTTGTATTGAAAATTAACAATGTCAAGTTCGACGAGAGATGACTATACATCTCTTTATAAATAATACGTTTTTGCAGGTTTTCATTATCTTCTGAACGTGACGTTACAAACTATCGAAAAGAAATATTTCGTTCGATCGTTGAGGGATTAGGTTCAGTCAAGCAAATAGTATAGTATCCACGTTCTTTTTTGAATCTCTTCGCATAGAATATGAACTTTTCACAGATTCGCCCGACTAAATGACCATCCTCAATGTATTCACGCGAACAAAATTCTTCCCACTCGTTAATTTCGAATTGTATATTTGTCGTAAGCTCCGATTCAAATGTGACTGGAATTTTGGTGACTGGTAAGACGTGTTTTCTTTTTTGTGTGCGTGTGAGTAGGTTAACATTTAATGTTCGGGGCGATCTGCACGGTTCGCGACGGAAATCATCCATCCGAAGATATAAACGTGGATTTTTTGTGCTCCAATCGTCGACGAATAATTCCCGATTTGGTAACGCATTCTCTATTCGCAATGTTTGATGGACGGGGAAGAATTGAGATACGCGAATTTGTTGCGAAGGGGGGAGATACCTTTGGCGAAGAAAAAATTTGCTGATTTTCGTGATTTCTTTTTATAAGGAAAGATTTCTTCACCATTTTTGAGACTTAGGGTATGTTTTATTACCACTTTCGGCTGGTACGTGGTATTTTACTTTTTTGTTAAGGTCGTCATCCCATGTGACAGGTCCAAAAAATCGCAATGTTTATTGCGCGCATTGCAAAACACGTGTGCGTGTTATGTGGACCCGGCATGGTAGGCTTATGGTGAGTCAACATTTTCCTTGTGTAAATCGAACGTGAACTTTTAAACGCGTTTTTCTCAAAACTGTATTTTTCAAATTGGCTTCCATGATATCGCAAAAACTATCGAACGGATTTCGCTCAAATTTTTATGGTATAGTCAGCACATCTATAATTCTCACCCGAACTAGAATATTTCTGATATCTGCCATAGTTTTTTTAAGCTGGAAAAGTCGAAAAAAAACTTGACGAAACATGGAACTTGAGGGAAACACCACTCTAGGATTTTGGAAAAATCGTTTTTTTTTTGTTTAAAAAATACTTTGGGGTCATAAAAACAACATGCAATTGGTCTGGTAGCGATTTTTTTTAAAGGTTCAATTGTCGATTTTGCCGCACCGCCTCGGACTTCTTTCGATCGATTTTAAAGTTGGATAGTAGCTTCACAATTACATTCTCTATGGGAGTACGTAGCCTTTTTTTGATTAAATATAATTTTTTTTTATAAACGATTTACTGTTATTTTTTTGGCAAAAAGTCGATTTATTCCTTTCAAAGTGCGCTATTTTTTCACAATTTGATAAAAAATCCCTACGTAGTCCCATAGCGAATAATATATAGATTATAATTTTTGGCTTGTGTTCCAGGTCTTATACCTGGAATAAATAATAATAATAAATAATAATAAATCCTCTCAAAAGAGATCCTATTCCTTACTTCACACTCCCAAAATAAATTGTCAAAGTTAGGCCTTATTTTCTGCCGCTAGAGTGGTGTTATCCCTCAACTTTCAAAACCGTGCCAAAAATTCAATTTTCGATATTTTCGCTTAACTCCAGTTCCGGCGATAGCCTCGGGTCTACAAATTGAAATGCCGTTTGATTTTTCCATTTCGGATGAGCAAAACCTCCGGAACCATGGCAGCCGTCAACCAACTTTTTTGTTACACATGAGTGACTTCCGAGCGGTGTAAAGTCGATTCAACTCATTATTTTTGTTAGATAAAATTCTGAGGGACTGTAAAAATATTAATAAATGTGTGATAAAAATTCAAAGATAGAGGGTTTTAATGGTTCATAAAAAATCCCCCAAAAAAGCGAATAAATTCGCTGTCACGTGGGATTATCCCCTTAATCTTTAAAAATTGCGTGTCATAAAGGTATGTCACGGTCTTCATAAACTGATTTCCAAAACTGGCGTGACGTGTAGCTAAAAAACTAATCAACCGATTCTTATGAAATTTGGTATAAATCTTCCTAAACTTATTGTCTAAAAAATGAACCTAAATGTTTTCGAAAATAAAATAAAAAAGTATTTTTTGTTGCAAAATGTAGCATTTTTTTCGGAAAATTCAATGTTTTTTGTTTCAAAGCGTACCATTCAATAAATTTTCGACACTTGTCACTTTTTCTTAGTTCATATTCGGCGTACGAGTGTTAATGAAAGAAAAATCTTAGATGGTTTTTTTTCAGATTAATCTCGCTAACGCTAGATGTCACGCAGTCTGCCAACATCCGCCGCAACCCGTTTAAAAGACCGTGTCGTACCTCGGCCATTTTCAAGTTAATAAAAAAAAATACTCAACACCAAATACTCAAAAATGGTCAAGAAATCTTTGCTTTAAAAAAAATCATGAAAATCAGCAATGTTTTCCTCGCCTAAAGGTATCTCCCCCCCTAACTGCTCGAAAGCTTGAAAAAGAGATACCGCTTCGAATCGTTATTCCATTCTCACTTGGACGACTCTTCGCCGATTCTTCACTCATTTCCGCATCGCGATGTTAGGCGCGTAGGGGGGAAGTAGAATCGAGTGAAGCAACACGCGATGGTTCGTCGTGAGAAATTCTCCAAAATTTGCATTTTCGTATTGGATTAATCTCGCACCGCGAAGGGGAAGAAACCGTGAGATCGTCCCTCTAGAAATAATGATATCAAGTAAAAAAAAAAAAAAAAAAAAAAAAAAACTAAATATGGTCGATTTTTCGAATCACGAGTCGAAATGAAACCAGGATTAAATAATTCAGAACCCTCCTTGAGTATCGGCCAATAAATTTCACAATAATCTTCGTTCTTATTAATCCAATGACTTGGGTATTGGCATTGTAACGCGTCAAGTGAAGTTTTTTTTCCAAAGGCCCCGTTTGTGTTTTTCGTTTTAAATCCGTGTACGTGTTTGCGTTACCGTGTGAGTGTGTCGATAGCTTTTTGTCGAGTGAATTCTTAAAATTTGCATTCGTCGATATCAATGAGCGAGCTTTATTCAAAGTGGCATATACGAGAAGGGTAGTGATTCGGCACAAAGTGCCCGCGAGCCGCGGCAAAGTAATTCGAAAAAAAAAACGAAAAACAAAAAACAAGCAAGCCTAACGTTTCAGCGTATATTGCTCAAAGCATTCTCGAAATAAAAATACAACAACAACAACAACGAAAAAACTGAGTAAACGTTAATAACATAACGGCGTTTCGCCTATTACATTGCAAGTACGCTGCTGAAGCTGCTTGTTGGTTTCGATTTTTTCTTAAATTCTCACTTTAATTAATCTCTCGTTTTTTTTCGCACTTTTTTTTTCTTTAAATTTAACTTCGGTTCATTCGATCGCCCGATTTGTCGCAAGGCAATTTGCCGATGGTCGTTATATAAATACTATATGCATGTATGCGTGTTATTATCGTTAGCTTCGTTTTTTTTTTTTTCATTTTTTTACATTTTTATTATTATTTTTATTTCCACTTGCCGAGTGCGCTAAACGCAGCGATGCGCGCGAACGTGGACGCGCGCGCGCGCAGAATATATAAATATTATTTCGTCTTCGTACACAAGTTATTCAAATGTTTATCGCAATCGAATGTATAATATCGTCCTGTTACGTACGTAACCTCGTCGTTTTCTGTCGTCACTTTAAAAAACAAACGAAAAATAGCTTCGCCATCGATTATGCATATTTGGTTTCTTTTTTTCTCGGTATAGACATTATTTACGATGGAAATAAATAAATATATATATACACACACGCACACGGATATACATACGTATGTACATACACACACATACACGAATATATATATATATATATATATATATATATATATATATATATATATATATGAGATATTCCACGTGAATGCGGTACTTTTTCCCTGAACCCCGCCAATTCGATTTTTTAAAATCTGATTCCATTGACTCTAAAAGACACCCTGAATTTTTTTTACATTTTTCGAAAAAACCCTTATACAAAAAAAAATGCTCCGAAAAAAACGCCCCGATTTAAAAATCTGAAAAAATTCCTAAAAATGCGTGATTATATGTAAAAATGTTTAAGCTATCACCCGCAGTGGAAGTATGATTTTTTCTGTGCTTTCTGAGCGCTTAGCGTCTAAAAAAATCCGAAAAATCCAAGAACCGCACAATGAATTGTTTTGACCATTTTTGAGTAACCAAATCACAATCATGGACCTCGGACAGTTAGCAGTAAATTTTTTGGATTTTTTAAAACGTTAATCGCTCAGAAAGCACAGAAAAAATCATACTTCCACTGCGGGTGATAGCTTGAAAACTTTTACATACAATCACGCATTTTTGGGAATTTTTTCAGATTTTTACATCGGGGCGTTTTTTTCAGAGATTTTTTTTTTATTAATTGTTGTTTCCAAAAATGTAAAAACAATTGAGGGTGTCTTTTAGAATCAATGGAATCAGATAAAAAAAATAAATCGAATTGGCGCGGGTCAGGGAAAAAGTCCACCGAATTCACGTGGAATACCTCATATATATATATATATATATATATATATATATATATATATATATATATATATATATATATATATATATATATATATATATATATATATATATATATATATATATATATATATATATATATATATATATATATATATATATATATGGAGTGTGCAATTATAAAAAGCCAAAAATTGCAAGTAGGCTGATGTATGTTTTTTTTTTGTCAAATATTTATGTATACAATCGATCTATAAGTTCATTCGTTTAGCGTATAAATAGTACGCGCAGCGCGACACTTCACAGCGTTCCCGTGATAAATACGTATTTATAATATCTACTTGCTCATCGCAATGTTTCATGAACGGGACAAATGCAGTTTTTCTTGCGCGAGCACGCACACACCAATTCGCATAAATATGCATCAATCATAGTGCTAAGGGCTCTTGTTTTATTTTTCCATTCACGCCCATCTCTATATTTTCTTTCGCCGATTAAACCCCCCCTTTTTTGCTAAATCGTATAATATTCGTTTGCACTCGTAACATGTCCGGGAGTAACGAGCCATACGTAACATACGTTATTCAAGATTACTCAGCATGTCGTTTGTGGGTGTGTGTGTGTCTCCGACACATGAAAATCAAACATTAGCCGCGTGAGGAATCCGCCGTGTTTTTTTCCCAATCTTTTCCGATATATAATCTCGCATCGAATCGCCATTTCTGTACTCTAAGTTTTCAGCTTGTTTTTGTTTATCGTCAATGTTCATTTTTATCCGGGTCTTCCGGACGCGCGCGTAGTACGTACTATCGCGCATATCACATGTAGTAGAGATACATATATATGTGTGTGTGAGTGTGTGCGCGCATATATATATATGTGAATATAATTAAGTGTCTGAATGCACCATATATATATATATATATATATATATATATATATATATATATATATATATATATATATATATATATATATATATATATATATATATATATATATATATATATATATGACGTGAGGACAACGCCGCCTCCCGATATGCCGCAAGACGCTACAGCCTATGCCAATGAATAACAATAATTCAGCAATAATGATGATTAATGAAACAACGTAGAAAAAACTCTGGATGAAATTTTAGGACACATGCTGTATATACACACCCACGCATACACACATGTGTGAGTGTATATATATATATATATATGTGTGTGTACATATATATATATATGTATGTATATAATATCACCTCTCTCGATCTACGGGTGAGGATTGTGTTGGTATAGTCTCTCTTTCCTTTAAATTTTATACTTCAATAATTCACACTTCTTTCTCTCTCTTTCTCTCTCCCTTGTCACTGACAAAGATCGATACGCGCTCCTTCGTATTTCTCATCACATACTCGATGATTACGATTATAACATTTCTCTCTCGCCTCGTAGCCCGTGATTTTTGCATATTCACTGAATTTGCTCTTTTTTGCTTTTTTTTCGTCGTTTCTTTCTCGCGTTATATTTGTGTATGTATCGTAGGGTGTCGAACGAGCCGGGACGCTACGCGCCATCGCATCCTGGTAGAAACGATGCCCCTCGAACGGGACACTCGATACATTGGCCACATTCGATACTTGTACGCATAGCGGCGGCGACCACCTATTCGTACAATAAACACATATGTGCCTGTGTATATCTGTATATATATATATATATATATATATATATATATATATATATATATATATATATATATACACGCACAAATATGAATACTATAGTTACAATTGTATTGTTCGCTCCGCGCATCGCATCGCCGCGTCTGGCTGCATTTTTCTCAAGTCAACGCTAGTTTTTTTGTTGTGAAAAAACAAAAAAACTAGGTCAGCTTGGCCTGAGTCATCGCTATGAGATGGCGAAGATAGGGGGGGGGGGATTTCGAGGACGAATATCGTTTGTGTAAAATTAATAATTATTTATATATATCTATATAGTGTGTGTAGTATGTTTACGAGTTTGAAAAATTCGATCAATGTAATCTAAATTCGTAAAGTTCTTCGCATTGGGGTATGGCGAAGGATGGAGTCGCATGGCTGAGGTGATTTGATGTGTAGATTTCAATGTGTGGCTTGCTCGATGACGTTTTCGTTGATAAATCGAATAAACGAGATCAGCGAATACTTTTCAATGAGGAATAACGGAGGGTGGGGTTAGGAGTAAGCTTTGGTATATTCCCGTCGATCTGCAGCGCCACCTTCGTTCCTCTTCTTGTTCTTCGTTGATCCTTTACTTTTCACGAGTACCACCGCGAGGATCGAAACTGCCATTGACAATCCTGAAGCTTGTGCCCGTTATGATTCGTTCGCATTGGTTTTTCATCGTTTCAAAATGGATCCGATCAGCCGCGCGTACCACACACTTTCTTCCGCAAGGCGCGCCACCGTCGCGCGTACGATCATCACGCGCAGCGTTATCGAGCGGACGATACTCGCGTATTATTGCTGCTTTTCTGCTTGTTCTCTGCCGTGGAAAACTAGACAGTGGATCCGTTGACTCGCGGAGTCTCTTGTGATGTTTGTTTGGGGAAATGATGTTCCGTGAGCCAAGTTACCACTGTCGACGCGAGAGGGCGCCGAACGCACATGTCCTCGCCATGTTTCCCGTTCGATCGTTTCGAATTAGCCGCAGCCCTTTTTCCACCTCGTACTCACACTCGTGGACGTCCTTGCGGGCGTCTACGAGTGGCAGTCATCGGCCCGCGTCCGTGTGACGACGCAACAGCAATCGCTCTCCTTCGTCGAAGAATGGATCGACTTTATAGAAGAAGCGCGACACTGCATCGACGGGCTCGCCTGTGGCCTTCTTTTCACCTTGCCCCGCAATTTTATCGTGTACTCGGATTGTTCATACGCGTTTACGTGAATCTTATCGACCAGCGCATTTTTGTCCGTTTCACCCACGCACTTCCCGTTGTTCCACCGCACACTTTATCTTCCCTCTGTCCTTCGTCGAAGCTTCGAAGGACACGATCGATGGGAACTTCGAAAAATTTCAATCCCACGAAGCGTCACGCCTCGTGCGCGTAACGATGTCGGTGTTATCATTCCACACGTCCAGGCGAGAAGTTTCCTTCATTCGGAAGGAAAAGCCGAATAATCGAAGTTGGCAATGGTGCGACGTGTTAACGAAGAAAAATAAAACGGAGCGCAATGAATTTTACCGTACGTCTGCTTTAACAATATAATAAATATATATATGTGTATATGTATATATTTATACATATACATTTATATATCCGTCGACCCACCACAGTGCAATAGACCGATCCTCATTCGCCAACGACATTATCGCGCGTGCAGTCGATCAAAAGGCAACTCGTTGGAGGAAATTTTTCGTATTCTTTATACGTTATTTTTTTTTTTTCAATGTCTTTATAAAACTATAAGGCTGTCGATTAGTACAATAAAACGCGTGTGTGCGAATTTTCGTCCTTAATTATTTCTTCGTTCGTATTTTTTTGATCTCTCGGTCTCTCGTATATTTTCACTGTCACGCCGTTTCGGTCTCTTGCTCTCCATCCTCTTTCTCTCTCTCTCTCCTTCCTCTCTGTGTGGTGTTTCTCGCCCGTATTTCTTGAAAAAACTTGCAGCGTATTTTCGTGTAAACGTGTACATGTGTGTGGTATCTTGTTAAATCTCGTCGCGGAGTGTGTGATTATGGGAATAATAGGTGGTGTTTTTTTTTTGTCGAGGAAATTCAATAAGTTCATCGTTCGTCAGGATGCTCGTGATAAATATGTGCAGCGGCAGCGGCAGCGGCGGCGGCGGATGCAGCAGCGGCGGCGGCAGCGGCGGCGACACCATCGTTGACAATCGTATTGTACGAGGACGAGGATCCTGGCGGATGATCGGGGAAGGGACATCTCAGGCGTGGCAGTACGCGGCTAGCGGCTGATCAAACGTCCGCAGTTCTCGAGGTAACGCTCGGCGAACGGCTGTGTATTACGACCCGGTGGCCGTTTTTCGTAACGTGACCGTCGCTCTCGACGAGCACGGCGGTTTGTCTTACGCGAGGATCCATGTCGGGATCGTCGCTCTCCTCGCTCGGTCCACCGAGTCTCTTGTGCTTGTGCCTTCTCCATGCGGTCTGTATCAGGCGTGCGCAATATTCCTCCCTCTGGCGCCAGAGGGTCGACGAGACAGGCTGATAGCCGATCTCATCGGGGCGAGTCTGCACCTCGCCCAATTCCGTCGTCTCCTCTATGGGATTGCCCTTGCGCGCGAAGAAGTCCTTTGTGAGCGCATCGAGGATATCCACGCAAAACATAAGGTCGCCCTTACATATGGGGATATCCATCGACACTATCTTGTACTTGTTCGGCTTGTGTATCTGCAGCGGGGGCTCAAGTACGTCCAAGAATTCGGACAATTGGTCGTATCTTATGTACTGCGTTCCGTCAGGATCGAATTGCTGCCATATTTCGTAATACATATCGTAGTCATCATCGGTCAATCCCTCCTGCACATCTTCGGTCGCTTGTGAATAATTTTCCAATATCACCGCGATATACATGTTGATGACGATTAGGAAGCTGATGACGAGATACGATAGCAGGTATGCAATTCCAATTGTCGATGATCCACAGTTGCCAGGATAGCCTATTTCGTTGTTCGGCTCCTGGCAATCCTCCTCGTTTATTATACCATCGAGGACGCCGTCCCAACCGGCTGACGTTGACATCTGCGGAACAAGTTTTCAATACTCTCGTCATTTTGTACACTGAGCAACAAAAATCCAAGTGAATCACACAAAATATATTGGTTGAGCGAAATAAATGTGCTGTTGCAGAGTGCCACCGATATACGAGATTGTTACAATACTATGAAATATTGGCAAATGTGATTGATTTGAATAACATATTTTTTAAGCTTTTCTCTTTGAATATCGACATTATCGTTCAAATAAAATTATATTCTATTGAAATCATTCTATATACAATCCGTAGATGTATGGATGAAACAATTAAGCGGTTGCTACATTTTTTATTTCGTACAAAAATATAATCAATAGAATTAATTATTTCTTTACTGCATCGAAACGAATATGCCGTGGGACGTAAGTTTTTCAATTTGTTTTAAATCTTAAATAAAAAGTGAGCATTAGAATGATCATCCACGATGATAGTGGAGAGAATATCAGATATCCAATGGAAAGTCCACGGAGAGAATATCAGATATTCAACTGATAAGAACAGATACTACACTTTGATCTTAGCCACAGGCCAAGAAGCGATACTCTTTAGAGTTTCTCCGGCGTTTAAGTAGATTTTCGGTTCGCGCTACGCTTACGAGAAACGAGCGCGCGTGCGGCTTCTAGCGGTTACTCCGAGAACTACGGGTTTCCTCACACCTATAATTTCGGTGGCGCTCGGCCATGATTTGGTTGAATTTTTTCAACCAAATGCGCAAGAAACGAAATTTTATTTTCGCATAATTTTTTAACCAATTCAGACATTTGCTTACTATTTTTCAATTAAAATAAAATATTAATATTTTAACGAATAATGTACTTGGAAATCAATAATGACGTTGAAGTTTGCATCGTTGGAATACAACGATTTTTTGTTAACCTTCCATTTCTTTATTTTTATGCTCATCTACAGCCTGCTTTTTTTTGCAAGTTGAGGTCGTCAATCTCTAATAACAATACGTAAAAACGTTTGTGATTTTCACGGCCAAAAAAAATTGAGCAAATAAAGAGAAATCATTTTCATTGCATTCCAACGATCATAATCAATATCGGATATGGTGAAAAAAATTAAATAACATATTTACTCAATAGAAATTTTATCTGATTCAAACGAGCGAAATTCAATTTTTCTTGTGTACTCGAATCAACAATATTCATGTTATGAATTGAAACGCTTTTTTTGTTCATTGCAGAAAATGCATTCAAAACTATATGATTTGTTCGCGATAATTTTGTGGATAGTTCCAATAATATATCTTTCTCGGCTATCAATATATCTTTTGAATGAAAAAAAAAACTTAATTTTATCATGTTATTGAAGTAAATAGCGTTTTGTTTGGACCAATAAATCGGATTATTTACACCAACAATTTTACAATTGAATCAACGAAATTTTATTCCATAACACCAATGATATTGGATCAATGATTTTTTTTCTCAGTGTATACTCCTTATTCCTAATCGCGATTCCCAAAAGTCTCGGCGACCTCGCGGCTCTACTGGTATAGTAAATTTGGCAAAATGCATTGATGACAAGGGACAACATTGAAAAAACGAAAAATTACTCGAGAGTTTGCTGTGTTCCAGGGTGCAAGGCAGATGATAAACGTGAATTGTCGTTCCATAAGCCACCTTAAGGTAAAGTCTTTTGAAAAAAGGGGTTGTTAGTTCTGAATATGACTCGCTTTAGGCCATCAAGGCGCGTTTGTAGCTCGCAAGATTTTTTCTTTCCAAGCTTGTATCTTCATGAATAAAAATCGAGCAATATTAAGAGTTATTTCTGTTATATACGAGGTTTGTTCAACAAATAAGGTGACTTTTCAAATTTCGCGGGCTACGTACATTCGATTTTCGAATTTTTTTTGTTATGTTGATACACATGTCCCCAACATATGTTGACATTATCAGCCATTTTCCATATTTAGTTTGATTTTGACGGATATAAAGGTTATACGTGTTAGGGTGTGCTTGGCGATCGATTTGTGGCAAAACAATTCATGGTTTTTGCATCACGATAATGCACCTGCTCATACATCCCTGCTTGTTCGTGATTTTTTGGCCAACAACAACACCGTAATCATGCCTCAGCCGCCGTATTCACCGGACTTGGCCCCCTGCAACTTTTTTCTGTTTCCAAAACTGAAAAGACACATGAAAGAACGCAGATTTGCCACGATTGCGGAAATAAAGGGCGCATCGCTGGGAGAGCTCAAGGCCATACCAAAAAGCGCACATAAGTGCTTCGAGGATTGGAAAAAGCGCTGGCACAAGTGTTTTATATCTCAGGGGGATTACTTTGAAGGGGATAAAATAGATATTGATGAATAAATAAATATTTTTCGAGAAAAATAAAAAGTCACCTTACTTTTTTAACGAACCTCATACAATGTATAAATATAATTTCAGATGTCCCCTGTAAACAGTATGCTCTGAAAAATAGAATCACCCCTTCTCGCAACCTGCGAGTGACTTTGAGACCTTAGACCACAGTAACGGGTATGAAGTCATGTGCGAATTGAACAATGTCTTTTCGTATGAAAAAGTGATTCACTCATAAAATTGCAATAACAATTTTCACTCGATTTACTTCCAATTTAAAAGTTATGTTCCTAATTGCATTTCGCAGAGAAGTACATACGTAATTTCTGATTAATCGAAAACTTTTCATTTTATGAGCAGTTTATGAGCAGTTGTAGCGAAATTTTTCACTGAAAATTCATTTCTGAAGTTCAAATACCTACAACTTTTGAATAAAATAATGTTTTTAAATTCCGTACGTACTTCTCCAGGTATTCTAACGTAGATTGACGAGAATTTTTTTTTGTTCTAGGTAAAAAATTGTGGATGCTAAATGCCACGCCGCGGAGCGCCTAAAAAAAGATAACAAAAGAAAATATTAGTAGTCGGCCATTTTGTAGATCGAAAAAAATATATATATATTTTCTAACAGCTTGATATTCATACTAAATAGATATGTAATTAATTTTATGAGTGATTCACTTTTTTATACGAAAAAAATAGTTAAATTCGCACATGATTTTATACCCGTTACTGTGGCCTAAGGCCTTAACAACCTTAGAGAATCTAAATCCACAGCTGGCAGAGCTAAAAAAGCGGAAAATTGATTATTCCAAGGGTTCCCAAACTTTTTCGGCCTGCAGCGCCTTGACAGATTTAGTACATGCGACGCCCATAGGTCCGACACGTAATGTTTCGATTTCGATGACCTTTTTTTTGAGGTCTTCGCTCACCTGGCATAATTTATTCTGAAAATTATTCTGTCTAAATTTCAAAGCAGACCCTGCAATGTTAAAAGTTGCAATTTTAAAACCCATTATCTCCCAATCTAAATAGTCGACTGTTCTGAAATTTCACTCAAACATGCATAATCATATGAACAATGTCTGGTTAAAATTTGAACAAAATCTATAGAAATCAAGATTGCGCGCTCGTACTACCTTCATCGAAGGATTTTCATTTTTGTTGAACATTTATATTTGTTTTAACAATAAACGAGCGAATTTTTTGATGAAAATCGAAAGTTATTTGTCGGAAGCCGCCATTTTCTTAATTTTTGAAAAAAGCTTTCGATTAAGGACTAGATTTATTATTAAACTAATGATTTTTTTTGGTTTTTTCATTTCAGATGATCCAGTAAAATTTTATGATGGACACCGCAAAGCACTACATGCCGAAGGGGGTCCGACAAAGATGGCGATATTTTTATGAATAATCAACATTTTTTTGAAAATTTGTACAAGTCAAGTTGAAATATAACATAAAAAGTCTGTGTAACCACTTTTGTCAAGCGAACTTAATTACTATAATTTTTTTATTGAAAGTGCTCGTTTTTTCATGCCTCTGAATGCATCTCACTTCTTAAGTTGGGGAAGAGTACTGCCCCTTATCTGCTTCCCTAGATAATATCAGGCTATGCTCGGGCCTCCCAGCGTGGATCAAGTTCGCCATGTAACCGGTCTTAGGCCAGGCCCCGACAGGCCATTCTCTTTTTCGGCAATTCATCAGGAAGTGACCGGGAAACGAGTGGAAAATTACCAGAAAAATCATAGGGAATGGATAGGGAAATAACCGGGTCTGGACAGGGAGTACCGGACAAGTACCGGAAGGGCTTTTGGCAATGTACTCGAGTAAAATAGATAGTATCAAGTGGTGCCGATATTTCTTATTCCCCAAGTATCACAGAAACATAAGCGTAAGTGCACCCTGTAAGCATATTGAACCTGGCGGATTGTTGGCGAAATTCATTCAGGTAATGTCCTTTCGGACAGAACATTGATATTTTCTGACAAGGCGACAAGGCGTTCAAAAACCACGAATGACCTGCTTTACTTTTTTGCCTCTTTAACCCTTTGCGGCATAGTGTAACACTGGTGTTATACCTAATTCAATTCAGATTTTGACGATTCGAAAGTGTATTTTAATTAAATATGGCGGTTGTAAATGCTTTTCAAGGTTCCTAGGATTTCAATAACTACTAAAATATATCGATTAAATTTTCTTTTTTCACGTAGCGAGTGTCATCAATAACGAAAGTGCAAAAAACGAACTTTTTACATCACAAATCTGATTATGACTAATCTAGCAGGTAAACCATAACCAAAAAATAGGTGAAAACTTGGTTTTCGATCCACTGAATACGAATCCGAAGTCTAAACCGTCAAATTGAAAATGGCGAATCCAATATCGCGACTGTAAATGGCAAAAACGAGGATTTTTTCCAAATTTGATGATCTTTGTTTTGGGAGCTTATTTCATGTGACAGCGACCCCGAAAACCACCGAGTACCAACTTTCACTATCATCGAAAAACGTTTTGCATTTATGGTCCGCCATATTGGATCCGCCATCTTGAATTCCGGAATTTTGAGTGCAGATTCGTAATCAGCGACCTCGGAAACCCCCGAGTACCAACTTTCACTATCATCAAAGAATGTTTTGCATTTATGGTCCGCCATCTTGAATTCCCGAATTTTGAGTGCAGATTCGTAATCAGCGACCTCGAAAACCCCCGAGTACCAAGTTTCACTATCATCAAAGAACGTTTTGCATTTATGGTCCACCATCTTGAATTCCCGAATTTTGATTGCAGATTCGTAATCAGCGACCTCGAAAACCCTCGAGTACCAACTTTCGCTATCATCAAAGAACGTTTTGCATTTATGGTCCGCCATATCGGATCCGCCTTCTTGAATTTCCGGATTTCGAGTGCAGATTCGTAATCAGCGCCTCCGAAAACCCCCGAGTACAAAATTTCAACCCAATTGCACGTAAAAAAAATGTATGCTTCAAAGGGTTAAATAATTTGGTTATTCGTTACGCTCAAATCGCTAGTATTGTAATCCTGGTATTTATGATAAGCATTCTTATTCTCGTCGATTATCATTGATGTGATGAATGCTTTCGATGGTGAATAGAATTACAACAGGTGTATTAACTTGATCCTAATCAGTTATAAATATCTTTGATGGGGTAAAAAGCAAAGCAGCTTTGCACAGTTCTAACGAAAGGCTCCACTTTTCATGACATGTCAATGTTCTGGCCGGGTAGACATTACGCGAAGATGTACTTGCTCGCAATGTATCCTGGCCAGAAGATTGTAATTTCCAAGCATAGAGGGTTAGCCGTGAAAAACGATTTTGTGATCTTCCTAGCTTGTTCCGTGGGGGGGCCCGGTTAGGTACCATAAAACAAGGATAAATTGACATTAAGGGTAACTTTGACAGTTTTTGGGGCTGATTTAACAGAGCGCTAAAATATGGTTTAAACGTGTGCGCAGCGAGGGTATTCTGTTGTTGCTAAAAGTTGTTGTTCGAGGTTTATTATATTGTTGTTAAAGTTGATTGTAATGTTGCTCAAGTTGATTTTGATCTCAATGATAATCATAGGACTGATTAAGTGCCTACAATAGTACCCTAGGTACTTGATATTTTTATGTAAAATGTTTAATTATCTCTCAATCCGTGAACCTGGATCGTTTTCGGCCCAAAACAATTTCCTTCGCAGGTTGCTTAATATTTAATGAAAAAAAAAAACTATTAAAAATAAGAAAGAAAAAAACCCTATTTTCCTTTGAGAAGTACGGCCTAAAGATTGGCCATGATTTTTTTCAGATTTTTTTCATTGACGATTGTTGGTTTGGTAGTGTATAAACGAAAACGACCCAGGTTCACGGAATTAAGGTGCCTCAAATACCTTCACGGATTGAGGGTTAATAAAGATGACAATTTGAGGGTAAAAATTGTTCTTCATTCAATACCAATTGAATTTTTAAATAAAAATGATGGCACAGCGACCCTTAATCTTTGACATAAGTTGCATTTCAATGCCTTGTTGAACAAACCCCACACTGGAGGTTATTTCGTCACTTAAAAAAATATATATAAAGTTGTGTGGGGTGCTTGAGCAAAAAAGTCGGAATTTAGGATGTTGAAAAAAAGTTACCCTCAAAAAACTTCCAAAACCTCTTCAAACCAACCGCATTTTATGGGAAATCAGACAAGACGAGTCAGGGCCCGACACAAAGTAGGGAATGCCCGGTCGCATTTCTGCACGGTAGTGGAAGCGTTCAATCATATAATTACGCGCATTGGAAAAACTCCAGTCCTTTTTATATTGCGAGAGAAATATGTTTTTTAATACCACCCCTGGCGAATGTACGCATGTTCTTACTTGGTAGCCTTGCAACAAAATTCTCTTGAAATGGGCTTAGACAACCAAGAAGAAAATTGCATTTGAGCTCTTTTAGTAAAATAAATAATAACATTATAATGAATTTTTCTGAATGATTAAAAGTATAAAATTTCAGGAACCTCTTGATATCAATAATCCAATTGATAGCAAAATAAAAAATATCAGCAGTGCGATAAGATAATACAGTAACTATACTGTATTTCTCTTCGTAATTTCATTCATTCTCTTACCACGATATTTCCCTCGCGGGAAATCTACCTTTAAAACGATACAACGATTTACCTGGAACAGCAGTATCATCGACTGTCCAAACGTTTTAAAGTTGTACACGTCGTCGAGACCGCTCTTGTCTTTGACGTGCATGAAGAATGACATTCCGAATATGGCGAATATGAACATCACGAGGAAAAGCAGGAGGCAAATGTTGAAGAGAGCTGGCAACGACATCGCAAGGGCGAATAGAAGTGTCCTTATGCCTTTTGCACCTTTTACGAGACGCAATACACGTCCGACTTTAGCCACTCGGACCACTCTCAACAGTGTCGGCGAGACAAAATACTTCTCGATGATGTCGCTCAGTACCAACCCTAGATAGATAGGGAGAGAATAAAATACGATTAGACGCCTCGCCATGTTGTTCCGTTTCAGTTTGTCGTTCAAACAAATATATATATATGTATATATATAAATATTTATATCGAATTTGGTGCAGCTAGGGATTTGTTGCAAGATGCAGGCAAGTAAAGGGTGTCTCAAAATGACCTGACATTTTAAATTGCCCGCCATTTGTTTTGTGGCGAACATGGAATACTAATCTTTGACAACTGGGATCAGGACGTATTGAGGTTTAGTCATGGAGAATTACACGTACGAGCAACGCATATAAATTGTTATTTGCTGCATTGTTACTGCATACTTATTGCCAGGGGGCTGAGGCTGGTAGATAAATACTGTTCGCAAAATGTCCGTGCCGCACTGTGGCGCTAGTAGTCGTGTGACAGGCATGCATATGTATGTATGTTGCACCGGTGTTTCGAATATTTTAAACGATTAAAAGTCTGTTATATATTTTCACAACAGTCATTCACTTTACGACTTTGACACGATAAATAACGTCGCAATAACGATAACAGCACGAAAGGATCGAATCGGTCAGCTGATCGGAGTATTTAGAGCTGAAAGCCGGATCACAACAGCCAACGCTAGGTAGTTGCAATAGCGATGTTTCCAGTAACCAAGAATTCGAAAAATATTGTTATGAGGTGATAGCTTATAATTGAAGTAACGCTCGGAAATGCCTATTTTATTTCATTTTGGTGAAAATTGTAGAAAAATTTAGATAAATAAATTGTAAAAAAAATATTTATAAGTCACGTGACAAAGAACACCAATCACAGCGCAAGACGTCACACTTTGCAAAACACGAACGAGCAGACGCTCCAAGCTGTTACTGTTTACTTTGTCTTAAAGTACTATTTGTGAGATTTCTCGATTGATTTTGAATTTTACTCGAACTGTAATAATAGAGACTGGTTTCGTGAAGGCGAATAGTTCGAATTTGCCTAGGATTGACTGCATAATGGTGGCCAATTTCTTTACGAAAAACAACGACGGCTGCTCTGCAGAATTCAGAAATGTGAAGACTTCCATGTAAGTATACCCTAAAGAATTGTAATTTGTGCAACAAATAATGTATATAGCATTGATAATATTACAAATTCTGTAACAATTTGAACAAATTTTCGAGGTTTGGTTTCTTTTTACAACTTGTTTTGTTTTATTTCATTGCAGGTCTTCAAGACAGCCATACGGTGATAAATAGAATTTAGAACTCATCCTTGAACATATCAATTCTGAAATTGTTGTCATTGTTTCAAATAAATATTGAAATATTGTATTCAAATAAATAATACGTTTTATTAATAAATAAAAATGTCAGGTTTTTTTGAGACACCCTACAGAAGGATCTTGCAAGGGAAGACTCGTTTTTTTTCGGGGAAACGGGGCATGCACATCTAACGAGAGGTATTCTTTTTTCTTCTCGTGGGGTGGAGAGGGGGGGCTAAAAAGGTCACGGGATTCAGAACGTTCCATAGAACCATGCCTCTTTTTTTTCTCGTTTCGTTTGAAGTTCCAACTTTGGCAGACAAAAAGAACGCCTATTAATCTGTGTACTAAAGTGCCTATTAATCGATCACTCGGTAACACGACCAAACTGTGACCGAAGCGATCCTATCTACGATCATTGCGTTCATCTGACTAACTAATAGTTTTATCACTAGATCATTATCAAATTTTCAACGAACTAAAAAAACAAAGTTCAACCAAACAAACGAAAAGTATCGGTGGATAATCCAACAAAAATGATAAGGCTACGACATTGTGTGTGTGTGTGTCTGGCTGCGTGTTCGTATGTACGTGTGTGTATTGTGTTTTTCATTTATTTTTGTTTTGCCAAGCATATGTCGTGGGCACAATGACTGCGAGACAGGCGATTGGTACAATTTCATACGAATCACTTTTTCACCCTCGAAAAACAGACATACCCTTCAAGCTACGACATATCGATCCGCGAAGGATCGTTATACCGTGATTGATCTCGGATTTCGAATTGTTTGTGGAAAACAGGACGCGTGTAAAATGTACCAACCAACCCCCGAGTTTTATTTCTCTATTAATTCTCGTTTTTCTTCAAAACTAATTCTTCGTGATTACAGTAGCGTTATACAATAGTCTAGCCTCACCGACGCACTCACCGCAATTTCACGTAAATACGAAAGGAAAATTAATCGAATGGACCATTTTGGAGCATATCTATGGGAAATTTACGTATGCATAGTCACGCATTATAATTTATATTTTTCGTCTCGGACTAAAACTTTCTTCACGGGCCACATCCACCTAGGAGGGTCAAAAAAATCTGGCATTTCCCCAGAATATCTATATTCTATAGTATCAGCTTTTAGCTATATTCCCTGAAAATTTCATTAAAATATTCACGAAATTGAATGAGATACAGCTTATAATGGTACGATACTTCAAACTCTGATCCCGTTTTTCTCGAAACACTGTTTTCAAAGTCGGTGGACACGATATCTCGAGAACCACGTGGTGGATTGTTTTCAAATTTACGGGAGATACGATGAGAAACATTTAAAGGTCGTTGACGATCTCACTTTTTTTAAATCGACCTTTATTTTTTAAGGTGTGAGATGCAGTCAGAATTTAAAAAAAAATCGATCTTTTTTATTTACATTTTCTTGAAGTATGATGTTTCGAAAGTATTCCCTGACAATTTCAAGTCAATCCGATGAATAGTTTCCGGGATATCCCACAATAAGTGGAGGGGCGTCGGGTCCCCATGGCAGTTAGCGGCTGACAAACGCGCAAACAATAATACCCGGGAAGGCCGAATGCTTCGAAGACAACAACAAATTGATATTTTGGAAGCCTCCACATCGGCGGAAGCCCTATTGTATGGGCCAGGAATTGATAATTCGATGTAAGTCATTTTTTAGTTAGTATTTCTATACATAAATCAAGTGTAAAATTGGAAAACTCTTTCAGAAATTTTCAAACATTTATTACTCAAAAACTATGAACTTTAGCAAAATTTTCTAAAGAATACTTTGGTTTAAAATTGCCCAAAATGTAAAAAAAAAATTAATTCCGAAAAACTTTAATTTCTTGAAAAATTGTTTTAACAATTGGCTATAAACAATTGAATGCTCGACTTTTCGGCAAAAAATGTGATATTCAGATCCAGCGGATCAAAATACAAAAAAAAAGTTTAGTTTCATCCATCGAGCTCAAAATTTTACGAACATATAACACCGTATCCACATCGAAAAAATTTATACGCGTTTTTCTCGAAACTATGTCTTTCAAGTCGGTGACCACTATAATTAAAAAACCACTCGATGGATTTTGATGAAATTTGGTGTGCTTATTGATAGCATTAAAAACTGGTCCTTAATCGAAGGATTTTCATTTTTTTTGAACATTTCTATTTTTTTAAATAAGAAACGAGCGATTTTTTGGTCGAAAATCGAAAGTTATCTGTCGAAAGCCGCCATTTTATTAATTTTTGAAAAAAAAAAGCTTCGATTAAGGACTAGATATATTATTAAACTAATGACTTTTTTTTGGTTTTTTGATTTCAGATGATCCAGTAAAATTTTATGATGGTCACCGCAAAGCACTACATGCCGAAGGGGCTCCGACAAAGATGACGATATTGTTATAAATAATCAATATTTTTCTTTGAAATTTCGTACAAGTTAAGTTGAAATATAACATAAAAAGTCTGTGTAATCACTTTTGTGAAACAAACTTAATATAATTTTAAAAAAATTATTGAAAATTAAAAATGACTTTTTTAACAGATTTTGAATGCTCGAGGTTCAATTCGTCGCCATGTCGTTAAAAAATAATGATTTTAAAAATCGTCGATCGTCAAGGACTCGTATTTATTGTTAACATGAATAACGCGTTTGGTTTTTCGATTTCGGATGGACCGTTTAAGCTGGAGAGTGTCCACCGCCAAACGTCGCGAAAAAAATGTCTTCATCTGCCGGAAGCCATGTTTTTGTTGTTTTTCTGTATTTCTTGGTGATTTTTTGTTAAAGGCTCTCAATATATGTATTAGGAGTACAACTTTGCAGTGACCGTTTTACTTAGAGAGCCACTGCGGCCGAAGTAGTGGCCCTAGCTCAATAAAAAAAGTGGCATTTTAAACTAGAGGCTCTGCCAATGTAAACAATTTAAAAAAGCTAACGGATACGTGTATGCATTATAAAGTTATAGGCACTCAAACATGGCAACCTACGAACCGAATTCTCAGCATTTGCGGGAGGTTATGATTTACTTCTTCAACATCAAGAAATCTGCGGCTGAGGCCCACCGTTTGCTTGTAGATGCTTACGGGGAGGATTCTATTAGTGAGAAAACGTGTTGGCGGTGGTTTCAACGCTTCAAAAGTGGAGATTTTGAGGTCGAGAACAAGCATGGTGGCGGAAGGCAGAAAGTTTTTGAAGACGCAGAATGAGCTGCTCAAACCGTCCGAAACCATCACAGGGGAACTCTACCGACGTCAGTTGATGCGCTTGAGTAAGGCACTCAAAGAGAAACGGCCACAATTCAACGAAAGACATGACAAGGTGATACTGCAGCATGACAATGCCCGACCCCATGTTGCAAATATCGTGAAAAAGTACTTGGAAACGCTGAAATGGGAGGTTTTATCCCACCCGCCGTACTCTCCAGACATTGCCCCTTCCGACTATCACTTGTTCCGGTCAATGGCACACGATTTGGCTGACCAGCACTTCGGTACTTATGAAGAAGTAAAAAATTGGGTCGATTCCTGGATTGCCTCCAAGGACCAAGACTTTTATCGACGCGGGATTCGAATGCTACCTGAAAGATGGGCCGAGGTCGTAGCTAGCGACGGGCAGTACTTTGATTAAAAAATATATAGCCACTTTTTTATAATAAAGCCTTAAACTTTTGAAAAAAAAACGGTCACTGCAAAGTTGTACTCCTTATACCTTTGTCAGGATTGTTACGCATTATTGACTCGGAAATTCCCGGACTTTTTCAGGTTTTGCAAAGATTCTAGGTTTTGCAAATGACCCAGATTAGGGTCAAATAAAGAACACTTTGTTCTCATCAAATATATTTTTATTGAAGTTAACTACCACAAGTTTAGTTTCGTTTCAACCATACTAGTATTTGTAAGCGTTATAAACTCTACGGGAAAAATTATATACGTACAAATAGCAATTAATCATTTTTGTGAAAAAAAAAACGTAACATTTTTAACCGACTTGAAAAAACAAAGGGAATTCTCAATTCGATCCTTGTATTGAAAAATTATGTCGAACTGATTAACATAATTTTTTAAAGATAAAATACATTGAAATGTTAAAAATTGAAATACAAATTTTAAAAAACTGAAATTCGGAAAATAATTTAAACATTATAAAGTAAAAAAAATACATTAAAAGCAAATACAGAACCTCTTCTTTGTTAAAAACAGAATTTTTTATGCCGGTGACAATAAATAAAAAATAAATATAAACACTTATCTATAATAATAAAAATGCGTTTGTGTATCGACAGATCAAATGCAAATGTATACAGCTTTACAGTAAATTAGTTATCAGTTTTTTAATTTTTCAATGTTTGGTACTGACATAACTTTGTTTTGTATATAATGAAGAGTAATATAAATATTAAAAATATACAAAAATATTTATTTTTATTCTGTTCAGTTTTTTGTCAAGTCGGTTTCATTTTGCGTAATTCTTGCGAAAAGTAAATTCTGAGAAAATTCCAGAGAATTTCCAAAATTCGTTGACTTTTCCCTGATTATTCCAGGGAGAAGGAATTTCCCTGAGTTTTTCTGGTTTTCCCTGTTTTCCATACGCGTAACAACCCTGTTTGTGTTAAAAAAATGCGTTTCTTATTCACAAGCCGTTTCCCAGAAAAATAATTCGGAATTTGGCGATTTTTTTCGAGCCTCTAGGTAGATGTAGCCCCTCCAGTCATTTTATCACGTCCTTGCGATTATTTCACATCGCAACTGGCTTCCAATTGCAGCAACGTATTCTCGAATCAACTAGCAGCATTCTGACCAAAGTGATGAAAAAAAGGTAGACTATTATTCTTCTTTCATGGCATCACGGACAATGATTCACAAAAAAAAATGAGTTGAAATACGGATTCGAGTGCCCGGGAGGGATAGACCATTGATCGTTCTTTTGAAATAATAATATTTATTGCTCTATCTAGAAAAAAAAACTCTATATGTTACTATATTCACTCTGCCACGACGAAGAAGAGCGTAGTCCTCGATTTTAGAAAAATCGGTGAACGTTTACTGAAATCGGGCTAAAATTATTATTGTTTTGTTGTTTTTTTTGCAAAGTACGTGCCAATCGTAGATGCAGTCGAAAAAGATGCATATTTGTTATTGTGGAACTTTCTTACCGGTGAAACGTATACGGGGAAAATAGTAGGCGCAGATAGACTCGAGTATACTTACTATACGTTCAACGTCAATACGTCATATCGCGATCGCATAGGCTCCTTTTTTTTTAGGCAACCAATGGTGAAGGCTGAACGAAGTGTGAATCTCTATTTCGTTGGGAAAACAGATCAAGAGAATGTCGAAAAAGAAACATTTTTGCCATTTTTCACTGACCATCAGGAGGCGAATCGAGACTCCTCCTCAAACGCCCAATATTACGAATATTTATATGACTTCTACGCTTTTGTATATGCGCACGGAGAAACGATCCCTGGTGGTTAGCAGGCGAAGTTGTGAACGTGCCAAGATTGTCTCTCAAGTGACCGGTTCAAAACTAAACCAATTTTACGTATCAGCAATAGGGTACTTGACTGTTGTACGGAAATCATCTTAAATGGTTAATTATTCTATATTGTGCTCACAATATTTTTGTTTATCTCCGTGAATGTCAGTATTTACAATATAAATCGGCCATAAAATTAAAATATTCAACCAGACCGCCAAAACACTCCCGTTGTCAGATATGACGCCTGTGACGTCACATGCCAGTAAACAAGCTAAATAACCTATCTCGCCGCTGAGTTGTCGCCCAACAAACTTTTCTCTCCATTCTTATTTAACAGTTGATAATATAGTAACTATCACTACAAATAACTAGGAATGAACAGAAAAAGCACGGAAATACACTGAAATAAGCGAGAAAATCGCTCATTACTCGTCACAGGACTCGTAATGACAATCTGTTTACTGGCATGTGGCGTCACTAGAGATCCAACCAATCCCGGAGCGTTTTCGTTCACGTGACCAAACATTCAAATTTGTCTAATTAAAAAATTGGAATAAACGAAAATAATGCAAATTTTTTTGTTAAAATGCTGGATAATGCTTTTCAAACACTACACTCTTTCAGGATGACAAGAGAATGAATCGGACGAATAAGCGTATGTTATTCGTCGGGATAGCGGCTCAGTTCACGCAGTTCACGCTGTACAACGCCCCAAACGAAAAAATCGACTCAAACAAATCCAAACGAACGAACCCAAACAAACAAACACCCCAACAAACAAACTCAAATAAACACTCCTAAACAAACAAACCCAAACAAAATTATAAAGATTTTCGTTTCAAACACTATATTCTTTCAGGAAGACAAGAGAATGAACCATATTTTCGCTTCAATATTCGATTCAATTCTATATTCTTCCAGGAAGACAAGAGAATGAACCATATTTTTAACGCTGCGGCTAGCCGTCCGGTTATCGGACGAATAAGCGTGTTATTCGTCCGGATAGCGGCTCAGTTCACGCAGTTCACGCTGTACTGCGTGACGCAAGTACGCTGTACCCCAAACGACCAAACCCAAACGAACAAGCTCAAACAAACATACCCCAACAAACACACCCAAACAAACGAACCGAAACAAACAAACCTAAACAAACAAACCCAAACAAACAAATCCAAACAAAATTATAAAGATTTTAATATAGTCAAATACCCTATTGACGTAATTTTTTTTCGGACCCAAAAACCGAATCTGCTTTCCCAATAAAATATCCGTGGTGGTAAAAGAGTTGAGAAAATAATATCGTGCCAATCTTGTGCAAATGAGAAGAAAAAAATGATGGAATAAATCGAAGGATGTTGAGCCATCGATCTGCGAGATGACGTATCGATATTGTCGAGAGCCATCGTATACTTTGAGAGAGTGGTTCGGGGCTGATAGAATATATAGGGTACGAGGTAACAGAGGGAAAAGGGTGGGGCACCATCGAAGCATCAGAGATCACATCAATGTAAGGCTACATAACGTCATGATGCCAATCAGTCGTTGCGACTCAATTGAAACGTCTTATACACCTGTTCGCTTTTTTATTGTTTTGTTTTGTGGAAGTGTATGTAGTCGAGACCGGATGTAAATTTGAATAAAAATGTAACTATAGGATGAAAATAACGATTGAGAATGAAAGACGTGATTGAGGCATTCGTGCTACCAAATTCGAATTGGCATAAAAGACTCTAGCATCCAAATGTTCTTTCGATCACCGAAAGAAAAAAAAACAAAAAAAAATAGAAACAACTATGTAATGAAGAAAAATATCGAAACATGGAAGAAAATAAAAGTTGTATGTGCGTGTATAGTTTGTTCGATGATAGTTCGAGTTATGTAAAGCCAACAGATTTGTATTTTGTTCTTTTTCATTCAATATCGGACTGTTTTCAGTAGGGTCATACGACTGAAATAATCATTACGTTACATTACCTAATATTGATAATATAACAACAACAAAATCAAAGAGATTCCATGGCTCCTTGAAGTAGTGGTATCGCAGGGCAAAAATCTTCATCAGACACTCGCTGCTGAATATCACAATGAATATCATGTTGAGGTAGTCCAGCACATTACTGAACGCGTCACTTTGTTGGTAATGGTCCATTGTCATTGTCAACATATTGAATCCGATAAACAACATGATTATCATATCGAACTTTTTATCCGTCACTATTTCAAACACGATTGCTTGCGGTCTCCACTGTAAATAAAGAAATAATCTCGTTATTGTTTTTGACGAAGAATGATAACCATTCTGAATCGTCGAAGGAACTTTTGCACGTGTACAAATGATCCTTCTCATCGGTGATTTTTTTCAGAAGTACTGACCCTTGGTCGGGGAATTGCCTTGAGTGGTTTCTTACTACCCATCTTCTTCATAGCGTTATAATATTTCTTCTGATCCTCCGTCATGAACATCTCGAGTGAGCCACCCGCTTTTTTCTTTTGCTCGTTGAAGTTATCGATGATAACTCCGATAAATAGATTGAGGGTAAAAAATGATCCGAATATGATGAAGAATACAAAGTAGAGATACATATAAATATTCGTTTCGCGAATCGGTTGTTTGTTTATCTGCAATGGAGAATGAAGTAGTTATCCAGCAATCGAGTAAATCGTTTTTATCGCTTATTCGTATTTTCTACTACGTGCGATACTTTGTTTCATCGTTGAGGGGTCATCACAGTGTAAGATTCATCGAAAAATCGATTTTTTTCGCGTTAAATTTTGGGGCGAAATTCGAATAATTTCGGTCATGAATTCGGTTATAAAAAGTGCAAAAAAATAAAAATAAACGTTCAGAAATGTATTTTATGTTCTTCATGAGTGCTTCGATTTGACATAAAAACATCAGACTGATTGGTGTATTTTAAACATCGAAAAAAAATCGCGTTGATCTGCTATTCTTTGATCCGTTACACTGTGATGATCCCTTATAGCCGGAGCCTGAATTAGAAGGCCTGAAAAATGGTTTTTTTATTGCTTAAATCGATAGATAAACTATCGAAGAATATATTTACAAAGTTCCAGAGGCCAATTGTAAATATTTTTGAAGATACAAGGCCAAAAGCAGACAATCGATTGATATTTAATATTGTTATTTCCTCCCATTGAAAACTTTAAAGCGCGTTTTCGCCAGTTTTCATTTTCACGATTTTTCAAAAATGGCGGGCGGATAGCAAAAAAAATTAACGACCTATTGAACCAAAGTTTATTTTCTTCAGTATGATAATCTCTTCTAAGTGAATTAAAAAAGTCGTTGAAAAAGTACTTTTAAATCATTTTTATAGCACGTTAAAGTGTTTTTTTCAAATAATTTTTTTTAACCCGAGAAAAGTTATAATTTCCCCATTTTTTCTGCTTTTTTAAAATTCTTCCAGAAGAAAAATATATGACTATTAGAATTTTATTGGTTATTTTGTTTCCGTCAAGAATTACGAGCTGTATCTTTCCCGCCGATTGGGGACTGCAGTGACAAGACGCACATGGAAAAGGCTGATGAATCTGCAGTAATTTATTGTTTCATGTTGAACATTTTTTTTTATACATTTCAAATATACATGAAAATATACCTCAATGTTTACTGGGCTCACTTGTATTTTTTTCTTTAAAAAAAAAAAAAAAATCCCGAAATGGCTTTTTTGCCCTTGTCAATTCAGGCTCCCACCTTAACAAAAACTTGACTCGGGAAGGGATATGTTAAAAAAAAAGACAATTCGTAAGTAAAAAAACTAGTGACAAATTTGTTGCAAATTGTATACTCACGTCTCTCGAATCAATTGCGTCGTTCATGATCTGTATCCAACCTTTGAAGGTTGCAACTTGAAACAGACACAGATAAGCTTTTCCAACGTGATCGAAATTCATTGGCGAATTTTCCCAGGTATAATTTTCTGCGATACAGGCGTTTCTGTCCGGAATTATTTCGTGGCTCAGTGTTGTTTTATTCATATCGACGCACTGCAAGATTTTCACAATCACGTCATTATTCGAACCGGGATTAAAGAGAAACGACAATATACTTTGTGTTTATATCGTTGTCAACTTTCCGGCCCACTTACTTTATAATATTTTCCAGCGAACAATTGAACTCCCATAATAGCGAAGATCAACCAGAATATAAGGCAAACCAGTAAGACGTTAAAGATAGACGGTATAGCTTGTACCAATGCGTTAACCACCACCTGAACAAGAGATACTCCGTTACTTCAATTTCGTCGCAGGTCAATCTTTTTTTTTTTAATTCTAAATGAGTACTCGAATCTTTTTTTAAGTGATAGTGTAGATGAAGCCTCGCATTGCAGAAAAAAGTGTACCGAACCCTATTTGTTCGAGAACCAGGGTGACTTTTGGACGAAGTTATTTTCTTAGAGAAACTTCCATCCATTAAGGGGTCGAGCTACTGTGAAAATGCCGAAACTCTCGTTCGTCGCTTGAGGCAAATCAAATTGTAAAGGAAGGTCCAACATATGGTGCAAGAATGGTATTTTTAAACGCGGTTTTCTCGAAACTACGTTGTTCAAAACGGTGTACACGATTTCGCAAAATCTAATGAAAGAATTGACTTGAAATTTTGTACACTTGTTCAGTGTAATAGTAGTAAACTCCTGAAGTCTGGCCGACGTTTTTCTGCTTAACATGTTTTTTTTCCATCAGTTATTAACCATGATGTCATTTTGTCACGAAAAATTGAAAAAAGAATTCAAATTTTTCTCGAAAAATTGAAGAAAAAACTCCATTTTTCTCGAATAATTGAAAAACAAATCAATTTTTCTCGAAAAATTGAAAAAAATCACTTTTTTCTCGAAAATTTGAAAAAAATCAACTTTTCCTCGAATAATTGAAAAAACAATTTTTTCTTGAAAAATTGAAAAAAAAAAATATATTTTTTTTTCGAAAAATGGAAAAAAATCCGTTTTCTCAAAATTGACGTTCGATAACAAAAGAAAGATCGTTAAGTCTTAGCCAATATTATCGATTTCAAGTAAAAACCTTTTTTGTTTCATATCAACCGGGTGGCCAAAATCAAGTCCATCTTTGAGTCCCTCACGTTTAAAGGTCCTTCACAAGATTTTTTATGACTTCTTCAACTATTTTTTTATGAAATGGTTACATAACTTTGTTGATGTACATACAAAAAAAAATCCAAATGATTTTTCGATCATCTTACTTATTCCTCCATAATCAATTTTTTCTATAACCTTGATTTTTGGGTCATCACAGTAGCCTAACCCCTTAACTGACAATGGATTGTGGACTCTGTTGTTTCAGCCAACTTTTGAATATTTATCGACGGGGCAATCAACATGAACTGGTATATGAAATGTTATAAATATATCATGATTTATTGATCTTACAATTAAAATTAGAACTTTAATTTGTCTCATTCGATGGACCGTCAGGTTATCATTCATTATTTGAATATTTCCGACAAATCACTCGTTGAATGCTGAAGTGAATTATCGTCAATGTTCCAGGTGGATATACATACTTTTTCCAATTCCAGCGAACGTCATAAATATCAATAAGCTGTGTATACCTTATAATGAAATTCTTATAGAGTCCATCGATCGATTTTTATCGATTTTTATCGATTTTTTCATCGATTTTCTCAAGTACCACTATTTAAAATAATTGGCCACTTCGATCTAATTATCTCAATATCGTAAAATTACACAAACCCAGTAACTAATCGGTACAACTTTTTTCTGAATGCGTCAAGTGTTTTCACGGCAATTTGAACTATGAATGCATGATATTCTAACGGTCCTAAGGATCTAATTTGTATATAGCGGCTTTCTCGGTGATGCGACTGATCGATGTGCGTGTCTTGAATATGAATAATAATCATAATAATAATAACGATAATAATAATAACAACAAAGTTCAATTATGATACAAAGTGGCGTCATATCAACGATGAATAATCTAACGTGTGTTCGGTGTGCCAAATTAGGCTTGTATAGCTCGAAAAAATCTTTAAACTATCATCTACGCAACGACAAACTCATCATTTTCTGTGGTGTTTTTTTTTGTTTTTTTTTTGTCATTTTTTTAAATCACGTCCCTACAAAGCGGAGGATACGTTCAGTGTGACGACAACGCAATGAGCACACGTAATCACAGGTAACTATAATGCGACTAATCAGGCACAAAAGCGTAATTAGCACACGATTCTCGTAAGCTTCGAGCAAACATTTATCATGCGAGAGAAGGAAAGAAAGTATATGAAAGAGAAGCGTTTTTAGAACGTGGCTTGTGCAGCCAGCGTATATGGAGCAGGTATGTGTGTACAACACATTCAGTGGACATTTAACATATTTATTCGTGTGTAGTACTGTATTCTCACGTGTATCGTCCTCGTTGAAACAAAATTAATTTTCGGAACTTCGAGTTTCAAACAAACCCATACGTATGTCCGGGGGTGTGTTGAAATTATTTTTTTTAGATTTTAGTTTTTATTTTTTATTTTTGAAAGAAAAAACGGCGATGCCATTTTTTATTCTGTAGAAATATTTTTTTAAATTTTTTCGAATACCGTGTATGTATACAGGGTGGACCATTCAACGTGACCGCCCCAAATATCTCCGTCGCCTTTGAGTGACGAAAACAAACCCAAACAAACCCAAACGAACCCAAACAAACCCAAAATATTTTGGTAAAAAACAAAAAAAAACAAAGAAACCCAAAATATTTTGGTGAAAAACCCAAAAAACTCAAAATATTTTGGTGAAAAAATCATTTCAAGGTCATGATATCATAGGTCGTTGGATTCGTCTGAATATCAGCTACAACGTCTTAATAAAAAAAAACATGTTCCCACTTGAAAAACCATTGATGACCTTCAGAACGCAAAAACTATGACCTTGACAAAAATAAATTTTTCACCACTATATCAGCCCTTCGAAATCAATCAAATTACCTCCAGACTTTTTTTCCGTCACTCTAAAGGCAACGAAGATATTTGGGGTGGTCACGTTGAATGGGCCACCCTGTATAGATAAACTGTCATGGAGCAACTTTGACGATAGAAGCCTTTACACAAGTATTCTTTTTTGATGAAAATGGATTTTTTTCATGTTTAATAAATCGTTTCAACAAGATCATCAGCCGTTGCAGAACGCTTGGTTCAAGTCAACGATTCACGTGAGTTCGCATGCAATTGTTCATTGAACAAATGGAATAGAGTACAATTTTATCAGCTAAGTTGAATAAGTGTCAGGGTATGGGCATGACCATAACTTTAAACCCAATGTCTCAGCGACCTTACAATTAATCGGGTGTGAACTTCAAATAATTTTGTATTATATATCTCGTACCCGATAGAAAAATAATTTCAAAAAATATCTTTTTTTTCGCGAGATTTTCGTAATTTTTTTTACGGAAGATTGAAAAAAAAAGTAAATAAATATCGTACCCGCGTTGCACCAATTGTCGAGGAGTGGAAATCTCAGAGTAGTCATCAATATCGGAATTACAGAATTGTACACGGATATATCGATTAATTTTGTCCGTTTGGCAATTACGAGACTAAAATTGGGTTTACTGTATGAATTGAATATTGCCGTTGTTTTTAATTTCAAGAATGAGCATGAGCATCGATATGAACCGTTGCGCAATGTATGTATACATATATCGATATGTATATATGCATAGTAAACGTGCAAAAAAAATTAGTCTTCCAATCAGTGATTTGTGTATTTTTCTCTATGATTACTGAAAATTATAGTGATAGTAGTACTGCGCGAAACATGTTGTGAGAAATGGTGTTCAAACGAATCTCTATAACGTCAAATATTATCGCAATCGATACTATATGGTATGTCATTTCGTGCGTGGCTTTAAGGGCGGCGACACCTTTAGGCGAGAAAAACATCTGCTGATTTTCATGACTTTTTTTCAAAAGAAAGATTTCTTCACGATTTTTTAGACTCAGGCCAGTTTTATTACCACTTTTGGCTGTGACATGGTATTTTTTTTAATCTGTAAAAATGGCGGTGGGCACAGTCTTCTAAACTGCATTTTAAAAACTCGCGTGGGTATAACTAAAAAACTAATCGACCGAACTTGATGAAATTTGGTAAAAATATTTCCAACTTTATTTTCTAAAACGTGACCCTAAGTGTTTTTGAAAATTAACCCTTCCTTGACACACTGGGTCAATTTGACCCGGATAGTACTTCATTGACCTGCCCTTAACAACCCTTTGTTCGGTTTTTATTGAAGAAAAATCCGGTATACAATTTAAACATTGCTTAGTACGTCGGCGTAATGAAAATTCGGAGAGTACAAAATTGAGTCGTTGTAAAAAATTCTTGAAAACTTTCAGTTTTAGGAAAATGACCCAGTGTGTCAAGGAAGGGTGAAAAAACATTTTTCGATTGCAAAATGTGACTATGTTTTTTGGAAAATTCAATCTTTTTGTTTCAAATCGTACCAATTCATCGATTTTCAACATTTCTCCCTTTTTCTTGGTTCATATTCTGAGTATGAGTGTTTAGGCCGGAGCCTGAATTAGAAGGTCCGAAAAATAGTTTTTTAAAATTGCTTAAATGGATAGATAAACTATCCAAGAATATATTTACAAAGTTACAGAGGCCAATTGTAGATATTCTCGAAGATACAAGGCCAAAAGCAGAGAAGCGATTGATATTTGATATCGATATTTCCTCCTATTGAAAACTTTAAAGCGCGTTTTCTCCAGTTTTCAATTTCACGATTTTTCCAAATTGGCGGGCGTGATAGCAAAAAAACTGAACCACTTATTGAATCACACCAAAGTTCATTTTCTTCAGTATGAAAATCTCTTCTAAGAGAATTAAAAAAGTATTTTTAAATAATTTTTATAGTACGATCAAGTGTATTTTTTTAAACATATTTTTTTTCAAACCTGAGAAAAGTTATAAGATCACGATTTTTTCAGCTTTTCCTTAATCCACCCAGAAGATAAATATATGACAATTGAACATTTTATTGGTTTTTTTTCTTTCAGTCAAGAATTACGAGCTGCATCTTCTCCGCCGATTGGGGACTGCATTGGCAAGACGCACATAGAATATGCTGATAAATCTGCAGTCATTTATTGCTCCATGTTGAAATTTTTTTTATACATTTGAAATATACATGAAAAGATACCTCAATGCTTACTGAGCTCACTCGTTTTTTTCCTTCTAAAAAAAATCCCGAAAAAACGCTTGTTTGGACCTTCTAATTCCCGCGCCTTAATGAAAGAAATATCTTCGTCGGTTTTTTTCAGACTAATTCCGTCGGCGCTACGTGTCTCGCCGTCTGACAACATTCGCCGCAACCCGTTTAGAAGACCATACCTCCGCTATTTTTTAAGGTTAATGAAAAAATACCACGTAACAGCCAAAAGTGGTAATAAAACATAAGCTAAGGTGAAAGGTAAAGATATCTTACCTTAAAAAAAAATCACGAAAATCAGCAATTTTTTCCTCGTGTAAAGGTATCTCCCCCATCAAGTGTTCAAGAATAAATGATATATATATATATATATATATATATATATATATATATATATATATATATATATGTTTCGTGCTAGGCATATATCGAACTACGAAGGGATCATGTTCGTGTTTCAACAAATAGTTCCAATTTTGCAAAACCTAATATCGACCATGATAATACGATGAAAAAAAACATCGTAATGAAATATAACACTGGCAATTTGCATTCGTCATTGAATATTTTTTTTAACGAACAAAATGGGACTACTACGCAAAAATGATTATATTATGACATCGAGATAAAATACGTAATCAGAATGTATGGTGTATTGGTTCAACGAGGTAATGGGCAATAAGAAAAAAAAGTTAAACAATAATGAGTTAATTCATTGTTCAATAGATACGCGGAGGGAAAAAAGAAACGTATTTGTTGTTTTTTTTTTCTTCAAAATGCTAGTGTGACGTTGAAAGGCAGGCACGGGAATGGGAGAAATAACTCAAAGTGGAAACTTGAGGAAATAAAGTAAATCCGAAAATAAAAATAAAAAAAAGAATACGATAAGGTCAGCTGAGACGTTTGGGCTACATACCCGCATTCCCTGCATTCTAGACATCGCCCTGAGTGGCCTAAGGGCCCTTAGGGTCCTCATTGTTTTGAAGGCTTGAATCCCGCCCGCGCCAGCGAGCGACGCTACGAAGTTAATGAGCGAAACCTGCGAGCGAGAAATGAGAGGGAGGTAACAGCAAGAGTCACTGAAAAGGAGGAGATTCGAAATTGAAATCTTGAGAAAAAAAAAGCTAGCCGCGGCTCGTTATCGACGTACGAGGAAAAAAAAAGATCCCAGCCGTTAAATCTCGTAGAGAAGACCAGCCGTTGAATGTCGTGGAGAATCAAGCTACTCTGGACAATGTATGGAGAAGAAGGAAAAACAAGACGATACTCGATCTCTCTCGTGTTGAGTAACTTTGGAAATTGTACACATATATTGTGCAATTGAGACGCTGCTAGAATGAGAATGATTCGAAATTCTGGATTTCTGTCGCAAAGAGGGTTGGAAGGAGAAAAAGGGATAAAAGATTTGCTCCAGCCGCTCTCTGGCCTCGAGGCCATCATCGATATCCTACTTATAAATAAGCTCACACCCGTAAGTTTTTTTTTACCACGAAAATTATTCAATAATTGGCATCAATGGTTCTTATACAGTGAAACCTCGTTCATACGTTTTGCACTTATACGTATTTATCATTTATACGTGAAATTTCTCTAGCCCCGGGAGATTCCGTTCATAAAGATGGCAATAAAGTTTCATTTCTACGTTTTTCACTTATACTTTATTAATTTTATTCCCCAGCGTCGGTTTCGAGGTTCGTTTTTTCTCAGTTATACGTTAATCACACGTGATATTCTCTCGCGGGAGAAAATTTCATGTAACTGCGTTTTTATGTTTTGTTTGATGTTTTGATGTTTCTGACCTCGACTATGCATGTACTGTGATTACATGTCTCTTATCAATACGAACCTGTCTGTTATTTACTAATCTGAAACGTCGAAGCTGTTGCAAACTTGCATTAAATAAAAGTTCAAAACGGAAATTCGAAAACTTGAGTTGGCTCGTTACTCAATTATGACCAATTAAATTTTCAATTGGAAAACCAAACATTGACATAATAGAAGTAGGGTAGCGTGGTCCGAAACCGACCGGTGGTCCCATACCGACCTCTCCACCTTTCTCAGTACTTGTGCTGCAACCGAAACTGTCGGTGGTGGCATTTGAAAGCTCTCACAACACCGACAATTTGGAGGTAGAGAGCCATCTTTTTCTCTCATTTCATTCTATGGTTTTGCGTCGCGTTGTGTTTTGACCAGCCCCCTGTCACCATCAGTCATACACACGGTCGTATATACAGGTCTGGGCACTCCGTTAAAAAATGCGTGACTCTAAGTGACGCCTCTATTTGCGCATTCCACCGCGGCGCTAGTGAAGGGGAGGCACTTTTGTTTATACCGCGTTTACGGGGCATGGCATGCACGTTGTGTGGTGACGGTCGTATGTACGTGTGGCCTAACCTCGTTTTGGCGGGGTGATTTCGAGTGTATCGTAGCCACGGTTTTTATTCAATACGGAATAACAAAAGATGAAGTGTCTATATATTGTGATGCCGAAACGGTGCATGATTCCGGGATACAGAAGTGGATATATAAATAACCCGGAGCACGTCTTATTATTTAAAATTCCCAATGATGACTACTGATATTTTCTACTACTTTTCTACTATTACTACTTATGAAAGGAATGCGTGCTACACGTAAATTTCGAATGTTCTTCTTTTCCGTAAACGAAAAAAATGTAATTGGATTGGGCGATAGTTAAATTGGCATATCCATGTCAAAGACGATGAGTATCATTAACTAATGGCTCATCGCTCATATTTTCGGTTTATGCTTTTAGTTTTTGTGTTCGACTAAATATTTAGGATGTATCAATTTTTCATCACAGCCACGTGAAGGAAAAGACAATTCGCATAGGCGCATACATCGCATTCTGTCGCACATGCCTCCGAGATAGCAGCGCTCCACGCTTTTGCGGCCAGTTCCGCAAAGAGAGGCGTCAGATAGAGGCACGCTTTGGGGTATACGAAATATACGGGAGTGCCTAGACCTGTATATACGACCGTGGTCATACATGGCTCGCGTAATGTCCGTCGTTTTTATTTTCAATCGCTGCCACGTGTGGCGCTAGTAGTCTCCTGCTCGATAACTATATATGTTACATATAACCTGTGAACCAGCCGAACCCACCAAACAATGGAGAAAATGTTTATTATAATGATTATTATAATATGATTATTTCAATCGTTTAAAATAATGTAACTTGAAATGTATTTTTTTGGTAATTAGGGACCGAGAAGTAAGTGTATGCGTGCGTGTCGGTTTCTCAACAAGCATGAAAATTTCAAGAAATAAATCCATACATGTAAATATGAGGAAAAATATATTTATTTCCCTTGAATAATTTTTAAATTCAAAATATCAACATATAATGTACATTTTTATAAAATGACCTGTTTTTTCTTTATAATACATAAATGAACCTTGAATATTTTTTACGTGGTACAAAATTTCAAAATTTTTTTTTACCCTTTCATTTTCTGTCAACACATTTTTTGACTGTAGCTTTTCTGTCTTGGTCCACGGAAATAGCGATGGGACACTTCCTTGTTTTAAGTGAGTGATTTTATATTTCCCCTGAAATTTTTGTCATAATTCGAATGTAAGAGGAAAAAAAAAAAAATTCGGGTTACCACAAAAAAAATGACCGAACTCACTATTCCAAGCACTTTTCCATCGGGACTTAGAAAGTGGCGTACACAAATTATTTCGGTTTTCTGGAAATGCTTCTCGCAAACTGCTTTTCCACGTTTCACACAGCTGCTCTTTCGCCGCACAGCTATTTTCCACAAACTCTCACTTTGCGGGTTCTTGGGAATTGTGAAAAAATTCACAGACGGGGACGATGCATATCGGTATGATTTATCTCAAACCAATTGCCGCTCTTCGTCGTTTGATAATTATAACCTACACACAATACAGAAGGTATGTCATAGTAAACAAAAAATACACTTCACAGATCGCGGATTGATTTTTTGACATTTAAAACGTTCTGAAAATTGTAGTGTACTCACAAGCCACAAGTCACAATACAACCGTTAAACGCGTAAAACTCCAAATACTCCGAAAATGTTATTATTATATCGAGCATGGACCGCGCTTGCGTAAAAGAAATCGAGCAGGTGACTAGTGGCGCCACGAAGTGGACTGTAGCGCAATGAAACATCCCGGACAACACGCGAGTAATTTATTGCCACAGGAATAGTACCCAGTGTCAGGGGGCTGGTTTTGACAACGCAAAAGTTCATTTTTGAGCTGCACGGAATTGCAGTTTGAAGTGTTTTATTTTTTCTTGAAAAATGCAAAGGTAGGTTGTTCCGGTTGCTTATGGCCTAGACTTGAACACGCACGTTGTTTTAGAAATGGGGCGATCGTTCAAACGTCTAAAGCCAAAACGCGATCCGGCAATTCTGCGGCGAGCACTTGCCGCCATGGCATTAGGACTCGTCCGTCGGCTATTCGCAGTTATTGCGAAGCAGAAGACAGCTCAGACAGCGATTGAAATTGTAATTTTTGCATTGAGCGAGTAAAATTGTAATCAATGCATTCATTCAATTGTATTTCCTAACAAAGGCCTTAAAATGTTCTGAGATAAATTTGAAAATTATCCCCAAATCGTATTGTTTTGCTAACGAGTTGCAAAATAAATTCAAAATTTTGCCTTTCCCCTTGATTCGCTGTAAACAAATAGGGGGCCGGGTTCGGACCATGGGGAGGTCGGTTTCGGACCACGATTTTTGAGAACGATCAATATGCAGACTTTCATTACGGCCTCGGTATCTTAAACAAACGGTACCCGAAAACCTCGTCAAGCTGCTCGAAACTTAGAATAACGTTCCCTCTAAAGAATCAAAATTTGGTTTGAAAAAAAAAATAATTTCATGCACTTTTATTGCCTTTGCTGATTAGGCGGCCAGTTTCGGACCTACCCTACTGCTATTGAACAACATCGGGAATTACGCATCAATCGCCATTTTCAAATGTTAACGAGTTTCAGATATCTTCTGTATTTCACTTCTACGTTATTTTCACTTACACGTCACATTTGATGTACCCCTTGAAAAACGTATAACTGAAGTTTCACTGTATCCGCACCAATGGGACCACCCACATTTAGCTTTCCATCCCAATTTTTTATCATGCCAAAAATTCATTATACTCCCGTCCATTTTTTTACAAACGCAACCACAGCAATCACGAAAAAATGCCGAATTTCGTTGCAAATCGGTATATTCAATATTCGGGCCACATGGGACTTTCCGAGTTGGAAAACCGGGGGATACATTTATTTTCTGCATTTTCCATCACAAAAATGGAGCGGCAAATCTGACGCGGCATGCCTCGAATAGAGAATAATTTAAGAAAACAACAATATTGTTATTGATTCATAATAATAGTTATAATATTGCGATTAATTTTGGCAATTCTTTAGATAAGTGACCCTTCCGAAAAATGAGCCCAATATTTGTTTGTAGCTATTTTCTCATTTATTTTCGCATTTATTACCCAATGGTTACTTCGGGATTTTTATTTTTCTCATTTCCCAAAAAATAAAAATCCCAAAGTAGCCATTGGATAATAAATGTAAAAAATAAAAAGCCCCAAAAATAAAAATCCAAAAAAATCAAAAGAAATAAAAATACCAAAAAATTGAAATCTCAAAAAATAAAAATCCCAAACAAACTCCAGTATTAAAACCCTCACGCTGGAGAGGGTTGGGTTTGTTTGTATTCATGAAGGCGTTTTTTTTTATAAATCCACCCACCCTTCACCTCCAAAATAGGCGTCGAAATATTTAAAAATGCCCTATATTATCACGTGTTTCCGGGAATTTAAAAACCCCATAACTTTTTATGGTGGGGTGAATTTCGCTTCTCCCGACTGAATATCATAATTCATAACCCAATAAATGAGAAAATAGCAAAAAATGTTAGGCTCATTTTCGAAAAAGTCACTAATCTCAAGAATTACCTTAATTTTAACGGAAGATATACACCTAGATGGTCGCGGTCGAGGATTTAGAAACTATGACCATTCCGTCGACCGTAGAAGACCTACACTATGGGCCTGGTATCGATGATTCCATGTAAGTTGACAAATTTCATGATTTATGCATTCCCAAATTTTCAAACGCGTTTTTCTCAAAACCATTTTTTTCAAATCGGTACCCAACATTTTTCGAAAACCAATGAACCGATTGCCTTGAGGTTTTTTGTGGTTATTCTATACGCCATTATCTAGGACTTGTCATAGGATTTTTTTCCCGTTGCTTAGTTTTTGTTTTATAAGAAAAATAATAACTAATTGTTGACCCAAAAATCACTATTTATGTTCAAACGTCCGCCATTTTGTCATAGAACGATATTTTCAAAATCGGCTGTGACAAGTATTAAATTATAGTATCTAATTGAATAATCTTTTTTTTACGACGCTCCAAGGATCATACAATACCCTTGTATATTTTTGATATTTTCAAATAAAGAAAATTAAACATATTTTTGAATGTATATGCTTTTAGATAATTAAAACCCCAATCCGAAATTTCAAATAGTTTTCCGTGAAAAAATTCACAAAAATGACGTTTTTTTCCGGCTCCTAGGTGTATATCTCCCCTTAAGCAATATCACTGTTTTTGTTTCGAATTGATATAATTATTTTATCCCTCACTGACGTTCTTTCGCCTCCGCACCCCCTCCTTTTTTTAAACACGTTTTTTCCCCTCCCGACAGAGTAGTGGTACGCCCGCGAGCAGCAATTTTCTTTTGTAGTTTAGCAGCAGTATAGTAGACGTAGTAGAGTACGGTATACAACAACGTATAGCAATAAACAATTAGGAGACCATGTACAAGAAATACAAGACGTAGAGATGAGATGTCATAAGTATACATTATAATATAGTAATTGCAGTAGAGTATAATAGTCATGATAACGATAATGATAATGTCAAACGAAAACAACGAGCAATCGGCTGCATCCTGAAACAGATGAAACTTTTGTTTTTTAATATGCCGTTCGCTGCATTGAATGCCTGCGCGAATGCAAAATTCTCAAGTATGAAGTATCGTTGCCATTTTTAATTTGCTCATCGATGAAACTAACGTTTATTTTTCTTCCATCGAAATATTTCGCGTAATTTTTTCTTTTTCCTCCAGGAACTGAAATGTTTGAATCTGCTAGTTTTTGCAATAAAACTTTCTTGAAAATCGACATTATAATTCGACGAATAACGGATGAACTGCGGATTTGGCGGAAATGCAACGTACGGGCAAATTACACGAGCGTTATGCGAGAGAAGGTAAGAAGCAACACCGCCGGGGATTACGTATTTCGTTAGTTTTTTTTCTCATCTCTGTAACGAGATTCAGTAATTTCACGTTCAAAGCTCGCTCGCCAAAATATCGTAGCGACGATGTTTGGGTTCTTCTCACCGTCGAAGAACAGTTCTCTCCTTGACATAGGAAATAATAAACACATACACACAAGGGAGTATTTTACATTACATTAAAAGCGTACGTTCTTTGCCACAACGATCAATTTTTACCAAACTTTGTATCATTGCATATATATATATATATATATATATATATATATATATATATATATATATATATATATATATATATATATATGAAGGTATACACGGCAATAGCTAGTACAACAATGACCCCCGAGGTAATTTTATCGTTGCTTTTTCTTTGATCAGTGCCCCGAGCACCGAGTTCATATGCCATTTTGTGTATCTCCTGGCACATTTCCTAACTGTACGGCACATCTTTAATCACAAGCACACCAAAGTATGCTACACCGATCATCGTAGCAGCCACATTACTTTTTCCTTCAATGTTAAACTATTTTCAGTATTCTTCTCCTCAAAAATGTGAATATTCACATGTATTTGTTTCAGCACTACGTTTACGAATGTCTCACGTAGAAAGCCCCATAAAGATCCACCCCCATTTTGCTCCTGCAATGACGAACCTGTGTCTCCGTCTTAATCGCTCTTCGTCGAGGAAGTATACGAATTTTTACACAAACTACAACCCCAAAGATTTTTTCCATGGTTTTGTCAACCACTCAAACTTTACATACGTTGATTCCATGGACCGTAAAGTGTGTGATTGTTTGTCGCGAGGAATTTACGAGTCATACTTGTTGGACATAAAAATTGAAGAAGACACGTTGAAGAAAAATGATTCTTTCGGA